>CM052705.1:80988919-81132173 GCA_028551405.1 Uromys caudimaculatus | reverse complement strand
CCTTCCTTCCTTCCTTCCTTCCTTCCTTCCTTCCTTCCTTCCTTCCTTCCTTCCTTCCTTCCTTCCTCCCTTCCTTCCTTTGTTTTGTTTTGCTTTGTTTTTAGAACATGTCTCATGTAGCTCAGGGTGGCTTCAGAGTCACTCTGCATCTGAAGATACACTGACCTGCTGATCCTCCTCTTCCGTCTCTTGAGAGCTGGACCTGCAGCCGTGTGCCGCCTTACCTGCTTTATGCAGTGCTGGGGATTGATCAGTGCTTGGCTACGTCCATGATTCCCGGTCTTCCATCTTGAAGACTCTGCTCTCCAGCTACCCACCCTTGTAAACATGTTGTTTGTTCTGCTGTGCTGTGCAGACACTGGGTATTTCTCTGTTCTTGTCTCACTACCTTTTTATAACTATCTCAAACGAAGGAACATGGTTTTTGTTGGTTGGTTTTTCAAGACAGGGTTTTTCTGTATAGTCCTGGTTGTCGTGGAACTCACTTTGTAGACCAGGCTGACCTCGAACTCACAGATCTCATGCCTCTGCTCACCAAGTGCTGGGATTAAAGGTGTGTGCCATCACTGCCCAGCTAGGAACATGGTTTTAAGAAAACCTTTTTGGGGAGGGGAGGGAGAGACAATGTCTGTAGAGAAAAAGGGACTGGGTTATAATAATCTTTGTAGCCCCATTGGGCAAGTGATCACTCTTTTAATGAATGAATGATCCAGGCAATGGTATCAAGACATAGACGCATACAATGACTACTATTGATATTAGCAGGTATTTGTTACTCTTTCTAGGTCCCAGACATTATTCTACACTCAGCATTACATATATGGAGCCTTTAATCTTCACAACAATCTCACAGAGTGGGTGGTTTTCTTAGTCTCATTTCATAGATGAAGAAGCCAACGCACAAAGGGATTAAATTCTTTTGTCCAAGCTCTTGCAGCTTATAAGGGGCACAGCTGGCATTTGAACCCCATAGTCTGTCTGTCCTGAGCCCCAACTCTTGGTCCTTGTGCTATTTTTCCATGAATAGAGATGACACATACAAACTTTTAAAATTATGCATGGAACTTATGTCCATGGGTCTTGTTGGATTATCTACCCTTGAAGAGTTAAAATCTAAAAGTAGCCACCAGGGCTAACAGTGGGTATCTCTTGGTTTCCTCTGCCTGAAAAGATATGTCAGGTTCAAAAGGAATATGACATGTAGGTGGATAGAAGTAAAAGCCAGACTGGAGTCAGCTCAATACATCTACCTCTAATGTCACAAAAACCGTATTTAGTGTTCTGGTCCTTCAAATGTCACCCTGCTGAATGACGATGAGAACATGTCAAATTGGCTGTCATCTTGACATCCCAAAAGCCAGTTTGTTGGAAGAAAAAGGTGCAAAGAAGAAAGCAAAAGGAATTACTACTGAGTCATCAGGAAACTGACCCGCCAGGAAGGACATAGGGTGGAGAGGGTGGGTCTAGGAGGTGGGTGGGGTTAATATTCAAAATACATGCATGAAATGCATGCAAAATACATGCACGAAATGCATGCAAAATACATTGCATGAAATTCTCAATGAATTAATAAAAGTTTGTTTTAAGAAAGGAGCTAGATACAGTGGCTCAGGCTTTTAGCTCTTTAAGATGTTGAGGCACCCTTGAGGCTAAGAGTTCAGGGCCAGGCAAGGTAACATAGAGACCCTCTATTAAGAGGAAGGGAGAGGGAGGAGAGAAATGAAAGGTTGAGGTCACTGTCACAGTAACTTTTCCTCCACAATGTCCACACTGACAGAGATACTAAAGAAGGGAGGGCTGATAAGATGGCCTAATTGATAAAGGCACTTATCAAATAAGGCTGGAGACATGAGTTTGAGTCGTGGCTCTGACGTAAAGGTTGAGGGGAAAAACTCCACCAAGTGTTCCTCTGACTTCCACACATGAATCCTGACACACACCCAAACCTACCCTCTCATGCATGTCACATACATCCCCACAAGAATATTTTTTAATTAAAAACGGGAATTAAAAAGTGCTGACATTCTCTTATTTATCTTCTTCTAAGAACCCAGATGCACATCTGGGAGGGTGGAGGGTTAGTGTCCTAGCTCGGGCCACGGTCACAGCACAGCTTCTGTTTGTGAAAGAAGCTCAGGCTTGGGAGGGAGCCCATGCGAAGGGCCTGAAACTTAAAGATATTTGCAGATGCCTCTGTACTGACAGTGGGGTGGAAGGTTCTGTAAGAGAAAGTGGGCTGTTCTAAAAATAGCTCTGAGGTTAAGTCAACAGTCCTGAGATCAGGCCGGAGATTTCCTAGGTACCTTCTAAAGAAGCCATCCATGGTGAGGTAGGGTGTCTGAAGAGGTTCTCCTTACCGCTGCCCTTGAAGTCACTCGTCTACTGTTCTGATGTCCCCTCTTTTTCATAGTACTGGTGGTGAGCCATGTAAGCAGTCCCACGGTGTCTGACCCTCCATCGACAGGTGCAGAAGCAGAGTATTGCCTTCCCGTAAAGGGCTGGGTAGCAATGCCGCAGATGCCATATATTCTTGTTTATTTTACAGTTTTTTTTTTTTTTAAAAATCTAGAATCTGGGGCTGGAGAGACTGTGTCCACCCCAAGTGTATGGAGAGTGCTCAGTGGTTAATAGTACTTGTTGCTCTTGCAGAGGACCCAGATTCAGTTCCTAGCACCCACATGGACCCAGTCACCCATAACTCCAGTTCCATCTAACACTGGAAGGCATGTAGAATACATGCACACAAAACACGCACGCACATAAAATAAACATAATAAAGATAAAAATCTAGACTTTCCTCTGTGCTTGTGGGCTGTACAGAAGTAGGCTGGGCACTGCTATTGTGTGACTGTGGGTTCAAAATCATCCTTCCAACTGCAGCTTCAGGCTCCAATCCAGAGAGTTTGGTTTGTGCTGCAGTTTGGTGTTAAATGCTAAGCACCTGGCACGTGCGGCCCTAGAGAGAAAGTACTCTGGGTGAGAGTTCTGAGGCTGCAGCACCACGGGTCAAATCCAGAGCCCAGAAGCAGCTCCATACACTTGGGGTGAACACAGCCCCTCTTCTACACCCCCTTGTCTGTAGTGGATACAAAGGTGAATTTCCAGTCGAAAATAGAAGATATTATTACGTTATTCTGAGGATGCATTCACTATGGCTGTTAAACAGCCAGCCCTTATCTACTTTGCCATTTTTAATTGAAAAAAAAAAAAAAAGGTGTGTGTGTGTGTGTGTGTGTGTGTGTGTGTGTGTGTATACATACATATATATTGAGGTGCTGGAGAGATGGCTCAGCTTGCTGCCAATTCTGAAAACCTTAGTTCAATCCCCCTGATCCCCCAAAATAAATTAATGTAATAACATTTGATAAAAATAAAAAGGAACTTCTCTATAAGGTATAACTAAGGTAAAAACAACTTTGATGGATCATAGGTTGGACCCCACGTGTTGGTGAGTAAAGGAGTCACAGTAGGCTAGTTCACTGGTTGAGGTAGCTTGTGGTTTTCCAGGTCTGTAATTGTAATATGCAATAATGATGAAAATGAAACTGAGAAGAATCCCCCCCCCCCCAGCTACTTATTTAAGGCATCAAATGACAAGTGATGTGACGGACGGTATTGAAACCGGCAGGCGCGGGCTGATGACGTCATAATCTCAGAACATCTGGTCCGCTCCCTACTGGTCTTGAAAGGAGGGGAATTAGGAGTCAGCAGTGTGAAGAAGAGTGGGGAAAACGAATGTTTCTTTGTAATAGGGCCCACAACAAAAATCTAAAGGCATATGGGAGGGGAAATGAACACCTAGTAGCAGAAGGTAAAAGAGGAATAACCATCCTGTGGTTGGCTGGCTTTTTTTTTTTTTCTCCTAAATGGCAGGGAAGGAATGAAAGCCAAATATAAAACATTAATGTGGGGACTATGAGTCACTAGAAGAGATTATCAAAGGAAGCATGGACTCCTCTATTCTCAGACTATATTTAAAAGTGACCTTGGATGATTGATCAGTGTAAATATCAGGAGAGGAGCGAGAGGGAGAACTGCACTTCAGAGTTGATCGTGGGCTTGGGCCGCCTGTGGATTGTGGAGGGAGCCGAGGTGGGGGTGCCCTCCTCCCCCCATGCATACGGAGGGTGCTGGCCGGGTGGGCTAGGTGATGAGACAGGAGGAAACAGGGCATGCTTCTCTCCAAGAGCTAGTCTGTGCCGGCTGTCACCACAGCAAGGGAGGGGTGCTCTCTTCGGCATGGCCTCTGCAGTCAGTTTCGAGTGGTTTATTTAGAATCTGTCCGGAAAAGGAAGGGAATAAGCGAGTCAGCATTTCCCACCAGCTGGCCTGGTGTCTCGTGGCTGCTCCCGTCTCAGAGGTTCCCGGTGCTTTGCTTGCTGGCAGGGCTTAGGAGTTCAGTGGTTGCCTCCCCCTGCCCCTCTAGATTTCCACATCAGGGTAGATGGTCTGAGGCAAGGCCACTGTGGCTGGAGAGGAGTTGCAGCCAGCCTGGGAAGGTGCAGAAGGATGGATGATAGACTTTTCCTCTTAGTCTCCTTATTGGGGTCTTCTCAGCCCAAGAGTCTATATTGTGCTTGAGGAGTTGGGGGAGAATGTTTGCAGATAGTGACGGTGTTACTGTTTCCTACTGAGATTCCATTTAGTTTTCTGGGGGTTTCGAGGATTAGATACTCAGCCCGAACCTGATTAGGCTTCATGATATCAGACCTGGGAGAAGTGGGGGGAATCACATCCTGAAATGACTATACATATAGACAAATGATTTTATAGTTGTTAAGAAATATTAAGGAGACGGACTGGAGAGATGGCTCAGTGGTTAAAACTGCTGCTCTTACAGAGGACCTGAGTTTGGGGGGGGGGGGGGGTGTCCCAGCACCGACTTCAAATGGCTCCTAACTGCCTGTAAATCTAGTACTGATGTTTCTGGCCTCCAAGGGCACATGCATGCATGTGACATGCACACACATACACATAATTTAAAATATTTTTAAAAGAGAAAAAAATATGAAGATAGTCGGGCATGGGGGTATATCTGTAATCCCAGCACTTGGGAAGCTGCGACAGACAGAAAGTTCTAGAATACCCTGGACTATTACATAGAAACTTCTTAGGAAGCCTGAACTACATAGCAGGACCCTGTCTCAAAACATACCAACACATGTCAAAATAGTTAAAGAATGGAGACATGCAGGTAGGAGCTTGACTCCTGATAGCTCAGTGGGCGGCTGCAGACCACTCTCCACCTTAACATACATGCTGCCGGTGCATACCCCCTCTGCTCTGGGGCTGTGGGGGCCCCTGATGTCCCTTTCACCCTATCAGCAAAACCGTAGGCCAGATTGGAATCTGCTGGTTGAGCTGACTTCTTTGTATTGCCATTGTGCAAGAATGTGAAGGATCAGTGAAACCAAGCCTACCTCGGACTTATGTTTAGACCCAGTTGGAAGGACCCGTGAATGGGGCTCACACAGGACCTGAATGGACTCGGGCAGAGCCTTTTCCTGCCATTGTCTGTTTATATAGCTGTGAGTTTAGGAGGGCACGGGATACTGCCTACCTTTGCCCACAGTATTCAGCGCAGGTCCACACGTTCCTCAGCTTTGTGCTTTTATCCAGTTACAAATACTGACAGGCTGCACCTTGCTAGAGCCTGGATCCTGGCTCTTTTCAAACCTGTACAGTTTATGCAGCCGTTGTTGTCTGCTGCAGAGTACGAGATCCCCTTTGTCTTGTACAGATAGGCTAAACTTTGAGGGTCTTTCCAACCTCTCCTTCCTCTCCTACCCTGATATTTACTGATTCTTTCAAAGGGTGAGCGGAGAACGAGGTTCACTCCCTGCTCCGCTTCTGGGCCAGGGTGTTTAATTACTATGTAGTCTTTGTTCTGTGGTAGAGATCAGACTTCTCTGTGTAGGGAGAAGGGAATTCCAGTCAGCCCGATGCATTATAGTCAAGTTACTTACCACAAGTCAGGAGTAACAGTTCTCTGCTTTCATTCTGATTACGGGTGATACAGGGACGTGGTATCTAGTATTTCATGGAGACCTTAGGCTGTGCTCGCAGCCACGCGTTACAGTGGTGGTTTTCAATCTTTTAACGACCAGGAAGGCACTGCATGTTTTATTTACATTCGTTGGTCTACTTACTTTATGCATAAAATGTAAAGTGTGTCTTTTTAAAAATCAATATTGGCCCCAAAGTCTGCCCTTATATAATAAATAATTTTCACGTATTAGAAATATAAACGATAATTTTAAAAAGACTCAGAAACAAAGAAAGTAGATGAGCCTGTGGCAAGCTTGTTATTTCACAGTGTCAGAAACATACAGGAGGGCTTTTAAGCCTTAAATGTCATTTCACGTTGTCAAAGGCTGCTGCCATTTGGCAAGCCTATAAGCTCAGTGACCCTGCTGTCTCCCAATACAGTGCCACAAAAGGACTAAAGGATGCCTTTGGTCTCATCTCTAGAATCCTACAGTTTGGTAAAACTTGCTATCTGGGAATTCAGCACAGAGCTTAGAGTGTATTTATGGAATGAATTAGTATCATTCAAAGCCTAGCGAGCTTTGTTTTTGTCTTCTAGCTGTTGGGCATAAGGACAATGGCAGGCGCTCTAGGGAATGGGTGATGATAGCTTTATGAGTTGGTTTGCAGCTTCCAAAGCCTCATGCTCTGCTGTCGGTGTCTACCCCATCTGTATCCACCAGCTGTGTGTGTTCATAATGTATGTGCCAATAGGCAAACATGGAATTATCAATCTTTTGGCGGGCTCAATAACCACTCGTGCACAAAAGCACAAGCTAGTCCCGTGGATCTTTCTCGATAAAGAGGTCCTACATGCACTGGGTGTAGCAACCCGTGTGAGGCACAAAGAGATAAGCAAGAGGAGTCCGCCAGTTCTGCCACGGCTAGATAATGGAGAGAGCTCAGGAGGAGCTTAGTACATGTGGGCTGCCCCAGCATGGCTTGGGTAGCCATTACTCAGATCGTTGGGCTCCTGGTTTTCTGTGACTGTTTGTCTCTTTAACTAGAGGCTTGTGGCATGGGAGCAACAGTTCAAAGACATAGACTCTGGGTCTTATTTCTGTTGGGCTAGTGACATGAATCACCCGGGGCATTTAGAAACTGCAGCTTCCTCTCTGTTTCTGAAGTAGCATCCTGTGGCCACCAAAGGAACTGGGCACCTTTCCCACTGCAGAGATCAGGTGGAGCCCTTGGGTATTATTTGGATGTGTTTTAGAAACATTTGGTTAATTTTTTTTATAGAAATAGCGTTGGGCGGCGGAGGAGGAGAGTAAGTGTGACTTTTACACTAGGAGGAATTTACAGCAGGCACCAGCATCCCCTTTACATTTCTTGTCTATTAAAACCCTCCTAAGTGTTAGTGTGAATTGCTGGGCTGTTAAGAAAACTGAAATTTATCAATAGAGTCCCAAAATGATTCTGTGAGACCAGCAGCAGGCGGGTGGAGGTCACGTTTCACCCTTTCCTTCTTTTGCTCATGTGGCCTTAGACGACTTCTATAGCCTCGGTTTCTGAATGTATTGAACGGAGCAGGTGAGAGGAGCTGGTAGGGGCTGGCATGTGACTCAGCTGGTGGAGTGTGTGCTGTGAAGAACCTGGAGTTGATCCCTAGACTGCCATGAGCTAGGGGTGGTAATGCTGTGTATACATCTGTGTTCTCAACACTCAGGAAGTAAGGCAGGATGATCAGAAGTTTATGGTCAGTTTTAGCTCCATACTGAGCTTGAGACTAGCCTAGGCTGCCCGAGACCCTGTCTCAAAAGCAGACAGAAGTCACTAATAGGAGTGGACCAAAAGACAGTGTAGTAGGCTCTGAGGGCCGTTTCACCCCTACACCAAATATGAGTAGTATTGCTTTCAGTGATGGTGTCCTATAGCTGTGTGTTATTAGAGATCTACTTCCTGTTGTGTGTTGAGACTCCATCCCTTCATGCATATGTGGGTAGTTTATAACAGATATCTGTCCATTCATTGGCAGTCAAGTGTAAATACAAAGACAGAGGGGGAGGGGTTTCCAGCTGGTCATGTTTATGCCATGACCATGGCCAAACAGTTCTCAGAGAGAAAGGCCATCCCTGGCTGTTCATCCCTTGCTTCTCTCCTCAACTGGTCCCGTTCTGAGGGTGGACAGAGGCCACTATTGTTAGCCTCGATTCTCAATTATAGCCTTTTTTGGTTGGGGTTCTCTAAGGGCTTGGCATACATCAACATCTATAATTAAAAACAATCTAATAAAATATATCAGGTTGGCAGGAAGGAGATACATCAAATTAACGGTTCCTGTACAAACACAGGCTAAACACAGTTCTGTTCTGGAATGTTCTGGAATGGGGGCCTGTGGTGGTAGCTGTGTAAAGAGTCCCAGCAAAGACTGGAAAGTCTCTGCAGTTTTTGTTTGTTCTGTTTTTTTGTTTTTGTTTTGTTTTGTATTTTGAGACAAGGGCTCAGCATGTAGCCCAGGTTGGCTTCCTACTCATGGTCCTCCTACCTGTCCTCCAGAGAATTGAATTTGTATGTAAGAGCAGGCAACTTATTATCTATAATGGTGAATATGCAGTGGCTTGGGTCAAAGCCCATAAGCTAATGCCAAGGATAATAATGATGGTTTTTCTGGGCCTGTCAGCTGTCTGGTGGGTGTGTTGCTGAGGTGAACCAGACAGCATTACCCTCTGCAAATCCTTTCCTTCCTCGGAGCCCAGCTCTTATGGTGCGCTTTGTCTGAAGGGAGCCACTAAGCCAAGCTTGAAGCCTGCACTAACTGGACAGGCTGTCACAACCAGGCCTTCCCGAGCATCAGAAGCTAGCACTGGGATGGCACTGTGGTGGCGCTGTGACCACATAGACAGAAAAAGGGTAGGAAGACAGGGCTTTATTGTAAAGAACCGGAGCAAACATTTGGATATGTTTCTTTCCCCTCTAGTGTACTAAAACCATGTTTTCTTATGTAAAATGAGAAAAAGGGGTTAGCAACAATCTAAAGAACTGCTTGGCAAACCTATAAACCTGCGTTAGCTACAGGATACTCTGCACCTTCCCCGGTATCTCTTTTAGGGACGCACCTCGGATATCCAGAGAGAAGATGCTGCTGCCCCTGCCTGTTCCCAGCTTCACAAAATCCATGAGGAATGCAAAGGATAGATGGCCTGCCTAGCAGGAGTCTGGCATCCTGCAGTAGGGTCGCCACCCAGACGCCACCCAGACAAGGCATGGTGGTTGTGCTTGTGCAAGTGCCATGGGTAATAGGTTTCTTCTGGTGATTAAAAACAAAACAAACAGAGCAAACGACTGTACTCACTTAAGAGCCATGAACAGAGGGAAGAGTTAATAACTGGAGAAAGTGAGGTACAAGAGGGGTTGACACTTTGTTCTGAGAAAGAGTAGCGTGCCAGGCACCCAAGAATGTTAGCACATCGTCTCACTTGATCAGGCAGCAGTGCTGGGAGATGATACCATTATTAACTCCACTTTTTGAAGAAATAGAGATTTACAGAGTTTAAGCAGCCTAAGGCCACAAGGTTAGTAAGCGACTGCATCCAGTTTTCACCAGGCAGTCTATGTTCAGATGTGCCTGACCCCACGAAATACTGCCTGGTTCAGAACACCAGGTCAGAGTCATCTTAGTCTAGTCTTTCTGGTCCTAAATCCCTCACATGCTGCCCTTTGGCTCTTTCTGGAAACTAGCTCAAGCCACTCCTGAATGGAAGATTCCTATTGCCTTGGGTTAGTGGACACTGGAGCTTGGCTGGTGTTTCGGAGTTGCTATAGGAGGACGGGCTCATTTCTCCACACTTTGCTGATGACCTCTTATGTGTCCACACTGGCCACACCCACATGCCTCCCAGGAGCAGGTGGCCTTCTGCAGCCCTGCGGCCATTGCTCCACAGGAGCTATCTGGAATCAGGCCACTTTAAGAGAAGAATGTGATCTTGGGTACTTGGCAGCAGCTCAACCTGATTATGTGATGGAAGAGGTACTAAGGTTAAGTCCAGTGTGGGAGCTTCTGGGGATCCCATGTACAGTGCTCAGAATTAGGGGTAGTCTCTGGCTGCTTCCAGATGATAAAATTTGCCGCGTTCTTTAACAGATACAGGGAGAGCGGTATCATACCACAGCACCTTGTGGAGCCTCCTGCTTGAAGCTCTCTTGTCTGTCACACACTGGGCTTTCCCTCCTGCAATAGGTGGATGTGTTTCATGTTAAAGAAAACCCATGAAAACCCAAGGTGGGACTTCAGATGGGGCCCC
The DNA here is from genome assembly GCA_028551405.1 of Uromys caudimaculatus. Lineage (NCBI taxonomy): Eukaryota > Metazoa > Chordata > Mammalia > Rodentia > Muridae > Uromys > Uromys caudimaculatus. Next base: position 81,121,902 of record CM052705.1, on the reverse strand, counting down.
CAGGCCTGGCTGCAGACATTTCTCTTCTGCCTCAGTTTCTTTTCTGTCCCGGAATGCTCCCACCTTGCTGTTTGTGAATGGAGGGTAAAAGTAGATGGTGACCCTTGTAAGATGTGGATCTGGTGCAGACTAGAAGCCTGGTGTGTTTGTGTTCTGAAATACCAGGATGGAAAAGCTGTGGCCCTTAGGGCTGGAGAGATGGCTCAGCAGTTAAGAGCACTGGCTGCTCTTCCAGAGGTTCTGAGTTCAAGTCCCAGCAACCACATGGTGGCTTGCAACCATCTGTAATGAGATCTGATGCCCTCTTCTGGTGTGCCTGAAGATAGTGTACTCATATACATTATTAAATAAATAAATCTTAAATTAAAAAAAAAAAAGAAAAGAAAAGCTGTGACCCTAAGAGGCCTCTTGGGTCTGCCTGTGAAGATCATCTTTCTTTCCTGTCACCTTTCTGGATGTTCCTGTTGCCTGGTGTCGAGTTGAATGTGAAAGAGTTCATCTTTGATGCTTTTAAAACTGTTTATACTTTCTGTGCCCCTTTGATCTCCATGTTCCTTCCTGCACAGGGCTGGGGTCAGTCTGGGCCAGTGGGGTGCTGACCAAAGTGGATAAGGACAGAGGCTCTGAGCCAGACTGCCTGGGTTTGACTCATAGCTCTGTCCCCCAAAGGTTGACTGACTGGAGCAAGTTGCTGATCCTCTAAACCCCCCTCCCCCATTTCCTGACCTATCAAATGGGGATTAAGGGAATGGCTGCCTCTCAGGGCTGTTCTGAGCTTTACATGTGATGGTGTTTACAAAACCCCATGCCTGGCACAAGGCAAATTGCCAATAAATATTTGATGGTAACAGCTTCATAGCAGGAGACTTTGGCTCCCTGTAGGCCAGGTGAGGCAACTGGAGCAGAGAGGGGAGCCATGTTCTTCAGCTTGTCTGTAAGGGATGTCTTAGTCACCTGCCTGATTGTAACTTCTTGGCTGGTAGGGGGGCATGACAAGGACAGGCCACCTGTTTATGGGCATCTATTTAGCACCCACTAAGGAAATAGTTGATATTCATCACAGTACTGCCCTGTATCATTTTGTTAGTGGTGATAAAAAACAATGTATATCACAGCAAAATGTCTAGGTTGTAGATGTCACTCCTCTGGTACTATGGTTTCTACACCAGGAGGACTGCTCTACATCTGACCTCCCCTCTGCTCAGAGTTAGGCATAAGGACAGGCTCCAGAAGCAAGGAGGTCAGTGTGTGAGCTTCCAGTGTGTACAGGAATGGTACCAAGAGCCATATGGGGTACAGCTCAAGGTAGGATATAAACAATTGCAGGATGAGCCTTGCATTTGAGGCAGGCTATATTATCCGTGTGATTTTCAAGGCTTTTTCTTTTTTCTTTTAAAAAATTATTTATAAAAGATGGTTTGAGACATCTAAACCATAAATATAACCAGTTACCTTAAAAAACCTCTGCTCTGGGTTGAGGAGCTGGCTCTGTCTGGAAAGTGCTTGATGCATAAGTCTTGAGTTCCTAAATTCCATCTTCGACACCCACATAAAAGCCAGGCATGCCTGCAATCCCAGAGCTCTGGGCTGGGGGTGTTGAGGGAGGGCCCTGGTGCTTGCTGGCTAGCCAGTCTAGAAGAATTGAGGAGCTCTGGGTTCAGAGAAACCAGGTCTCAAAAAAATAAGGTGGACAGGAAGGCATGATACCTAGTGGGTCAAGCCTGACCACATGAGTTCACTTCTTAGAACTTAAAATATAAAGAAAGATCCACTTTCCAAATGTCCTCTAACCTCCACATGTACACCGTGGCTCATAGGACACACACACACACACACACACACACACACACACACACACACACACACACACACCCCTTCTGTTGGCTTTCTCATTTATACTTGATAAAGACTCAAACAAGCATGTTAGGCTTCTGGAACACCATCGGAAAAATAAGGGCCCATCAACAGTCGTGCATGTCTTAAGAAAAAGAAGAGTTTTGCTCAAGATGCTATGAACAGAAGACAAACCATGCTCTTTCTGAAGTCCTGAGTTTAGACATTGGCTCCACCACCCCAAGTCTAAGGTAGAAAATCTGATTTTCTCACTGGAGAGATGGCTCATAGCTGAAGAGAATTTGATTTCCAGCTCCTGGTTTGTCTAGCCGCACTGAGGATGATTAATGTCGTCCATCTGTGTTATAGACTTACGAGGATGATCAGGGAGAAATGGCTTGAGAAAACTTTCTGATAAACACCATTTACATTGGACAATAAAAGTTACCACTCTGTGTTCTCAGCTGTTTCTTCTAAAGACTTTTCTAGCTTCACATATTCTTTCCTGCCTCTGAAATCTACTTATTGACATTATTTATACGGTTATTATTTTTACGATACTTTAGATAACTTGGGCGTAAGGAGAATTCTTTTTTTTTTTTTTTTTTTGGTTTTTCGAGACAGGGTTTCTCTGTGTAACCCTGGCTGTCCTGGAACTCACTCTGTAGACCAGGCTGGCCTCGAACTCAAAAATCCGCCTGTCTCTGCCTCCCAAGTGCTGGGATTAAAGGTGTGCGCAACCACTGCCCGGCAGGAAAATTCTTTTAAGATTTATTGTTTTAGTGTGTGTGTGTGTGTGTGTGTATGTGTGTGTGTGCGCGCGTGTGTACATGTATGTGCAGGTACCTATAGAAGCCATAGAAGGGCCTTGGATCCTCTGCAGATCAGATCAAGTAAGTATGGTAACCCCTACCCCATGTGGGTGTTGAGAATCAAACCGTGGTCCTTTGCAAGAGCAGTAAGTGCTCTTAACCCATGAGCCATCCCTCCCACACCCAGAATCCTTCTCTACACGTACTCACATTTCAGTATCTTGCTGGAGAAAACCCTCTCTTTATGTAAAGCTAAATTATAATAATTGTTCTAAATTATTATTGTCAGAGCAGTTAATAGCAATGTGACTGCAAGTAGTAAGTATTCCGTAAATGTGTTTTAGTCTTATTTATAATTTTAGCTTTATTATTTTATTTTTAGGTTTATTCAGGTGTAATTTGCGTACACGTTCTAAATGTGGATTACATTCCTGTAGGTTTGGTGATATTCGTGGTGCGTAAGTACTCAGTCATCCCCAGTATTCCCTCATGCTTGTTAGCAGCTGGTCATCCCAACTCTAATCCCTGGCACCACCGATCGGCTTCTGTCCCTATAGTGTTGCCTTTTTCCAGAGCATCACGTACATCAAATTGTGTAACAGGAAGCCTTCTGATTCCATCCTTCTTTACTTAGTGTGATGCATATGTGACTCACCAGTGTTGTGTGTTTATCAGGTATTTTTTATCACTGAGTAATATCCGCCTTCGTGGATGTTACCAGTTGGCTTAGTGGTTCTGGATGAGTGGATAAGCATTAGGTGGTTTCCAAGTCTTGGTTGGTAAAGTCACCATAAATATTTGCATAGGAGTTTTGTATGAACGGAAGTTTTCACTGCTCTTGGGTAGATGCCTGGGAGTGGGATTGCAAGGTTGTGAGGTAACGCATGTCTGGTCTCAGCCACTGTTTTCTGTCTTTGCTGCATCTCGTAGTGAGACCCCGAGTAGCAGCATCCTGATCAGTGCAGGGCTTTGTTTGTTTGTTTGTTGTGAATACGCTATTGGGATGAGCAGATGCTGCTCTCGGGGCTTTAATTTGTGTCTCCCTATGAAGTCGTTCACCTTTCCCTGTGTGTCCTATTGGCCCATCCACATACTTTTTCTAGTGAAACAGCTTTAGAAACCTTTTGCTTTTTCTCAGCTAAGAGTTTTTTTTGTTTTGTTTTGTTTTTTTAAATTCATTTCTTTGTTTTTTCCAGACAGGGCTTCTCTGTGTAGCCCTGGCTGTTCTGTTCACTCTGTAGACCAGGCTGGCCTCAAACTCACAGAGATCTGCCTGCCTCTGTTTCCCAAGTGCTGGGATTAAAGGTGTATATCACCACTACCTATCCAGGTTTTTTTCCTATTATTATTATTAATTATTATCATTATCATTAATGAGTTTTGAGAGTTCTTTATGCTTCTGGATGGAAATTCCTTATTAGATGTGTGTTTTGGAAATATTTCTTCCTCTACTGCTTGTCTTTCCATGCTTGACATTGTCTTTTTGAAGAACAAATGATTTTAATTTGGATTATACAACCCAGCTGGATTAAGCTGGCCCAGGTTCAGCTCCCAGCATCCACATGGTAGCTTACAGTTATTCATAACTCCAATTCCAATTGATCCAACCTTGTCTGCTGACCTCTGAGAGCACCAGACATGCATGTGGTGCACAGACATACACATAGGCAAAACACTCATAAAATAAAATAAATAAAGCTGGAAATAGAATTGGTTGTATATGCCCATCTATTTCTGGACTTTGTATTCCATTGGCATATATGGCCGGCCTTGGGCCATACTTTACTATCCCGGAACTCACTGAATAGACAGGCCTCAAACCCAGAGATCTGCCTACCTCTGTCTCCTGGGTGCTGAGATTAAAGGTGTGTGTCACCATGCCTGGCATTGTTTACTATCTTAATGACTGTAGCTTTATGGTAAGTCTGAAGTGGATAGTTTTCTTCATCTCAAATTGTTTCTGACTTTTATTTTTCTAATCTACTTTTCCATTTAATGTTAAAACCAGCTTTTTGATTTTTACCAAAAAGTCCTGCCAGGATTGCATCTGGTAGTGTGTCAAGTTTATAGATCAGTTTTTGGAGACTTCACGTTTAAACAACATTGATTCTTCTAATCCCTAAACATAGTGCTTCTCTTTAGTTCCTTCATTTATTCCATCAGTACCTTATAGTTTTTATTCATAAAAATGTTGCATATTTTTGTATATTTAGATCTAAGTAGTAGATTTGGGGATGCCATAGTTTATAATTTTTTTTTACTGTTGTTTTTTGTTTTTTAAGACAGGGTTTTTCTGTGTAACTCTGTCTGTCTGTCTTGGTCACCCCCAGACTGGCCTCAGAGATCTGCCTGCCTCTGCCTCCCAAGTGCTGGGACTAAAAAGGCATGAGTCACCACCAGCAGTTGATATTTCCTGAATTCACACATAAACAGTTATAGATGACTGGTGAATGCTTGTCTTAATTCTGTAATCAAATATAAGATGCTAGAGAGTGGGCCTGGGAAATTCATCCAGGCTCTTGGCTATGGTAAGTGAGCAGTGAAGCTAAGTCTGAGTGTGACCCTCAGATGCCAGTGCTCCAGCCTTCAGTCTGGACCCTCCCAGCCGCATTTTTAAACCTTGGACAACTCCTACTCCCTAATCAGGGTCTTTCTTTGTGGTGGCCAATCTTTTGTTTGTTTGTTTGTTTGTTTTGTTTTTGTTTCTCAAGACAGGGTTTCTCTGTGTAACCCTGGCTGTCCTCACAGCCTGCCGCTGCCTCCAAAGTGCTGGGATCAAAAGCATGCGCCACCACTGCCAGCAAAGCATTCCTTCTTGTTTTGTTTTGTTGTTTTATGTGGTTGCCTTGTTTTTAACTTACTTTTATCCTATATGCATTGGTATTTTGCCTGTGTGTGTGCCTGTGTGAGGGGTGTCGGATCCCCTGGAACTGGAGTTACAGGCAGTGGTGAGCTGCTGGGTGGGTGCTGGGAATTGAACCCGGGTCCTCTGGAAGAGTAGACAGTGTTCTTACTGAACAGCCTCTTCAGTCCCTGTAATAGTCTATCTTGATTGTCAATTTGATTGAATTTAGAATCACCATGGAAACAAATCTCTGGGTACATCTGAAGATTATCCAGATGAGGTTAACTGAGGTAGGAAGACTCACCCTAAGTGTGGATGGTACCATTCTATGGACCACTGTCTGGGCTGAAAACCCAGGAGAAAGCAAGCTAATTCAACTCACTAGGTTTCCTGCTTAGCATGCAGGGCTACCAGCTGCTTTGGGCTGCTGCCGCCTTGGGTTCCTGCTGCCTTTTGCCTTCCCACCATGATAAATTGTGGTCTTAAACCCCTTCTTCCTTAAGTTGTTTTTTTATCATAGGGACAGGAAAAGTAACTAGATCAGAGTTACAGCACAAAGTCGCAGAGCTGTAGTGAGAAGTCCGTATTTTCCAGAGACAGACAGGGTGCATGCAGCTGGCTTTCTCTGCAATACCATAGATCGTTACCTCCCTCGCATTATTTGAAGGTGGTGAGTAGTCTGTTCGGCCAACCATTTCTCACCCATTGGCCTGGTTTGGCTCCAAACCTGCCTCTTCAGCATTCCCTCCTTTCTTCCCAGTAAAGCGATCTCGCAGCTGCCCTCTCTTTATAGTGACAGGGCTTTAGGTTGTCAGTCTTGCTTGGCTGTGGGAAGGTCAGTAGGTCTCATGAAGGAGGATAGGGCTGGTCTTCTCAGTGGAGGGGCCTGGCTTTAAGGTAGTTTAGGACAGCATGGGCAAGCAGAAAGGGTGAAAGGGAAAAGAGTCCCAGGGAGAACAATGGGCTGACAATAAACTCTACTTCCGGTATCCCTTTATCTTTACCATGAGAGAGTATTCATCGAATTCACAAGGTTGAACACATGCTGTTTTGTAAATGGCAGCTTGGGCTGTGTAGCAGTATACAGGTTCTACATCATGGTTGTATACATATAATCTCTTCTGCAAGTTTATGTGGTGGATGTTGAGTGGACTGGAGGGAAGTACAAAAGGAGCTTGGCTGACTTTGTAGGTGAGGAGAGCAATGTGTACCAAGAAGGAACCATTTTCTGAGGTTGGATCCTAGACGGAATAGAAAGGGGGAACGTTAACAGAGCATCAGTATCAATCTGTTTCTGTCTGTCTGTCTCTGTCTCTGTCTATCTTTGTCTCTGTCTTTGTCTCTATTTCTCTCTTTCTCCCCCTCCCCCACCATGGATGCAGTAAAGCCAGCTGCCTCAATCCCCTGCCACCATGGCTTTCCCACAATGATGGACTATACACTCTAAATGAGAGCCAAAATAAACCCTTGCTCTGGTCAGGGTATTTTATCATAGCAACAGGCAAGTAGTAGCTAAGACAGGCCTAGCCCAAGCTCTGCTTCACAATCATCTAGAGCCGTGATTCTCAACATTTCTAATGTTACAACCCTTTAATGCAGTTCCTCATGTTCTAGTGACCCCCAGCCATAAGATTATTTCATTGCTACTTCATAACTGTAATTTTGCTACTGCTATGACTCATAGTATAAATGCCTGATATGTGACCCCCGAAGAGGTCACTACCCAAAGGTTGAAATCCAATGAGCTAAAGAGTTCGCTATTGCTTCTGAGGAGTTTGGCCTACAGTGTGACTTTCATAAGCTGGTGGCTGGTGCTTCCCCTCCAGCAGAGCTCAGGCAAGGGTTGAAGAGCCAAGTGGCCACATGCTCCTGTGAAGGCCTGGGAAACTGGGTGAGGCAGGAACTGATGCCAGGCCTCAAGAAGTTGCAGTTACTTCTGCTTGAGTCTGGAGCTGCCTTTTGCAGATAACTTCCTAAATGTCCCCAGAGGACAGCCCCATGAAGTCGGGCTCAGTGCCCTGGCCAAGGATGGGAAAACCCCTTGGCCAGCACCTGTTCCCTCAGGAGTCCTTGTGGGCCTGAACTAAAAGATGAGCTTTAATTGAGTTATTGTAAAAGCTCCAACATGAACGAATAAATTGGCACCCATAACTTATACATTATTTAAAAGTCCGTCTTTTAAAATAGCTGCTTTTGTTTGTGTGGTGGAGATGTTGGGGTTGAAATCATTCCGTGACTGACATTCCTGTGGAAGGAGACAGGAAAGACTTCTGCATGAAGTGGGGAAGGCCTTCCTGTCTGGAAGCGTCTAGGGAAGCTGCTGTTCTTCTCAGTCTTGTGAATGAGGATGCTGAGACAGGGATTGGGTCAGAGGTTTTAAGATTTGTGGGACTTGGGCCCCAGTGCCACTGGCCATCCCTTGAGCCACATGGTCTAGCAACAGAAGAAGAGGTGCTGGGAGTGTGTGGCTGAGGAGCAGGAGCGACAGTGATAACATTGGATATTGATGATTGATCCTCAGCATGACGGCATATGCCATGTTCCCAGCCCCAGGCTTCTTGACTTCCAAATAGTATGTTCTCAATAGAAGGACTCTTCTCTTCTCAGGGCCATTTCCCAGTCTTGCGAATTTGTTCATCAAGCGGCTTATAGGCCCCTTGGTGTGTGTGGCATTGTGCTGGGCCAGTCCACACTGTTGGTAGCAGCCGTGCTCATCGCATACTCTCGCTTGCTAAGGATTGCCTTCACCTCTTTGTTTCAATTTACATTTCTCAGATATGAAAGGCCTGACCTTCTCTTAGCCTTGCTGTACCCTCCTGGGTTTCCTCTCATGTCAATTACCTGTTTATGCCCTTGGCAACTTTGTTCAGAAGTTTGGTGTGAAAGGGGGAAGGCAGGGGATTGGGAAGAGTTTTGCTTATGATGGAAAGACTTGAGCTTGTTAATACACAGCAGAAGGAGAAAAGTCTAGAGGCTTGCATTAGTTACATTTTGTTGCTGTGATAAACACCATGACCAAAACTTTCAGGAAGGGAAGAGTTTATTTCATCAGGACGACTTTCAGGTCATTGTCCATCACTGAGGGAAGTCAGGGCAGAAACTCAAAGCAGGAACCTGGAGGCAGGAACTGATAGAGAGGCCGTGGAGGAATGCTGCTTACTGGCTTGCTTCCATGGCTTGTGCGGCTTGCTTTCCTGAACAGCCATGGACCGGCTGTCCACAGTGGGCTGAACCCTGCCCTATCAGTCATTAGTCAAGAGGATGCCCCATTGACCTACCTGCAGGCCTGTCGGATGGAGGCAGTTCCTTAACGGAGTTTCTCTCTTCTCAGATGACTCACTTTGTATCAAGTTGACAAAAAGGAACTAGTCCATTCAACACTGATGCCAGGGTCTGAGGGATGGGAGGTAGGAAGGACGTGGCTGTGTGGATCTACACTGACCTGCCCATGGCAACTGAGGTTGAGGTAGGGAGGAAGACTGGGAAGTAGGGTCACGGCTGGGCTCCCAGCTCTTTCTGTAATCCGGTTTTGACTGCCTCTTCCACTTGGGCCTAGAAGTAGTAGAGGACCCAGGAGAGTGGGTGTGAGGGAAAAGGTAACCCCAATTAAATTCTGAAAAACCGCTCTATATTGTATTTCTAAATGAAAAAAAAAAAAAAAATGTGTTCATTGTAAAAATAAAAGCGTGAGGAGAGAGACCGCTGAATTTCGGTGTGTGGGATATGACACATGGAATGTGGAGGCACAGGATACATTGAACAGAGGTAGCACAAGGGAGAGATGGGCACAGCCCTAGCTGCCATGGTTGATTAGATTGTATTGTTGGAAGCTTCCAGAGGCGGGATGTGTTCTTCTAAGGGGTAGGTTGAAAAAGGCCTGCGCATAGGAAGAAATGGAACATTTTCCAAAGCCAGGCAAGAAGTGGCAACAGTCTGACGTAAAGAGAAAGCTTTAGAACTTGAAGGAATGACCAATAAAGGGCGCTCTACAGATGTGTAATAACCGGGTGCAGTGCAGATTCTAAGGGAATGCTTAGTGCACACAAGTGGGATAACCCAGCCGTGAGAACATGGGGAATGGGTATGGTGAGGTGGAGGTCGAGGGACTGCAGAATGAGAGTCGGTCTCTAAGAGGGTTCCTTTTATTGAATGCCTACTCGGGCCCCAGGTACAGCACTGAGCACTAGGATATTGGCGTGGCTTGGCCTGGCTACATGGAGCCTACAGTCTAGGCAAGAGAGAGAGAGAGTGGGGAGAAGTCAATGACAGATGTGTAAATGCAGTTCTGATAGTGGATCAGAATGCTGAGACCAAGGATGGTGGGGAGGACTCAGCTTAGGGAGCATACCCAGGGAGGACTGCCACAAGGGAGTGATCTCTAAGAAGAGTCTTGGGAATGGGAAAGAGACAGACGAGCATGGTTGCTCTAAAAGCTGTCTCTGGCACAGGCCCAGCATACACAGGGGCCCAGAGGTAGACTAGACATGCCAAGTTTGAAGAGAAGGCTTGGATGTAACACGTCGTGCAGATGGGATATGAGCTCAGAAAGGGAGACAAGAGAAGCCAGACCTTGCCAGATGTTAGGGCCACGATAGCGCTGACTTGTATTCTAAGTACTATTTGCATTTCAGGCTTACGACTGCCAGGCGGTTTCCCTCTATGGTTATGGCAATCTGAAAGTATTAAGTGGAAAACTGCAGAAGTAAATTGTAAGCTTTAGGCTTCGCTGGGTGGCATGATGAAGACTTGCACCTCCTGCTCTGTGGATGCGAATTGTCCTATCGTTCTGCGTTCACCGTATCCACGCAGCATACGCTCACCCAGCACTCACTTGCTATCCTTTCTAGTTAGGTTGACCTTCATAGAGTCATAGCTAGAATTTAAGTAACTCCTATTCTGCTTAATGGAGACAATGTACAAGAGTAGTGATGCTGGCATGCATATTTTATATATATATATATATAAAATTTATATATTCTATAACATATATAATGTAATTTTATTATAGTTATAGTTTTAGAATTCTGTTATTGTCTTGATCTGCTGTGCCTAATTTATAAGCTTTATTATAGATCTGTATGTGTAGAGAAAAAACACTCTGTATAGAGTTCAGAACTAGCTGAAGTCTTAAGCATCTACTTGAGAATCTAGGACCATATCTCTCATGAAGGGTAGACTACTATATTTTATAAATTTAGTATATCATTAAGTATGTTTTATTAAAGTCTTGTTTGTTTGTTTGTTGAGACAGAGTCTTACTGTATAGCTCATATTGGCCTGACATTTAACTGTGGCCTTGAGTTGATGGCAATCATCCTGCCTCAGCCTCCTCAATGCTGGGATTCCAAGCATGAGACATCATAACTAGCTTCAAATTCTTACAAGAATTTCCTGTAGAAGCTTTGGGGATGATATCGCAGACTCCCATGTGTATCTCATTTCAAGTCAGTTGCTAGAACTTTCTCATCTGGTTTATCTGTTTCTTACATTTCCTAAACAGATTTAAGCAAATCCTAGGTGTCATGTCTTGCTCACCAATGTGTTCTTCAGCATTGCTAAAATATACAGTAGGTTATGTCTTAGGGTTTCACTGTGTTGCTGTGAAGAGACACTGTGACCACAGCAATTATTTTGAAGGAAGACATTTAATTGGGGCTGGCTTACGTTTCAGAGGTTTAGTCCTTTGTCAACATGGTGGGGAACATGGCAGCCTGCCGGCAGACATGGTGCTGGAGAGTAGCTGAGAGTTCTACATCCAGATCCGCAGGCATCAGAAGGGGGAACCTGGACCTGTCTTGAGCATTTGAAACCTCAAGGTCCACCCTCAGTGACACACTTTCTCCAACGAGGCCACACCTCCTAACAGTGCCACTCCCTGTGAATCTCTGGGACCCATTTTCATTCAAACCACTAGAGTTTCCGTTTTTCTTAAATAATCATAATGTCGTTATTGTACCCATTAAAATTGACTACAATTCCTAATTAGCATCCAAAACTGAGTCTGTTATTCAGATAGCCTTGATTGCCCTAAGATACAAAACAACTTACACATTACACATTGTTACATCTTCTAAGTCTCTTTTGATCCACAACAGTCCTTCATTCTGTCTCTTTGAAAACAAAACAAAACAACAACAAAAAACCCACCTTGTCTTTCTCTCTCCCTTTTAAAAAACTTTATTTATTTTATGCGTATTGGTGTTTTGTCTGCAAATGTCTGTGTATCTCATGCATGAGTTACAAATAGTTGTGAGCCACCATCTGGGTGCTGGGAATTGAACCTGTGTCCTTTGGAAGAGTAGTCCGTGCTCTTAACCATTGAGCTATCTCTTCAGCTTTGTTTCAGTGACATAAACTAGAGGAAACTGAGTGAGTTGTCTGCAGGATGCCCAGAGCTCTGGATTTGTCTCTTCACTTTCTTGTCTCTTGATTTCCTATAAATCCTGAAAATGGAAGTCCTGAACACTTGATTCTAGGGCTCAACAATTTTGGCAAGAAAATCACAAGTCGTAAGGTCCTTGTGTTGCACACAAAGTCTAGTCCCATTCTCAGTGATACTAGGAGCCCTTTCATTTGGTCCTTTTTATTAGAAATACTTAACTATTTGAAATTTATTATTTCAATCTATTCTTGCCCATTTCCAGGGTTGGAGCCTCTGTACTTTACTTCCTCACCTCCTGCAGCTCTCTTCAGAGAAGAGAGAAGTGACTATGGGCTGGGGACCTCCTAATGGGCGAAGAAAAAGTGGGTGTTTACCTTTTTAACCTTACCCCAGAGAATAAATCAATGTTAATCTTAACAAAAAATGGCGTCTGGAGAAGCAGGGCTGCATAGTATCAGGTTTTTTTGTTTGTTTGTTTGGGTTTTTTTCCTTCTCGCTCCAGCCCAAGGTATTTATTTATTATATGTAAGAACACTGTAGCTGTCTTCAGACATACCAGAAGGGGACATCAGATCTCATTACAGATGGTTATGAGCCACCATGTGGTTGCTGGGGTTTGAACTCAGGACCTCCAGAAGAGCAGTCAGTGCTCCTAACTGCTGAGCCATCTCTCCAGCCCAGTATCAGTTTTCTGTAACCGTTGCTATTGAGCCTGAAAACTCTGAGACATTATCTTTGAAGACTGTGTGCTGAAAAGCATGGGATCTGAAGTGTTCTGGATTTTTAACAATCTCTTTGTTGCTTTTTGGAATATTGGCATATACATAAGGAGAGTCCTAAGGGTGCCCAAGTCTTTATACATATGAAATTCATGTATGTTTTCATGCACATTTTGCAGACATAGCCTTAGGTAATTTATGTAGTATTTAATAGTGACTCTAACATCACATGAAGCCAGGTATGGGATTTTCCGATTGCAGTGTCAATGTCAGAACTCAAGCCCTGTGTCAGAGCTAAGCAGCACCTGTTCCCAACCACATCCCTGTAAGGATGGCAGAACTCAGCACCACCCCATGATGAGGGCAGGCAGGTTGTAACATGTGGGCCTGAAGCCCCTGCCCAGTGATGGAAACAGCAGCAGGGACTGCGAGAGGCATCACCAAACAGTAACAGTCAAGAATGACCAGCCAGTACATTGCAAGACATCACAAATGCGTGGGGATGCTTGATGCTGGCAAATAGAGACAGTCTTAGAGCTCTGGATCCTAAGCCACACCCTGTCACTGTGGCCAGGCTGGATTGACATAGGAACTGCACAGTGCGACAAGGCACAGAGCACTCTGGGAGGAGAAATACTGGTGTTTCTCACCTGCCAGAAAGACCACTCACAGGTGGCATTTACCTAGGCCTCCATCCTGCCCCGTGATGCTGACACTCCCATGGTCTGCTGTTTTGAGAGCTCTGTGTTCACTAGCTGTGCCATATTGAGACTGGGCTGTATTATCTAGGTGGAGATGTCCAGGAGACTGGGGCTCCTGGAGTGAATGGCGTCTCATTGGTTCTCATTCTGTTTTGGTGTGTGTGTGTGTTTATGCACTTGCCTTTTCTTTAAAGTGTCTGTGCATATGCCATCCATTTATGAAAGGAGTGGATAGGAGGTCATGCTCCCTCATTGGAGATGCATTCGCAGAAAAGTAACCAAGGGAACTGCAGGATTTAATCTCCTGACCTGGGTTGCCATAGTATCAAATAGGTTAAAAGCAGGTTGGGGCAGCATAAATGAACACACTAGAACACACTAGAAAACAGGTAGGAGCAGACCAACCAACCAGACAAGACAAACATCAGGTGTGTCTAATCCTATTTAAAGAAGTCAGTGTGTGAGCAGCTGCATCAGCCTCTGCTCCGCCCCACAGAGGAAGAGTACCATTCCCTGGTGTGGCCCCATTTCCCACCCTGAAGTGGATCTGCACTTTTTTTTTTTTTTTTTTTTTTTTTTTTTTTTTTTGCTTCTTGTCTTTGAGGGACCTGGGGAAGAAGAGGGAGTATTGGCTATTGCTGGGAGACTGGGAGTGAAGGAAAGTCTATTTTCCCTGCTGGGAGATGGGGGAAAACTGACATAAACCATAACTCGGATCTACAGAGAAAACACTGCAGCCCCTGGCACTTCCTCAGGTCCTCACTTGAGCCGGGCAAAGCATTTGAGGTGTAACATCCATTCTAGAAGCAGATGGGTTTGGGATGCGTGAGAGGTGGCCGGGAGCGGCTCTGGGATGTATGTTCAGAGTAAGCGCATCCTTTCAGCAGTCGAGCACTCTGTGCTGTTACAGTCACATGGGCTTTTCAGTGTTGAGCTGTGTAGGCAAGCTCCCTAGGGCTTGTCCTGCAATGTGACCCGGAGACAAGGGATAAGAATGACTCTGGAGATGTGACAGAGGAGAACCACCTCATCTTTGATAGCTTAAGGTTTGGTAGCTTAAGGTTTTGGGGGTGAAATGGGAATTGAATGTTCACCCATATGACACTCCCTCTTCTTTTGCTGACAAGGGCATGAGGTCCAAGTTTAGGCCTGTATTGATGTCCTCCACAAGTCATGGAAGGCCACTCTGTATGCATCAATGACTAACATCATCGAAGCTTTGATCACATTATCCCATTTCTAAGTTCCCCCTCAGATGACAACTTGAAAACCATTTCTGTGGCTCCTCGTTTGATCAGATGTTCTCCCATGAGACCCCCTCGTGCACAATTCTCTTTAGCCATAGTGGTTCTTTTAGTCAGGTCTTTGAAGGGTCATGGTGATGGTAATAGAGGGGTGTGGCTGACACAGAAAGCACTGGGTTGAATTTGGTTTCATTGTCTTGGCCTGGGGTGAGGGATGTTGTTCATTTCTGGAATAACCATAGGTGATCGTTCTCTCTGACACCATCTTTGCCTCAGCATGTGGACACCTCTCACCAACTCTTGACTCTGGTAACCTGCCACCTGGGCAGGGGCTAGGGAAGGTGTCAGGAGGAAGAGACCCTATTCTCATTTCTTCTGTGGTATCTATCCCCAGGGATCTGGTCCTTCCATTAGCAAGCAAGCAAGCAAGCAAACGCACCAGACTCATTTGTTCAGATACACAAATGTATTTTCCCACATTCCTGGCAGAACCACTGTCTGGTGCTGTTTTCTGTGAGCTGCGGTCTCAGGAAGGATGGCGTTTTTAAGCAGGATGAATTGTTGTGTCCCTGATCTCCTGCACCCAGGGCCATCAATCTTGTCTTGCACACTGGTTCTGCTGGTCTGCCTGCTTGGGCTCATCTTTCTGGGGCAGACTTATTTACGGAGCCATAGCTAAGGTAATCTCATTCCCAGACCCGCCTGGGCCTCTCTCAGCCACTCTTAAAAATAGCCTGGGATGAGGGGAGTGAGCCAGAGTCTGGTTACCTCTGGGGCTCGGAGGCCATCTTACCTCACCTCTGGCAACTTGGCCCCTCTCAAGGGTTACTGGATAAGCTTGGGGCCCTGTGGGTGGTGGTCAGCCTGTCAGCCTCTGTCTGACTCACATTCCAAGCCAGTGGTCATTGTGTTCCTCCAGGGCGGTGGTGAAAGCTTGGGGAGTAGGGAAACCCTTCCCAGCTGTCTCTGCTCAGACTATCAAGAGGGAAAGCTCCGCCCTAGAAGCAGCTGGTCCATTATGGAGAACGGGCTGTTCAAAGGGATAAAAGTCTTGAGCACAGGCCTGGCATGGTGTGGGTATACTGTGTTCAGGATAATGACTAGCTTTCCCTTCGTACATTCTCTTTGCCCTGAGCGGTAAATACCTTCGTTCAGCCCTAGCAGCTGGGGCACATTGTCCCAATGGCCTGATTCTCTCTCCATATCCCTAAGACCATTCCAGTCAAAGGTGATAACAGCACTACAGTTTGGCCTGTCGTTTAAGCGCCACAGTAGTGGTAGACGACCTTGGGGAGGCCTCATCCTGTGTCTTTTCTCCCTTGTGCAGTTAGGGTAGATAATTCTGGCTCCTGTCTTACCTCAAAGGGATGTGGTGGGATTGATTTATCAGATTGGGAGACAAGAGTCTGAAAAGTAAGGTCCAATCACAGAAGTCATGCTCAGAGTGGTGAGCAAGCATTGTTTCTCCTGCCTGTGTGTGCTTCTTGGGGACCGTGTCAGGGAAGTGAGCCCACGTGTTGGCATATGTGAAAAGATGGTGTATAGTTTAGTAGTTATTGTCATCTGTCATTTGACCACCTCCCTGGCCTTTCCACCTATGGTTACTCTCTTGAATGTGAAGGCTCTGGGCTCCCATTCTGAAATACAGACTTGAACTTGGAATCCCAGGTACAGATAAGAGAGAAAGCGGTAAGTTTCCCAGGGCTGTGGACATTGGTAACCAAGATGGCCCCTGCCACCTCCTGTCTCTCTTTTCTCCCCCACTTCTCCCATCTTCCAGTTACTCGACAGCTTCCTCGTTCTTGCTGTTGCTTCTTATCTTTAGTGTTGATATTGCTCGATATTCCTTTCCTTTTGTTTAGATTCTTGTCCCTTCCTACCCGTCCTTCCACGAGTGCCTCAGACTTCCTTGGAAAGCATTTGCCAATCACATGGGTCTTCCATTTCCCTTGGCACTCAGTCCTTAACGCGCCCAGTTCCCCTTCTGTCATGGCATACAGCGCCTGGTACTGCTACCCTGGTTCTCTGGGCTGCCTGGTCTGGTCAGGGAGTCAACAGGCGACCTTATTCCAACTACTGCTCACACTTTCAAGAAGGGAAAAAAAAAATAAGCTTGGCTTTCCAGTTGTTAAGGTGGATTTTCAGTGGCGGCCTGATAGCCTCAATGTCTCCACCCCCACCCACCCACCCCCACACTGGTTCCGTTTAAGTCAGACCCAGACTTTCATCTTCTCATCTCTCTCTGCCTGTCTTTGTCTCCACCACCAGGCAGACTTCTGATCTTAGTCCATCATTGAGGTTTCTCTTCCTTGAGTGCCCATCCCACAATCCCCAGCCTCTGGCTCCCAGGAGAGCTGTCTCTCAAGCTGCTCTCCAGTGCCTGGGCAGCAGGTTTGAAGGAAACTGGCTCACTGGGACTGATGTCTCCACCTGCTGGCCATCCTGACCCTGCCGCATGCAGCTCTCAGCCTCTGTCCCAGCTACTGCCACTGCTGCCATTACTCCTGCTACAATATTTTGTAACACAGGACCCTGAGACCCCAGGGGAAGAAACTGCCCTGACAGTGCGTGGCTTCCATAGGATCTGCTTCTGTTGGATTTCCCTAATAAGTTCCCATTGAGAAAAAGAGCAAGGCGCTTGGACACTAACCCTTTGACTGTGTTGCTGTCCCCTAGGGACCCTTCCATGAAGACTGAGCCAGGCACAGCTGCTAAGAAGAGTCTGCTGACATGACATCGGCCACAGAGTTTGAAAACGTGGGCAACCAGCCACCATACAGCCGGATTAATGCCCGCTGGGATGCCCCTGATGACGAACTGGATAATGATAACAGCTCAGCCAGGCTCTTTGAGAGGTCACGGATCAAGGCCTTGGCAGGTACTGCTTGGGGCCATGGGGGTCAGAAGGTTACAGTCACAATCCTTATCGGGTCCATGTCCCTCCTTGCTATGGTGGAGCTTCTGTATGTGGGCTCTCGTATGGCAGTGAAGGGAACACCTTTGCCAAGTTCAGAGAGCACCCTTCCCTCTGGGAGTACGGCTTCAGCAGCTTGTCCCAGAATCCCCCACTTTCTTCCAATTGCTCTGAGAGGAAGGGAAATGCTGGCATTGGTGGAGGATGGGTTCTGCCATCTTTCTTTGTCCCAAGTGACCTGGGACCAAAGTCAAAGTGTGAGGAAAGTCTGGGTAAAGGAGTGTCTGAAGGGCTACACAGGCAGAAGTTCAAGAGGTGACCTGTACACTTAGTGCCCTGCCTATATGTATGGAGAGAGCAATTATCACTTCCTCTGTGGTCCAAAAGAAGATAGGAAATTGAAATCAGATAGCATCCTTTCCAGTCTGCCTTAGGAAGGAGAGTTTACTGCATGAAGCCTCTCATCTTGAACTGGGATTGGATTTGTGCTTAGCAGTGTCTTACTAATTTGTACATAGCTGGATAATAAGAACAGCTCAGCCAGGCTCTTTCAGAGGTCCTAGATCAAGGCCTTGACAGGTACTGCTTGGGACTATGGGGGTCAGAAGGTTACAGTCAAAACCCCCAATAGATCCTTGTCCTATGGTGGAACCTCTGTATGTGAGCCCTAGTATGGCACAAGGCTTTTCCTCCTCAGAGTGTGTGTGTGTGTGTGTGTGTGTGTGTGTGTGTGTGTGTGTGTGCTCGTGTGTGCGTGCGCACGCACGCGCGTGCATGTGTATACATGTGTGCATAGTGGGGAATATCTTACCATCTCTAGTAGAATGGCTTCTCTTTCTGCTGGCTGAGATCTGATTCTTTAGGACCCCTCTCCCCTTTACTAACTGTTTCTATTGTCTCCCTGGAACTTAACTCAGGGGAACTATATTCTGACCCAAAATCTTTGTCTAATAAAGAAACGTTGAGCTACATGAGCTGTGTGGCGGTGTGCGCGAGTGGGCGGAGCTAGCCTTTACCTGACTGGACCCGAACACCATCACTGCCTGCTGCCATCTTCTACCTTGCAAGAAAGACTCGGGCTTTTCCATAAACATTTTTGGGGGTGATTCTCCCTGTCTTATGGCCCTGATTAAGTTGTCTCTTCCTCTCTTCTCTCCACTCTATTCTCAGATGCCTTAGTTCCTAGGAAGCCTGGAGGCAGGAGCAGGGACTTAGGCCCCTTGGGAATGGCTTCTCACTCCAAAAAGGGACTGTGGCATCTCCTCTCCTTCGTCATCATAGCATTCGATCCATTTCGCAGCTAAGGTGTGCATGTGTGCACACGAGTGCGCACACACATATATACACACTGGAAACCTAGGTAAACTTCATTTTAGTAATTATATGTTGTATGCCCACAAAGTTTACATCTATCCCCCCAGCTAAACATGAAAGGAGAGTGGGGAACCGCTGAGATAAATTCAATATAGCATCTGTCTCTAAGGACTTATAATCTGTTAGGGGAAAATGAACTGTGCTCACAATTAATTAGCATGAGTGGAACTGGAGAAGAACTGTGGGGAAGGCACATAAATTAAATAGCAATGAGAAAGCAAAGGAGATGATACACCGAGAGTCAGAATGTGGGGGCATTCTCCAGGAGCTGGGCGGTGAGGGCTGTGTGTAATTTGGGAAATCAGAAGTGCTTGGAGTATCTCCAGTTGGCCTGGGGAAGCCCGGAAGTAAGATCTGGTGGGCCAGTGGGAAAGTGGTAGGGATGGGTTAAAGAGACAGAGGAGAAGGCATCAAAGGAGAAACCTCACAGTCTGTCCTAGGGGGTCAGGAAGCAGCCTCCCTGGCACTGGCTGTGCCTGCTCACCTCTGTTCATCATCAAGAGCATCTTACCTTTTTTTTTTTTTTTTTTGGTTTTTCGAGACAGGGTTTCTCTGTGTAGCCCTGGCTGTCCTGGAACTCACTCTGTAGACCAGGCTGGCCTCGAACTCAGAAATCCACCTGCCTCTGCCTCCCAAGTACTGGAATTAAAGGCGTGCGCCACCACTGCCCGGCACATCTTACCTTCTAAAGGACAGGAATGCCCCATGAGGAGGGAACACTGCCTCTCCCAGGGTAGAGAATCCCATGCCTGGACCTTAACCAGAAGCCTGGTTACTAAGTAAGCGTGTTAATCTGGGATCCTTGCATGGTCTCTACAAATAACGGAAGACATTTGCTGGCTTTCTGAGAGGTGATGTGGAATGATCTCTGCTAGAAGCTATAAAGCTCTGGGAAGGTCCGTTGTGCTTGATGAATAAGAGTGAAGAGAGGAACCTGTCAGCTCTCCCAGTTTTAACTTCTTGAAAATTTCATCTTCAGTTCTCTTTGGAGCCATCTTAGTGGGTCAGGCAGGGTCACCCTTTCTAGCAGGGTCTCAGGAAGTGGAAGCAACACTGTAATATGTCATATGTCATATCACAGAGTCTACTTACATGTCCACTTGTAAGAATATTAACAGTCAGAAGGCTTTGGCCCCTATTTCTTCATGCATATGGCAGTCTACCTTGCAGGTACACATGCTACGGTCTAGGGTGTAGGAAAATGTCACAAGGTCCAGATTGGAATCCCCGTCCTCCCTCTGTTGCTCTCACCATGGAAGAGCCCTAGCTGTCCTTCCCAGGCTATGAAGTGGGTGGCAGTACTTTCCCAAAGTTGTGAAGATTAAATGAGCTAAAGTTTATGAAATAGGAAAAAGCAATAATAAAAAAACCTAGTAAATAGTAGATTTTATTGGTCTCAAGAAAGCTCTTTATAAATACTTGCTGTCCTTTCTCACCCTCAAATGCCCAAGATCATCAGCTCGGTTACCTTGGCCTGCTCCGGGACTGTTTCTTCCTCCTCAGTTACCCCTCGCCTCCCCTATGCGCGCGCGCGCGCACACACACACACACACACACACACACACACACACACTTTACCTGGGGAAGCTGAGGTAGGAAGAAACAGGCTTCTAGGGTCTCCAAGAGCCACCCACACTGTCACTTGGATCCTGTTTCCTCTCCTACTGTCTAAGTAGCCTGGGACTACAGAAATTAGCCTAAATCTTGGGCATGGGCCCTATGTCTCTTCAGGAGGCTGGCTATTCCAAGACCTTTGCTTTGTCTTCAGCACTCAGCCCAGGAAACCAGACTGTAATGAGTTTTGCCAGATGCCCTTCTCAGCATGGCAGACCCTCTTGGTCCTCCTCCTCCTCCACCTCGTGACCCTCAGGCTAACAGACCCCATCTTCTCAGTCTCTTAAGTGCACTGTCTGTCAGTGTTCGAGAACACACTCCCTATTCGTTTTTGTTTCAGTGTTGGTACCCCGGCCCCCACCCCCACTAGGCCTGACTAAACAAGTCATCTGGTTACCCTGCCCTTGTGTATAAAAACCTGAGCTGGCTCTAGAATGGATGACTTTTGAGGAATCTGACTAATGTGAAGTAGAGGATGGGGGAGAGACCTTGGAGACGTGATGCATTTGACCTTGGTAGGGGTGGGGTGGAGGGGAGGTGGGGTGAAGTGCTGGAGCCCAGAAAGAGTGTTTTCCCCAGGTCTATAAGCATACTTTAACTTCTTAAAGTTTGTCTCTGGCTGGCAGCATTTGCCAGGCTAAGTGGTGGGCAGCCTGGAGGCTTCCTTCTGACCAGGCTTTGATGGGTGTCTCTGGTGTTGTTACATTTCTCCCTCTGGGGTCTGCTTCAAGGGTTAGAGGAAGGGAACAGCTGGAAAGCCAAAACCCATGTCCTTCCCAAGGTTCCAGCCTTGGTGTTTCAACCGTCAGGCTCCCAGGGTCTCCTAGAGCTAACCCTCCCTGTCACTGGGATCCTGTTCCCTCCTGTTTGGGTTAGAAACCACTCCAAAACATTTGGTCCCCTGAATGGGAGGGCAGAGAACTGTAACAGTAAGCACGCTGACCCCTGACCCCTGTACTCCTTCCCCACCCCCTGTCTGCCCACACCCAGTGAGGATGCCTGCAACAAATGTGGCCCTGGGGGAAAAGGAGGGCCAGAGAGAAAGCAGCACAAAGATGCCCCAGAAGGGAAGTCTGTGTGATGACTCCCTCCTGCTCTGCCTTCCTGCAGCCCTCCTCCTTCTACCCCGCCCTTGTCCCACAGGCACACGGCTTGGCTTCCTGCACTCCATATGCCACTCACTACATGATTTTCGTGATTTATGGTCCTTCCACACACACAGATGCATCTTGAAGGTTGCAGCACAGAGAACAGTCCTGAGTCTCCCAAGAGTCCTGTGAGGAAGAGAGGCTGACATATTCTGTCTTTCTAAGTGTTGACCAGTTACTAAAGGAGAAACTAGACAGAGCCCCTCCTTTGAAACAAGAGCCTGACATTATGCAGCTGGCTTCACTTTGCCTTTGGGTTGCCTACCCAGGATGCTTCAAAGGAGAGGCAGCCTGCCTTTCTGTGTTCCCTTTGTAATCTCCTCCCTGATAGTGGGACGAGGCTGCACAGTGAGAATGAATGATGGCAGGTTAAAGAATGTAACAGGGCCATCCATGCTAGGGGGTGGGGCCCCTGCTCCGATGAACACTGTTGCTGACCCACAGTGCCAGCCCTGAGGTTAAGTTCCATAACTATCAGATATGCCATCAGAATCTCAGGGTGGCAGCCCTCTGAGTTCACTGTTCCTGGCTCCTCCATGGCTGCCCTGGCTCCCCAAAGAGGGGTCAGCATGGGTTGATCTTTACCTTGGTAGCCAATGGCCTTCAGAGTCTTCTTAAGAGATGCTTTAAGACCTTCTCCTCAGATTGCTTTCTCTAGTGGTGCCAGGATGCTGTTGTTCCTAGTGACCCAGAAAGGGCTTTGTGTCCAGAGGGTGTCTGATTTCTCTTAGGGAGCAGGATTTTACCTCAGTGGGTAGGCATCCACTGCTTCATAACAGCCTGTTGGTGGAGTCAGAAGAAGCAGCTGCCACCACACCAATTCTTCATGGTCACAGCATCCCTCCAGCTACCTCTGTGCCCAGAGGTTGTGCCACTAATGACAGCTTTTAAAGTGTTGGGGGCTTGGGATCTTGTTTTGTCTTCTCAGATTTCAAACCATTTAGAAATCACATATTGGGAAAACATACTATTCAGATAAATATCTACTCATCAGTCGTCATTTTAATGTACTATCAGAGGAAGAAAAGTAATCGGATCAGCAGCTTCTTCTCAGAGGTAGGCAGTTATGAAAGCAAGCCTCTGTGCAGATGAAGCTGCCGGTGTCCTGTGCAGGAAGCCCGCCCACTAGAGAGGGTAACATGCTACCTGACCATGTGCTCTGCCTTAAGTGTCATTCTGTCGATCCTGCCCACCCTTTTATAGAGTCAGTGTCTGTCACTTGGTCTGGAGCTCACCAGGTCAGCTAGGCCGACTGGCCAGTGAGCCCCCAGGAATCCACCTTTCTCCACCTTCCCAGAATTGGAATCACAAGTTCATGCTACTGTGCCTGACGCCTTTATGTAGGCTCCAGAGATCTGACTCAGGTGCTCACATTTACCCAGTAAGCACTGTGTTGACTGACCAGCTCCCAGCTCCCCTCTCCTCTCTTGATGAAAGCTATTCATCGTTTTTGAGACGCTGCAGAAGCAGGCTGTTCCCTTCATATGGGTGACTACTATCTATCATTGTGAAGAAGCTCTATCAAATATTAATGCACGGAGGTTAATAATAAGATTCTGTTCTCTCCCCATGCCGTGCGTCTGAGTGAGCCACATTAGTAGCCTCCTCCATCTTTGGGACATTCCTGTGGCTTGTCAGCTTCATCCCCAAGGACAGGCTCCAATGCCAGGCCTCCTAGGAGCAGCCATATCCCACCCGGTTCCCTGAGGGCTCCCTTGCATGCTGCGTGCTGAAGAGGTGCCGAGGGTGTTGTTTTCAGAGCATCTGTTCAGTTTGTTCATTTTTCTCTTTTTATCATGTCAGTAAGAGAGAATGCTAGGGAGGCTGCTGGCAGAAGGGTCTGGGAGCACTTTGCATCCCAACACTCCGGCTTTCAGATGCTGGAAACTGGATCAGCCAGGAAATCTCACCTTACTGCCAAGTGAGAGAGGATCAAATAGTCATACACATATCCAGTACACACACACACACACACACACACACACACACACACACACCCCACTCACACACACCCCACTCACACACCTACAGCACATATACACCTACAGCACATACACACCTACAGCACATACACACACACCCCACATACACACACACAACACAGACAGACACACACACACATACCATACACACCATATACATACACACAAACCATGCATACATTTATGTAAGGTTTGGGGCCCAGGCGGGTGTCAGGCTATGGGGAAGCTGGGGGACACCGCTCCTGGGATGGGGGAGCACAGTCTGGGGACAGCCAGAGCTGGCTTGGGGGTCCCTAGGCCTGCAAGGAAGCCAGTACTGTGGGGTTCTCAGGCTCCGCTGGAAGTGGGCAGAAGAGCTGAGAATGGAGTGGGGGCCTGTGGGCTGGATCTAGCCCTGGGCGGGGGGCTGGGGAGGGGGTGAGAAGAAGAGGAGAGAGCCCCGGCTGGGGATAGTCCTTGGCTTGTCAGTGGCTGGCTTGGCTTGGTGGTTGTGGCTGGGGGCACAGAGAGGCCTTCTGCAGGAGATTAGGCAGCCAGCTCTTTAGGCAAAGGCCTATTTCACTGCTCCCCACAGCAGATCCCGGTGAAAAGAGGCAGTCCATGGTTTTAAGATATTTATTGTCATGGTGGAAAGCGGATGAATAAAAAGCATACCCCACTTCTCAGGGGCAAGTCTGAGGTTAATTACATTTTGCAGGGAGGAGTGTCTGGGAAGGAAAGCTTAATTGGCTAAGCCCTTTAGACCTTTAGGTACCTCATTAAAATGGAGATCTGTCTTGAGGCTAAGTAACCTGTGGTCACATCCTCCACCTGTGGGGCTTGGGGTGTTGGCTCTTACATGACTGATGGCCACAAATCTATGGAGGGCAGCGGCCTTGTGCCAGGAGCCTAATGTCCGGGAACCAGGCAAAAATGCCTGCCATCTCTCAGGGTCACCAGGGTCTCTAGCCTGTGCTGGACCAGGAACCAGGCTGCCTTTCACAGTCCTACACATATATAATACATACACACACACCACACACACTGCCACACCCCCACATACCACAATCACCACACCCACCACACATACACACTACATATACACACGTATCATGCACACACACACAGAGAGATACATACACATAGAACACATACACATACACCACTCACACACATACACACACACAGACACACATAGCGCACACTCCATGCATACACATATAACACATACACACACACCACTTCCCACATACGTCCCCTCATAACACACATTCCCCACCACCACATATACACACATACCACGTAAACCCCACACACACCACACAGACACACATACCATACACATCACACACACACACCACGCATACACATATAACACATACACACACACTACACCCCCCCCACATACCACAAACACCACACGCACCACACATACACCCCCCACATATACACACATAACACACGCACACACACTATTCTGAAGGTTTTCTGGAAACACTATAAATTTATAGCATCAACCATTGCTTGTAGCTCACCCATTAAGCTCGCAAGCATAATTAAGTCCAAGCATAAGTTAGTGGTAGAGGAAGAAAGGGCATGTAGGAACCATCTCTCAGAGGGCCTCAGAGGCTATACATAGAGAAGTCCTGGAAGAAAGCAGCAGGAACCTCAGAAAAAAAGGTGGCTGAGGAAAGTGTTTGGAACAGGAATGGCAGATGGAATGACCAAAGGGAGAGGCTGTTAACTAAGAGAGCTTGTGTGCTCAAGGTAGGAGAGATGGGGAACAGGGTTGCTCCCACCCACCAGAGTAGTTTAGCAAGGAAGGGGTATGGTTAGGTTTGGGCTTGAGGTGGCTGTTTTGACCTGGGAACAGCAGGTATGAGGAAGCCATGCAGAAGTCTAGGAAGGGCAGATGGCTGTTTGGGCCAGGGAGGCCACCACATGTGGGGAGAAAGTGACTCATGCTGGCAGTAGCTGATGTTGTCCTTCCAAGACGCCGATCCTTCTGTTCTGATGCTATCGTCAAGTGACCTTGGTACAGCCACTTTCCTGCTCTGTGGCACTCTGGTTCCTCACCTGACTACTGGGAGCTTGAGTTAGATGATGCTGTAGGCTTTCCTGCTCACCTTCCTGAGAAGCCACTTATCACTGACATCACCGACAAAGGTCAGAGTGCCGCGTTATCATGACTGATGGAGCTTTGGGTCCTGGCTTGGGGAAAGAGAATTTAACCTTTTAAACAAATCATTAGGTCCTCCAGAAATTCTTGCCTGAACTGGGGCTGTATCCTAAACCATCCTGACTTGTAGCCTTGCATCCCAGTGAGTGCCAGCCAAGTCTAACAATAGCTGGCACCTGGAAACAAGTCTGTGTGCACATGCTTTACCCAGGTTGTCCCCACAACCCCTTAAGTACCCTAAGAAGTGGACAGACAGAGCTGTTCCCTCACCGTTTACAGACAGGACAGAAGTGATGTTATGGATCACGGTGCTGTTTAGACTGAATCTTCAGGTTGTTTTGTGTATTTCTGAGTCCTCCACAGTCCATCTCTGCTTCACACCCCAGTCCACATGTCCTCTTGAGGCTCTCTAGTCAATCCTTGAAGTCACTGATGGCCTACAGCCTCAGGATACTGTCACCTCGACAGGGACAACAAACCTCTGAGCCATAGAATTTTTCAGATGAGCCCATGTTATTTTACATCCAGTCCTTTTGTGTTACCCCAAGTAGAAGTGTCTGTCACTGACTCTTAGTTGGTTTCCTTGCCCAGGCTGTTCTGGGTCCAATCCCACCTACTCAGGACAATTAGAGTCATTGTCCTCCAACACATTTGAAGGGAGGTGGTGCTTTATCTCCGAGCCACCGTGTTCTTCATCCAGTGTACCAAATTCAAAATCCTCCTTAGCTTTTGCTCTTGATCAGTTACCAGCTTTGTATTCCAGCTCCCAGATGTGCACACGTACCAACTTGCTGGTTACGAATAACGTGAGGATATGGCTGCTCTAAAGTATGGTGGAAGAGAAAGGTTTTATTGTGGATATGAGGAAGAGTACAGCCAGAGGCATCTGGAAGAGTCCAGAGCAGGGAGAGGAAGTAGTAGATTAAACCTGGCCAGTATACTGAATAGGGCCACGGGGGGGGGGGGGGGGGGGATCGCTGCGAGAGGGAGCAAAGGAGACCCAGAGGGAGGACCGAGAGCGCCAAGAGGGCAAAGAGGGCACATGGCTGAAGTGGGGGGGTTGTATAGGAGTGAGAAGCTGGGGAAGGGAGGCCCACGGAGGGTAGGGGTGGAGTGAGAAGAGCTGAGAGGATCCGGGATCCAGCGAGGGACCCTGTTATAGGTGCTTGCAATGCTGAGGGAGCCTGGAGGCCAGCATGCGCTTTGGTCTGCTAATAAACACCACAGTGAGCCATTTGTCCTGGTTTTCTTTTGGATCTGATAGTTGCCCCCTGGATTAGCCAGCGTTCTTTAGGGGAACAGACCTTATAGAATGAATCTCTCTATATAAATGAGATTTATTAGACTGGCTTACAAGCTGTGGTTCAACTAGTCCAGCAATGACTGTCTACCAACGGAAGCTCCCAGAATCCAGTAGCTGTCAGTCTACGAGGCCGGATGTGTCAGCTGGTCTTCAGTGTAGACCAGAATCCCCATGAAGCAGACTCCAATGCCAGTGAGGGAATGGTCTGGCTAGTGAAGGCAAGCAGGCAGAGTAAGGTTCCTTCTTCCATGTCCTTAGGTTGCCAGCAGGAGGCATGGCTTAGATTAAAGGTGGCTCTTTCCACCTCAAAGAACCAGATTAGAAGTCGGTCTTCCCACTTAGATGATTTAATTAAGAAAAAAAAAATCTCTCACAGGTGTGCCCACCCATTTGGGTTTTAGTTAATTTCAGATGTAGTTAAGTTGCAACCAAGAATAGAGTGCACTATTTTAGCATAGAAAAGATAAAAAATAAAGAACTAAAGATATCGTTAATGTCTTATAAAGCTATTTTAATTCCTATAGAGGTGTGATTATATAAGTATTACAATGTTTGTTATAGTTCTAAATATTTTCAACAAAATACACTATGTCAGTTCTCATTAGCAAATGTGTAGATGATCGCTTTAATGGCTTTCTTGTCTTCCTTTACATTAATTCACTCCAAGCTAATTAGCCAACATTATCATGTTCAGCCTTTATCATTTCTATGTGTTTCATTTGGGTTTGCAATCACATGGTAAAACTCTTCTGTGAGATCCACTCTAACTAGACTAGCAATCCCTCAACCCAGGGGAATGGCCTTCAGCTGTTCACAGGACTAGCATACTGGAAGTGAGCTGGTTGAAAGGGGAAATCCTCTCTTAAACAAGAATAGAATTCATGCCACCAACACCATTGATGATGTGTCTCCAAGGGTCTGCTTCTATGCTTCTCTGTGTAAAAGATTGGCTTCTGCGTCACTGAGACCTGCCCTAGGCTCCTGGGAGTTAAAGAATGGCTCTCTGTGGTTGTCCACGCCATGGCTTCCAGGAGTGAATTGGAGAGAGTTGGGAATCTGCTTGTCAAGTCAGGCCCAGGCGCATGCTCCATGAGCTAATCACAGGCCTCCTGTGCCTCACACCAGCCTCTTATCCTCCTTGTCTTTCCTGCTGATTTTGCCCACAGCATCAGGCTCAGAACTGGTTAAAATGCAGACTGCCCTTTTTAAAGATGGCTGCCCTTTTAAAATTTGTATCATATATTCCTTGGGGCTTATGAGCTTTGACTCTATTCTCTATGACATCTGTTGTTTCTTATTATTAAAAGTAATATGTGCTAATTTTAGAAATTTTCTTTTTTTAAAAAAAAATTTGTCATTGCAAAATGTGGCCAATTAAGAAGAAAATAAACACCACCTATATAGTCTTACCATCCGGCTTTATTTATTTTTATTTATAAAGTCATATTATGCATACATATGGCTTGAAAGCCTGAATTTTGCTTCAAAATATATCTTACCCTCTTTTGTCATTGAAACTTCTTGATATCCTCATTAGTGGAACCAAAATATAGAGAACCCCACTGCTGGCTGTGCACACGGACATCTCTACTTCCTGTTTGTTCTGGACTTGAGTTTGAGCCTCAGGGCTCCTGCATGTTAGGCAGCGCTCTCCCCTCGGCTCTGCCCCACCCCCGGCCCACTAGTCTTTATTTTGAGACATTTTGAACAGAGAAAAGGGAGAGAGGCCTGAAGCACTTAAGGAATTTTACGGGCACGAGAGGAATAAATAGCTGGGTCACAGTGTTAATCACATCTATGTATCTTTCCCTGAATATTTTGTGCATATGTAAACATGTAATCGATATTGGTTTTTCATAGCTTTGCTTTTCTTAAGTTTTGCACAGTTCTATGCCTTTCACCCAATATATCTTGAAATTATTTTATATCACTACACAAAAGTCTCTTTTTATTTATAGGTAAATAGTTTTCTATTGTAAGAACATATCTCAATGCAACAAGTCCCCTAATTGTGTATACTTAGGTAATTTTTAATCCTTGATTATTTCCAAAGCTACAGTGAGTAAACCTGAATGTACATGTCTGAGTGTGCCTGTCAGACAAATTCCTAGAAATGGAGTCAGTAGGAAAAGGATGTGCATCTGAGATCATCCTTGCCAAGTGCCCTTTCACAGAGGCTGGCCCAGTTAAACTCTTTCCAGGACACGTGAGTGCTGTGCTCCCCACTGTTACAGGAAATATTTAAAAAGTGGCACCACCCACACTATACCCAGCTACTCTCTGCCCGTGGTCCTGTCGCCTCTAGGCTAGCCTCTGTGCGGTGGTCTTCCCAGCTGCAGTTCACCTGCCTCAGAGCCATCCACCCCCTGTAGTCGGTGGTCCCAAATCCCAGTAACCCAGTAAATCAAAACTCTAGAAGCTTATAATTAATCAGTCAGATTTATGTATCAATAAATTCTCAATTCACAAGATGCCCACACAATAATTTCAGAGCCAATTGATAATGATATAAGCTGCCCACCTAGATTAGGCAAGTTATCCCAATTATTCTATCCCTATGTGATCTTATAGCTACCTGTGGCTATTTAAAGCCACATGGAATCTGGATCATCTTGATCTTCCTTTGTCTTCCTTCCTGTTCCTCTTCCTCTTCCTCCTCTTCCTCCTCCTCCTCCTCTTCTTCCTCTTCCTCCTCCTCCTCCTGTCTCTGTCCCTGTCTCTAAAATTCTTAGCTCTGCCTCCCTTCTCCCTGTCCAATCACAGGCTTCTTGTTGTATTAATATTTAAATTAATTGGACAGGGAAAATTTTGCTGCTCCCCACAGACGTGCTCCCCACAGATGTGCACCCCACAGTCTTGCCAGACCTCTACTTCATCAGACTTTCTGATCGTTTTTATCTGAGAAGTGAAGCATGTGTTTTCTTGTTCTTCCCTTTTGCTTTTTTATGGTTAGTATGAGAAATTCCAAATATGAAAATATCAGCGGTGAAGGTAAAATAGACCACTATCCATATTTAGTATTATTGATACGTCTGCATGTTTGGGGGGGCATTTAGTATTGTTGATATGTCTTTCTTTGGTGGGGTTAGTGTTATTGATATGTCTGCATGTTTGGGTAAATTATTTTGAAATAAATTAAAGGTAATCGTGAGTGTTTCTCCTAATTACCTTTGTCTGTGTCTCTGAAAAACAAGAACATTTCCCACTTAAACCTAATACCACTCTTACAGCTGACAATTAACAACCATTCCCCGATAATCAAAATCTGAGAGAAACATTTTCCCAGTTGTCTTTTCCAATAAGGACAATTTGTTTTATATTTGTATGCACAGGTATGTGCTTTAATCTATTTCTAGATTTATTTTATGTTTATAAATATCTTGCCCGCATGCATGTATGTACACTACATGTGTGCCTGGTGCCCATGTAGATCAGAAGAGAGCATTGGATTGCCTGGAACTGGAGTAAAAGAGGGGTGTGGGCCACCATGGAGGTGCTGGGAATCAAACTCATGTCTTTTGCAAGAGCAATGAGTGCTATTAACTGATGAGCCGTGCCTCAGCCTCGTGTGTGTGTGTGTGTGTGTGTGTGTGTGTGTGTGTGTGTGTGTGTGTGTGTGTGTGTGTAATTTGTACCTCTCCAAGCATCTTGGGTAGCTTTTTATATTGAAAGATTTTTATAGTTTTTGTTGTTAGCTCTTTGTTTGCATTGTTAATCATCTTTCCTTTAACTTGTAGACATTTGTGCTAGCCAGGTTCTTTTGCTGTAACAAACTAGCTCTCGGGTTTGTCAGCTTATGAGGAGAAAAGGTCTATTTTGGCTCACAGGTTTTGAAGCCAAAAACACGTAGCCTGTGCCTTTGGTGAGGCAGCATGTCACAGTAGAAGCACATAGATGGAGCTGCTGACCTAACAGGCAAGAGAATGGAAAGGACAAGGAGGGAGACAGAACCCTGGGTCCTCTGACTCCCTCCGAGGACACCCCCTGTCTTAGTTAGGTTTCTATTGCTCTGTTAACACACCGTAACAAGGCAACTTATAGAAAAAAAGAGTTTACTGGGGAGGGTCTGTGACCATCATGGCAGGGAGTATGGCTGCAGGCTGGCAGGCATGGTGCTTGACCACTAGCTGAGAGTTTACCTCCTCATCCACAAGGAGGCAGAGAGAGCTAACCGGGAATGCCTTGGGCTTTTGAAACCTCCAAGCTTGGCTCCTGTGACACGCCTCCTTTAACAGGGCCTTACCTCTTAATGCTTTGCAAAGAGCCACCAACTAGGGACCAAGAATTCCAGTATGGAGACCATCCTCATTTGGTCTGCCACATGCCTCCGGTACATGAAGGCCTCCCGCTGGGCCCCACACCTTAACGTTTCCACTGCCTTCCAGGACCAGCAAGTGGTAGACCAGATCTCTCTATCGCATGGGCATTTGAGGACCGTTCAGATCCAAACTAGAGCAGTGTTTTTTCACACATGAAGCAACCTCTGTGGTCCACTCAGTGGCATTTATTGCCCTTGCTCACAGTGTTCTATCTCCGCACAAAACTTTTTAACACATTGGAGCTTTCGATGTTTCATTTTCTGGCTCTGGATTCTGTGCCCTACTGACCCTCCCCTAGCCTTATTTTAAACAACTATTCTACCATGGTTGATTACTGTATTTCATTTTGTGCACTCCAGTTTTTGATCCAATAAAGTTCTTCCTGGAATTTGAAGTATGGATTTAACTCTTCCTGAGTTGTCATCTACTTTTGCAAAACCTTTTACTGAATAATCCGTTTTTTCTTTTTCTCCCGTATTTGAAATGTACTTTTATCAGATGTCAGATGTCTAGATGTCGCCAGGGCTAGTTCTTCCTCGTTTCGTGTCTACCTTTCATATGATAATGCCACATGGTTTTATCACAAAACTATACTTGAAGCTTGTGTGGTTTTTGGGTTTTCCATTTGCTCAAATTTTCTTTTGTAGTGGCCTTGCGGGTCTTTTAAGGCCGTCTCTGTGTAGACTTTAAAGACTTACCCTAAGATGTAATGCGAACCATTTTGTCTCTTTATTATCATTAGGGGCCTTGCAAATTAAAATTCTGGGATGACACTGCCACACTTTCCCTGGTTCCCTTTGTCTATAGAATTAAGTTAAACATTAAATAGTCCTTCCTATCCCCACTCATTCCCTAGCTCTTGTCCTTGCCGTCTCGATAGCTGGGAATCGTACCCAGGGTCTTTAGTCTGTGTCTCCGAGCCTCTCTCTCATTCCAGAGGTCTTCATGTCTAACTTAAAGCCTATTTTCTATATCTGGTCAACAAACCTGTGGCTACTCAGTAGCCCATGAACAGCCTTCCACCCATGTCTGCTTGGGTTCATTGTGTCTTCCTCTTGCCCTTCCAAAGTGCTTTTCTTCTTGAAGATCTTTTTGACAACTCCAGTTGTCACAGACCTCTCTCTGCATTGACCCCATGAAGATCTGTTATAGGTGCTATTCATCTGTAACTGATCCAGTATTGCTTTGCACAGCTCTCCAGTATGGATCAGTCAGGGTTCTCTGATCTCTTAGGGAAGGGAACTGATAGAATGAAGGGTGTATGTGTGTGTGTGCGCGCGCGCCATTTTTATCAGAGTGGCTTTACAGGCTGAAGCCTATCTGGATAGTCCAACAGTGGCTGTCTCCCAAACAGAGTGCCAATAATTCAGTAGTTGTTCAGTCCCTGGGCTGAAGGTCAGTAGTCCCCATCTGGTGCTGGAGCCTTGGAGGATTCTTAGATAGCTTCTGGTCTTCAGTCTTCACTGGAACTCTGAAAGAGTTCCTAACACCAGCAAAGGAATGCCTTGCCAACAGAATAGATTATTTTTTGCCAAGGAGAGTGAGGGCAAACAGGAAAAATGCAGTGTTTCCTTCTTCTACGGCCTTCTGTGTGGCTCATCAGAAGGTGTGGCCCAGATTTAGAGTCTCCCAATCACGAAAGAGCCAGTCAAGGAAATCCCTCACAGGCATACCCAGTTGCTTAGTTGATGGCAGATGTAGTCAAGTCAATCACCATGATCAGCTATCACAGTCTGGTGAAAATGCACATTATCTCTTAGATGGCTGCAAAACAAACTTTAGTGAGTTTGTGTCTGTTTTCTTGAGAGAGATCCTTACTGATGGAGGATGAACCATGTGTCTTATGTCCCAGTAGCCTCTGGGACAGTCCCTTAGATGTGGTGACCGTGGTGGAAGGATGACACCTTTCTACGTGCTGTCACTTCTCATGTACAGCCTTGCTTGTCAGCGGGTGGATGTTTGAGGCTTTCAGTATCGTAGGTGCATTTGACTTCAAGCTAAACTTTGAAAAGGAGTTGTAAGGGAATCACTGTCACAACACCCTCAGTGATTCTAGGTCAGAGCTGATTGGGGAAGAAGAGTTTTCTGGGGCGGCCCTTACACGTGAGGGAATGCGTGTGACCCCAACTTGAGGAGTGAGAAAGGAAGAGAAGCAGAGAACGATGCCATGGTAGAATCGATGCCACGGAGGCACGGACCATTACTTCCCCTGCCTCCATTCCTGCACGGACGAGGGCAGGGCTCCTGCGGGACCTTACCGAAGCCCTCTTCAGGGAGAGTGTTGAGATTGCCTGGTCCCTTGTGAACAGCAGGCCTCATGCACAGTTCGCTCTCTTCCTGCTCCTACCACCCTGGTTTCCAGTGCAGCTGGCTCAGGGCCACTGGCCTCTCCTGCACTCAGAAGGCTCCTGAGGAGCCTCTAGGTCTTGAGGGAGGAATGTGCTGAGCATGCCAGTGTGCAGCAGCTGAGTGAACAGCTAATGGAAATTAATCCCCACCCCTGGGCCCTTACTCTGCTTTTGATCATCATTAGCCTCTCGGAATCTTTCCCATGCCTCAACACTGCAAAGTGTTTCATGGTGCTAGGCATTCTGGGTAATCTCCCCCCTTAAATTAAGGCAGCCAAGAGGCCATCTGCCGTGCTCCAAGCCTGCAACTCCAGCATCATTGTGTATTGAAAACTGAGGAGGACTCAGGATGCTTTATGAGATGTCTGTACCAGTGTTTGTGCCAGCCCAGCAGCCTAGAGTTACATTCTGTGTCTCTAGTAGAAACATGTCCTTATTCTTTGCCAGGCACTAATAAACAGAGTTTAGCACCAGGTAGTGAAATCTATAGAGTCTCATGAACAGGAAAATTAGGAAACAAAAAGACGTTAGCTTTTGAGGGCACTCACCTCTATAGTGACTAAAACCTTCAGTCCCTTGGTCAAAGGTTCCTTCCACCTTTGACTTAAGGAACAGATATAGGGAAGGCCTCAGGGTGGGGTGGGGCTATAGCTGGCTCTGTGGAATCCCAGCCCAGCATACCCCAGAGTAAAGACAGTGGCATTCTGTCTAACATGTCATCAAAACTTTTTTTTCTTTTGCTATAACAGCCCTGAAATCAAGAAAACTTTCTAATTTGCTGTTGACAGAAGGGCACTTTGGGGATTTCCTTGGCCCCCAGGCCTTGAATGAATGAATGACACTTAGGTTTTATATTTATTTAACATAAGCATGGTGCTCCTCCACATCATGGGAAGCTTATTTAATTGGCTACCTTAGAGGTGTTTATGTGTGACGCGTGCACCCATCGTATTCCTCATAGTCTGTCTGCTCAGGATGGGGACCCTCTGGCTTGTCCTTGTTGCTGCCTCCTCCCAGTGCTGAGCACTTTATGGTTGTGCCGTAAGCATTCGTGGAATGGATGAACAGATGAATAAAGATGCTGAGTTCTTAACACTAAAATAGCCACGAGGTAGGAAGGAATTTGATGCAAGCTGCCAGCATCGTGCCCCAGGGGCAGCCCTGGCTTAGCTCCTCTTTTTGTTGTTTTAAGCCTGATATTTAATAATTTAGAAAGCCAATCCTTCCATGGCTTGTACTCAGTGGAAGCATAGCTAGCCTCCTCTCCCAGTGCTGACATTCCCTCCTGTGTCTTCCCTGGCTGTGACCCACCTACACACTCTTGGCCTAGGGATCTGCAGGCCCCGAGACCCAGACACACTGTCAGGTCAGTTCCTGGCTTCAGTCTTCAAACTCAAGTGCCTAGGAGCCTGTGATCACACACCGTTCACAAACTCAAATGACGAGGGCTCCACTGCCTTCTTCTGTCTTGTTGTTTCTATCTTATTTTTTTCTTCTCTTTTTTGCTATATCTCTCTGCTGTTCTCTACCCTTCAATTATGCCGTTTCTGTCTTCTCTCAAGCCCTAACCTGAATGCCCCACCAGTATTTACTTCACAGAGGTACCAGTAGGTACCATTTAAATTGGTTTAGCATGGGCCAGGGACTGGGTTTGCTGATTTAGCGTGGAGGTGCTTTGTCACCATCTCAAAGCTGAAAGTCAAGATCCCTTGCCTGCCATTCCTGGGGGTGAAGCGGTAACATCCACGATAGACAGCTTCCAGCCCAAGCCTTCACTCCCTTTAACCTTACGTAGATAGGAGTTCTACATAGCTCAACTCTTCCCTGGCTTGTTTTCTACGGCAGGAACTGCTTGAGAGTATGCAGTGTGCCATTAGGCTTAGCACAGGCTAGCCACATGACAGAACTGAATAAATGCCTCGATAGTCACCTACAATACAACTACAAAGTACCTACCGGGCATCGAGCTTCAAGGCCTGAGAAAGGAAAGACAAACGAGACAGGCTTCTCTAGGCGCCATGAGCCCACAGTCTTGTAGGAAAGACATATATTCAACTAATCATTGACAATGAGAGTTTGGGAATCACAGCACACAGGAGGAGCCTGGGGGGAGTCAGGAAAAGCCCTCCTGAGAATTCCATTTGCCCTGATTTTAAGGGACAAATGGGAATTAAGTGAAGGGCCATGGGAAAATGCAAAGAGCAGTCTAAGCAGAAGGAATGGATGGGTGGGTGGAGGGAGCAAAAGGAGATGATGGATGGATGGATGGAGCTGATATTAAAATCTGAATTTAATGACAGAATAATACAGACTGTTCTGCCTGACATTAGGAAACAGGTGGCTGAATCAGGGTGTCTTGCTACAATGCATGGACAATGGTAGAGGAGGTGGTGATAGAGGAGGTGGAGGTGATGGTCACAGAGGTGGAGGTGGTAGAGATGGAGGAGATGGAGGTGGTGGTGGAGATGGTGGTGGTCAAGGAGGTGATTGCACCACTTCCTTAGTTCTGATGGCCTGTGGTCCCCGAGAATGGAAAGGCAAATGGGACAGCCTTGCAGGGTTGGCATATACTCCCAGAAATGGGAGGGGGGGTTGCAGCAGCCTCTTCTGCCAGGCGAGGATGACACTAGAATTACAGTGAAGCCCTCCCAGCCCCGGACAGCTCACCCCAGCTCTTCTCCTCACCCAGATGAGCGGGAAGTAGTTCAGAAGAAAACCTTTACAAAATGGGTGAACTCCCACCTGGCTCGAGTGTCCTGCCGCATCAGCGATCTCTACAAGGACCTGCGAGATGGACGCATGCTCATCAAGCTGCTGGAGGTGCTCTCCGGAGAGATGCTGGTAAGGCCCTCATCGGCGCCAGGCCCTTCCAGCCTTGCCATCAACACCTCTTGAGGAAAGGCCCTTGCTGGAATGGAGCGGGTTCCTTGGCTTGCCAGCGTTTCTCCATGGTCCTCTTCAAGGTTCCAATTCTCATAAAGTCAAGGGTCTGAGAGGCTGACTAGGGTCTCTGACTTCTTCCCAGACCTTCTTGCCCCTCTGACCACTCCCACCCCTCAGGCTCAGTCCAGAGGCTATGCAGAGCTTTGCCTTTCTCACTGGAGTCTGAGCTTCTGGAGCTGGAGTGCATGGGCCTAGATATGTGAGCTATTGGGGAAATTTGCATTCCTCTTAGAACCGAGAGGAAGGAGTGGAAGAAAGTTTTCGGTGTGCTTTGCCACAGGTCCAAGTGGAAACCTGTTAGGGGGCTCTTGGTTGTCCCTGCCCAGCACTGTGGTAGGTGAGGATGTCCGCTTTGCTCTGACACTTCCTTTGTGGCCACAGGCAGGATCTTCTTTACCCTCCACTTCTTCCCTGGACAGACGGAGGCATTGTGGGGCTCTTGAGGTTTGAATGAAAAGTGTTCTGCGTCTGCCTTTTCAGTTCTAGGCTGCAGTTCTTGCCCTTTAGCCCAAACTCCACTTGAAAGAGTTGCCCTGGGGATCCCTTCAGAAGATGTTAGGAGAGATAAGACAAGCTGGTAAATCGCTTGAGGACCTGAGTCAACCCTCCAAATGCACATAAAGCAAAGTGGGTGGTATGTGTGCTTTTGTAATCCCAGCACTGGGACTCCCTGTCCAGCCAAACTAGCCTACTTGGCAGGTTCCAGACCAGTAAGAGTGAGTCTCAAAAAATCCAAACCCAAAAAAGTTGTGAGCAGTGACTGAAGGACACCCAAGGTTGTCCTCTGACACACACCTACTTATCTGCACACACTTACACACACTCACATACACTAGCACTAATAATAAGCCTCTTGGGTTCTGGCTGGGGCATTCAGGGGTGGAAAAGTTGTTAGGGACGGGACCACTGTCAGTCACCAGTCTAAAAGCCATTCTTACCACTGGCTAGCAGTGAGTGGGTCTCAGAACCATGCCTGGTTCACAGCAAGTACTCAGTTCACTGTCTGTTACTGTGTTACCAAGTCTGATTGTCACTTAGCGCCCACAGAAGCTGTGTGGGATCCAGAAGGGCTCTCATAAAGCCTGACTGAATGCTTGGTGCAGAAACCATCTGAAGTTTGCTAAAAGGGAGATGTTGATGTATGAGAAGGGGCTGGAGAGAGATGTC
Organism: Uromys caudimaculatus; assembly: GCA_028551405.1. NCBI lineage: Eukaryota > Metazoa > Chordata > Mammalia > Rodentia > Muridae > Uromys > Uromys caudimaculatus. Next base: position 81,084,096 of record CM052705.1, on the reverse strand, counting down.
TGAGCAGTTAAGGACTGGCTACACTTTGAGAGGACCTGGGTTCAATTCCCAGTGCCCATATGGCAGCCTATAACACTAGTTCCAGGGGATCTAATGTCCTTTTCTGGTCTCGATGGCCACTGCATGCACATGGTGCACTGATATATATGCAGGCAGTGCACCCATAAACATAAAATTGAAAATAAATAAATGTAAAAAGAAGAAAAGTGTCAGGAGTGACTGTGGAAATGGAGCTTGATCAGGAGAGTGGGGGTAGAGCTGGTGGCCTCAGCTGGAACAGGTTGCAGCCACCTCTGGTGTGACTATGAAGTCCTTCATGCCCATGAGGCCATGCTGTCTCTTAGCCAAGGCCGACCAAGGGCAAGATGCGCATCCACTGCCTGGAGAACGTGGACAAAGCCCTGCAGTTCCTCAAGGAACAGCGCGTGCACCTGGAAAACATGGGCTCCCACGACATTGTGGATGGCAACCACCGCCTGGTCCTGGGCCTCATCTGGACCATCATTCTCCGATTCCAGGTGGGTCCTGTGGGTAGAAGAAAATGGGGGGCCCTCTCACAGCTGGTCAGGAGCTGACAACCTTCCAACACAGTGACTAGAGTGTGCTTGTGTGCATCTAGGGGGGCTAGAAGCCCGCCCTGTAGAACAGTGCTCTTGTAATGGAGGACCTACATTCTGTGCCATCCCAAATGGTCGGGCAGATGCCTAGCTAGTCTTTTGAGGGCAAACATAGAAGTTGACTTGTAGCTAGGTTACAGTCTACTGCATGACCTGCGTTTTGTCCCCTTTCCCTTTGTGTATAACTTCTTACTGTATGAAATAATCTGATTCAGAAATTGTAAAAAATGGGCAGAAAAATCTCCCTTTATATTTCTTATACCAGAAACATTTTCTTGTCTGAGATTCAAGGCTCTCTCCTTCGCCCTTCCCCTCAACTGCAGGAAGTGATACTGTCCACATTCAAGGGGTGTCTTCTTTCCATGGTTCACTATATTTGGAACACGCTCACAGACATACCCGGAAGAGTGTGCTTCCCCAGTCTGATAGCCATAGCCCAGGACAATCAAGTTAGCAATACCACCCAACATTCATGTTGTTGTCCCATCCTGTGAAGCGGTGTACCTTCAGAGGAAACTGTCGGACGTCTTATTGTCAGGTCTCAAACTCCTGCAGAGGTATCTGATTAGAGTTGTTCCCTCCGATAGGGTGCCATCTCTATGCCATTCTAGTTGACTGAGGCAGAGGAGTAGGCAACTGGGACCCAAGACTGTAAGTGTGGGGGTGCTGTAGGGATGAGTGCTACAGATGTATGGAGGACACAGGAAAAGCACCCCCACCCCATAGGGAGCAGGAAGGCATAGAGCCAGATACAGAGCTGCTCTTTCTTACTCTGCCACTCCCAGATTCAGGACATTGTCGTCCAAACTCAAGAAGGTCGGGAGACACGCTCAGCCAAGGATGCTCTGCTCCTGTGGTGCCAGATGAAGACAGCAGGGTGTGTATGCCCTGGGAACCTGCCATTACCCTGTTTCCCATTGGCTCCTTGTTTCCCCTAGGACAGTGATTCTCAACAGTCCTAATGCTGCGACCCTTTATTACAGTTAGTCATGCTGTGGTGACCCCAAACATAAAATTATTTTCATTGCTACTTCATAACTGTAATTTTGCTACTGTTATGAATCACAATGTAAATGTCTGATATGCAAAAATTCTGACGTGCAACCCCTGTGAAAGAGTCATGACCCACAGGTTGAGAACCACTGCCCTAGAAGCTGCTATCCCCAAGGTAGACACCAGTCCCCACACAACTATAGCAGGTCTGGTATAGTTTATTCAAGTCCGCCCTGACCTGATGCTTAGGCCTGAAACTCAAGATTCCTCTCCAGAGTCACTGTGGTCAGACTCCGGAACCTGTTGAGTTACGAGCCACAGTTTAGAGAGTATCTTTGTGTGGCTTATCTGTGTGCTCATAGGCTGAAGCATCTCCAGATGGGGCGGGTCTGGTCCTCTCCTAGCACATGGAACCTCAGCTCAGATGCTTGTTTGGGATCGCAAAAGAATTCGTTTCTTACTCTTAATGTTTCTCTTAATGCAGCTACCCCCATGTCAATGTAACCAACTTCACCTCCAGCTGGAAGGACGGCCTGGCCTTCAATGCCCTAATACATAAACACCGGTAAGGGGATCCCTGGTACTGGGGGAAGATTTGAGACCTTGCACTTAACTAGAGGGCAAGGAACTTGTTGCCTCTGCTGATTCTCCTTTACCCTTGACCTTCCTGCTTGCCTCGACTTCCGGTCATACTGCTGCTCTCTTCCAAGCTGGTGCTCGCAGCTCCCGTCTCTTGCTCCTGTGTCTCATTTCTCTCTCGCCTTCCCAACTCCCTACATCCGTTTATCATCCTTGCTTCATGCTGCAACTGTCCTGTACCTGGGACCCCTGTGGCCACTCCATCTTAATAGTTCAGCTCTTGTCCCCAGGCCTGACCTCATCGACTTTGACAAGCTGAAGGATTCCAACGCCCGGCATAACTTGGAGCATGCATTTGATGTGGCCGAGCGCCAGCTGGGCATCATCCCACTCCTTGACCCTGAAGGTGAGCCACACCCGCTTTCCCATTCCGGAGCAGTCAGGTGGACTCCTTCCCAGGGCTGGTCCAGGTGCCTGGCAAGCTACGGGTACAGAGATTTTGGGGTTAGGCCAGAGCCCTGCTCTGTTCCTCAGTGATGGTAGGTTTTCAGCAGACACTTGGCTTATGGGGAGAATCCTTGAGGCTTTGGATCGCCTTCATTCCATGTTTGTAGATTACTGTTCTAATGTGGATCTCATCGCTGTCTGAAATCAGAGGCCTCCACACAGTTCTTTCTCCTTGCTATGTAGCTGAAGCTGTCCTCGAACTCCCGACCATCAGGCCTGTGCATCTGCACTAGCTCCTCCTTCATTCCATACCATCAGAAGTTGACATTGATGCACACGGTTGAACTTTTTGACACAGGAAGTGGGGCTAAATGCTTGAAACATGACTTTCCTAGGCTCCAGTTTGGGGGCTCAGAATGTCCCGTCTCCCTCTTCCAGATGTCTTCACAGAAAACCCAGATGAGAAGTCCATCATCACCTACGTGGTGGCGTTTTATCACTACTTTTCCAAGATGAAGGTGCTGGCGGTGGAGGGCAAGCGAGTCGGCAAGGTACCGAGCTGTGTAGTCAGCACACCAGTACTCTTCTTTGTTTGTCAGTCCTAGGCCTTGAGTGTGAGCTCCTGTCCGTCCTAAAAGTTTTGGGTTTGGGCCCCCAGCTCTAGTTTGGTGTGCAGGACACCTGCTCCCGAGTTCCTCCAAAGTTCCCTGGGAAATGCTTGAACTGACTCCAAAGAATGTCTGTGTCTGTCCTGATAGGCTACAGCCCCATGTCTGAGCCTGTGTCTGCAGACCTGTGTCTCCCAAACACAGTCTCCCCCTAAGCACCACAGGCTCTTAATTTGTTCTGTTGATTGTGGCATCAGACCCCGAAGGCTCCCACAGTATACCAATAGCATTCTGGGCAGAGTGCCATGCCTGATTTATTTCCCCTGCTGCTCCTCAAGAGTAGACAGGTTTCCATCCATCTCTGTGTGCCTCGCTTGTGTTTCCCAAAAGCTGCCTGGATACCCTTGATTCCTAATAAAGTTTGAGATTCAGCACCAGCCTCTTAGGGCTCTGCAAACTTACTGATCTTCTATAGGATTGAAGGAAGGGTACACTACCACCGAACCTCATCAGGTCAGTGCAGGAGAGAGCCACACCCATGTCTCCTCCATTCCGTTAGCAATGTGGGGTCTCAGGGAAAAAACCCAACCTAGAACACTACAGAGCTTGAGAGAGATGCAGGAGCCCCAGTGTAGTTCACCCTGATGGTAGGCCTCATTGGTAGCATTGTTGGTGACATTTCCCTTCTGATGAGAATGAGTAACAAGACGATTCCCTAGGTCATTGACCATGCCATCGAGACTGAGAAGATGATTGAAAAGTACAGTGGGCTAGCCTCAGACCTGCTCACCTGGATTGAGCAAACCATTAGCGTCCTGAACAGCCGCAAGTTTGCCAACTCGTTGAGTGGTGTGCAGCAGCAGCTACAGGCCTTCAGCACCTACCGTACTGTGGAGAAGCCACCCAAGTAAGGCTCTGGCACTCAGGAGTGCGGCCAGTTCTTGGGGACTGAAAAAGTCAAGAGCTGAGGGTTGTGTCCTACAAAGTCTATCTATGAGGCACAGCCTTGAGTTCTATAGCAGGACATCTGTCACCTGCTTCATGTCCTACTTGGCCACCCCACTTCCATGCCATCCAGCTTACTGATACTGATGAGGAACTTTTGCTTATAGAGAAAGAAAATGCTTTTCTAGGCTCCAAAGGCCAACTGGGGAGCCATCTTGGGCTTCCTCGGCGAGCCAGTGCTGAATAACTCCTCCTAGGGAGTCTGTCCTCCTTTCAAGGCATAGCCTCTGTGTTATCACCCCAGTGCCCTGCATGGGGCCTTGTGATCATCAAGTATACCATCTTCTCCATCCCACCCCACCACACATGGCACATGTGCACATGTAACTATGCACACACTTGTGCATACATGTATAATGAACATAAGCACAGACATATACAACCACACACCGTTATACAGGCACATACAGATACAGCCTATGCACAAATGCACATACAAATATTCACAACTATGCAACACATGTATATGAACATATGCACACGTGTGGGTACACATAGGAATGCAGGTACACGTATGCATGCATTCAGAAATATGCACACATGTAAATATGCACACATGCATATACAGCCAGGAATTCCAGGCTTTCTGCTAGTAACTGTCTGGCTCATCAGTGATGCCCTCTGTTTCTTCCCACCCCACTCGTCTCTCTCACAGTCTCTATTCAAGTCTCAAACAGGGAAAAATGAGACACCTAGTCCAGGATGTTCTGTAGCCCTGCATCAGGTTTCTGGTCTGACACTAACCCACTTTTAAAGACCTAAATTCAAAACTGATAACATCAAGTCGGGTATACAAAAGTGTTACCGCTTGGCTGTACCAATAGAGTTTTGGGGCTTAAGGCTCCCGGAGTGCTTCAAAGCACAGAGGTATGTTAGGCTGGGCACGCAGCTGATTCCTCAATGCTGTGCTAAGGGTAGAAGCCAGTGGCCTCTTGGTACATGAAGAAATGTGAAAGCTACCATTACGTGTACCATGTCCTCTATTCCCTTTCTGGCTCTTGAGCACATCTGGTTTCTAGGACTTGAAGAACCAGCTAATTGAGACTGGGGCAAAAATTGCTTTCATTGCAGTATGTTCTTATCAACTAAAATCAGTTTGTCTGACAAGCCTTCCTTTGTAAGACAGAGAGGGTTTTCTTTGTGTGGGTTGGTAAAACTTGATATTTTTTTGGAGTTACCAGAACATTTCAGTGAGCGAATCCCTATGGAAGCAAATGAATGCTTTGGTGGCCATTGTATGTTCTCTGAATTGAGCTGTAAATTTGCAGATTCTTATCCATTCCCTGCCAGTGGGTGTCAGATGTCTTAGCAGGAAAGTAGACCTATCTTGTCTTTTTTTCCTTGTCTTTAAAGGATATATGCTTTGCCTTCCAAGATCCATGAGGTCAGGTCAGGGTTTGCATGTTGACTTCAGCCAACAGTTTGTCTTTGGAGACCTCAGTACCAGTATCCCAAATTCTATTCCCCACAGGTTTCAGGAGAAAGGGAATCTGGAAGTCCTCCTGTTCACTATCCAATCCCGGATGAGAGCCAACAATCAGAAAGTGTACACGCCCCACGATGGGAAGCTGGTGTCTGACATCAACAGGGTACTATGGCAGTTTCAATTGCCCATCTGAGCTGAGGAGATAGGGGGTGGCCACTGAGTGGGGCCACACCTGGTCATTTTATTTGGCATTAATTACATGCTGGCTATTTAGGGGAGTCATCTGAACCTCTCTAAAGAGGTCAGACTCTACCCCCTGCCCTTCACATTTTGGTCTCTTTAGGCACCCAGAATCATTCTCTGGGGCAGTTTTTGGTAGCCTGTCCTCTACTGAACCTTGAGTTTGTCTTTGAGTCTAGAATGTTAATTACTTACGACAGAAGGGAATGTTGTGTGATGTTTCAGAGGTTTGGAGACTTAGCACCATCTGGAAGCTCTAATAGAATGGAGGTGGCTATTTAGTCGCCAAGGATTTGCTGAGCACCTATAGAGGTGGAAACCATTCTATTATTAAGCCAGTGTCTGAGGCAGGCTTAGGGAAGTAGAACTAGGAAGTCTTTCATCTGGCCCAGACAAAAATCAAAGGACTGTTACTAAACTTGAATCTGCCACCGCCTCACTCCATCATGGCAGGACCTCCCTGGATTCATACATCCAGTGCCAGGTGAAAGAGAGATAACCCCAAGACCACATATTCTTCCTGTTCCCCAAGAATTCTCTGCCTCATGCAGGCCTGGGAGAGCCTAGAGGAAGCAGAATACCAGAGGGAGCTGGCCCTGAGGAGCGAGCTCATTCGGCAGGAGAAGCTGGAACAGCTGGCGCGGCGCTTCGACCGGAAGGCTGCCATGAGAGAGACCTGGCTCAATGAAAACCAGCGCCTGGTGACCCAGGTAAGGGGGTGTGGCGTGGCAGGAGAGGGGAAGTGCTTTAGACCATTGCTCTCGATGGAACAGCAGTCCCAGCCAGTCTCGGCAGCAGCTAAATAAACCTCTTCTCAGCCTTGCAGTGCTTGACTGGATCAAACCTGTATCTGAAGAGAACCCCTTAGGATTTAAGTCTCTCTCTGCCTCTCTGTCTATCTCTTGCTCTCATTGGAGGTCCAACCATGGCCCTTGAAACACACAAAGCAAGTGTTCCACCACCGAGTTACATGCCCAGCCCATATTAAGTCTCCTTTTTAGAGTAGAGTCTCACATACTAGAACAGGGGTCCCAAAGTATCTTGTGTTGGCTGTAGCATCAGTAGATCCAAGAGTCAGAGTCGACATTATGGTTCTTCTCTGGAAACAGGGTTAAATCAGAGGTACTTGTGAGACATTCAGAAACTCTGCTCTGATAAGACAGTCAGCAGGGGACAGCAGAGGTAACACCTTTTGGTTTCTTGGCCTCCAGGCCTGGGACATATTTCACTGGCTAACAGTGAATCCCAGGGCTGATTCTCCATTAGAGCATCTGTTCCCTCCCACTTAGAGCTTAGAATCAAATTAAATTCTATCTGTTAAGGGGATAGCGAGTGCTCTAAGAGCATTGGAGTGCGTACATGTGCCCCAGATAGTGTGTGGGTAAACCATCTGTTTGCAGCGATGTGTTATCCTGGTGTAGGCAGCCCCTCCTGCCCAGAAATGGACAGCTCCTCTCAAGGCAGGGTGGGAAGACCCAGCAGGCCACCAGAGGAGTCTATAATGACACACAGCCTCACCTACATGTGGTACAGAGAGTAATTGGGGGCATTTAGAAGTACTTGTGAGACGTTGAAAAACTCTGCTCTGATAAGACAGGCAGCAGAGATAACTCCTCTGTAGAAATGTGCTTTTCCCATCTGGCAGCTCTGCTTCAGGGACCCACCCACCACTTCTGAGACAGGACAGTCTGACTGAGCTGCTGTTTCATTTATTGTTGTTTTTTTCCCTCCTTGGGGGCAGGATAACTTTGGGTATGACCTGGCAGCTGTGGAGGCTGCCAAGAAGAAGCATGAAGCCATTGAGACCGACACAGCTGCTTATGAGGAGCGGGTAAAGGCACTGGAGGACCTGGCCCAGGAGCTGGAGAAGGAGAATTACCATGACCAGAAGCGCATCATTGCCCGGAAGGACAATATCCTCCGTCTGTGGAGCTACCTGCAGGAGCTGCTGCGATCTCGGCGACAGAGGCTGGAGGCCACCCTGGCCCTGCAGAAGCTCTTCCAGGACATGCTGCACAGTATCGACTGGATGGATGAGATCAAGGTGGGCCCTGAGGCTGCTCACCCCACACCCCATTCTGTAGTCAGCCCGTGCTTCCTTAAATACCCACCCTCCAGTCACGTCTTGAAATCACAGTGGAGAAAGGACAAAGAGTCACTAGCCCATGTCCACAATATTCCCAATAACCCACGTATCTTGGGTTAGTGGTTGCACAAGCATCAACCTAGAGGAATTAGAAAGAGATGGACAGTAATGAGAAGCCCACAGGATTAGGCTCTGAGTAATTGGGCTTTGACTCTGGTTAGAATCTAGACCCACTCTGCAAGGGGAAACCAGAGAAGTCTGGATTCTCTCCCTCTGCTGCAGGAGTCTTGGGTGAAAATAAGCGTGAAATTGACCACAAGCTTTCTAAAAATAAACATACCCAGGCTCCAGACCTTGAAACAGAATGTGCAGATGAGTGTGAAGTTTGAGACTTTGTAGGACATTACATGGAAGATTCCTGAGGGCACCCTTTTGTAGGAAATCCTACTCTGTAGCATATCCGGTCCCAAGCAGCAGCCACTTCCTTGCTGTATCCACATCTCCCTGGCTAGGATTTGTGCACACACCCTAAGGAGGCGGCCTTTCTCTTCACTTGTCTTGTCCCTTGTCCCTCGCCAGGCTCACATCTTGTCTGCTGAATTTGGGAAGCACTTGTTAGAAGTTGAAGACCTGCTACAGAAGCACAAGCTAATGGAAGCTGACATTGCGATCCAAGGAGACAAAGTGAAGGCCGTCACAGCGGCCACCCTGCAGTTCACCGAGGGGAAAGGTGAGGCAAAGAGCATTCATTCCGTTGAGGCCTCTGATGCCATGCTCTGGCACCTTGCCCACCTTGGGTAAATCTGGATCCACCTTGAGAATTCTGCCTCTTACCTCAGGTGACAGTGTGCAAAACTTGAGGGGTAACCTCGATCTCCTGAGGGCGGGCTGTTTCGGCAGCCCATAACCAGAGAGACATCATAAGAGGCCATCTGTCTTCTGTTCTTTTTGCTACTGAGACTTTTTGTGTTTCTAGGTTCTTATCTTAAATAAGAGAGTTCATTACTTCCTGGAAATCTATAACAGCTTTTTACAATCTCATATCATATTATGCATTTCTACAAGAACTGACTCAACTTTCAATCTCCCTTATTTCTGAAGTGTGGTGGAAGCCAGTTATAAAGAATCTGGCCTGTCCTCTGAGTAACTGAGAATCCATGACTCCAGTCCCATAGGACCTTGAAGGGCTAGAGACATAGCTCAGTGGTAGAGCATATGCCTACCACATACAAGGTCCCCAACCATGAAAAATGGAAGCTTTGACATTGTGTGGTCCTGACCTGAAACTTGCCTATAAATGAATCCCTTCCCTTCCTTTGTCTTCCTCCTATTCCTCCAGGGTATCAGCCTTGTGACCCCCAGGTCATTCAAGACCGTGTCAGCCACCTAGAGCAGTGCTTCAGTGAACTGAGCAACATGGCAGCTGGACGTAAGGCTCAGCTGGAGCAGTCTAAGCGACTCTGGAAATTCTTCTGGGAGATGGATGAGGCCGAAAGCTGGATCAAGGAAAAAGAGCAGATCTACTCCTCCCTGGACTATGGCAAGGACCTGACCAGTGTGCTCATCTTACAGCGCAAGCACAAGGCCTTTGAGGGTGAGCTCCGTGGGCTGGACACCCATCTGAAGCAGATCTTCCAGGAGGCTGAGGACATGGTTGCACAGAAGCAGTTTGGACATCCACAGATCGAGACCCGTGTCAAAGAAGTATCGGCTCAGTGGGACCACTTGAAAGAGCTGGCTGCCTTTCGTAAGAAAGACCTGCAGGATGCGGAAAACTTTTTCCAGTTCCAGGGTGATGCAGATGACCTGAAGGCTTGGCTGCAAGACGCTCACCGGCTGCTCTCTGGTGAAGATGTAGGGCAAGATGAAGGAGCCACGAGGGCCCTGGGAAAGAAGCACAAGGAGTTTCTAGAGGAGCTGGAGGAGAGCCGAGGGGTGATGGAGCACTTGGAGCACCAAGCCCAGGGCTTCCCGGAGGAGTTTCGAGATTCCCCAGATGTTACAAACCGTCTACAGGCCCTCAGGAAGCTCTACCAGCAGGTGATGACCCAGGCAGAATTGCGTGGACACAAGCTGCAGGAAGCCCTGGACTTGTACACCGTGTTTGGAGAGTCAGATGCCTGTGAGCTGTGGATGACCGAGAAGGGGAAGTGGCTGGACCAGATGGACATCCCAAACACGCTGGAGGATCTGGAGGTTGTGCAGCACAGGTCAGCCTTTGCTCATCTCCCCACCCGAGGGCTGAGTGTCACCTCCCACCTCTAGACCCTCCTTTGTTAACTTAGTGCAGGCACCAGGTCTGATTCTGGTGGCCTCCAATCCTTCCCCACTGGCACCTTCATAGTTCTGAAAACAAAGGGGATTTTAAAAAGTATTATTCAATTACTTCTCAGCTGTAGGAGTCTTTGGTCAGGTGAATTCTGAGCATTGGAACACAGGAAAAGTGGAGGTGTTGTAGACCTGGGGGCTGAGAGGCTAGGATTCTGTCATCTCTAACTCTCTATGCTAGTCCCTAAGCCAGAGAACCACAAGGAGCCACAGAGACCAGTTTATAAAGCACAGTTTTCCAAGGCCACTCTGACTTCTGGTATTCTGAGTCCATCAGCATATGGTCTGGGGCATGTTCATGCTGTGGAGGGGTGGGGACCTTGCTGGAGAGTGGTGACATGCTCAGACTGAGGAGCATGGTGCTAGGGCAGTGGGTGGAGGTGTGTCCCAGCTGTGGCCAGGGTAGTGTGGGGAGTGGGGGAGGGGGTGGGGAGTGAGGGGAATGGGGATGGGGGGTGGAGAGGGGGTGTTCAGTCTTTGCAGCATCTCAGCAGCCTAGCACAGAATCCAAGCATCACAGAGTAGGGGGAGCCGCTCCCTGAAGTAGTGCCAAGGTGGTCCTACACGGATGCTAGAGCAGCACTTCTCAATCTTCTTGATGCTCTGACCCTTTAATCCACTTCTTCATGTAGCAATTCCGAACATAAAATTATTTTTTTTTTGCTTCATAATTTTAATTTTGCTACTGTTAGGAATTATAATATAAATCTGTTGTCTGATGGTCTTAGGCCACCTCTGTGAAAGGGCCATTTGATCCCCAAAGGGGTCATGACCCACAGCTTGAAAACCACTGTGCTAGAGGGTGCTGAACTCTTGTCAGGGAAAGTTGACCTTTTCTCAGCAGCTGTCCTTACCCATCTCAGGAACAGAGCTTCTGACTAGGGACAGGAGCCTTTGGGCCAACATTTCTTGGTAGCAGAACTAGGGTAGAATAGCATCCAAGACAATGCAGGTATGGCAGATGGTCCTTGGGGTGACTGACTCCTTTGTGACCCCAACACTATAAGCCCTTTACAGCCCGCGCTGCCTCACACTTTTCTGTGGAGCTGTTGTCTGTACAGTAAGGAGCTGTCTCCTCACTTGGTTCAGAAATACTAAGATGTAACACTGAATCCATTGAACTAAAAATCAGTGTATACCAGCGTATCTGCCTCCTTCCCTCCCTCCCGAGACGAAGCATTCAGGATGTAGAGGGAGGAAGCCAGAACTGCACATCTGGACACCAGAGGATCTGCCGCTCACTGCTCCTCATGTTCTCTGTCCATCTCAGGTTTGACATCCTGGACCAGGAGATGAAGACCTTGATGGCGCAGATTGATGGTGTGAACCTTGCCGCCAACAACCTGGTAGAGAGCGGCCACCCACGAAGCGGGGAGGTGAAACAGTATCAGGACCGCCTCAACAAGAGGTGGGAGTGGGCAGACTGTGGGTCTGGGGAGGTTTTCTCCTGACACACACCTAGGGAAATGGCCTGAGCTGTAAATGTTCCAGTCTTTCTCTGCCAACCTGGTTGCTAGTACTGGGGCTACAGCAGCAAGGGGGGGAGGGACATCTATGCCATTGTGAGCATCAGAGAGGAGAGAGTGTTGGTGGAACTTTGAAAGCTGTGTCTGGGGATGAAGGCCTGTGTCCATGCACTTATGATAAAAGGGACATTCTGAGTGTGCAGATCGTTAGGGTAGGTCACGTGTACTTGTGCCTTATTTCCCCAGACATTCCTGGACACGGGAAATTGCTTTCTGAGAGTTCTTAAGTACTGTCTGTAAAAGAATGTCCCTGCTTGTGCCAAAATGCAGCATCGATAATAAGACTGGCTGGAGTGAGGAGAATTAGCAGGGAGCCTTGAGCAAGCTTCATGGCTGGAACAAAAAGCAGGCCCTGAGGAGCCTTTAAAGAGGGGCTGCTTTAAGAGCAGGGTGGAATTGCTCATTAGTTCCTGGAGGATCTTTGAGGACAGAGCAAATGCTTGCATTCTCTACACAGGCACTGCCACATGGTCACTAGGCTTCCTAACCCTGGCCCCTCCCACATACTGCTTAAGGCAGTTCATGTAGGGAAGAGTGAGCTGTGAAGAAATAGGCTGGCACTCTGGGGACTGCTGGGAGCCTGTTGGGAACCCCAAGCTGATCGGAATGTTCTAGAGCCATTGGAAGGGGGCTGACCATCTCACCATCCAAGGATGGGGCCCACGAGTCTGGAGGTTCCTTTGCAAGTCTGATGTTTATACTGAGAGGGGTGCCTGTTCACCAGGCTTGTAGGCACTAAGTGAGAGTGGAAGGGGGGGGGGAGGGGAGGGGAGAGGGGGGAGGGGGAGGGGGGCTGCTGTCCAAGTGAAGCAGTTAGATGGGAGACTTCCAGGCAGGAAGAACTGGCCAGCTATGCAGTGCATTAGAGTCATGGCATGTTGACCCTTACAATGGCGAAGCCATGCCCCACCTCAGGTGGAAAGAAAGCTCGAAGGCAGTCGCCGTTCTCAGGTTCAAGAAGAGCTGAGGCATAGGGTGGTGAGATAGTTTCTGTTAAGTCTAAGAGTTGAGGGCGGGCTGAAAATCCGTCCAGTTCAGCAGAGAAGGGGAGGCCGCTTCTTTACCATGTGGTGCACCCATGGGGCAGCTCTGTGGTTTAGAATGCTCGGGCTAATGCTAAAGGGTGGAAGAATGTCTCTTGAGTCTGGCTCAGCTGCGCAGAGACAGCAAGACCTGCCGGGCCATCTCACATGCTTCTGTACTCCCCTCAGAGCCACTGCCCCGCCTCTGTTCCTGTCTGTCAGTGTGCCTTTTCTTTCAACTGTGTATTCCGAAACCTGGCCGTGCTTACCCTAGACCAGGCTCATCTACCTGCTGAAATACTCCCTCCTTCCTTTCTTTGACTGGCTCTGAGCTTGCATCCTATCTCGCATTTATTTTCTAAAGACGTATTGATTTTTGTGTGTATGAGCCTGTGTGTGTAGACCATATTCACACCTGTACCCTCAGAGACCAGAAGAACTGAAACTGGAACTGGAACTAGATTTACAAACATTTGTGAGCTACTATGTGGGTGCTGGGAACTGAACCCAGGTTCTCTGCAAAAGCAGCAAGTGCTCCTAATTGCTCTGGCGTCTCTCCAGCCCTTCTTACCTTGTATTTATAATTACAGTTCTGAAAGCTTAACACCAGGAATACCTTATTGGAAATGTGTTTAGGCAGTTTTGTCGCTGTGTGAACATCACAGTGTTCTGACATAACCTCAGGGGCATGACCTCCTATACATATGGTGCATAGTCTGTTGCTACAAGGCCATAGTGATCAAAACAGCATGAGATGAGGTTAGGATTGTAGGTTAAAGTGTAGTTAGCATGCACAAGGATCTGGGTTCGATCCCCAGGACCACGAGGATTGGATCAAACATCAGGAAAGTGATGCTGTGAAATGACGGTAAACACAAAGTCCATGAAGCTGGGTCTGGCCAACACAGTGTACTGTTTACAGAAAAACATAAGTGGAACATGTGCCCCAGAATAACAGTGAGGAGCATAGTGTAGCAAATGCATAAGCCAATAGCTTCATCATTCATTATCATCAAGCACAAAACAGGGGGAGCAAACAGGAAGTAGAACAAGACCCCCAATGGTTCCACAGTGCCGCCAGCTGGGGGCCAAGTGTTCAAATGCCCAAGCATATGGGGGACATTTCTCACTCAGACCACCACATCCCACTCCGTGACCCCAGAGACTCATGCCTTATCTTAGTACAAAATGCATTCAGTCCCACTTCAAAAGTTCCCATTGCCCCTGAGTCTCAACACTGTTTTAAAGTTCAAAGTCTCTTCTGAGACTCAAGGCAATCTCTTAACAATAACCCCTGAAAAAAAAAATCAAATTATTTAATTCCAACATGTAATGGCACAGAATATGCATCTCTATCCCAAAAGGGCACAGTGAAGAAATACTGGGCCAAAGGGAAACCCCACAGGCAGACTCCAAATCCTATAGTTCGTCAGTGTCCAGTCTCAAAGAGCTTAGGACTTAGGGCACCATTCCTCCAGCTCTGCTGCCTGCAGCATGCTTCTCTCCCATAGGCTGGTTCCATTTCCTGTGTAGCTCTTGGCATCTCTACAATCTTAACCCAGGCTTCATCTTCACAGCTTCATGTAATGACCTCTTAAGCCTGTCTTCTCAGGGCTGCCATGTAGGGTTCCCCTGTCATAGGGACCTGGTGTCAGCCGCTCTTTGATACAATGGAGGAAGAATCCATGAATCCTTCGTCCTTTCCTTCTTCGTGTCTCTAAAGTCAGTGCCATGTAGATGGCACTGTCAAGCTAGGCTACCAGCTTGGAATGGCCCCAGGCCCCTTGAACTGTCTAAGCATTACTCTGGCTCGTGTGTGCGCGTGTGTGTGTGTGTGTGTGTGTGTATGTGTGTGCGTGTGCGTGCGTGCGTGCGTGCGTGTGTGTGTGTGTGTGTGTGTGTGTGTGTGTGTGTGTGTGTGTGGTTTTTTGAGACAGGGTTTCTTTGTGTAGCCTTGGCTGTTCTGTAACATACTCTGTAGAGACCAGGATGGCCTTGACCTCAGAGATCCCTGCTCGGACAACACTTTTTGTTGTTGTTATTGTTGTTTTTTGTTTTTTTGGGGTTTTTTGTTTGTTTTTTGAGATAGGGTTTCTCTGTGTAGCTCTGACTGTTCTGGAACTCACTCTGTAGAGCAGGCTGGCCTCAACTCAGAGATCTGCCTGCCTCTGCCCCCCGAGTGCTGGGATTAAAGGCAAGCACAACCAGCGCCCAGTTTAGCAGTGGCTTCCTAGGAGCCAAAACCAACCAAACAACAGCACCACCCCTCCACACACACAATTCCTTATGTTCTCTTTCACAAGTTGGGAATTTAGCTGGGTGGGCTCTTGCCCTGAGGGCATCCTTTCCTTTATTTCAGTGCAGAAAAAGCCTCCACTAAATGACACTAATCTCCTTAGCAACCCCTTCCAGCATTGCCCTGTCTAGAACATTAAGCTTCCTGGTGCTCTTGCCTCTCTAACCCATACATCTTGTATTTCTTTCTGCTCCACTTGTTCTTTTTCATTGTAGACAGGGGTAGGCACTATCAGTAATGCCTAGGCCACAGACTGAACAGGCATCTAATCTTGACATTTCCTTCACTGAAGAAATTAGGTCATTACTTTTAAATTTAGCCTCAGGGAAGTTCTCATGACTTGGACATTTGCCAAAATAGTACAGGAATGGTCTCTAAGCCTGACGCTGTTACTGGCCTTGCTTTCCTCTGAAACCTCTCGAGCTTGGCCTCTACCGTCCGCGTGGCTCTCAGCACCACTGTCTTCCAGGCTCCTCCTAGAATGACTTGTTAGGTTCTAACAACATTCAACTGCTTTTCTAGTCCAAAATTCTAAAGTCTTCCACATCCTCCCAAAAAGCAACATGGGGTTCTTCAGAGCCCCAGCTAACTTCCGCTACCAACCTCTGTATCCAATATCTTTCTATTGTGGTGAAACACTATGACCAAGGCAATTTAGTAAAGGAAGTGCTTATTTGGGCTTAGTAGGAAGCCGAAGCCGTGGCAGCAGTAACAGGAACTGAGAGCTCATGTTCTAAACCCTAAGTGTGAAGCAGAAAGAGTGAATGTGAAGTGTGCAAGACTATAAATGCTCGAAGTCTGTGCAAAGGGATGTTCTTCCTCCGACAAGACTCCGGCCTCTCAAAGGTTCCATAACTCCCCAGACAGTGCCACCAACTGGGGACCAAGAATTCAGATTCCCGAGCTTAGGTGGTTTTGAAAGACCCCCGAGCTGGGGAGACCCTCACTCAAGTCTCGGGATGGCACGATCCCCCAAGAACTCACGAAAGACCTTGCTGCAATCACACGAGGTTTATTTGGGGGACCAGTGCACTGGGGTCGAGCTCGTAACCTACGCAGAGGCAGAGGAGTTCGACCCTGAGCAGCTGAAGTCAGGGGTATTTAAAGAAAAAAACCCACAAAGCAAGGAAATTCTATGCGTCATGGGAAGGTATAGAATGTCCTAAGTTCATCATTCCTGCGGTTAGCTATTCCCTGGGACAAAAGATGTAGGTTAGCCATTAGGCGGTGGAATATGGCTATATTATCTCTGGTTTTAATTTTGCTGAGGGGGGTCTAACTTCCTTATAATGGGCTCAGGTCTTTCAGTTTTCCATTCAAACCACCACACAAGCATTCAGGTTACTTTTGTGTGCTAGGTTTTCAAACAGTGGGCAATGAGTAAGCTTGGCTCGAGGGAGGTGTCGCCAGTGGTCTGTCCTGGCTGACCAGCAACTCTTCTAAAGAAGACTATCGGGAGACTCCAGGACGTTTGCCAGACCTCAGTGTGTTTCCCACCTGAAGGTTGATGTCACCATGCATTGCCATGGCAGTCCCTCCTGGAGTCTTCCTCTCTCTCTCCTCTTCCCCTTTTCTATTTCACTAGGCCTCTTTCTGGTGTTTTGGTTTTTTTGTTTTGTTTGTTGTTTGTTTTGTTTTGTTTTCAGGCCCTAGAGCACTTTGAATGTGGGCCTGGGCATTTTCAAGCTTCCTCTAGAGAAGCGAGGGACTGTCCTGAGCATTCTTAAAGTGAATAATGTGAGCTTTCTAGGTATTTCCAACATTTCTAAACCTTAGGAAAATTGTATACAGAATGTCTTTGACTTGTGGCGAGGTCACACCCGATGAGCCCGCTGTGAGTGGTCAGCATCATAAGCAGGAAGCATATTCGCAGGGGGTGAGTGGGTAGCGGAGCTTGCTCTGTGAGCAGGATGGACCAGAATTCAGACCCCTAACAGTCACATAAAAGCCAGCCATGGCTACGTGCAATTGTATGCCCAGCATGGGGGTGGGGTGGGGTGGGGTAGAGACAGCCAGCTGGCCTCACCAAAACAGCATACTTCAGGTCTAATGAGAGACTGTCTCAAAAAGTAAGATGGGGACTGGCAGAGAAAACTCCTGACATCCTCCTGTGTCCTCCACATACGCACAGGGGGAGGGGCATGCCGATATACACACATGGGCACAGACACACATGTGCACTCACACACACCTATGTCCAGGCACTGTGGCACTAGTTCTGCTACTCTGGAAACTAAAGCAGGAGGCTCACGGAGACCAAGAGTCAGGGACTAATCTAGGCAGCTAAAGCTGCCACACACCCAGCTTGGCAGCATGCACCCTGTGGTGTTGGTTGTTCCCCCTGTGGGTCACAGGCTGACTGGGAGCTGTAGCTGCTGCCGCTGCCATTCCTACCACAGCATCACACCTGATATTTCCAGCTCTGGCAAAGGGCAAACCCACAGCACACTTCCTACTAAATACGTATTACCTTCACCCTAGCCAGAAACCTAACCATCATAGACCCCAGACTGTTCATAGTTGCCTATGGCTAGGACCATATCATTGCTTGACTTCTGAGAATCAAGAACATCTGGTTCCCTGTTAGATATATCTTGGGTAAAATGGGACAAGTTCATTTTTATTTACCTGCAGTTAAGTAGATAGATAGATAGATAGATAGATAGATAGATAGATAGATAGATAGATAGATAGATATTACATTTTGTTTGTTTATTTTGTAACAAACAAGGTCTGTGGGGGAAGACTGGTGGGAAATAGGGAAAGGGACCCTCTTGTTCTGTGTCTCCTCTGGGAATGGTGTGGTATCCGTTTTCCCTTGGTCTGTGTCTCCTCTGGCAGGTGGCAAGCCTTCCAGGCAGTGGTGTCAGAGCAGAGAGAGGCTGTGGACTCAGCTCTCCGAGTAAACAATTACTGCGTAGACTGTGAGGAGACCAGCAAGTGGATCATGGACAAGATGAAGGTTGTAGAGTCTACCAAGGACTTGGGGCAGGACCTGGCAGGTGTCATTGCCATCCAGCGGAAGTTGTCAGGGTTGGAGAGGGATGTACTGGCCATCCGGGATCGTGTGAGTGCCCTGGAACGGGAGTCACGGTACTTGATGGAGTCACACCCTGAGCAGAAAGAGGACATTGGTCAGCGGCAAGCAGATGTCGAGAAGCTGTGGAAGGGCCTGCAAGATGCTTTGCAAGGTCAGGAGCTCTCCTTAGGTGAGGCCAGCAAGCTGCAGGCTTTCCTGCAAGATCTGGATGACTTCAAGGCCTGGCTGTCGATGGCCCAAAAGGCAGTGGCCTCCGAGGACATGCCTGAGTCACTCCCAGAGGCTGAGCAGCTTCTACAGCAGCATGCAGCCATTAAGGAAGAGATTGATGCACACAAAGACAATTACCACCGGGTCAAGGCCTCTGGGGAGAAAGTGATCGAAGGCCAGACTGACCCAGATTACCAACTTCTGGGCCAGCGGCTCGAGGGCCTAGATACTGACTGGGAGGCTCTGCACCGGATGTGGGAGAGCCGGGGAAACACGCTCACCCAGTGCCTGGGCTTCCAGGAGTTCCAGAAAGATGCCAAGCAGGCTGAAGCCATCCTCAGCAACCAGGTAGGAAGAAGCATACAAGGCTGAGTCAGGAGTCCCTCAGGAGACTTACTAGTGGTGAGCTCTTCATAGCTACCAGTTAAAGGAAATCCTCTGTTCTTTGCTCCCCACGTGCCTCTGGTCCCATGTCCCAAGCTGCCTTTGGGTCGTTTGGAAGCTAGAGAAGTGAACCTCGCCCTGCATTGCTACCCTCTCACGTAGCTTTTGCTACCTCGCATGCTTGCTGCCCCAGGTGGGAGTGGGAGGCCAGGGCTGGGGAGCAGAGACTTCTCTTTGCGTTGCTCTGTAACCTGTACAGCTGCCTGTGACACCCTTGCTTAGCTCATCCTCAGGCCTCCTCTGGAAACTTTACTTTAACAGGAATACACTCTGGCTCACTTGGAGCCTCCAGACTCCCTAGCAGCTGCAGAGGCCGGCATCCGAAAGTTTGAGGATTTCTTAGTGTCTATGGAAAACAACCGAGATAAGGTCCTGAGTCCTGTGGACTCTGGAAACAAGCTGGTGGCTGAGGACAACCTGTATTCCAAAAAGATCAAAGAGAAGGTGCAGCTGATTGAAGACAGGTACTCCCTACCCCTAGGTCCATGAGGCCCTCCGCTACACTGGGGCGAGGACCCCAGGCCTGGTGCTAGTGCGACTTCCTTTGACTTCCCAGGCACAAGAAGAACAATGAGAAGGCTCAGGAGGCCACATTTCTCCTGAAAGACAACCTGGAGTTGCAGAACTTTCTCCAGAACTGCAAGGAGGTGAGGCCAACAGACGGGTGCTTCTAAGATTTCAGTCTGAAGCACTCAGACGTAGGAGGCCTGGGGACCTGGGGTACTTAGCTTGGTACTCCTAGAAGCCTTCCGTTCCACAGTTCTTTTCTACCCTCAACCTCTAAGGCCAAAGCCATCTTTCATTTTCCCAGTCCAGAACAAGGTTTGTCAAAGAGTGGCCTGAGAACATTCTGGGTCGGACAGAGCCTGGACAGGACTACCTGCAAGGCTATGGGGTCTGCGCATTCGTCCACACACAGGGCTCTTATGCAATGCCCTGTTGGTGCTGACTTGAAATCCATAAAGCTTTTTTGAGCACCTTCATTTTGTACCGAGCCCTGGAATTATGGAACAAGTCTTAGTCCTGGTGCAAACAGATTGTTAGGCCGCCTGAGGGCAGATGGATAGGAACTTTCAGGAGAGAGTCTGCTGATGGGACTTCTCACATGCAATGGGGCTTTCTCTGACGTCCTCCTTGCTCTCTCCTCGGGGCTTCCTCTCAGCCCGTATCACTTTGTTTTCATCTACCTTGTCCTTGGTACAAGCCAGGCTTGGCATGATGCCAGGACATCTTGGACATACAACTCCCCTTCCCTTTATTAACTGTAGTTGCCTTTAACCTCTTTCTCATGTAACATTTTCTTGGTGTTTATTAATCATTTATCACCCCACTATCAGGATGGATTTATCTGTCTACCTATCTAATAAGAATGTACTGAGTTACTACAATGTCTCAGGCCTTGTCCTAGGAACTATGGAAAGAACAAGCTATCTCACACTGCACATGCTCTAGTAAGGAAGACACGGGTGACCCTTTGACCTTCTCCTGGAGCCATATTCAGAAACCACAGGGCTCACTCTTTCTGCTCACAGCTCACTCTCTGGATCAATGACAAGCTGCTGACATCTCCAGACGTCTCCTATGATGAAGCTCGCAACCTTCACAACAAATGGATGAAGCACCAGGCATTTATGGCAGAGCTGGCTTCACACCAAGGGTGGCTTGAAAACATTGATGCAGTAAGTAGACAGGAAGCAGCCACTCACAGCCCTTGTAGATGAAACCGTGGGACCCACCTGTATTAGGCTCGCCAGTGGCCCAGGTCAAGTGTGGCAGGGGTTCCACTTGGGAGTCATGTTCCTTTGTGTTCCCTGCTGTGGCAGTCCAGGAATAAGTAGGCTCAGTGTCCACATGAAGCCATGCCCAATGGTGGTTAGGGCATCACTCTGGGAACCAGACTGAGTTTTCTTCCCTGCTTTCAGCAATTCCTCTCTGAAATCAGGACAATAGCTTTTACGGACCTAGCTCTGAAACCAGGACAATAGCTTTTACCCACCGAGCCGTGAGCATTGCATGCTTGCAGACTGAAAAAGCACTTAGGATATGTTTGACAATTGGGAAGCCATTGATGATACTGACCATTATTAACAGAATATATGCCTAGAGCCAAGTCCTATTATACTGTCCACACCCGAAACACAGACATTTGTACAGGGGAAACCAGGTCAGGCAGCCTTAGTGACCAACCTATCTCTGAGGCAAAAACATTGCTTCTGGAATTTGTAAGTGGTTCCCATGCTATGAGTACCTGGGTCTGATTTGCTTATTAGTTTATTCACTATTATTGTTTTTTATGAGACAGGATTTTGCTCAGTAGCTCAGGCTGGTCTCAAACTCATGACCTTTCCACTTCAGCCTCCCGAGTACAGAGATTACTACTATGTACCACTCCCTACCTGGCTCCTAATAGATTTTGATCTTTTCTTTATTTATTTTCTTGGAGGACAGTAACTGGGCATTAAACTTCTATTCAGCTAGATTCCCCACTCTACCCCCTTTTCATTTTTTTAATTTTGAGACAGGATCTCACTAAGTTGCTGAGGTTAGCCTTTAGTTTATTTTGTATGTCAGGTTAGCCTTCAACTTGCTATTCTCTTGCCTCAGCTTTGTGAGTGCTGGGGTTAAAGGCCTGTGCAACCAGTCCTGGCTCCTGAATGAATCTTGAATTTTTCTTTCAGTATCAGCCCCATGCTGGGATCTCTCTGAGTCATTTGCTCAAACACTGCTTTCCCTTCCCCACCCCCATCTGTAGATAACTTTAGAGGTTCAGAGTGATTTTTGATATGGTCTTACTCAAGGTCTGTGTCAATTCCCGGCCTTATCAACCTCACCTCAGGATTTCTCTTGCAACCTCCTGAATGGGGCCCCTCAAAGGCCACTGAAGCCCAGAGTGATCTCTGCTCCTTCCCCCACAGGAGGGGAGGCAGCTGATGGCAGAGAAGCCCCAGTTCAAGGATGTGGTGTCAGAAAGGTTGGAAGCCCTGCACAAGCTCTGGGATGAGCTGCAGACCACCACAAAGGCGAAGACTGAACAACTCTCTGCTGCCCGGAGCTCTGACCTGCGCTTACAGACCCATGCCGACCTTAACAAATGGATTGGTGCCATGGAGGACCAGCTGCGATCAGACGAACTGGGCAAGGATCTGACCACTGTCAACCGGATGTTGGCTAAGTTGAAGGCATGTGAGCAGGCTGTACCCTCAGTGTTGGAGTAGAAGGGATCTTAGGGAGCCAACCTGAACCCTTAAAGTAAGCGCTCCTTCTGTTCCTCTTAGCTTGACTTTGTATTATGCAAAAATGCCTAGTGATTCAGAAGCCATCTCCTACTCCTTTGCAATGGGTAGGACAGAATCTTGTAAAAAGACGCATGAGAAATACAGGAGGAAAGACTGAGGGGAAGCATCCAGGGAAACTTCTTGGGGGAAGGCTGTGCTTTAAATGGGCCTGAAAGGCTGGGTGGTAGGTGGGTGGGCGGCGGAGGCACACCCTCCAGGTATCACAGGCAGCACTGACACTGTTTCTCCTGTCCCAGCGAGTGGAGGAACAAGTGAATTTGCGGAAGGAGGAGCTGGAGGAACTTTTTGCCGAGGCACCCTCGCTAGGAGCGGAGGCAGGAGACACGGACATGAGCATCGAAAAGCGGTTCCTAGACCTTCTAGAACCTCTGGGGAGGAGGAAGAGGCAGCTGGAATTATCCAAAGCCAAGCTACAGATCAGCCGGGACTTAGAGGATGAGACGGTGCGTGGGCTGCAGCCTCTCTACCCCCAGGACTGAGGTGCCAGCTGCCATGGGGATAGCTGGCTGCTGCCCAGAGCAGTCTTGGCAGCACATGACTGGCCATCTCGACCCTTATCTCGTAGGGCTGCTTTAGAGATTACATTAAATAGAAAACCAGGGCAGATACATTGTGAATGGGAACTTACCAGTTCGTACTGATGGGGAGACTTTGGGAACAAGATTCCACTTTGGGATCAGGAGCTGGTTATTTGAGACCTTAGTTTGAAATACCTGTCTGTAAAATGGGGGCAAAATCCAAGGGGGTGTTGGGAAGAACCAGGCAGCACCTTGTCTGGCTCTTTGTGGGTGTCCAAGAAAGGGTGGTTGTCTGTGATTATAATCAGCTGTCCCCCTGCCTTCTGATCTCTGCAGCTCTGGGTGGAAGAGAGGCTGCCACTGGCTCAATCAGCTGACTATGGCACTAATCTGCAAACTGTGCAGCTGTTCATGAAGAAGAACCAGGTGAGTCTCATCTCACCAGCGCATCTGCCCCTGCTTGGTCCAGCCTGGCCCCAGGGGGTCTGGCCTAGCCATGATGTGCAAACGCTGGTGACAGCAGATTATTGCTCCTGATGGCAGCTTTACAATTCCCTAACTGCGTTTGAAGTTTCAATGCAGAAAGGGCTTTAGTGGCTTCAGAGAGGCTAGGCATCGTGCCACTTAGGGATTTGGAACCACTTGACTCTACCAGGCTCAAATGAGTACCTGGCTTGGGGCAGGGGTGGGGACACAGAGGGGTGTCCAGCATGCTGTTACAGTCCTATTTTTCTTGGCCTCCCAAGAGAATAGCACCAGCACCACAGCATTCCCTTGTCCTCTTCTGGGGCTAAGCTTGGCCTACGCAATGTCCTTAGGGTCTGTAGATCCTGTTCCTCTAGACACATGACCATCCCTGTGAGGCTCAACCCCATTAGAAAGCTACTGAGTTTGGACTCTGAGTCCCGGAAGCAAGCATCTGCTGAAACACTCTTTTAGGATTAGGTCCTTGTGGCTGGAATCCCGAATACTAGCAGATACCAAATACTTTTCTTGTCAAGGCTGCAGAGGGAGCCTGAGTCCTAAGAAAGCTAGCAGTGTGGGATTACAGTGGTTTCATGCCTGGCCTGGAGTTGGCCTCAGGCCTTTCTCTGGAAATCTAGATTCCGAGTGTAAAATACAGTAACATACCCCAGCACGGCTCCTGCCGTTAGATGGTTTTAAAGGCTTGGAGGGAATTGTCGAGATAGAGGAGGTATCAGGAGCCCAAGAGAACATGCTATCCCAGAAAGGGGATCAAGTACCAGGGCCTCCTGAAGAAAAAGGTAACACAGTCACCAGAGTAGGTAGGAAAAGCCCAATTTGGTGGCCAAAGGCTCAAATAAGAAATAATGATATACAGTTCAGACTGAGCCATAGAAATGGAGGCAAACAAAAGCCAAGGTGTTCCCCGAGGGGACAAGCCCTCAGTGTGTGCTTTTACCTGGAACAGAGACATGCTAACAGAAGATGGAAGTTGCAGGTTCTGAAGTTGTTTTTCTTTCCTCTAGCACAGACACCTAAAATCAAGTTCTGAGGGTGTACATAGTAGGAACCAGTCAAGAGCCTGGGTTTGGCTGTGAATGTAGCTTAGATGGTAGAGCCTTGCCTGCCATGCTCAAAGCCGTGGGCCAGATCCACGTACACTGGGCATGTGGTGAATACCTGTAGCTCTAGTTTCTGGGCATGGTGGAGGCAGAAGGATCACAAGTTCAAGGCCAGCCCAGAGCTACATAAGACCCTATTTCAAAAAGTGTGGTGGTAGAGTTGAGGGATGACATACTGAAGGGGGAGATGGGTCGGCAGTTAGGAGCACTTACTGCCTTCGAAAACACTTGAGTTCAGCTCCTAGCACCTCCATCAGCTCACAACTGTCACTAACTCCCATTCAAGGGGATCTAACACCCACTTCTGGCCTCCATGGATACCTGCACACGTGTGGCATACACTCAGACACATAGGTAGACAGATAAATTAATAAATAAAAGTCTTTTTAAAAACACCAAGACTTTGGAATCTGCTACAGCTGTGTTCAGTCTCAGTCCCTCGTTCACTGCCCTGTGCCAGCTTCCCAGGACTTCAGAGTGTAGGAGGACACACATGGAGTGCTTAGCATCCTGCCACAAATAGTATTAAGACTATCGCTTGCTCTGCCCTGGCAGGAGGGGGAGGGCGGGTCTCCTGCTGCCTCCTCTTCAGTGGCGAGGTTCTGCCTCTGAGTCCTTCCTCTGGCCACAGACTCTGCAGAATGAGATCCTAGGCCATGCACCCCGGGTGGAGGATGTGCTACATCGGGGGCAGGAGCTGGTGAAGGCGGCTGAGATCGACTGCCAAGACATCGAGGAGTGCCTGGGGCATCTGCAGAGCTCATGGGACACACTGCGGGAGGCAGCAGCTGGCCGGCTGCAGCGCCTGCGGGATGCTCACGAGGCACAGCAGTACTACCTTGATGCAGGCGAGGCTGAAGCATGGATTGGCGAGCAGGAGCTCTATGTGTTCTCTGATGAACCCCCTAAGGTACACTGAGGCACAGTCTGCCAGCCAGCTGAGCAGATAGGCAGAGCTGTGGTGGGCAAGCTCTTGGAGAGCCTGGAAATCCAGGTGTATGAGAAAGTAAGGGCAACGTATGGGTGTGTAGGGAGCCTACAAAATCCTGCTCTTCTGTGGTACCTCCTTAGGACATCCCGCCCCATTAAGAACATCCCTACAGTTTTTTGACTTGCCACTAGGGGGTGCCCCACCCAAAGGCTCTTCACAGTATATTGTGGCCGAGCTGTGAGATGGAGTGACAAAGGGCATGAAGAGGTCTCTCAAGAGTGCAATGACCCTATCATTTCCTCGGAAGAGCCACTGTCATTTTGCGGGACTGGGGAGGAGTCGGTTAACCTCCCCAGGCCAGCTAGTCCAGGACCTAGGAAGTTTTCATGGGGACAGACTTTTGGAGTTGGGCTTGAAATGAAAGTTGGCAGAAACAAAGTAAGACTCTAAAGAGCTGAGAGAGGGGCTGAGAACAGCCCTTGTAGGAGGCAGGAGCAGGA
The DNA here is from genome assembly GCA_028551405.1 of Uromys caudimaculatus. NCBI lineage: Eukaryota > Metazoa > Chordata > Mammalia > Rodentia > Muridae > Uromys > Uromys caudimaculatus. The sequence continues at coordinate 81,058,398 of CM052705.1, read as the reverse complement.
AGGGGAGGTATGTGGCTTTCCCTCCCAGCCTGCCTCCCCAGGGCTTAGCCATAGCTTTCTGAAGACGGGAACACAGTGGGGTAGGGTTCAGTGCTCACTGCCGTTGCCTTGCAGGATGAAGAGGGGGCCATTGTGATGCTCAAGCGACACTTGCGGCAGCAGCGCGCCGCGGATGACTATGGACGGAATATCAAACAGCTGGCCGGCCGCGCCCAGGGCCTGCTGTCTGCAGGCCACCCTGAGGGGTACGTGTGCCTCCGGCTGGCATGGCCGCTTGTGGGCATCAGACCAGGGGCCCTTCAGGTCCAAGAGGGAGAAATGGGACTGTTTTCCCCAGAACTAGAGGTTTCTAGACTCCCTATTCCGTCTTGTTCCTTGGGTTGTATCAAGTAGTCTTATACGATAGGCCGCCAAGACTGCGCTTGTATAAAGGTTAGGGTCAAAATGCCCCTGGTGAGCCAAGCCTCTGCCCTCTGAAGAGTTAGCCTGTACTAAGAGATCCTAAAGACCAAATCTGGTTTTGGTTTTGGTTTTTTGAGACAAGGTTTCTCAGTGCAGCTCTGACTGTCCTGCAACTCTCTTATAGAGTAGGCTGTCCTCGAACTCACAAAAATCCACCTGCCTCTGCCTCCTGAGTGCTGGGATTAAAGGCATGCACTACCACCACCTGGTTTTGGGGGTTTTTTGTTTTGTTTTGTTTTGTTTGGTGTTTTGGTTTGTTTGTTTGTTTCAGGACCTTGAAGCAAATCCTGAGGTAGGAGTCAGGTAGATACCAGGTGGACTTTAGACTTCACAGGCTGCTCCAGCCATGACTCTGTTCTCAGCTACCTTTAGTCCCTTCCCCCCCCACACACACACACACTGTGTCTCCTTGGCAGCTACCCCCCACATCTCCCAGGGAGCCCCAAGAATTGAGTCTCTGGTTCTGTCTTTTTCTGGAGAGCTAATTGGGGTCACTCCTGCTGAAGCTGCACTGCTTCCTGTGGAGGATAGTGAGGAAGATTCACCCTTTTGCTTGAATCTGTGACCTCAGAGAGGCACTGTGAGAGGACCTACCATGTCAGATAGAACTCCAACACAGTCCTGTCCCCAGAGGCATTACAGCCTGAGGGGAGCAGGCATTCCTTTTCTCCCTGATTCTTTTCCTGGAAAAAACCCTGTAGTCTCTGGAGCCAGCTACTCTGGGTTCTTCTCTTTTGTTTTGGTTTGTTTCATTGTACTGAGGATGGCGTCTGTGACCTCACACTTGCTAGGCAAGAATTCTACCCCAGAACTGCCCCCAGGCCTTGCTCTGGTCTCGATCGCCTTCCTTAAGGCATTTCCTGATTTGGGTCTCAGGGAGCAGATCATCAGACTTCAGGGGCAAGTGGATAAGCAGTATGCAGGACTGAAGGACATGGCTGAGGAACGGAGGCGGAAGCTAGAGAACATGTACCACCTGTTCCAGCTGAAGAGAGAGGCTGACGACTTAGAGCAGTGGATCACGGAAAAAGAGATGGTAGCCTCATCCCAAGAAATGGGGCAGGACTTTGACCATGTGACTGTGAGTACCCACCGCTTTTTCTTAGTCTTCCTCTAAGTCAGTAGACACAGGCAGCCATCACTCCAGACCTGTATGACTCCCCTGCCAGTTGGAAGAAATTTCACAGAGATGCAGACACAGGTGGAGAACAGCTGAAAGACAGTCTACCCTGGAGAAAGTGTGACAGCTCGTTCCAGGTGGCCACAGTGACAGCCTGGCAAAGTGAGCCCTGCCTGCCCCCAACTAACCACATTCTATCTACCCCATATCCAGATGCTCCGTGACAAGTTCCGAGACTTTGCCCGGGAGACTGGGGCTATTGGGCAGGAGCGAGTAGACAACGTGAATACCATCATTGAGCGGCTGATCGATGCAGGCCACAGCGAGGCAGCCACCATTGCCGAGTGGAAGGATGGGCTCAATGACATGTGGGCAGATCTGCTGGAGCTCATTGACACCCGCATGCAGCTGCTGGCTGCCTCCTACGACCTGCACCGGTATTTCTACACAGGCACCGAGATCCTGGGCCTCATAGATGAGAAGCACAGAGAGCTACCAGAGGACGTGGGGTTGGACGCCAGCACAGCTGAGTCCTTCCACCGGGTCCACACTGCCTTCGAGCGGGAGCTCCACCTCCTGGGTGTGCAGGTACCATCCACCCACCCACTTCCTGCCTGCACCCACCTTCTCCCGGTGTTGGTGTTGGAGGCCCCACTTGGCTCCTATGGGGGAACCTCTAGAATGGGCATCAGAGTTTTCTTCCTTAGACAGCTGACAGCTCAGGACAGAGCACAGCAGCTCTCACACTTGTTAGCTTCAGGAGTAGTTCTTCAAGCTATAGTTTCCTGGCTGGTGTATAGTTTATCCGCTAACACATAGTGCTTTTTCAGTACTGGGTATTATTTTGAGGGATGTGTGTAGTTGCTGCATCTTCACAGGCATCTCTAAGTAGGCACGCACATTGTGTTTGCAGATGAGGACAGTGCAGTACAGAGTGCTGCTTGGGGGAGAGTAGATAGAAGGTGGAGCCAGAACCCAGGCCCTAGTGGCCTGGCTCTAGGCCCCACAGGCTTAGTTAGCTACCAGACAGGTCTGCCTTTCATGGGGTTCTAGAGTCCCTAAAATCTACTTAAATCCCCCCTCTGATCACTGGAATATACCCTGAGGGACCTCTGTAGACTTTCTGGATTCTTCAGAGCTTGATGTAATAGGCAGGATCCGTGAGGGATGCCAGCTGCCAGAGGCTCCCTTGACTTCCAGTGGAGTTGGGGAGGTGGGCTAGCAGAATAGCCAGCTCCACAGGATTCAGGGAGAGAACACTGAGGTAGATGGGACCCCCTAGTTCGTCTTAGGGATTTGTCCTCCAGCTGAAGGTGGTACCTGGTATGTAACTGTCATATCTGGAGTGTCAGAGCTACTGAGACAAATAGAGCTCCATTGAGGTGTCAGGAGTGAGATGTCATTGTCCCTAAGTTGGCCCCAGTCAAAGGATTTGGGGTAGGCCCATCCTTGAAGAGGCAGCATGCAGGGTGAATAAGAACCAGGGACCTGGGTGTATAGTTCCAACCCCAGTTGTTCCCTTGGTTAGTTGGGAGGAACCTGGGGCCACCCACTTAGCATCCCCGTGCCTTGGTTCCCCCATCACAGAAACTAGAATTTAATAGTACCTCTTTGATAGATTGCAGTAAAGATGAAGAGAGTTAATTAAATTTCTAAGACTGTGCTTGGGTCAGTGGTTACTCTCATTACTGCACTCCTGAGGAGGCCAAAGGGAATTGAGACCCTTTTATCCTCAAACCCTGGGCCAGAGCCCAGCACGTGCCCTGGGCAGGCAGATGTACTAGAGCAGGGAACCCTGTCCTGAAGCATCCTGCCTTGAAGTAGTGCCCTGGGGGAGAGAGACGGCCTTCCAGCCTTACACCTGAGATACGGTTTTCCTCATCACAGGTACAGCAGTTCCAGGATGTAGCCACCCGACTGCAGACAGCATATGCTGGGGAGAAGGCAGATGCTATCCAGAGCAAGGAGCAGGAGGTGTCAGCAGCTTGGCAGGTACTGCTCGATGCGTGTGCTGGGCGCCGAGCTCAGCTGGTGGACACAGCAGACAAGTTCCGCTTCTTCAGCATGGTGCGTGACCTCCTCTCCTGGATGGAGAGCATCATCCGGCAGATCGAGACCCAGGAGAGACCCAGGTGAGGGGTGTCCTTGGGGATGCATTCAGTGCATGGAAATTCCTTCGGGGTAGTGGAGACCTGATCTGGGTGCAGGTGGGAACAGAGTGGTTCATCTGGGAGAACTGACTGTTTGAAAGTAAAAGGATGAAGATAATCAGTCATTTTGCATCTCCAAGGGGACCATGTCCACTATTATCAGTGAAAGTACATGAGTCACATATCTGGATGGGCTCGAGATTCTTCTCCAGCACCAGAACATCAAGGCGACTCCCCTTAAACTCACTGTGTCATCTGTGGTATTCATATATTTCCAATGATTCACTCATCCCCTCACAATCTAAGTTAGTATATTTTCATCATCACCACACATACACACCCAAAAAAACGTCCTGGCCTGGCTGTGGTGGCACAGGTCTTTAATCCCAGAACTCAAGAAGCAGAGGTAGGCAAATCTCTGTTAGTTCAAGGCCAGCCTGGTCTACAGAGCGAGTTCCAGGACAGCCAGGGCTACACAGAGAAACCCTGTCTCAGGAAAAAACCAAAAACGAAACACCATTACCATCCACAGCACTCACTGTGTCCCCTGCCTCCGGCCCCTGGGCAGGGGCTCTTGTTCTCCCTGGCTCTCTGTCAACCTAGTGTCTATGGGGGTTTTTTGTTTTTTGTTTGTTTGTTTGTTTGTTTTTTCAAGACAGGGCTTCTCTGTGTAGCCCTGGCTGTCCTGGAATTCCCTCTGTAGACCAGGCTGGCCTTGAACTCAGAAATCCGCCTGCCTCTGCCTCCCAAGTGCTGGGATTAAAGGCGGGCGCCACCACTGCCCGGCAGTGTCTATGCTTTGTATAAACAGTATCGTATAGTATATAGTCTCCCGTGACTGGCTTCTTTCCCTCAGTCTGTTTCAGAGATTCATCCACATAGTGTGACTCAGTAATTCATTACTTTTTATTGTCAAATAATATTTCCAGGCTTTTTTGTGCCCCTGTTCTCCTTGCTGAGCCACTGCCCAGTGAAGACACTAACATGTTAGTGTAACTGCTGGAGCTGGGACAGAGAGGAATTCCTGGCTAGTCAGAGAGAAGAAAGTAGAGAGACAAGACTCCTCAAGGCAGGTCTGAGTGGCCCAATTTTGTTTCTCAACCTGCCTCTCTGCCCTGGTCCTCCTGTCCCCAGGGATGTCTCCTCTGTGGAATTGCTCTTGAAGTATCATCAGGGCATTAAGGCAGAGATCAATACCAGAGCCAAGAACTTCAGCACCTGCCTAGAACTTGGGGAGTCCCTGTTACAGCGGCAACATCAGGCATCGGAAGAGGTGAGTCTGTCTGTGCCCCTGTGCCCATGCTTGCTGGCCAAGCAGCTTCAGGGAACAGGGAAGAGATGATGCATCCAAGGAGCTGAGGTGCCTACAAGCCAGAAATCAGAGCCATCTCAAGCCCATCCCCTGCCTTAAGGAGGTGGGTGCTCCCTAAAGGAGAGCAGGCTCAGATCTGCCCAGTACCACGTGTGCCTGTCCTTGAGTTGTTGACTCTACTTCTCAGGAGAGACACCTAAAGTTACCTCAGAAGCATTTATTTGTCCAAAGCTATACACTGGGAAGTAGCAGAGTCAAGATGTGAATCCAGGGCTGTGTGAGCAAGCTTGCTCTTTGCAGCTGTCTGTGACTGCCTCAGACGGTAGGGAGCGTCATCAAAACCTGGCCTTCTCCCCTTTCCTCTCCACAGATCCGGGAGAAATTGCAACAAGTGATTTCCAGGAGGCAGGAGATGAATGACAAGTGGGAGGCCCGCTCTGACAGGCTCCACATGTGTGAGTATAGCTCAGGGCTGGGGAACCTGAGGGCAGGGTCTAGCAGACCCCTACTGGAGGTCCAAGGTATCACACCGTGCCTGGAAAAAACTCTATGGCAGTACTCAATGACAAAACTCTGGGCCACTGGCCTGAGGAGAGGCAGGCAGATCTGCACAGATAAATGCTCCACCCTCTTACCCCTGCCCACCCTCCTTCTCATCCTCTCCCCCAGCCCTCACCCCTGCCTGAGCCCAGTTTGGTTCCCCTATGGAGCTGTGGCTTGGGAAAGGCCAGGGAAACTCTAGTTTCTCCTGAGTGGCCTTCAGGTTGTTCTGTGGAGGTCAGGAGCTCTGTCCTCCAGCAGCTGGGGGCTGAGGTGAGGGGAAGAAACCTTACCTCTCAGGTAAGCTGCCAGCAAGAATAAAGCCAGGGCTAGTTGCTCTCCATGCTTGTTTGTCTGTGACTGTGTGAGATAGATAAAGGAAAGAATTGGAGGCAGGAGATTGCTCCCTAAAGCAAGGCAATATGCAATATAAGCCACAAGGAGTTGGTTCCAATAGCCGCTTTAAAAATATGACTCTGTCTGTGCATGGTGGCATATGCCATTAATCTTAGCACTTAGGAAGTAGAGAAGAGAGGACTGAGAGTCAGAGGTGGCTAGCCTGGGCTTAACACCGAGACCTGTCTCAAAGGCTAAGGGGTAGCAAAGAAGCTCAATGATAGAGTATTTACCTAGAATGAACAAAGGCCTGAGTTTGATACCCAGCACCACAAAAATAAAAATAAAGTAGAATACATTTATAAAATTTGACATATATGTAAGTAAACTTATATACATGTAAGATTTTATTTATCTCTATAACCATTGCTCGAGATAGGTGGGATATGCATGTAAAATTTTGTGTAGCTGTAGAACCATTGGTAAAGGTGGGGTGGGTCTCTAGTTTGGGGTGACATGGCTTTAGGCAGAAACTCACAGCTGAACAAGGAACCCATACAGTTGAGGGATACATGAGTGCTAACTGGTCCTTGGGCCTTGTGGGTGAGTTCGTGGCTTGTTCTCCTGGCAGTGCTGGAGGTGTGTCAGTTCTCGAGGGATGCTTCTGTGGCCGAGGCGTGGTTGATTGCCCAGGAGCCCTACCTGGCCAGCCGGGACTTTGGACATACAGTGGACAGTGTGGAAAAGCTCATCAGGAGGCACGAGGCTTTTGAGAAGTCCACAGCCAGCTGGGCAGAGCGCTTTGCCGCCCTGGAGAAGCCCACCACGGTGAGCTGAGGCTGTCTGGGGGACCTGGAGGGCTGCAGCTATTGGGATGGTGTGGTACTAACTCTCATGTCCTGTATTCAGGCTGGTAAGAGGGTGGACGGGTACAGGAGAGTACTGATGTGTAAACACCAAAGACAAGCAATGTGACTTGGGTGTATTACAGTGCAGGGCCAAGCTTAGGTCCTCGAGAATCACCCCCCATGTGGCTGCTCTGACCCTTGACCTTTCCCTCCCCCAGCTTGAGCTTAAGGAACGACAGACTCCAGACAGACCCACAGAGGAACCTGGGTGAGTGTCAGCCCTGTGTTCCATGTACAAGGAGCCAGGCATGATGTAAAGGGGTGACTGGGGAGGAGGAAGAGGAAGCCGCTAATTAACAGATGTCATGTGAACAACAAAAAAACAAAACCTTTGACCTCTCCTGGGTGCCCTGTCAGCACAACCCAGAATGTACAGAGCTTGGCTGCACCAGGCACAGAAGCCCGAAGCCCACTACGGGAAGGAAGGGTTAGCTAACTGCCTGTTGCTAAGCCAGCCTTTCCCTCAGGACTCCCAGACACTGCCCTTAGGCTGTCTCCTATGGAATTCATCCATTTCTGATGTGTTTACTTCACTTTTCCCATGAAGTCATGGGTTAGCTCCTTGCTGAGCACCTCTGAGAAGAAGCCAAGGATTATGCCCTGTGCATGCTCTGTGCTCCCAGTGGGGGAAAAGCCAGGGAAAACGAGGCCTTGCAGAGAGGCACCTGTCGCTAAAGAGAGATTGTGTCTTCTTTAGGCCTCAAGAGGAGGAAGGCGAGACAGCTGGCGAGGCCCCCCAAGTCCACCATGCGGCCACTGAGAGAACATCCCCGGTCAGTTTCATGTCCCGCTTGTCTAGTTCCTGGGAGTCGCTGCTGCCAGAGCCCGCTCATCCTTTCTAGGCTCAGCCAGAGCAGAAGGAAGGCGAGGACAGGGTGTGCTCCCTGGTCCCCACCCTCCCTGCTCACGTGCCCCTCTAGGAGCCTCCTTCAGATCCGTCTACTTTTATACTTAGATTTTGATCCTAAAATGCCTCCTCTCCTTCCAACCCAGAAGCCAGCCCACCAACATGATTCTACAAGTTTGGTTTTCTCTAGTCTAATAAATTTTATGGGATAAATACATCACCATCAGCACAGGGGAAACACTTTACTCAGAGTTGATTCCCAGTTCCTTTAAACCCCGTCCTTAGCACAGTGCCCTCTCCTTATACATGCTGGCACGTACATGTACACACACACATGAACCGACAGACTGCCTCATCCTGCCCGAGCCTCTCGCAGACATGTCATGCAGCAAGGTGTAGCTGTTCACCAATCTAGCAGATCTCTTCGTTTCGCACAGAGCCCATCCCTCTATGGCTATAGGTCATAGAGTTTGACTATGGAGATGGTTCTAAGGCGGGGTTAGACTTGAGTCCTGCAAGTGTGAAGGAGATCCCCAGAGCTTTCGGTTCTGTGAGGAAGCCGCCGATTCATAGACAAACAGGGAGCCTTATCTGAGGGGGTTGATGAACAATGACTTCCAGAGGCCTGGGACCACAGGACCGTGCCCAGAGCACGTTCTTTGGGGCCCTGAGAGTTTGTTCAGGGAGCCTGGACAGCAGAGACTCAGACTGGAGAAATGCTATGGGAATAGCCAGCTGAGAAGAAAGCAGTCTGCATGTGGTTTGCACCACTGCATGGATCCCTGTGGCTTGTGGCTTTGGGTATCAGAAGCAGCAGATAACTTCATGTATTCCCTCTCTCTCGGAGCCCAGGTGAGTGTGGAATAACCTGAGTGGGGATTTAGAAAGATTAGCAGCCTTGGTGGGAATTTCTGCTACATCGGCTACCCCAAGAAAGATGCATGTATCTCCCTGTGCAGAATCCCTGTGTACACACACACAGACACACACACACACACACACACACACACACACAGACACACACACACACACACACACACACACACACACACACGGAGTTTCTTTGGTGCCCATTTTCTGAGCTGCACTGACCCATCATGCTCAGCAGAGGGCACTGGTGGGCTCTGCTGGAAGACCTATCTCTGAAGATCCTGCTGCCGTCCCCATCCAGTCTGTGGGTGACTGTCTTCCAGCTCCCTTTCCCCAGCACCAGCTCCCCTGACCCCATCCCTCATCCCACTCCCACCAGAGGGAGAGAGAACTCCAGGGGCTATGGACTGTGAACCAGGCTGGAGCTGTCCCTGCCTCCTGCCTCCACCTGCGCTTCTGCCCTGCATCCTTGTGTGTCTGCATGCCGTGGTGTCCCCGGTGTGTGGGCTTCATGACCACCTGAGCATCTCAACACCATTGTCTGTCGTGTACGTGTACGTTTGTGCAAATGTAACTACATGTGCACCTGAGCCACCTCCATCTGACACTTGAATATCACTGGGTTGGGAGGAATAAAATTTGCTTAAATCTGAGTGTTTCTCTGGGGGAGGAGTGAGCCCCTATGGGGGTTCTTGCTGAGGAACCAGCCACTCACCAGATTGGAAACGCAGCCCATGTCTGTACCAGAAAGCAACCAGATGGCGGCTAATCAAATGAACACCAGGCCCAGGGCCTCTTGGAGACAGCCTTCTCCTGCTGCAGCTTCTTCCCAAGCCTTAAAGATGCAGGGGGCTGGGGAGAGAGACGTAACTCCAAATCATCTTTGATATGAGAAAGAGGATGGAGCCCATGCAGACAGAAAGCCCAGCCTCATTTTGAGAGGTCCTCCCAAGCTCGCTTACTGCCCTTAACAACCTCTGGCCCATCACAGGAAGGTTCAGTTGTTTGCTGCGCCTTCTCATGAATTGGCCTGGGGTGCCATGGCTCTCCTGCTGGTCTATCTGTGCAGTCTGGTGTTGGGTCCTGTAGTATAGATACATGCCACATTGCTTCGTGTAAAAGCCCTTACTAATGCATGTTGCTTCCTGCTGGAGTTATGAATGGGCGTGGACCAAGCACCCTTGCCCTGCCTGGATAGTGCATCTCACAGGCAGCTCCCTGTGGGCCTCGATCCAGCCTTCCCCTTTCCCATGTGTGTACATGCAATGACTGAGCTGCCAAACCATCACTATGCAATGCCACTACTGCCCCTCACCTCTGCATGTTAGAGTGCATTCTGGTAAAAACCAGTCCCTTCCCACAGGTAAGTGTGAGGCCAAGCCAGAGACACAAGGTATCACAAGAAGCAAGACTCGGAATGAAGTCAGAATGTCTGGGGTCTGCTCTTTGGTTCTGTTTAACCTGCGTGGGTTTGGACCCCCACCCCGCCGCCCAGCCTTCTAAAGGTCTTTTCATAGGGTTGCAGGAAGTCCGCATTCCCACGAGTCAGCGATGTAGCCCTTCAGGGGAGAGGCTGGGGAGATGACTTTCCTATTTTCCTTCCCTCTGCTCCTAATTCTGAGACCCCAGCAAATACTCTGAAACCAGGATGGGGAAGGAGAGGTCACAGCCAAGGGCATTGGTCCTTGTCCCTATTTTAGAGAAGGGCTGAGGTTCAACCCTGTATAATGCCAGAAGTAGAGCCCTGGGGGGCCTGATAGTTTCTTTGTGCCTTCAGCCAGAAAGTAACACAGGAGGATGTTCTGGCTAGGGCCAGGCACCCTCTCTGCTTATGTGCCTTCCCTTTCCCTGGGAAAAGTCTGGGGGTTCTCCTGAATGTTCATCTTCCAGGCATTGGTGCCTCAGACTCCTCAGGGTCGTGTTTGTGGGAAGATGTTTTCTCCTAGAAGGGAGAAGAGTGAGCTCTCATGGTGTAAAAGAGCGTGTGAGTTCCCCCAGGCGCGAGACCTCTTCCTTCACACTGTTGTTTCACTGTCCCTGCAGGGGTGCTGGGATGACAGGAGTGACCCCCCTTAAAGACAGGGATGCTGGGGGGGGGGCTGTTACAAGAAACAGCCTTCCTGCCTCCAGGTCCCCAGGCTAGGCCCAGTGTGCAGTGTAGGGGGACCCTGGGGATCAAGGCCACTCCAGACAGTGTCAGAGTGGGTGCTATTCATGGGCAGCCTTAAGCAGGGCAGAATCTTACCAAGGGTAGTTCCCAGACACCACTTTTTAAGTGTGACCTTCCACAAATGGCCACACAGACAACCTCCCTTGAGCATCAGATAGGGCTGATGGGGTGATCTGAACCTTGCTGATCTTCCGTCCGTCTCAGGGGCTCTGGGAGAGTAGCCAGCACTTGTGAGTGAGGGACTGCAGGCACTGGGTCCATGGCCACCTTGGTGGCTAGGCCTTGCTAACTCCAGCCACAGTTGCCCCCAGCAGCCTAGAGCTTTCCTCAGCAGCCAGCAGGGAGACTGTGGTGAGTGCTGTGGATGTGGGACAGCAGCCATGTTTCTTCTTGCCTCAACAGCTTTCCCAGTCATTGCCCCTCCCCAACCTCCTCCCCGAACAGCAGCTTTTTCAGATGTTCTTTCTGCCTCAAATGCAAATCCTCTTTGTTCCAAATGGGCAGTCTCCGCCTGGAATGAACGTCAGCTTTGCCCCAAACTTGGGTGTGTTTCTGTCTCCCCAGGATGCCTGAGTCAGCGTGGCAAGGGTGTGTCTGCCTGCAGTCTGGCACTGTGCCCTGACTCCCTGGAGAAACCTGCTCTCTTTCTGGACAGTACCCACAGCAGGGTGTGGCCAGCTCTCTCTTTGCTATGCCAGATGCTAATGCCTGGTCCTGCTGCTGCAAAATCTTCCCCAAGTTCCTTGTTTCAGGCAGTGTGATCTCCCATCCCCCGATACTGATGGACTCAGGATGAGACTCAGCTAATGTTTGGAATCACCTCAGAAGTGGATGGGAAACTGTCTACTTGACAGTGCCAAGGTCCAGGTCACTAAGAAACCAGCTCCTCTAAAGTCAGCACACAGGTCATGCGCATTGAAAACCACTCTTGAAGACACCTTGCTCTCCTCTGGTGGCAGTGGACCAGGTCTCCTCCTGTGTCCAAGAGAAGCCTACAGACTGATTTCTCACTTCCTTTTGCTTTGTCCGGTAGCCTGTACCTCCCACCCCTCCATCTTGCCCAAGCTTCCCGGTAGACATATCAGATGACAGCTGCCCCTTGCCTGGGGTTGGGATTGAGCCCCTCGCCATCTCCTTGCCTGCCATCCATAGGGCTGTCTGCCATCTGCCAGTTTGTCTTTCCTTCCCCACTCCTCCACTTCTGGTTCAGCACAGTCCTTTCTCCTTTGGGGTAACTGTCTACCCCAAGTCTCCATGTTTTTGTGTCTTTGGCTGCTTTTCAACTCAGCAAACCGATTCTTTTTCTTCTCTTGCAAACAGCTGACTGAGCCTTTACAAACTGTCTAGACAACTCCTCTCCCTCAGAGTCCAGGAGCCAAGACATCAGACACTGGGGAAAATAAACATCCTCAACCACTAGAGTGGCTGGCTCTGGTCACCCTGCTCTCACCTGGTACTGTGTGGTTGTCTAAGGCATCTAGAAGTGTGTCTTTTGTGGCACAAACCCCATTTCCAGCCTCTTCCGGTGTAGCCTGGATGTGATCGCACCACCTTAACAAATTGGCCACATGCCTTACATAAACTGGGCACATCTCATTTAGACTGGGAAGCCCGTCAGGTAAGACTTTCTTCAGGAGTCATGGTATTATCCACACATAATCACACCCGGACTGAATAGGAAAAGCATTGTGTTTGGAGGCAGGCAGACCTATCTTCTACCTTCCATAGTTTCTACCCAACACCCCAGTCTGTAAAACAGAGAGGCTGTGAGGCTTTCAAGACAGAATGTGTGTGGAGAACTTGTCACTAGCACGTGGTCATTTCGGTACCATCATTCTCACCCCAACCCTTCATCTTTTAGAAGAACCTTCCCCCATATAGACTCTAACATTACCAAGGTTGTAGATGCCAACCAGCCTGCAGGCCTCCATCCTTGACACGCCCATCTGTGTATGTTCTAGGCTTGTGTTCCCCAACTTATCTCACTGCTAACACGGAGCGGTCTGTTCTGAGGTCCATCCATGGCCCCGACTCTCACCAGCGTTAACAATAGAGGGAAAGCTCTGTCAGCAGTGTTCTTTTGCTTACTGGTACATCTTAATTCACTGAATCTAAACCTGTGGAGTTAATGGTCTGTGTGCAGTGCTCTACGCCACCTGCTGGCTGATCCTGGAAGTGCATCTTTAAGTTAGTGCCCCAGAAGAAACAACCCATTCTGTCCACCTTCCCATCTTTCAGTATCTGTGAGGAAGATTCCCACCCCCTTCCTTGTTCACTTCCTCCACCAACCCAGTTTCCCAGCCTCAGCAAGGCTGTGTGCTTAAAAGCCAAACTTATGTGACTTACTTGACTTTGCAAGGCTCTGTCAAGATTCCACCAAGACTCAGGTGACTATCCTCCCAGGAGCCAGGGGTCTCTCCTTGTTTGACCTCAATCCCAGGAGGTCCTACAACGCTCTTCTGAGTGTCTTCTCTTTCCATAATGTCCCTCAATCAGCAGCCAGTTCCCTTCTCAGGCAGTGCCAGCAGCTGGTACACACATCTTCCCATCAGACACCTCTTCTTGTCTGTTTAACAAATCAGCAAACCAGCCTCTACTGCAGGCAGTGTCTCCTCATATCGCAGGCCCACCCTGCCCACTTGCCCCCTCTTAGGGTCTAGACATTTTCACCACCCCCCAGCCTGACCCCCAGAATTTCTTCCAGGTAGCTCCCAAGTTCTCCTCCAGGCTGTCCTCAGCTGCTCTAGGTGATGTCCTAAGATGGACACCCTTCAATAGTACAGAACCGGAATGTTCCTGATGATCAAAGCCTGCTGGCAGAATGTATAGAGGTCATCAGGGGCTCTGGCCACCTCCTCAACCCAGGATCTATGCAGAACCTGTCTGTCTTTAAAGTACACCCTGCTGTATAAGAAGCAACTCTGAGCCCTGACCAGAGAGTACTTCTCCTGACACTTCTATGAGAGATTCCTCTGCCTGACAATAGAATGGATCTCCCCCTCAGTCCATTGCATGCTTCAAGGGAGATCAAGGGAACTGCCACCTCTTCTTGTCCCTTCCTTAGTTTATTTACCCTTGGGACCTGGGCAAAATTAGTCTTTTTTTTTTTTTTTTAAGACAGGTTTCGCTCTTATCTCTTTCTCTTGCCTCTCTTACATCTCTTTTACCTCTCCCCATTCCCTTCCCCCCTCTGTCCACATGGTCATGGCGGGCCTCCACTCTCTACTTCTCTACTCTCTTCCTCTCTCTGCCTTTCTCTGCCTCTACTACCCTCGTAACTCCCCTCCCCATGCCCTAAATAAACTCTATTTCTATACTATAAAAAAAAAAAAAAAAGGTTTCTCTGTGTGGCCCTGGCTGTCCTGGAACTTGTTCTGTACACCAGGTTGGCCTCAAACTCACACAGATCAGTTTGTCTCTGCCTCCTGAGTGCTGGGATTAAAGGAATGTACGACCACCACCAGGCAAGATTGGTCCTTCTGTCCCAGGTGTCCACCAACCTGATCTCTGGTTCTCTCTTTGCATGGGTCATTGTTCAGCTAGCTGTGGGAACTCCTTGATCCATAGCCTAGGAAGAGGCAGTAACTCATTCAGCAATACTGCAGGCCTTAAACTCATTCATGGCAGGTTTTGAGCTAAGCTCAGGGAGCCCCGGGAATGGCTGGGTCTTTGGTCAGCCACTTGGCTCCTTTGGCTTCCTGACCACCTGCATGCCTAGGCCTACCCTCAAGGGCTTGTATTACCTCCCTTTCAAATCTGCAAGACCTTTTTGGGGCAGAGAAATAACACTGTGGACTCTTGCCCTGACTCTGCTAACCTACTGTGTGACCCCAGATTGTCCCTGGACTTTCTGGAACCCAGTTTTCTAATCTCTGGTAGGACTGGCTGATTCAGTGGTTCCCCAAGAAGACATCTTCACAGTCTCCAGAAGTCTAAGAATTGTCCTCTTGGCTCCCTTTGCAGGGGCTTCATCTGTCCCCGCTACCTCCAGCCTTCTCTGGTGGGACCTGCTTTCCTTTTAAGACCTTCATGGCCATCTCTACCTCCATCACACTCTTCCTTGAGAAACCAGTTGCTGGTAAAATGACCCAGGGAAAATTCCTAATCTCAGCTGAATTCCAAAGCGCAGTACTGACCTTAAACCAGGAGGCAGGTCCCTCTCGCTTCCCTATTGTCTTGTGAACTTTGCTCTGTGGATCAGAACCCCCTTTCTGCTTTGCCCACCGAGTCTAGGTAGCCTCTCTCAGAGTCTTCACAGAGCTGTGAGATCTTTGTAAAACATGAATTACCAGGATCTTCTGCTAAGGAACACTTTTTGACCTCGGGCCTAGCTAGTGACTTTGAAGACACCTTCTCATGTTCATTTTCAAGCTCGTGAGCTTCATGATTAGGTCTGAGCTGCCCTGAAGGGCTCTCCCCGTTCACCAGAGTTCTCCTGTTCCTGTCTGGCGCCTTGGAATGTGCCTACTGAAAACAACAGAGGAAGTACCAAGTGTGACCATCCTGAGAACCCCATACTCTAGGAGAAAAAAAAATATTTGAGATGGTCATGCTGACCACACAAACTCTGGCCATAACAGCTCAGAAGAGTCAGGAGACAGATGGGTTTGCAGGATTAGGATCAGCCAACATTACTATCTTACTCTGAAAGGCTTCAAATCACCCATAAGGTGGTCATAGGTTCCCCCCTACAGCAGATAGGATAGATCAGGAAGGTTTAGTGACTTGCTGGGTTCTCTCCTGTTCCCACAATGGAGATCCAGAGACTTCATTCCAGGCCTGTCTGACCCGACGCCTGGGCTTTGGGCATTAGAAAGGGTCCAGTGGGGCAGAGTTCTATGGGAAAGGGGTGGACTGCTATGGAAGGGGTGTTTCCTTCCCTTCCCCATCCCCTACTCCTCCAGACGCTGGAAGCCCCTCCACCCTCTCCTGCATCCACCTTCCTCCCTGCAGCTCCATGTGTCTCCCCAGTCCACAAGGGAACTGAGAACTTCCAAAGCCAAAGCCCTCCATCTCCACCTTCATTTCTGGCTCCTCCCTCTCAGGTCTTGACCTTTGTGTGGGGCTGGAGGCAGGATGCCTCCACTCCAAAACCAAGTCCAGAGAAGAAATCTTTGCAATTACTGGAAAGCCCCGTGTTTCAAAACTAACTTGTAACGCAGCCAAGTCTGCTCAGAACACCCTGGCTCCAGCCTAGGCTAGGTCTCTGCTTGGTATGCAGCAGCTAGCTGAATGTATCTTGATTTTTTAAAGGCCACTTTCTCAAAGAATTAAAAGCATAGGAAGCAAATGCAAGAGGGTGGAGCTTGGGAGAGGTGCAGCTGAAGGCAGGTTGTAACAGCTGGTGGCTTCCCTCCCTGCACCCCTGTGGCATCTTCTCTCAAACACCAGGTCCCTCCTGGCTCATCCTTAGGAGAGGCATTGTGCTCACACTTTTGCCCTCTGGACAGTTCCCTCTCCTGGAAGATAAGAAAGCCCCACCAGACTTGAGGCTGGAGCTGAGAGGTAGGCCATGAGAAGAGGCTTCCCCTTCTGATTGCCTCCAGAACTTTCCAACTGAGGCAGAAGGTAGGCTGCAGGGGCCACAGGACTCCACACTGAGGTTTGAGGTTCCATCCCAATCACATCTGTTCTTTCTCCTCACTAGAAAGTAACAGTGCAGCATCTCAGGGCCTTTGAGCCTTGGAGACAATGCTTGCTCATGGCAGACAGTGAGATACAAATTCTTCAGCATACATACAGCATAGTAACCTGGCCACATCCCTCAAAGGATTCTAACAAAGGAATGAGAATAGCATAAAATGTAGGCCTGCCCAATTCTGGAGTGCATTCTCCTAATTACTTTGTATACCCACTGGCTATATAACATCCCAAAAGCCATTAACCTTTGAGCATCGTTTTTCTCATTAAATATAGAAATGTTTGGTCAGTGGTTTCCAAATACTTCTAGCCAGGTTTCCTTCTTTGAATGAAATCTTACCGGGACCCCGGGTACTTAAGAGCTTGCTTATTGAGCAATACCAATATGGTGGGTGGTGGGGACACACAGCTTCTCCTGTCTTCTGACCATGACCTTTGAACTTCCCCCACTTGGCATTCCATAGGACCCCTCAGGCAGAGCCCAGTCGTGGTGGCTGTTGGAAGTACCCCGTCTTATCTTAAAGCTTCAGTTTTACATCCAGTGTTGTGCTCCTACCCTCAGCCAAACTCCCAATGAAAAGAACAAGGCCCGCCCTTTCCCAGTTCCTCCCTGCTCCTCCCCAATGTTCTGAGCATCCTGTATGCCTGTTGGGGACATCTTCCGGCCTCATCCTGAGGAGGTTACCAGCAGTCAGCCACAGGGATGAAGCTCTATTCCCATGGCCCAAGTGAAACTGCCTTCTTTGGTACCCAGTCAGGAGACCCTCCCACTGTCCTGCCTCAAAGGAGCCCTGTGTGAGATTTCCAGCTAGGAAATGGGGTGCCCTTTCTCTTTTCATCAGCACTTAATACCTACAGCCAGGAGCTGCTTCCCTCGCTCTGCAGGGAGCCCACATGGAGGTAAACAACACAGCATTCCCACAGGACAAGCAATTGGTCCTAACGGAATCCCTGCCATATCTAACAAGTTCCTTCCAGGTGACAGGGAGGGCTTGTCAGAACCTGAAGAGATTCCATTTGTTTTATATGGTGAGGGGATGGCTTCTCAAGTTTTGGCTAAGATATAGTTTAGTTAAAGTTGAGGGAGATGTATGGCTTTGGTGGCAATTAGAAGAGTGCTCACTCCACACCCTCATCCAGAAGGCTTGTAATGTGTCTGCACAGCAGGCCCTTTCTACAAGGTATTTCCAGAGCCCCACAGTGTCTCAAAGTTGGAAATATTTGGAGGAAGGAGGATTGGGCCTTGGAGCAGGCTTTAGAGAGCTTGGCATAGCCCTGAAAGTCACTCTGGATGTGTTCATCACCAGACCCCTTTTGCTAATTAAGATGAAGATGGGGTTTCCCCACGGTGAAGTCAGGGAAAACGGAGCCAGAGACCAGGGAAATGAATAGGCATCCATCCCAAGTTATGGGAGAGCCAGAGTGGGCCAAGCAGCTTGGGGCAGAAGAGAGGCTCAAGTGGAAAGGGCCAAAGAAAAGCTATCCTTGGCCTGAACCTTCATGAAGGCATGCTCCTCTCTTGTGCCCCTGAGCAGGGGGAAGAAGGAGGACCATGGCCTCAGGACCTGCAACCACCACCCCTGCCAGGACACCACAAGGATGAGCAGGAGAAATCTGTTGGAGATGAGAGGCCTGCCACAGAGCCCCTCTTTAAGGTCCTGGACACGCCCCTGAGTGAGGGTGATGAGCCCACGACGCTGCCAGCCCAGCGAGACCTCGGGCATACTGTGCAGATGGAGGGCTACTTGGGCAGAAAGCACGACCTAGAGGGGCCCAACAAGAAGGCCTCTAACAGGTGTGTGGGGGAAGGCCACTGGGGAGGCTGAGCGCCTCCAGGGGTCACTCCACCAGCAGAGGTTTGATGACTGAGGTATGCACTGGGGAGAGTGGTCCTGAGCCTTAGGCTAGCCCCATGTGTTTCTTGGCATGATAGGAGGGAGAAGTCTATCATGATTTTGGGTCTGAGTTCAAATACTATGACTCCATCAAACATTACCCAAATCCCTCACGTTATGTTCTCCATTTGTAAAACGGAATGAGGAGGGAGCTGGGGCAGTGGCACACACCTTTAATTCCAGCACTCAGAAGGCAGAGGCAGGCACATCTCTGTAAATTCAAGGCCAACCTGGTCTATATAATTCCAGGACAGCCAGAGCTACATAGTGAGACCCTGTCTCTACCCCTCCCCCCAAATACAATAAAAAATGGAATGAGGGTGGATGATAATGATAGCAGGACTTTTCAGAACATGCTGTGTCAGAACAGCAGGCTCATGATGAGTACTACCCAGTTGTCACAGGGTGGGCAAAGGAAGCCCTGGCGTTGACATGGTCTTAACCAAGCCTCACTTTTACCATCTGGACTTCACTTTCCTCGCTGTAAAATGGGAGATGACTAGGGAATATTAGTAACCTAGATGCCTCCTGCAGGCCCTTTCCAGTGCTGATGCAGAGATGGCAGGCATCCTTGCATGTCACTGAGTGCTAGTTATGTTCTGGCCCTGCCTGGGGTCCCCCCTTTCCTTTCAGCAGCATTACAGGGACTGGGCCAACAACTTGTGGCAGAAGAGAAGTGGGCTTAGGTGGGGAGTGCCCCTCCTTTAAAAAATGGCCAGCACTGGGAGGTGGAAGCCAGTGTTATTTTTAGTTCTAGAGCTTCTGGCCTAGGGGAATCAACAAAGCGATTTCAAACTCCAAAAGGGACAACCATTCGGAGACTCCATAGTCCTGAAGAGATTCACTGTTTAAGCGCAGAGTCTACAGGAAAGGGAGCTAACGTTTACTGGGCATCTCCTGAGGGCTTGGCATTCTTTACAGCTGCAATGGGATACTGGAGTTTACATTTTCCAGATGGGGAAATAGCACTGCAGAGTTAAGTCCTTTGCTCAAGGCAGGACTGTACACCAAGGACCATCTTAGCCACTGCCTTACCGCAGGAGGAAAGACCCTGAGCTCAGTCAGAAACCTGGGCTTTGTAAAAAGGACTCTGCAACCCCTTCATCTGAATCAAGTTCTCTTTGGTCAGATGGTACTTCTCTCTATGCCCTCCTAGCTCCTCACCTGCCTTCAAAAGGCATACAGACAGGTGGACAGATGGACAGATGAATAAACAGACAGATGGAGAAAGATGGGAAGGAGCAGAAGCTGAGTGCTCCCTACCATAAAAATGTAGCGGCATGCCTCCCATTGCAAGTATAGGAGCTTGGACAAGCTACTGTGAGCTCAAGACGGGCTGCTGAGCGCTCAGGAGCTCGGGCGAGGCCACTCTGAGCTCAGAAACCTGGACAAGCCACCATGAGCTTGGGAACTCAGTGTTCTCTAAACACAACCATAGAAACAAGCCTAGACTTGCAGAAATCTGGTGTCTGAGGGGTTTCTGTTTGTTTCTTTTCTCTTTCTCTCTCTTAAATGATAGGACAGAGTTAAACATGCCTCTAATACCAACTTCAAGACAAATTTAGGCTAATACTTGAAACCCTGGCTCAAAAAACAAACACAAAACAACAGAAAAGGAGGTAGGACAGTATACCAAGTATAACACACACACACACACACACACACACACACATACACACGCACGCACGCACGCACATGTCCTAGCTCGATTCTGATACATCAAATATGCAAAGAATAAAGAAATAGTTTGAAATTCTACTTCGAGAAACATATCCCAAGATAAGATCAGAATCATAGCAATTGCCTAATATGTGAAGGACCCTGGCTTTAGTCCCCAGCACTATAAAATTTAAATAACTAAACAGTGGCTAGGGGTGTAACTCATAACTAGAACATTTGTCTAGCATGTTCAAGGTCCTGAGTTCTAACTCCAGAATTAAAAAGGGGAGCAACTCAAGATCATTTCCTAGCCCCTATATCAGATGGCTCCCAACCACCTGTAACTCCTCTCCAGGGGCTCTGATGCCCTCTTCTGGCCACCAAGGGCACCTGCACTCATGAACACACACCACACTCTACAAACATACATGAGTGGCACTTGCCTGTAAGGCAAAGGTAGTGTATCTTTGTGGGTTGAGGAAAGCCTAGTCTACATAGTGAATTCCATGCCAGCCAGGGCTACGGAGTAAAATCCTGTCTCAAAAAAACAAAAAAATTTTAAATATTCTAAAAAACCTAAAATTATTAGCAAAAATTTATGCACAGGAATGTTCAGGCCTGAGGATAGGGATATAGCTCGATAGCAGTACACTTGCCTAGCATGCCTGTGGCCTCTGGTTCGATCCCCAGTACCGCCAAAAAAGAAAGCAATTGCTCATTGTGATAAGGAACATTCTCAGTGAATATAGTCTTACTCTTCAATAGATAGATAGATAGATAGATAGATAGATAGATAGATAGATAGATATCACATTGCTATTAAATTATACATAACTTTTTCACTATTATAAGATCCACCAATAATAGGATACCATAAATTTTGCATAAAAGTATGCAAATTTGCTTTTAAATATGGGAGGCTGGGCATGTAGCTCAGTGATGTTCTAGACTTTGGGTTCAATTCCCAGTGTGTATATGTTGGGGGAGACTGAACAATATAGAATACAATCTAGTTTTAGTTATCTCTGAGTAGAAAAATGGGAACAGAACAAAGACTAGGAGGACACACAATATGTGAACAATGGTTAACTTCCAGTACTGAAATTATGTGTAGATGGTTTTTAATCTTCCCCTCTGAGACTCTGCTACTATTTATCCAGGTAAAAAGGTGCAATAAAAATAAGCAGCACTAAATTAATTAACTAATTAATTAATAGGGAAAAATAACAGCACTAGTGGCGGTGGTGGCAATAGCACACAACTTTAATCCCAGCACTTGGGAGGCAGAGGCAGGTGGATCTCTATGAGTTTGAGGCCAGGACAGCCAGGATGACAACAGTGAATCCTATCTAAAAAAACAAAACAAAGAACAAAGACAAGCAGCAATGCTATCGGAGCTGGTTGTGAGGTGCTGCGTCAGGACCACAGGTGACATGCCTGTCCACGTTGTTGCAGGTCCTGGAACAACCTATACTGTGTGCTCAGGAACAGCCAGCTGACCTTCTACAAGGATGCTAAGAACCTGGCCCTTGGGGTGCCCTACCATGGAGAGGAGCCCTTGGCCCTGAGGCACGCCATCTGTGAGATTGCTGTCAACTATAAAAAGAAGAAGCATGTATTTAAGCTGAGGTGAGCCTTGCCGCCAGCATGTCTACCTGAGCCCTAGGCCTTTTGAATCTTCATGCTGATGACTTGATTGACATTAGTAGCCAGGTGGAGATGCACTGTAGCCCAGCTCCCAGCTGGAGCCCTTCCCTGGGTGTTTGTAAATTAAAAGATTGATGGTCTTATAGACTTTTAGCTTTCTTGGGTGGTCTGCTGCCTGAGAGGGGCATGAATATCAGGCTGTAGGCTAGCTCTCTGCCCCGGTTAAGACTTCTGGAGATGGTACCATGACCCAAAGCCTTTGTCTTCCTAGGTTAAGCAATGGCAGTGAGTGGCTCTTCCATGGCAAGGACGAGGTAAGTGCAGGCAGCCTAACTCAGATGGACTGACCATGGGGTGGGTGGAAACCTGACACTTGACCTCAGGGCTCCCTCAGAAGGGGGTAGTCACAGAAGCACACCCATCCCTTCGTGGCCCCAGGAGGGCTGCGTACCTCTAGACTCCTTGACATCTCCACCCTGCAGGAGGAGATGCTGTTGTGGCTACAGAGCATGAGCACGGCCATCAACGAGTCCCAGAGCATCCGTGTCAAGGCACAGAGTCTGCCTCTGCCTTCCCTGGCTGGTCCTGATGCCAGCGTCGTAGTCGGCAAGAAGGATAAGGAGAAGAGGTTTAGCTTCTTCCCCAAAAAGAAGTAGCAGCTGGGGGCCCCTGTGGGTGGGGCCAGCCAGGCAGCACTGCAGTGTGCATTGGGACATGTAAGGACAAGGAGCCCACGGCCTCGACCTCTGCAGTGGCCAGTCCTCCTCCCGCCTGCCACTCACTGCCTGCAGCCTGCCTGCTCAAGTTGCTGGGCCTGCCCCAGGGCCCCACACTGCACTGCAATAGCTGCCTTGCCTGCCTGGCCTCCCTGGCCTTCCCAATGCCTGCCAACAGCCCTCCACCTCCCCTACCCCATGCAGCTGGCTGGGCTCCAGGGACTGGAGGTCCAGCTCCTCTGGGGCTGGAAACGGTTCTGTGAGGCATATACTCTCCTCTTCCTGCCTACAAGCCGGGATGCCTGACGGGTTTCCTCCAGCACTGCCCACTAGCCACCACAGCAAATCCCCTTTGGGATCACTGACCATAGTCAGCCAGGGAAAGGAAAATGAATATTGACAATGGTTGCCCTGTTCCTCAGGGGCAGGAGGAAGGGTCTTCAGAACCAGCTCTGGGCAAGGGGCTGGTGGAGTTCCAAGGGGACAACACGGATGTCAAACTTTGAGTACTGCCAGTCTCCTCCCCACCGGACTCCTTCAGAGATAGGACTCTCTCCTCAGGGCTAGTATGTCCCTTCTTTTCTCCTCATGCCCCTAAGAGTTTTGGTGAGTCCCGAGTGAATGAGCCTCCTGCTCCCTATGGCACCCTTTAGTCCTCCTGGCATCAACAGTGTTAGGACCAGAAGCCCTCACACTGCTCTCTTGGAAACCCTAGGACAGCTTAGGGTTCAGACCTCTGTCACAGGAGGGACAGACAGGTCCCAACACTGCTTCAGGCTCTGCCTATATTGCAGCTCTCTCTCCCATTCCCAGTTGCAGCCAAGCCAGTAGTATGTGGTCAGGGCTGGTGCCAGACACAAGCTGAATACCCAGGTCCTGCAGTCAAGTATCTCAAAGCTACATACCCCCTGTGCCCCCTGCCCCTGCAGCTGGCACCATCCAGGCCAGTGGCTGGACACAGAGCTGTTTATTACCTAGGGGTGACAAATGCAGGCTTGTGACACAATTACCCTCTGGAACATAGGGATGAATGTTGAGGCTATATACAGGTGTGGCTCCTCTTGGTTGGTTTCTACAGACCTAGCCTTACTGGGGTCACACGGTATAGAGATCACCAAACATCTACTATCCCTCTTCAAGCATCAAAAGGGGCTCTCAGCTTGTCCCTGAGGAGTTCTTTCCCATGCCTATGGAAGACTAGGACCTCTGGTCCTACAGGCACACTCTGCTTCACAACTGAAAGCAACACAGCTCCAGCCCAACTTTGGCAGCTGGAGTAAGGTCCAAAAGATGGTTGAGGTGAGGACAGGGGCCTTGTTACCTAGGAGACCATCTGTGTCCCTAGGGCCCATAGCCTTCTACTGCCTTCCCCATGGGTAAGGCTCAATGGTAGGCATACAGTTATTAGGCCTTCCCAGAACCCTTCACTGTTGACCAGGCAGGTATAGATCAGAGATCAGTTGCACCCTGTGACCCCCCAACATGATTTGAGTATGACTCAACTCCAGTAGACTACGACCACCTTAGCCAGTGGGGCCTGATTTCTTCATCTCCACAGTCTGTAACTTGGACTCAGCGTATAGGACCCTATAACTCTCTCCTTCTACAGGGAACATAGTGGGCACCATTCACCAGCCTCTTTGTACAGCTGGAGAAACCAAAGCAGTAGACAGGGAGGCATCTGCACCCCTGACAATAAAAATGGCCTTGGTACACTGAAAGGCATGTCTATCTCTGGGACAGGAAGTGGGCTCCTCAATGAAGCATTAGGTGGCAAGCAACTCCCTCAGGCAGTTTCCCTGGCCTAGTCTTTGGGGGACCAAGGGATAAGGGTCTACATTTCCCTTCTACATGTACCCAAGTCACGCCTGAAGTGAGAATTCTCTGGTAACTCCACAGCGCCAAGAAAGAAAAGGCTCCAATGGAAGAGCTAGGATTTCACCGCAAAGGGTTATACAAGGGTAGTAAGCTGCATGTGACCTACCATCACAGCCAGCTCCCCACACTTGTCACCCAGGCCCCAAGGCACTCAACATACTGGACTGACTTTGCGGGAACCCTGTGCACTCCAGGGCCAGGCTCTCCTGGTGCCCTGGCAAGGCTGATTTTTCTCCTGGTATTTTCTACTTTGCAGTCTTCCCTGACAGTATTCCCAAACTGAGTTAACACAGCTCCAGTCCACACCAGCATAACAGGCTTCCTCCCCCAGGGTGGTCGGAGGAAGCTCTCTGGGCACAGCCAGGCAGCTCTCCTTCCCTTCCCGTTGCCTTTGTCCCGGGTCTGGGCAGACAGGCTGAGGAGGAGCAGAGGGTCCTGGGACCCTCCCGCACCACCTCTACTGGTACTAACAGAAGTCTGTGTAGGCTCGGCTCCCTCCCCTCCCCCATCTTCTCCTTCCTGCCTTTTGGAGGGCAACAGGTCCCCTAGGCTGGTCCTGGATCTCCTTCCTCCGTCACCAAGAGGAGGCAGAGATTCAGAGGAGGAAGAGACCAGCAGGCCACATGGCTTGGTCCCTTGGACAATCAAGCTCAGAGAGAACAGAGAGGATGAAATGAAGGTAGAGAAATGAAACCCTGTTGGGCACAGATCATGCCATCTGGGGCTGGTCCTGGGGCTGGCTGGGCCTGGTCCCCCACCTGCTCAAATGTGCTTTCACCAACCAGAGGAATCCCATTTACTAGTTTTTCTAATAAATCAGTAATACTCTGTGTTTGTTTCTGTTTATTTGACTAGCCTCTTGTTCCTTTGAGCTGGACATCAGAGGGAAGGCACCATGGAAACAGAGAGACGGCTAGGGTTTACTTTGTTCCTGAGAGTATTATGGGATGACTCTGCTGGTATCTAGGCCCTAGATCCCATCAGGGACCCTGAGGAAGCTTGCTCATTCATGAGTTCATCAACTCTAGGGCAAGGTTGTCTCTAAGCAATCTACTGTTCAGGCTGTTAACTACTGGGAGCAGGAACCTGATCCCCCCTATCTATCGTGGGATCCATTTTCAGGGGGCAGTTTTGTTTGGCCTGGGTAGGACACGGGACTAACAGATTTCAGAGGGTCTTCAGGTGATTCTAATAGGAGCCAGTGAATGCAACTATTCCTGTCCAAGGTCTGCAAGCACACCTACACATGGACTGTAAGGCTCATCCGAAAGACATTAGCTACAACTCCCAGGCTCCCCCCCCACCCCACCCCCGGATGCCAGCATTGAGTTGAGAAACAGTGAATCATTCGGCTTTCAATCTGTAGATGAGCAAAGTACATAGTTGGGTGACCCAGCTGGCTCATAGCAAGACTGGGACAAGACTTTGAGTCACCTTTCCAATGCTTTTATGGCCACTATCAGGTGTCATATCCCGGAACTGGCCTGCTCAGAAACAGCAGCTGTCTTCTCAGTGACTGACAGTAGCTGCAGTGGACAGACAGGACACGGTCTACTGCAGTCCTCCTCTGCCCAGGAGACCACCACTCACCTGATAGCAGGGTGGGGTGGGGGTTGATGGTCCTATGTTCAGACCCCACCCATCCTCCTAGGTTGGAAGAGCTCCAGGTCTTACTCCTGCAGACTTGCAGGCACACTAGAGAGACTGACCTCTCTATCACCAAGGCCTACAGTCCCCTCCTTTCTAGCCCCAGACAGAACAAACCAGACAAAGTAAAGCTGGTCTTCTGTGGAGAAAGAGCCCATTCAGAAATGGAGCATTCTTGGCCCTTTGCAACCAGACACTTCTGTGGGTGCTGTGAGGACAGGAACCATTCTGATAAAATCCTTACCCCCCACAACGCTGCAGGCCACTTTAGGACCCCCTCTTCAGTTCCCACCTGACCTGTGAGCATCCTGATGTCTTCTGTTTGCTGTGCCTGGACATTGAGTAAGCATCCATGTCCCCAGTAAGGAGGCCACACACAGGCTGGTTGGTCAGCAGTGGTTATTGCGCCATAAACAAATAATGAAATGTGTGTACATTAGCAACAACCACAGGGCCAGCAAGACAACCTTCAAGAGTACCTGAACTAAGTCCGTTACATTCTTTACAAGACACACACTCACTCATACACACATACCACAGGATGTAAAGCAATAAATTATTGGCCTCATTCCTGCCTGGGTCCGAGGACAAGGCAGTTAAAGGGCAAAGCCCGCCCAGGCTGCTCCCTTGGGTTCTCAGCCGGGCAGTGGCCAGCCAGTAAGAAAAGCCAGGGTAGTGCTTGCTCTCCCTGGGCAGAATAAGCTTAAATAAAATAGTTGGTTTCTTATCAGAGAAGTATTTACAGAGAAGGTAAGTGGCTCATCTGGACCTAAGGAAAGTCATCATAGCACCTCCCAGGGGAGGGGAAGGGCCAGCACAGGTAGCAGGTGAGTTAAAACATGTTTCCCTAACCTCTCTTCCAGAAAAATGGAGGAACAGCCTAGTGAGCCAGGCCCTTTCCACCGCCACATGGCTGTTCTCTCCTTCAGGAGTCCGTCAACCCACAGAGTTCAAGGCCTGGAACTTCTCCCTCAGGTTTCTTACTCTACCCTGTTTGTTTGTGTCTGCTGAGTCCCTGGGACCGTCTTCTTTGGGCTGGTGCACTGCAGACTCCTGGAAACCTTGGCCCTGTCCCTTCAAAGCCACTGGGGAACTTGGTTCCTTCCCACTGTCTTCCTCCAGCCCCACAGTGGAGCTAGGATGGGGCCCCTTCTCCATGATAATCACTCGCTGGTTGTTCTCCAGGGTAAGGTCTGCGGTGACATACAGGGCTTCACCTCCATTAAGCTGGCTTTGGGAAGGAAACTCAGGAGGTGGAGGCTGGGAGGCCTCCCCATCTCCCTGGCTCCTATTGGTGTTCAGGCTGCAGCAGCGGTCCACCTTGCCAGGCATAGGAGGTTCTACAATGTTCTCAGGTAAGGAGCGGCTTCTGTTGACCAGAAGGTTGCGGGGCCAGCTGCTCTCTGCCTGAGCAGTCTTGTCGTGGGAGGTATACTTGGAGCAGAGCTCTCGGACATCAGGCCAGTTGA
Organism: Uromys caudimaculatus; assembly: GCA_028551405.1. Classification (NCBI taxonomy): domain Eukaryota; kingdom Metazoa; phylum Chordata; class Mammalia; order Rodentia; family Muridae; genus Uromys; species Uromys caudimaculatus. The sequence goes on along the minus strand of CM052705.1, from coordinate 81,031,132 downwards.
AGGTCTCAGTGTCAAAGGGGCTGAGGGGGCTCCGAGCCGAGGACCGAGACCCAGGTGGGGTGGTTCTTGGGCTGACAGCAGAAGGGCTGAAGGAGAAACGGCGTGGAGAGGTCTCCACAGCAGAGGAAGACTTGGAGGTGCCATGCTCCTGAGCCACCAGCTGCTCATAGCTGAGGAGGGATAGCACAGGCTTCCTCCTGGCTGGGAAGAAAGAGAGCAAGCTACGTGAACCACTATGAAGGAAGATTCTAGACAGAAAGGGTGAGATGGGAACCATCTTCAGCTGTATGTGGGGACTGGGGTATGCTGGAAGAGAAAGCCCATGTGATGCTCTGCTCTCTCTTCTTTGTATGGAATGAGGCCCTGGCCTGTTCTCCAAGCTCCCTCTGCTCAACTGGAAGAGCTGGGGAAGTGGGAGGAGGGGACAGACTGAGGCTTTGATCAGGAGCATAGGATGGCCCTCCAGTGCCAAGGCTCACTGGATACTATGTGGTGCTTGGGGTCCATCCCTCTCATGGTATAGCCTCTTTAGAGATTATTTTCTCCCAAAAGCACTGGATCTAATTGGTTTTTCTACCCCAAGCTCTCTACCCACATCATACCTTTGCCCCCTGACAGCTCTCCAGCTTCCTCAGGCAGGCCAGAAATGGAAGGGATCTGCTCATCCCTGTCAGGAGTGGCTTTTTCCCACTGTAGAGGTGGCCTAGCTGCCTTGATGTTCTTAATTCGGAGGCTGTACTGGCGGGCCAACTGGTAGACCTTGTTTTTGACACGCTCACTCACATGACTGTCCATCACATGGGAGAGCTGCACAATACGGGGGTGCAGTGGGGTAACCAGCTCCCCCTGGACACCGCTGCTCAGCTCTTTCACCAGCTCTTTGAGCTCCCGGGCCAGGTGGGCTGGGCTGGGTTGCTCGGTGGGGGAGGCACTTTCTGGAGAGGCGACAGCAGACTCCTCAGTGATGGCCCCCAGCTCATGCTCTTCCAAGATGAACAGTGGCTCTTGTAGCTCAAAGCCATTGGCCTGGCTCTGGCCAGACCCTGTCCGTGGACTTCTCTCTGAAGACTCCATTCTTTCCCATATCTTCGCAATTTCTGAAGATGGGCGGAACTCAGCATCTGTGACAGGAGCTGGGTCCCCTTCGTCTGTCCGGCTGGGACCTGGGAGGTCAAACAAGGTCCATGAGGCTGGCCGAGAACTCCCTGGCCTCTTGTACCCAACTGGAGCTGCTGGCTCTGAATCTGGCTTGGGAAGGCTGTTGAACCTGGACACGGAGCTGCGCACCAGTCCTTTAGGGATGTAGGAGAGGCTCTCCCGCCGACGAATGCTGAAGCTTGCATCGTGGTGCTCTGCATTTTCATAGTAGTTCTTAATTTTGTCTAGCAACTGTCGGTCTCGGGTAGACAACGCTGATTCCTTTTTCTTGCAGGAAGATCTGTCCAGTTCTGTGGGGCAGTCTGAGCCTGCACTTGGAGATTCTGTCCCATTGACAGAAGGGCCATTGTCTATGACCATGTCTGCACCAATGATCACTTCTGGTGTGGGTGGGTTGCTGAGGAAGTCCCCAGTGCTGCTCCACCGGGCTAGGCCCTTCTCACTGCCCTCCAGGCTGAGCACACTGCTGCTCCGACTGATAAGCCGTGGTGTCCCTAGGCCACTGGACTTGCCATCCTCTATTGCCAGGCTGCTCCGCCGAGAGAAGCTACTGGCGAACCTCTCAGCAATGACGCTGGCCTGGTCCAGCACAGAGGGTGGCAGGAGGCTCTCAGGTTCCTGGGTGGCTCCCATTTCCTCCTCTTCTTCCTCCTCACTACTCAGGGCTTTAAGGTCTTCAGAGCCCTCAGGCTCCACAAAGTCCACCACACCAGCTGGGTTGTCCACTCCTAGAAGCCCCTTGGGGGCATGAAGCTGTGTCTCCAAGCCTTCTGGAAATTCTGGGTCTGAAGGCATCTCCTCGGTGCTGGGACCTTCCAAGGTAGTAAAGACTTCCTGCTCGGCCCCAGGCTCAGGATCTGTCTCAACCTGGGACACAACAGAGAACATATTAGGGTACTGGGGTTCCTTCCCGAGGCTTGGGGGACAAGATGGCATGACCTCTCTCAGGCCAGGTAGAGAGTCTGCAGCTTAAGATATAGACAATCAGAATGCACATGACTCAAAAGCAGGACCCCAGGTCCATTTATTCCTTTAGTTACCCTGCAGCTAGATGAGAGACCCATGTCTTCACACCCAAGGAAAACACTAGAAATGAGGAAGGGTTGTAACATCTCTCAGTGGCAACCTGCTTGGGAACTACAGGCAGTGTGAAAATATACAATATAGCCAGACACTAATCCAGTTTCCCAGGGGCCCCACATATAGCCACTGTCTGATGTCAAGGAAGCTCGGGGTTCTATGATTCAAACCCAGGACTGAGCAATTATGAAACCATATCCCAACTTCCCAAGGGAGCAAAGATTCCATGAGGTCAGGGTCTAGAGAGCAATTCAACTTCAATCACCCATAGCAGTGAGCTCAATGCCCAGATCTCACGGTCCTGGGGATACAGAGAACTGACTCCCAAGCTATTTACTGATCCCCATATACCCACACCTGCACTTACACATTTGTGTAATGCACACACTGTCTTGCTCTGTCTGTCTCTCAGTCTCTCTCTTTCTCTGCCTGTCTCTGTCTGTCTCTCTCTAGGAAAGGGCAAGGGATTCGGCTCCTGTCAGCCAACCTGCCTCAGCACCTGTGGGCCCAGCCCCGCTGCATATGCCCAACAGATGGGCAAGGAGAAAGCCAACAGAACTCCCCGCTGAGCACGTGGTCATCTGAGCCTTAGTAAGCTGGCTGACACAGGTATCTTCCCAGAGCCGTCTCCTGGGAGATCAGTGCAGTCGCAAACTTCAGACTCCATAACCTGCAGAATTGCACCTATGATCTAGACCAGCGCTGCCCACCACAGTAACCACCAGCCATTCTGACTGAGCGTCTGACATGATGCCAGTCCAAATCAAAATCTGTTAGGAACATAAGATACATCCAGATTTTTGAGGGCTTTGTATAAAACAAAACATCAGTAATTTTACTTTAGCTCTAATAGGCTCCATAAAATAAGATATTAAAATTAATTTCACTTTTTTTCCCCTTTTCTTTTGAGACAGGTTTTCATAGAACCCACCCTTTCAAACTTGCTATGTGTCTGAAGTTGGCCTTAAAATATCAAATTCTCTTGCCTCTGCTTCCTGGGTACTAAGATTATAAGCATGTACTATCATGCCCAGCTTCTTTGTATTTCTTAACATGGTTACTAGAAAATTTAGTGGGCTAGCGGCACAATAGATAACACGTGAGTAGATTCTAGAAAATCTAAGTTATACATCGGGCCATCACATACTGTCGTCATTCCTGACAGTACAACAGTCAAGGTCTGAATCCTTAATGGGATTCCAGAAAATTCATCTTGGAACCTGCTGTCCACTCTGATAACATGAATAAGCAGGGATTTTAGGAAGTGACTACCCCATAATGGTTCATAAAAGAGGTTAAAGGAAGCTTCCTTGCTGTGAGGGCACAGCAAGAAAGTGGCTGAAGCAGAGAGGGAATCCTCAGCAGGCATCGAACTAGCTGGAGGGGCCTTGATCTTGGACTTGGCCGACTCCCTACTCTGAACGCTCCATTCCTGTGTTTATAAACACTTGATCTAAGATACAGTTACAGCAGCTTAAGTAGACAGTTAAATTTTTTATCTAGTGTCACCTAGGTTCTCAGCCCTGTCCTAGCTGAGGCTCGATGTGGGGTCTAGCTCCTGACCTTGTTCTTCTAACTTTGAGAAAGGAGTTAGGTCCCCTCAGATGCTGCCTGCTGTGAAGCCTGTCAAGCAGGCTCTCCATGCCTCTCTTCCTTCTGCAATGGTTGTGGGGAACAGAAGAAACTAGCAAGAGGTACCCCCAATGGATATGCACATTCTATCCCTTTGCCCAGGTGGCCCCAGGCATTACTTAGGCAGCTAACACGTTGTGTAGGGCATGCCTTATGTCCTACACAGGCAGCTTGTCCGAGGAGGCCCAGTGACGGTCACCTTTGTTTTAATTCATAGAAACAGGCAGACCATTTGCCAAACCACATACCTCTAGGCTGTCCAGGCCTCTGGAAGGGGCAAGGGCCAGGAAGTAGGAGTCCCTGTTCCATGTACCCAATGAGATAGCCTGTGCTCCAGAGACCTGCCTGTAGACCCAGAGCTCTGCTGACTGCTCACCTCTGGCAGGGAAGAAACAGACTCAAAGCTCATGCGTTTCTCCGCACTGGTTGGAGACCGGTTACTGGGCCTTCTGCAGCTTTTAGAGCCTTCAGACTCCCTGTGTCTCTTCCCCTGCAGGAAGCAGAAGTCAGCTTACAACTAAGAACTGGTTCCCTCCGCATTCCAATCCAACATGGACAGTGCCTCCTGTACCCCAAGGGGTACAGGCAGCACCTCCAGGACTGAGCCAGTCCTATGCCCAAGCCCTTCCAACCTGAACTGGGGTCACAGAAATCCTTGTGAAGTGTGCAGTTTTAGAAAAGCCCGACCCACCTTCCCTTTCAGGCAGTCAGTTGACCGTCACACTTAATGGATGCTGGCTTTCCCCTCCTTTCCCCACCCCATTAGTCCCGGTCAGAGGGTAGTGTACTAGTGGGTACCCAGTCCTAGAACAGTGCATGCCAGGGGCTCACCAGGGCGTGACAGTGAGTGAGTTAAGTATTGACAGCAGGAAGGAGGGGACCGTGTAGGGGAGACTGGGAAGGACATGGGAAGGACATGCACATGCCAGACAACATGCGAGGAAGAAGGGAGATCAAAGAGACACCTCACCATAGCACCCCGGGAGAAAAGTAAAGCGTTGGCCCGATAGTGCCAGCAGTGGAGGGCGGCCAGCAGGGAGCTGGCAAAGTCAGCTACCTGCTCCGCCACTGCTAGACTCTCTTCCTCCTCTTCCTCCTCCTCGGAGCCCGGAAGCTCTGACCCAGGCACCTTCTTGCTGCCATCATGCCCTGCCAGGTCCTCCAGGGAGACCGGGAAGGTCTGCTGGGACTGCTCTTCCTCCTCCGCTATCTCCTCCTCTTCCTCAAGCTCCTCCCTGGCAGCCCCCTCAGTTTCTGGCTGCTGGTCCTGTGCATGGGGTGGCTGCCCAAAGTCCAAGAGGGCTCCAGCACTGCCAGCATGCTGTTCAGAGCATAAGAGCCCCTTGTCACCTGCCTTGTGGGCAACCCGCCTCCTGTAGGCGGCTAGAAATGGCTTCATAGAAAAATCTACTCCTAAATGCCCAAACCTGGCCTTCTCTGGAGTGAGCATTTTATGGTGGGAATGCTGAGATCTGGTTGGGAATAAAGTCCCCCAAAGAAGCCTATGTACCCCAAGAGGGAAAACTGAGAGAACGCAGGCCAAGCAGGGCACCACAGGGCGCTGCTATAAGGAAGAGGATATAAAAGGGTCCCCAGGGAGTGATCTGGGCACTGTCACCCACAGTCCCTCCTTCCAGCCCCTGGAGCCCCTGACTCACCTTCATTCCCGCTGCTCTGGCTGCTGACAGCACCACAGGGTCCAAGCACATGGTGGGAGAGGCAGGGAAGAGAAGGAGAAAGAACCTCTTTAGAGAGATCAGAGCCCCTGGGGAAGCCTCATATGGGCTCCCACACTCCCGAACCCCTCACCTAGTCCTGACTTTCAAAGGAATGAGTGACAGCTCAGGAGCCCAGCAGAGACCAGTGCAGCTCTGTGCAAGCTGCTAGGCTCCTATCACAATGGAAGAAAGGGCACGGTGTATGGACAGGGGACCCATGGCCCTACAGACAGCAGAAGTGAAGAACTAAACTCAAATTCCTCAAGCGTGTTCTCCACAGTCCCTAACCAGGTTCCTAGCTGCTTCACCTGCCCACTCCGAGGATCCCTGGGGAGACCTGCCTGCTCTTCCCACACACTCACCTTTCTCACTCAGTTGCCTGAGCAGGTGTCTGGTCGGCTCTGAAGAACAAATGGGTAGTTAGCACAGGCCAAGAAACAGCTGCTCCTAATCTGGGTAGCAAGCTCAATGCATCACCGGTCCATCACCAGCCCAAAGTCCACTCTAGCCGGCCCCAGCCCTCCCCTCCACCCCAGCCTCAGGAAAGCCTTCTCCACAGTGTTACTGAGGCTCCCCATGTGGGGCCTGAGCCACCTTTGCCTCTCCGCAGCACATGGTGAAATTCTCAGTCCTTGTATTGGCATGCCAGCCAAGGCCTTAGTTAAGGAGCCATCTGGAAAATATGGAGCCCATGCTACCCGCTTCAGACCGACTAGCCACTAACCACACTTCTATCTCAAGCGCCTCTACAGCATATCAGCACAAAAGCTATGCCCCACACCGAGCCCCTCACAGCATGCAGGCTGGGAAGCAGAGGTCGCACCCGACTTTCTACGGCCCTTAAGGCCTGGCATCTCGAATCCTTGCTGCCTGCTGGGAAGTGTTGCCCTGATGAACAGGGTACGACCAGGCTCTGGGGATACAAAACACAACTATTAGGCTAATGGTGTCATCAATTTGTGCCCAGCCTTTCTGGAGACAGACAGGAGGGGAAGGATAAGAGAATCTGTCTCAAAAGACCTCTCTACAGAGCCCTCAGCATACCTCTACCCTGCCTGATGAAGTGTGACAGCTTAGGGATGTCCCTGATTTTCTATAAATTTAGAGTCACAGCAAAGTCTACAGAGGTCTTTTAGCTGTTCCTCAAGGGGACATTCTGAGACCAGCCCAATGGGCACATTCCGTATCTATATCCACCTAAGTAAACTCCTAACTGCATTTCTGTTGTTTTGTGCTCACACATGTATGGATATGTATTTGTATGCGTGTGAAGGACCAGAGGTCAATATCGGATGTCTTCCTCGGGAGCTCTCCACCTTATTTTTTGAGGCAGGGTCTCTCACGGAACCTAGAGCTCACCAATCAGCTAGACCGACAATCCAGAAAGCCCTGGGGATCCTTCTGCTTCCATCTCCCCAGCACTGGAATCAGAGGCACGCACAGCTGTGCCTGACTTTTAATGTGTGTACTAGGGAAACCACTTCAGGTCCTTGTTGAGGTTTGATCTTTTGCTATGTGTTGTAATGCTAAATACTGGCCCGAAAGGCCGGGTTGCCCACAGGGACGAGAGAATCCACAGGTAAACCCAAGTGACACTATGTATCCTTGCCCCCCAAGTTATCTCTGATTGGTGATAAAACTGTATACAGCCTATAGCTGGGCAGGAGATAGTTGGGTTTTTGGTTCCCAGGCTTGGAGTCAGAGGCAAGGACCTGAGAAGAGATGCCATGGGGTAGGTGAATCATGAAAACATGGCCATGAGGACTGGCCAATTGGAGTTAAGAGCGGCCCAGATGGAATACAGCAAGTCATAACTCGAGGTTATTGATAGGGAAGTAGACATAATAGCATAGAGGGTAGATATCTGACCAGCTTTAGTGCTGCTTAAAGCTTATTATAATTATGAAGGTTATCTATCTTTTATCTTGGAACTGAATGATCTAAGGTAGGGTAGAAATGACAATTTGAGATTAAACAGAACCATAACACTTTTTTTCCATTTATTTTATGTACATGAGTGCTCTAAATGTATGGACACCTGCACACCAGAAGAGGACATCTGATCCTAGTTTGGATGGTTGTGAGCCACCATGTGGGTTGTTGGGCATTGAACTCAGGACCTCTGGAAGAGCAGTCAGTGCTCTTACCCTCTGAGCCATCTCTCCAGACCCTCAGGGCCACATTCTTATGTGGCAAGCACTTTATCAGCTTCATCTCAACAACTACCCTCATTTGATTTCATAATGAAGAAGGGACTCACCAGGACAGGCACTTGCTTCCCAACCAGATGGCCTGAGTTTGGTCCCCAGAACACACATGGTAGAAGGAAAGAACGACTCAAATACCACAGCACTTGAATACATACATTACACATAGAGAGAGATACATGTAGTATTAAATTAAAATTTTTAAAAGGTAACAAGGTGGGAAACAGAAATGTTCTATTCTTTCCATTGAAACCTTTTAAGAAGAATATTTAAGAGTTTAAAAGCCATGACAGATCTTACTTATCCCACAGTGAGTGGCTTTGTCTACCTGATACAGCTGAGGAGGATGAGGAGGAAAAGAAGGAAGAAGAGGAAGAGGAGAAGGATGAGAAGGAGGAAGAAGAGGAGGAGAAGGAGGAGGAAGAGGAAGGAGGAGGAGGAAGGAAGAAGAGGAGGAAGAGGAGGAAGAAGAGGAAGAGGAGGAGGAGGAAGAGGAGGAGGAGGAAGAGGAAAGAGGAGGAGGAAGGAAGAAGAGGAGGAGGAAGGAAGAAGAGGAGGAGGAGGAGGAAGAGGAGGAAGAGGAAGAGGAGGCATAAGACCCTGAGTCTGGGCACCTAAGCTGTAGCATTGATCTAAGTTCTTCCTCTCTGCAACTCCAAGCTCTGCTTTTACACATAATTCCTCCAAATCCATCGGCTGATCTCTACCCCAGGAGAAAGAAGAGACACTATAGAGAACATGCTAGGAGCAAGAGGATGGACACTCCTCAGTATTCTGGAAGAAATGTCATGATGAACATAAACCTCAAATACAGGCCATCGCCATGGCAACCTACGGTGCTGCCACCGTCACATCTGGCAGGTCATAAACCATCAGTAGCATTGCAGCTCCAGCTCCAGAAAAGGAAAAGTACAACTGTGGTCTTCTAGAAGGCTCCCGAGGATGAAGCATGTCTTGGAAAAATTAGCAAGTCTTTAAAAAGCCAACTCTCTTAGTAGTCACAGGCTAAAATCTCAACCACACGGAAATTTCAGCCTTGTATAGTTGCTCATTTCCCAACCGTCCTGGACAGCTACAGTCTTGAGGTAGAGAGGTAACAGTTTTAACTGAGAGCTATAATTCACACATTATATATGCCACCTGTGTAAAGTACACACTTCAATGACTTTAAGTAGATTCACAGAGCTGTGCCTCAGAGTCGCTGCTGGTGGTGGTGGTGGTGGTGGTGTGTGATGTGTGTGTGTGTGTGGTGTGTGTGTGTGGTGTGTGTGTGTGTGGTGTGTGGTGTGTGTGTGGTGTGCATGTGTATCAAGAGGTGCTTTTCTAGTTTGGGGGGCTTTTTTGTTTTGGTTTTTTAGAGACAGGTTTTCTCTGTATAATCCTGGCTGGTCCTAGAATTCTGTAGACCAGACTGGCCACAAACTCAACGAACCACCTGCCTCTACCTCCCGAGTACTGGGATTAAAGATGTGCACCACCACCACCTGGCTGGGAGGCACTTTTTGTCTTTTGTTGTACTGAGGACTTGAACCTAGGGCCTTGGCACACTAGCCAAGTGCTCTGCCACTGAGCTATATCCCTATCTCTTGGAGCTAAATTTCTGTGCTGATGTCATGACAGACCATGGTATTAACACCACAGTTGTCCTAGTTAGCATTAACTGTCAACTTGTCACAGCCTAGAACCACCTGAAAGTCTCAAATGAGTAACCGTCTTTATCAGGTTGGTCTGTGGGCATGTCTGTGAGGGACTGTCTTGATTGCTAATTAATGTAGGAAGACTCAGCCCACTGTGGGAGGTACCATAGCCTAGGCTGTATAAAGAAGCTGTCTAAACATGAGCCACAGAGAGTCAGCTAGCAAACATCCTCCTCCATGGTTCCTGCTGTACTTCTCAGCTGTGAAGTGAGTTCCTTAGTCACAGGTAATATGTGGAATAGCTAGTGGATCTGCCTTAAGTTCCTGCCTTGACTTCCCTCAATGGGGTATGAGCTGAATGAATCCTTTCCTCGCCTAAGGTGCTTTTGGGGAGACTATTTTTACCACAGTACCAGAAAAGAAATTGGAACAACTACCATTGCTAGACTCTTCTAGTGCCATGCTATGGCAAGCTAGAAGGGACCATTAGGGAAAGGGAGAGAATTACAGAGGGAAGAGAAATACAGATGGCCTGCAACCAATAAAGCAACACCCCCCAGCTGGGCAGCGGTGGCGCACACCTTTAATCCCAGCACTTGTGAGGCAGAGACAGGCGGATTTCTGAGTTCGAGGCCAGCCTGGTCTACAGAGTGAGTTCCAGGACAGCCAGGGCTACACAGAGAAACCCTGTCTCGAAAAACCAAAAAATAAAAAAAATTAAAAAAAATAAAGCAATACCCCAGTTTGAAGCTTTTAATCATAAAATGTAAATAGCAAAATTAGGTTAGCCTAGAAAGGAGCCACCTGGAATAATACACAAACATTGCAAACATGAAAACTCCCAGAGACCACCTGGCTCCACCTTCTCAAAGGCCAAAGTTCAGATATCAATTCCAAGTGTTCAAGGACCCTGCAAGTGGTGGCCAGCCACCCAAACACTTGTGAATCCAACCAAAATGATATTCTCAGTCTAAAAGCATTTGTTCCAAGCTACTGTAGTATAGATCTCATTTCCAGATTCGCCACAGCTTAATCCAGATCTGTTCCTGGGGCTCAGACTTATTGTTAAGTCAGAGAAAAATACAGCAAAAAAAGTAGAACCGATCACAGAAACATCCCCACACCATCACAGAAGAGCTAAGAGTAAAAAAAGGAAAGTTTTCTTTCTCTAAACAGACGCTTCATTCTAATGACTCCACAAGCACATTAGCAAATCCCGTCATGGAAGAAAACCCAGGAGAGGAAAATGGCGTGACCCAAAATAAATATTTCCTGTCTGGATTTGGTGCCACTCGGTCTAAGTGTTTTTCCTCCCACCCAGCCTCTGCTCTGTCACTTTAGACCTAAACTGAGAAAGTATCCATGTTCTCCAAGTGCTACTCTGGCTGAGCAGCAGGGCAAGGTTTAGATGGCTAAGAAGAGATGCCAAATCCTGAATAACAAATATCCCCAGGCCCTTGAGCAGGTGGACAGCCCTGGTGAGCAGAAGGCACAGGAGGTGGCTGGTGGAGGGAAACACGGACAAGAGGAAATGGTCCACAAGCATCCACCAACCTACCCGCTGTCCTCCCCACTCTTTTGAAGAGAGCAACGCCCCACTATGTAGCTGCAGGTGATCCCAGCCTGGGCCAGGATCCTACAAAGAAGGTTCTTGTCCACACAGCCCTTCCCTTACCAGACTGCCGACGTCCTTGGCGTACATGGGTAGACACCTCATCCTGGGAGGACCAAGCCTTTTTCATCCGCTCTGGGCTGCAGCGATACCTACTGGGATCTGTAGCCAAGAGAGAAATAATTAGGCCTCTGGTTCCCCAATGGCCTAACTAGAAGCTGCCCATACTGGACAACATAGTCTTCACCCAAACCAGCTCCTGATGGCCCTGGATGCCTCTCTGGGGGTCCCCCCATCTTCCATCTTCTTATAATTGGTTGCTTCAAGCGCTGAGAGCCCAGCCATTCAGTCAGACCATGTCACTAATTACACAACTGATCCTCAGCCCTTGACAGAAAGAACTCCCTTATGGCCTTCTTGCTCCTACACAAATGTATTAGACAAGATTTGCCCAAGATATGGCCTGACTTAACAATGTACACAATCAGGGATGAAACAGGCAGAAAAGGGTAACTTACAATAGGAGTCCATTTCCAAGATGGCTTCCTTGGCCTAGAAGGAAAGGAAACCCATATAGTAATTACCTGACTGTACCTTGCCTGCCCAGAGGTCTCCCAGTTTCATGCCATGGCCTGTATATCTGCAGTACCAACACCTGCTGTGCACTGGAGCCAGTAAGAAAGGCTCCAGCAGGTTCTTGGGCGTGGGGTCAAGGGACATGCTTTCCCTGAAGCCCATCTGAGAATTCCCTAGGAGCCAACCTTTTGGGGTATGGTAGCATGGTGGTTCTCCAGGATGAGCCTCTTGATGTGGTGAGTCCAGCTCCGTTTCTCCTCCACTGTCTTGGCCTAGGAGGGCCCAAGGGGAAGGAACTGGGTTTATTATTTCTGTCCAGCACATAGTACTTCTACCAAGGGGCAGAAGGAGTAGGAGGGGCTGTGCTAGGACTTCTGTCTACCTCGGAGAGGGGCTCCTGATGATCTCACTTTACAGATGGAGACACTAGGGCATAGGGCAGCCGGGGAACAGGGAGTCCCATGCAAGTGTGCTTGGAAATCTTGGTCCCCAGCCCCTCACCTAAGCCACTCCTCACCTGGATACTGTATTGTTGTTTGCTGTGCTTGTAGTGGGTGACAGTGAAGCACAGAGAGTCTCTGGTGCTTTCGATCAGCATCAGTGAGGAGCACTGGGAGGCAGAGAACAAGATCATTAAGCAGGAGAGAGGGGACCCCAACCCTTGAGACAAGTCTCAAGATGGCAGCGGAGCCCAATGAAGCTAGAAGGAAGCTGGAGCCCGGGTCCATAGGGAAAGAGAGAAGGCAGCAGAAGAGAGGACAGCATAGTTACCGGAATGTGACCCTTGTAGACAAAGTGATCGCCACGCTTCTTCGTAATGAGCAGTATCTTGTCAAAGAGGAAGAAAGTTCTCTCATTGCGCACACGGTGTACACGAAAGGTGGCTTCCAGGACCAGTTCTCCATAGGTGGTCAAGTCTGGTCCCTTCCAGTTAATGAGCAGTGACTGAATCTCCTGCAGTAGAGACCCCCCCAACACCCAGAGTCAGATCCCCCCAACACCCAGAGTCAGGAAGCTCACACAGACACCACTCCAAAAGCTTCCTCAGATACTACACCCCAACTCAGCAGAGCACAGTGGCAATCAATACTCCTCCTTTCAAGCCCGTCTCCCCCCAGCCCAGAGCACCTGTAGCCGAACTGCGTGTTCATGCCGCCTCTTCATGTCATTGATGTACCAGGCCACGCATGTCATGGTGTCAATGGCATCCTCTACCACCTCGAAGCCATCCTCTTCTTCATCAAAATGTTTGGCAATTTCCTAGACAAAAGACAGGTGTCTGAGCAAAACCGATCCCAAGGCTCCGCCCTATACCCCAGCACATATCTTCTACCTGGGAAGAAGGCTTGAGCTACCTGGAGCAGCAGGTGGTACTTGAGGATGCGCTGCACCGGCTTCAGCAGGTAGGAGCCCAGAGGCAGGGAGTGCTGCAGCAGCTCCTGCCGGTCTCGGAAGAACTTGGCTTGCTGCTTGTCTTGCATGCACTCTGTGAGGGCTGCCACTGAGCTGGGAGTGGTAGGAATCAGTGTTACCAGCTGGGGGAGGTCTGGTGAGGAGGCAGGAGCCCCATACTCATCCAACGGCCCAGCTGTCCCTCTCTACCCAAAATTACTCACTTGGGGTAGTTGTTGCAATACTGAGTGTATATATCAAACTCTTGGCTCTAAGGAAAGACCAAAAAAAGGAAACAATGATTTTAGCGACATTCTCATCCCTAAAATCTCATGGGGGTGGGGAGGTGGGTGGACAAAGGACAGGCTCCCAATGCCTGGCCAGACTGTCTTCCCATCCCTGAGAGCCTGCAGAGCCATCTTGGCATCCCATCCACCCACCAGCCTTGGTCAGGGATGCCCCGTACTTAAGTGTCCTCTTATATTGGGCTCTCTATCCCAGAAACACAGGACAAGGGAGGACCTGGTCATTCTTACCCTTTCCACGAAGCAGCTGGCCACTGCCACCGGGTCACTATTGCAGCTGTCCAGGTCTCTGAGAAGCTGGCTGTGGGAGGGGAGAGAGACCATTAGACTCCTACCTCTGTAGCTACATACCCCCTGCCCACCTCCTCAGACACAGAACACAGCCATCCTTGATGTCATGCTGTGAGTCATGGCTTCTACCCTGAGTAAACCCTGCCCCCGGAATACCACAGAAAATATTCAGAACATCACACAAAAAACCAGAGACCCACATGCTCAACAAGCAGCAGAGGAAGAGGGAACGCCAGTACCCACCTTGGGAGGGGACACAGCTCCACTGTAGGCAGGAGTCAAACACACAAAAGCAGAGATTAAAGGAGAAAAAAAAGAGAGGAAACTAGCAAAGACCACTCCCAGACGGGAAGGTGCAGGAAGCAGAGAGACAGGAGATTCAGTACTCTGATCTAGGGCGGGGCCACTTGAGATACACTGGAGACAGCTCACCTCTGCCCGGCCATTGGCTTCCCTGTCTTTACCGCTCAGTGCACTCCTAGGTCTTGTGTGTACCCTACCCTCCTAACTACACACTGCCCGGACTCCTCCTGCTGCAGGGGACTGGAGGAAGAGGCCCGCCCTGTCAGCTGCTGTTTTCTAAACTGTTTTTCTTGACAATACCCTTGTCTGAGTGTCTGTGGTCCCAGAGCAGCAGACTGAATCTTCACAGACCCATTAAGCCTTTTGTGCCTGGTCTGTGTAATATACTAAGACAGCGGTTCTCAGCCTCCCTAACGCTGGGACCCTTTAATTCAGTGCCTCGTGTTGTGGTGCTCCACCAACCCCGACTATAACATGTTTTCACTGCTACTTCATAACTGCAATTTTGCTACTGTTATGAATTGTAATGTAAATATTTTTGGAGTCAAAGGTTTGCCAAAGGGGTCACAACCCACAAGCTGAGAACCCACTGTAACAGGTCAGACCTTCAGAGAGTCCTTACTTCCCTTGGGACCCATGGGAAGGAAGAGAAATAAACTATAAGATGTGCAAGATGATATAGAAAAAAGAGCCACCCACAAGAAGCACACAAGTACACAAGGCCTAACACTGGCCCAGGTGCTGCAACCTGCAAGCATATGACCTCCATTTATAAACCCATAGAAAGGCCGCTGGTGCCCTCTCTCAGCCTAGCGCCAAGATCTTGTGCAAGGGTAGACTTCAACTCCCCATCCCCACTGTCGGGCCTATGTGTCATGGCCCACGTGTCCAGACATCCAGAGATTCTCCCCAGGCAAAACAGGTGTGCCCCAAGGCAAAACAGGCCTAGCACATACCTGTTCAGTGCATATATGCTCTCTATGTTCCCGAAGAGGGCGCTGACTTGCTCTGGCTTCAGGAGGTCAGGAGTGTCAATGATCTTCAAGAGGTAGTCCTGCACGGAGAAAGGCGTGAAGACCCGCACCCCATGGCTTGATCACCTAACACCCCTAACCACCCTGCGACGACGCAATTCCGCAGGCAGTGCCACTGTACTGAGCAGTGGGTATTTACCCGAAAACACACATCCACTTGGCAACTTGGAATGTAACCTTATTTGGAGACAGGGACTTTATCATTAGTTAAATTGCTCAAGATGACATCATTTAATAGTTAAGGAGGCTCTAAGTCTAATTGCTGGTGTTCTTCTCAGAGAAAAGGACACAGCCAGAACGCAGGTGACGGAAGAAAGGAGAGCCAGCTCAATGCAGCCACAGGACACTAGAGAAAAATTAACCATGCCTGTCTGTAATCCCAGTACCTGGGAGGCAGAGCCATGAGAACTGCCTTTAACAAGGCCGCTGGTACTACACAGCAAAATCCTATCTTTAAAAAAAAAAAATCAAGCCAAGAGGCTGGAGAGATGGCTCATCAGGTAAAGACGCTTGCCTAGTGACCTGAGTTCAATCCTTACTTAGAACATATACACACATGCACAAACATATACACATGCTTATTTGCTCACATAAACATGTATTCTTTTCTTTCTTTTTTTTTGAGACAGGGTTTTTCTCTGTGTAACAGCCCTGGCTGTCCTGGAACTCCATTTGCAGACCAGGTTGACCTTAAATTCACAAGAGATCTGCCCGCCTCTGCATTCAGAATGCTGGGATTAAAGGCATGTGCTCCCTACCACACCTAGCTTTTTAGATTTATTTATTCATGTATTTTACATTTATGAATGCTCTGTCTTCAGGCACACCAGAAAAGGGAATCAGATCTCATTACAGAGGGTTGTGAGCCACCGTGTGGCTGCTGGGAATTGAACTCAGGACCTCGGGAATAGCAGCCAGGTGCTGATAACCACTGAGCCATGTCTCCAGCCCCACACTTTCTTCTTAATTTTAACAGTCTAAAAGAGAATTCATTTATGGTGCTTTAAGTCAACAGGTTTTGTGCATAGCCCTAACAGACTCACACACCTGCCTCCCCACCAGGCAGGTTCCTCAATGGAGGGCACAGGTCACCTTTCCCCGTGTGCCCCACAATATGAAACATTTTTCCTCTGCCATCCCTAATCATTTTTCAAGCAAAGAACCTGAGGCTCCTGTCATTGTGCACATGCCCAAGGTTCCACAGTCATGAAATAGCAGAGTGGGGAATCTGGATGTACCTACCCAGGTTTAATCCCTACAGAGCACTTAGGTCCGCCTGTCAGGCTAAAGCCCCTCCCCGTGCTATCACAGTGCCGACTCCCCAAGCACCTACAGGAAATTCTACAATCCTACTGAAGTGGCTTGGCATCATAAGGAAGTATGAGAAGCCAAGAGCCCCCACCAGGCAGGTCCCCAAAGCTCCTCATGGTCTATGGGAAGCAGAATTATAGAGACAGGTTGTACTAAAGAGATGAGCCACTGGAGGCCAGCATCCTTGAGATGGCCAGCCCCTCCCCGCCTCAGCACTCACCTCCACAATGCTCCGCAGGTCCTGCACATACATGCGTTCTGTTTCCACGATCTCTCGCACCACCCGGCCCAGATAGCTGAGCTTGTGATGGGCAGGACCTGTCCCTGCTCGGCCGTTGAATGGGGAGAGAGGTCCCTTCACGTTCAGCCAGCCGCTGGAATTGTTGTTGCTGTTGGGAACATGCCGGCCCCAAGGGGAGCCTGTCCCATTCTGGGCTGAAGCCTCGGAGCCAGTGGGCTCCTCCATGGCACTGTGGCTGTCACGGGAGGAGCCAGATGAAGAAGTGGTAGACATTAGGCTCAGTGGCCGCTCCTGGCTGCCATCTTGGTGGAGGGCAGTAGAGACGGGCATCCTGGCATCGCTGCCTGGGACTGTCACCTCGGGGAGATTCTGGAGCAAAACAGACAGATGGAAGGTCAAGCTCTGAGTACTTGCAGAATCAGAAAGTGGAAGGGAGGCTGCCAGGAGCAGGGAGGGGGTGGAAATGGGAAGTCACTTGAGTGGGGGCAAAGTTCATGTAAGAAGAAGAAAACGGTTTCAGGATGGATAGTCACGTGGCAATGACACAAATGTGCTCAATGTCACTGAACTACATTTACAAATGGTTAAGATAGTAAATTTTCACTTTTGCATATTTTACCACAACTTAAAAAACAAGGCCACGGAGGCGCTCAGCAGGTAAAGGATCTTACCACCATGCCTGCTAACCTGAGCTCCGTCTCTGAGACCCACATGGGGAAAAGAGAGATCTGACTCCTGCAAGCTGTCCTCTGATCTTCCCATGTGTGCCACTGCACGTGCAGCCATCTCCCAAATAAATAAGTGTAATAAATTAAAAACAAAAACATAAACAAAACTAAACCCCAGGGAAGACCATTCCCTCAGTCTACAAACACTGACTGGTGAGACCGCTCAAGTTCCATTCCTTCCGGATCCCGGCAGCTCAGCCTCTCTATCGCTCCTAGGGTGGAGGCTATAAGACCTTACCAGGAGACAGTTAAGTTCTCAGAAACATGAGGCCCTAGAAGAGTAGAGAGGCTACCAAAGCTACCACATAGTCTAGGGTGCCTTCAGAAGAACTCAAAACCCAGGTCTAAAGGCTGAGGACACAGCTCAGTTGGTAAAGGGCTTGCCTGGCATGCACAAGGCTGTAAGTTTTAGCACTGTATAACCCAGGCATGGTGGGACAGACCTGTGATCCCAGCCCTTGGGAAGTAGAGGCAAAGGCATCAGAAGTTCAAGGTCATCCTCAGCCATACAGTGAGTTCCAGGCTAGCCTGGGCTTCATGAAACCCTAACAAAAAAAACTGTTATTTTTAAAAAGGAAGAAAGAAAACTAGACAAACCAGCCACTTAGACAAAGGGCTTAGCCTCTCTCGGGCTTTACCTGTAAAATAGAGCGTACCCAAGAGCTATGTCTTCAAAAGTGATACAACCCACTGCCTGCCCTCTGAGCACGGTACATGGCAGAGTGAATGTTCCACAAACCATCAGTTCATGATGATAATGGTGGTTATCACAACATGTAGCTCATGTGCCCACCCCTCTGGGCCCATTCTAAGCATCACTGCACAGGGTAGGCCAAAAGTTGGCTCTTTTTAAAAAAAAATGTATTTATGTGTTTATGTTTGTGTGTATATGTGTGTGTATGTATGTATATACCATATATGTACATACGCGGTGTGTACGTATGTGGTTCTCTCCTTCTGCCATTAATCTCATCTATTCATTCATTCCATTACGTCATCACCAGGCTTAGCACCATTACCCACTAAGCTGTCTCACCAGCCCAGGCTCCTAATTTATTACAACCATCAGGCAATACTGTCAGAGGGACTGAAAATCTCAGGGCACCAGTGTCTCACCTGTACCTGGAGCCCTCTCTCTACTCAGAGGGAAGAGAAAGGATGACACAAACTGAGCCAGCGTTACTCCTTGCCCCACTCCCAGATACCTGGTTGTAGGCAGGCCCTTGACTCAGCCACAGCAGGAAATTCCCGGAGCTGAGCCACAGCTGAGTCTCCTTAGCACAGCTGGGCAGAACTGCTCGGCCGGCAGGAAGCTGCACCCAGGTGAGACAAACACAGCCACAGGTGGACTTTATTCCCTGAGCAGATGGCACTACTGCTCACAGCCCAGAGAGAGAACACCTCACGCCTACCCATGGGACCAAAGCTGCCAGAATGCTCTCTTGGTTGCTTTTCCTAAGGGTGGGGAGGAGGAAGGGGAAGAGGAGGGGAGAAAGGGAGAGGAGGAGGGGGAGGGAGAGGGGGAGGGGGAGGGGAGAGGAGGAAGAAGAAGACCTTTAGGTACTTTTCTCACCTCTACTCTCCCAAGCGTTTTTTTTTTAACTCCAGCCTGAGACTCAGAAGCTACCAGAGCAGACCTGGCCCACAGGCAAGGACTGAGAGGACCTAGCTATACACATCTGTCACTTCAGTCTATTTTCTTGCGTCTCTGCTCTCACCTAGAAAGCCGAGTCTTTGGACTCCGCCTTTTGTGGATGTTACCTCTCTGCCTGGCATTATCTCTCTGTACCTACTCCATGTTGCATTCAACCTTCCAGTCTCAGGCTAGACGCGCTCTCTCTCGAGGATCCTCTCTAGGTCCCAGAGGCAGCGACCCTGGAGGCCACCACTGTGTGCTCTTGTTGCCTCTGGTCCCCTACTATCACACAGTGTGAAACTGAGATTAGCCTGAGATCCTCTGCCCTGGGGTTGCCTACAGGTTGCATGATCAGGGATCATTAGGACCGGCAATGGTTTACTCGCTGATGTTTTTAACTAGATTTTTCCCCCTTCTTTTTGTGACAGGGTCTTCAATATTTAAGGCTGGCCTGCAGCTATCTCCCAAGGATGACCCTGAACTTCTGATCCTTCTACCTATACCTCCTGGTTCCTGGGATTACAGGCACATGCCACCACACCTAATTTATGGGGTGCTGGGGTGTAACCCCAGGGTTTCACAAATGCTAGGCAAGGACTTTTACCAAGGGAGCCATATCCCCAGGCTGTTGCTTTATTAAGCTAAAAGTTCAGCATGCTCAGACCCACTTGTGGTCCAACAATAACCCAGACCTTTAGAAGGGTCAGTACTTGGTCACTGTGTCTCAGCTAAGGGATTATACAGAGCCCCGTACTCTATATAAGCCTATCACGTGACAGTTGAGAGCCCAACGGCAGCTCTAGTGATGGTGCTGGTGTTTGCTTCTGTCTACAGTCTTAGGGAAACACTCCAGAGAAGTGTGCTGCTGCTGCTGCTGCTGCTGCTGCTGCTGCTGCTGCTGCTGCTGCTGCTGCTCCTTCCATCCCTCTAAAAGCCTTTATGTTAACCAGTTCACCCTTTTCTTCAGAGCCAGGGCTCAAGAGCTACCCTGCCCTTGACCTCCACCCAGATCTGTCGCAGCTAGAAAACAACCAGGCAAAGGCCTGAGACCTTTCTCAGATTAGCCCCTGGGTCAGGTCAGCTCCTGAGGGAAGGCTAAATGAAAAAGACCCAAGTCCCAAGTGGATTTCACAGCCAACCAGGTCATTAGCCTGACAGTGAGAGTCACCACAGCCCCACACACTCTCACTCTCTCTCTCTCTCTCTCTCTCTCTCTCTCTCTCTCTCTCTCTCTCACACACACACACACACACACACACACACACACACACACACACACACACACACGATATCAGGGGGTTGGTCTCTGAAAGGTACCTTCTGAGAGTCACTCTTTAGTTACATACAGCTTTCTAATTGCAAACCCAGCAGTCCTGTTGAAAGCAGCGTGCCTACCTACCTGCATCGCCTGGAGCCAAAACAAAACAGAGTGCCCACTTGCTCAACAGTCTGAGTGCTGTAGAGTGGTAATGGTAAATCTCGCCTATCCCTGGCAACGCCTTGCAGTGGATGCTATTCTGCCTGTCCTTGTCCAGATGTGCTGAGTATGGGGCTGTACCACACTTGGGCACTTGGGACTTCAGTCTCCACACTCTCACAACCGCTACCACACTAAAGGACCTCATACCAGCAAAGCACAGTCCCTGGGTGCCACTGCTTTGATTTAGGATAAGCTACAAAGACACACATAAACTTGAAAGCCTGAGAACTATATGCCCATCCAGAGGACTGAGAAGGCTACTTCTAGATCTGTACCATGTGGCCAGCCTCTGAAGACTTACTCTAGCATTGGAACAAAGCAGACAGTACAGACTCTGGGATCATGAGCCATGGGGAAGCAGTGAGCAGAGGATTCCCAGGGTCAGACTTTCAGTTTCTCAGAGGACATATTCAGACTTGCAGGTATCTGGGGTCCTCCCTATGATCACAAGGGTCTCTCTCCTGGAGAGAAGCCAAGAAAACAAGGTCCAAAGAGAGAGGCAGTGAGCCCACGGGGAGCAGGATTCAAGAGTGAATGGTTCGGCTAGCCACAGGGTGCTGATGAAGACATACCCTATTCAAGGGGCTGCCCGAATCACTACCACGTGCACAGCGTAGAGCCCTAAACCAAATCCTACCCAAATGTTCCCTAGGGCAGAGCTACCTGCCCTTTCTATCTGACGGACAGCACCCATCGTGGACCATTCACATAAACCAGGACCAGAATTTGGTTCCTCAAACTTTAGTTTGTTTGCTTGTTTGTTGATTTTTTTTTTTTTTTTTTTTTTTTTAAAGACAGTGTTTCCCTGTGTAGCCCTGGCTGTCCTGGAACTTGCTCTATAGACCAGGCTGGCCTTGAACTCTTGAGATTCACTCTCCTCTGCCTCTCAAGTACTCAGATTAAAGGTGTGAGCCACCACTTCCAGGCTCAAACTTTTAAGTCTTGTAAGACAAGGTCTAGTGGGGAAAGAGAAGCAGCAGCAGCAGCCAAGACTCAAGCCCACCTATCCCATCACAGTCAAGTCTCCTGCCCTAGTCAACCAGCCAGTTATCAATCCATACATAAGCCAGTCTTCTGGAGAACTGAATCTCAAGTCCTACCCCACAAAGTCCTCTTTGAGAGGTCCCCCAAAGAATCCAGAGAAGAGAAACCCGCCCATCCTTCCTTCTCTCCTTCTTTCCTTCCTTCCCTCTCTCCTCTCCTTCTATATCTAAATTGAAATATATCTACTGCCTTCCTCCACCCACATCCATCTAAAGAGGACCTTCCCTGTTCCCTGAGTCTCCCCAGGCAGGAGGCAGGCAGGCTGCAACAGGCCCCTTGGATTCCTAGCAGTAGGTTGGAGCCAAGACCACACCTTTCCCTTTTAACTACGTTTCAATGGTGTGCCCTCAATTTGACCCAAAAGGGGGATCCCCCAAATCGACAAAGGCTCTGTACTGTCCTCGGGCCTCTTGTCACTCAGACACTCATCCCTTTACAAAAGATCGTCCCACAGAGGAACCCACTGGAGCCTTCTGAAACTTGTTCCTGATCCTGGGGAGACCCCTGAGGATTGTCTACACTTCCTCTGTCCCTCTCTGGAGGGTAAGTGGAGAAGGCAGGAGAGGTAAAGAGCATGCTTGGAATGAACCCCAAGTCTGGCAGGTGGAGACTCCCTATAAATATTTGGGTTCCAATCACTCTTTCACCTATTACCCCTCACCCAACACAGGAAGCCCCACGTGCCACACCTATTTTAGCAGCACAAAGAAAAGGAACAGGGTGGGGGTGGGGGTGTCTCCAAAGGTAATGATCCAAAGTCCATGGGTCCCTGTGGGGGAAGAATTCATCCAGCCCCTTCGCAGGCAGCAGTCCTTCCTCAGAGACAGTCCAGCCTCCATCCACTGGCCTTCTTGGCCTCCCAACCCAAACTCTGGAGATCAGAGCAGCCAAAGAACCTTTGACCTTCCCCAGAGCAATCCCCGACTCCACTTTCTGAACCTCCCTAGAGAGGGTGCCAGAAGGAAGCAATAGAGAACAGCCACAACTTTTCCACTGAAACACACCAAGGAGCAATGAACTTCCTTAGAGATCTCAAGCAAGATCCACAAACCACCAGGCTGTGCGCTCCCCACAGCTCGGCACATACCCCACACCATACTTACTTCCTAAGTGTTCCCAGAAGCCCCGCTTTTGCCAGTGTGTTCTTAAAGCTACACATACCCCTCGGAGGTTCTCAGGGGAGGGAGGGCTCTCCGGGGGTGTGGCTGTCACTATCTCCAGTGTGTTGCCTACTGGCCCATTCCACCCATTCCTCGCCTCCTAGAGATTCAAGGGTCCTGAGCCCCCAGACGATCCCTGGGGAGTCGTTGTGTTCAATGTGTTCTGGAGAGGTTGTGTGAATGGCGTGACCGGGGTTTCAGGGCCACCCAAGCCCAGGCCAGCTGGCGGGGACTCATTTTCTCTAGAGAATCCATTTTCCCACCACCCAGGAGCAGCAGGAGCCCTTGGCTGGATGGAAGGCAGCAAGACCACAGTTACCCAGAAGGACAGGACCATGTCAGTGAGGTCCTCCCACCTGAATTCCAGAGGAAGACCGGGCCTACAGACTGACATCCAAAAAACTCAGCCTGGCCTTCGAGGAGAAGGCAAGCCCCTGGCGCCTTGCTTCAGAGGGAGGACACGCTCCTGCTTCCTACTGCTCCCTCCTCTCACAACCGAGGCTAAGTTCATCATGCTTGCTCTCACTTGAAAGTCCCCATCCCCTCCCCCTCTACACTGACCCAGTCGCCACTTTTCAGAATCTACTCTGCTTCAACCACTCATAAACCCTCCCAGTGGATACTCTACCTACTGGCCAACTAGTGCTCCTCCACACGGAAGACATTTACATCTCAATCCTTGGAACCTACAGCACCTTGTCTTCACAATGTGATCAAATAAAAGCTCTCAACCTTCCGAATGCTGTGCTCCATTAAACAGTTCCTCGTGGTGTGGTGGCCTCCAACCACAAAATTATTTTCATTGTTACTTCATAGCTATAATTTTGTTACTATTAGGAATTGTAATATAAATATCTGATATGTAGGATATCTAACGTGTGACCCCGAAAGGGGTCATGACCCACATGTTGAAAACCACTGAAATAAAGAATATTGAGAAGTGGAAATTATCCTGGATTATCTGAGTAAGTCCAACATATCACAAAAGGCACCCAGCAGAAGCCTGAGTCAGAAGTCTACAGACTGAGTAAGGCCAAGTCAGACTGGGAGATGTTACGCTACTGCCTTTTACCACAGAGGAAGATCACAAGTCAAAGGTTATATATACAGCAGCCTCTGGAAGCAATAAAGAGAAATAAAAAGGAACACATAGCCTCATGAAACCAGAATAAAGTTTGATCCCCCCATCTTGAAGATCAAGGTGGGTGAGGGAAGTGAAGAGCTAGCTCAGTGGTTAGAGCACTTGCACATACAGAGGAACCAGGTTCAGTTCCCAGCACCCTTGTGGTGACCTCATACATACATTTAGGCAAAATTATACACATAAAAAAAATATAAAAACTTAATGCTTTAAAAAAAAAAAAGTGTGGTGCTGGAGAGATGGCTCAGTGGTTAAGAGCATGGGCTATTCTTGCAGAGGTACTGAGTTCAATTCCCAGCAACCACATGGTGGATCACAACCATCTGTAATGGGATCCAATGCCCTCTTCTGGTATGTCTGAAGACAGCTACAGGGTACTCATGTACATAAAATAAATAAATGTATCTTTTTAAAAAATGCGAGCGTGCGTGTGCGTGCGTGCGTGTGCGTGCGTGTGTGCGTGTGCGTGCATGCGGCAGCAGAAGCAGGAAACTACTATTATGCTTCTTTCTGCTCTAATGATCCTGTGTGTCACTTGACACATTGGTTCGTGAGGTTGATACAAGCAAATGTTTCTTCGGGCCTAAGTCTGTAGAAACCCAGGGGACTGGATCTGAACAAGGCAAAGCATCAGTAGGTGCTCAGTAAACACCTACGGGAAGACCTGAAGTTCTAGAACACCTCTCACCACCTCCCATAGTCAGGAAAAGGCTAAGCAGTGGCTGAGATCAAGACCTAAGCCAGTTCCTCCTGAAAGTGCTCACGTTAGTCACTGCCAGACAGAGTCCCATGAGCCCAGACGTCCCCAGCATCAGTGACTGATCATTCACCCCAGCAATCTCGTCATACTTGGCCCCACAGAGGCAGCCCTGCCATGCCATAGACTCAGTGGTCAGTCATAAAAGGCTGGAGGAGAGGGCAAGCAGCCAAGTCTAGACATGGGACTGCAGTGATAAAGTCTCCCTAAGTGTTCCAAAGAAAGCAGCCTAGCAAGAAGTTTCACATGGGCACAGGAGGGCGATTACTTTTGCTCACAGCTGGGCTAAGTCTATATGGCTTCTGGCAAATCCTGTCACCAAGCAGAGAAAGATACACAGTACCAGAAGAGGAAGCAGCCTTGGCTACAAGGCTTTGGTAGCCGTAAAGGCTCTAGAAGGCTGTGCTAGAGGCAACTGCAAACGTACTGAAGGGGCCTTTCCCCTGGAGGTTTAAAACATATTATTATTATTATTGATTTTGTGTATATGGGTGCTTCACCTCATATATATTTGTGCATCACTTGTGTGCCTGGTGCCCATGGAGTCCAGAAGATGTCATCCTTTGGAAGTAGGGGTTACAGATGGTTGTGAACTGCCATGTGGGTGCTGGGAACTGAATCCAAGTCAGTGCTCTTAACTACTGGGCTTTCTCTTTAGCCCCTCATCTCTAGGTTTAAAGAGGTCAAGGGTAAGGAGGGTGCTGGGAATATAGCTAAGGATTTACCTAACAAGCACCAGGTCCTGGGTTCGATAGCTAGCACTTAAACGTGTACACACACACACACACACACACACACACACACACACACACACACTCTCTCTCTCTTATTCACAACCACTATTACTTATTAGCAAACGTCGAGGTTAGGACCCCAAACCCCAGTCCTGAAACTCCCCTTGTTATTAGCCTCACCCCCATTTGGAGAGCTGCTTGCTTTGAGGCCTATGAGGAGCTAGCTGCGAAAGGAGAACCACAGCTATAGCATTTGTCACTGAAAGAGCTTCAAAGGCAGGAGAAGCACAGTGGGAATCTATTAAGGCCTGCAGAGCTCTCAGCAGAGAAGAGACATGTGGGCATGCCACAGAAGTTAAAACGCACTAACTTCCGACCACAGGCTTGGAAGCAGGTAGATCTTTACTTTCCCCACAACTTTATGTGGCCTTAAGCTTCAAGTTCTCCCTCAGATAAGTGGTCACAGTCACCTCACGGACTGTCTCCAAGACCGGAGGATACAAGTAACCTGTGCATCCACACACAGGAAGCCAACCAAGAACCAGAGAGAGAATACTGGCTTCACAAGCAGCCAGATGAAATATTCTTCTCACTTAGATATCTCAAATCATAACTCAGCAGATAAAGGCTTTGCCACCGAGCCAGACCACAATGAGTTCGTTCCCTGGAACTAATGTGATGAAGGAGAGAAGCAGCTTCCTCAAGTTGTCTTCTGACCACTGCATGATGTAGTATTCACACACCCAGACAAAACATACGCACACACGTGCACACCCATGCATGCAATAAATAAATGTAAAATTAATAATAATAATAAAATAATGGCTCAAGTCAAACTTGGTGGACCAGCATGTCCTAGCCCTTCCCACTAAACCAGTATGTATCCATCTTCTAGGGTCCCAACACAGTTCAAACCATGACCTCACAATCTCACAAGAACAGTTCAACTGAAACTCACACCAGAAAAGCACGGGTCAGTAAGAGACCCACTGCAAGCACAGCAGGACACATTCCTCAGCATTCCATAGGGCAAAATGGCAGAGGAAGAACTGTGGGGAACCACAAACCAGAGGGGAAAGGCAGTCAAAGCACCGAGGGAGCAAAAGCACAAGTAAGTGAGCAACAAACTCCATCCTTCACACTAGTCCTTGGGTTTTGAGAATGGCTTCAGACGGTCATAGCGGTAAGGAAGGACCCTGTGCTCTTAAGTCACAGGGAATATCAAACAGGAAAATAC
Source organism: Uromys caudimaculatus (assembly GCA_028551405.1). Lineage (NCBI taxonomy): Eukaryota > Metazoa > Chordata > Mammalia > Rodentia > Muridae > Uromys > Uromys caudimaculatus. Next base: position 81,004,718 of record CM052705.1, on the reverse strand, counting down.
AGAAGAATACACAGGACTGTAGCCTGCTGTAGTGGTTTTGATGAGAATGGCCCCCATAGCCTCAGATAACTGAAGGCTTGATTCCCAGTTGGTGGATTTGTTTAGAAAAGATTAAGAGGGGTGGCCTTGTTGAAAGGGGTCTGTCACTGAAGGTGGGCTTTGAGGGTTCAAAACCCACCCCAGACCCAGCCTTCCTCTCCTTTCTCTACCCCCTCCCTCCCTCCAACTTATGAATCAGATGTAAGCTCTCAGCTACTACTACAGCACCATGCCTGCTTGCCTGCTTGCTTGTTTACTGCCAACCTCCCCAAATAAGGTCATGGACTCACCCTCAGAAAACATAAACAAGCCCCCAACTAAATGCTTTCTACTATGAGCTGCCTCTTCACAGCAATAGAACAGCGACTAAGACGCCAGCATTCCTCTGAAGGGCCTACCTATCTCGGCTCACTGGATGCAACTTCATGCCTACTTTCACTTGGAGATAACAATAGCTGCCATCCCTAAGCTTCGAGTTTGGGAACTCACTCACTCAACAAGCATTTATTCAGCGCCTACGTTGCACAAAGACACTGTGGCAGCCATGTGGGAGACATAACAAGGCACACACAGGCAGGACTCACAAGAGCTTCTTCTATTAGGAGAAATAAGTGCATCAATCACAAAAGGGGGTTAAGTGGCAGCTGGGCTGGGGGAGTGCTTGCTAGCGTGTTTCAGGTCTTGGGTTCAAGACCTTATACTGTGAAGACAGAACTCAAATACCCAGAGTGGAGTCATGAGGTGCAGAGGACTCCGGACTGTGACTTCTGAGCATGATGCTAGGCCCTGGGGATACTAAAACTGGTGACGCAGTCTCTGTCTTTGAGGAACTTGAATTCTAGAAGGGAAAGGGCTTGTAGGCAGATTATCTATGTAACAATGCCTTGAGTACTAGCACTTAAGTCAATAATGAATTGACAAAAGAGGCTAACAGAGGTGCAAGTATGCCTGGGACCTGCAAGCTTTGTAAAAGGAGGTGATATTTCAGTTGAGTCACAAAAGAGGAGTAAGCCAGGTGAAGAGGAGATCCAAAGGGGTCAGGAAAGCTGGACTCCCTTTAAAGGGAGAGCCTCTAGGGTAGCTGGAGCAGCAAGGCCTGGGAAGCAGGGACTGGGGCATCTGAATTGCATTGTGGGAAAGGACATCCAGGGCAGGTCTGGAAGATCAGGCAATGGAGACAGGTGGAAACAGGCTCCAGGAGATGAGACAGGAGAATGTGCCCTAAAAAGACACCACTTGAGAATCAGACTGCAGCTCAGGTGTCCACAGGGCCAAGAAGTGTTTGAAAAGAAAGGCAGCGGTGGCGCACGCCTTTAATCCCAGCACTTGGGAGGCAGAGGCAGGCGGATTTCTGTCTTGAAAAAAACAAAAAGAAGGTAGAGACCCAGGATCTGCAGACTTTCCACAGCAGATTTCTAGAATAAAGGGAGAGGGATGGGGGAAGCACCCCAGAGATCGCTGGCTAGAAAGGAGTAAGACCTACTCCAACTCTCACATGCAGAGGGAAGATGTGTGACTCAAAACTCAAGGTGCTGCAAAGCAACATGTAAATTAGGCGTTTCAGGAAAGCTGGAATAGGGCTGGGATGGAGGCCAGATGCTAAAGTACTGGAAGGAGAGCCTGGGTTTGATACTTAGTACCACATAAAACCAGAGGCGGAACAGTTAGACTGGGAGTTCAAAGCTATCCTTAGCTACATAGGGAATGGGTGTCCAGTCTGGGCTAAGTGACCTTTCTCAAAGGGGATGAAGGTAGGGTAGAAGGAACTATCACCCAAACAGCCTAATGCAATTGCTCATGGCCTGCGACTATTATCCAACAGGGACCACTGGGGTTCCAGTCTTAGGTGGAGGGAAATCTCCCTCTACAAGTAGGGGCCCATAGCTCTCATCTGGGCTGGGGAAGGGTCCGTATGAATCTTAACATCAAAGAGACACCTCCTCCATCTTTTACCTTCCTTTCCCACACATGTCAGAAGTGGGGGTGAGGCTGCCAGCATGGTATCTCTCCCAGTCTTGGCTCCTTCCTAATTCTAAGCATGAGCCTCCAGGTACAGAAACAAATCCTGGACCAATGTAGTTAAACCAGCAACTTCCTCAAGCATGGCTTCTCCACAACCCACCCCTGCTTCCACCAGGGCCATAGGATCCTAGCCCAGAAGTTAGGGGAGTGGCTTTTTTAAGGCAGACCTTAGGGATTTGCACACAAGTGTAAATCCTCACAGACAGCCAGATCTTCAAATCCAGCACCTCACCCTGTGGTGCTGCAGCTCTGAAAGCCACTCCGCCCAGCACCTGCTCCCATCCCCCCATTCCTCACTCAAACCCTGGCTAAGAGGCCTCAGCCAGACAGGCCTAAGGAAACTCATCCAACCAGTTTCCAGCAGAGAGAGGAAACTTCTCCCACATTTAAAAGCACACAAAGACCAGAATTTCAACAGTTCCCTCACCTGTTACCAAACCCCAGAGGCTACACGGTACACAGGGCATGGCGGCTCCGGTGGCAGTCCACTCCATGAAGAGGAAGAAGTGAAGTCAGAGCAAGGATCTGCCCCCGCTCCCTGCACCTGCTGCCTAGAGCTACACAAATGGTAGGTGCTGGCTCCACCTGGCATGATACCCATTAGGGTATCCAGGACCCACTTTTCACCTCCCCTACTAATGGTGCCGCTTGATTTCATCTAAAAACAACCACCATCACGACCCCCTGTGGATTCTGGGAAAAGACGCTTGCTTCAGGAAGAAGTAATAGACTATGTTTTCCCATTATGCATGTATGTATGTGGGTATGGGGACAGTGTGATCACCCAGGACCTGAATGTTGAGAGAAGACCTTTGAAGTCCCCAAGCAAAGCACTCCAAATGCCACAGAACTGTCTGCCAGTCACATGGCCAAACCTACTGGAAACAGCCAGGCAAGATAAATAGAAGTCACTTTTCTACACTGAACCAGGTGTGGTCCTCCATTTCTGAACCTCCAGGGGAGACTCTAAAGCCTTGTGCCACAAGCCTGCGGCTGCTCACATTCTCCAGAGGTTGCCAGGAGAGGCTTAGAGTCCCAGAGTTCACAGAGTCCCATCTGCACCCCACTCAGGAACCCTTGGCCTGGTCGCCGAGGCTACCTACCGCTTTCCTCAAAAGGGCTCCCATCCCAACACGGAGAGCAGCCCTGGGAAGGTGGCCAGGGGCTGGGGAGATGCATTCTCTCCGGAGTTCGGCAGCCCAGCAGTTAAGAGGCTCAGGCTGGGCAAAGCAACAAACTGCCTCCAACAACCTCGGGAATTAAAGCGCCCGCTGCCTCCTGCTGAAACCTCTTCAATAAGCGTCCTATTCAGAACCAGTTCTGCGTGTGGGTCATACTTGCTGCATTTCTCTCATTCCTGATTGCTGGGGGGCCTAACCATGAAAATGTAGCTTGCCAGCACAACTTAGCACACCCCTGATGGGTAAGGACCCAGGCCACAGCCCGAGGAGGTCAGCACCTTGCAGCTGAGGACCACAAATATCTCCAGAGATTAAGCACATGGGGTACTAAGTGCAGGAAGTCAAACACTGAAGACTCAAACAAAGCCAGATCAGTCAACAGCACAACAATACTCCATTTATGGGGCACCTTCCCCCACTCGGCCCTCGAAGCCTGAGGCTATTAACCCTTCCATCCTCAAGGCTATAAGTTGAAGGGTAGGACAGGTGGACAGCAGAATTATCCCTGCTTTTCTGGTCAGGAAAACTGAGGCACAAACTGTTCCCAGATAGCAAACTAAAATCTCAGGCAACATTTTATGAGGGTGTACCAGGCACGGCTCTGACACATTTGCTATGCAATTTCACAACACTCCCCCACGCAAGGCCATGAAGCTAGGGAGGTGGGAAGGCAGAGTTTGCTGGAATCCAGGAACCCTCAGCAATTCATTCACAAGCAACATGAGCTCCCCCTCCTCACACACAGGACCCAGGAGACTAGATGGAGCCAGAGAGGAATCCACATTCCCTCATGGGGTACCTCCTTTTTTTTTATTCTTTTTAAAAGTTAACATTTTGTTGGGGAAAAGTTCCCACACAGTGTGGCAACCTCAGAAAGAGGCCCAAACAGAGTCATCTGGGAACCCATAACTCACCCATAGATGCTTCCAGAAAGAAAGCACTTGAGAGACCAGCAGAAGACAGCTAGGGGCAACACAGTAGTGTTCTGCTCACACACTCTGGGGTTGCGAGGTAGTAATCTGCACACAGTGAGCACTCAGTGAGGGACAAGAACTGCTTCTGTGAGTGTCCCGACGATATACCCCACTTACAACCTCAGACGGCAAGTCGGGGCCTCCAGAGGTTTGCGCCTCAGTGTTCTCCAGGTCCTGTCAATTGTGCTGACAGCCATGTGAGGACTTGCCAGAGGGCTGATGTGAATAAGTGTGTAGGCGAGTGGACACAAATGGTACTTTGTGGGTGACTGTGCTGAGAGGAAAGAGGTGTCCTCCTGGCAGAGACACTGATGTAGGCTTGGGGGTGGGGGTGCAGCTCACCTGTGCACTGCCTGCCTGACACTACAGAACCGAAGCTGGAGTAACTTCCCAGGAGTAGAATGCTTAGCTGTCATGTGTGAGGCCCAGGAACCAGTCCGTGTCCCCCACCACCCATGCACACCACCCAGGAAAGGCAGAGGACCACTCGTGCTTGATCTCAGTATAAACCATAGGCTAGGCGCTGGGGACGTAGCAACCAGCATGAATGAGACTGTGCTTCTTCTCACTGAACGTAGGTGACAGCAGAGAAGATGGCCACACCAGTAAATAAGCAATATATTTCAGGATAGTGTTAAGGGCCATGCAGAAGAAAAAAAAAGAAGGAAAATGGTGTGGCCGGGGGATGGGATGGGTGAGATGTCCGGGTGAGACATACACAGTAAAAAGCAGCCATCAGGCAAAGCCTTCCAACCTTCTCCTCTACCCCACCTCAATCGTCCACTTCCGCAAGTAAGCACAGATTTACATAATGTCTTGCTTTGAAGCATCCGTCTCTCCATACCCCATGAAGAGAAAAAACTCAATGCAAAAATTGCAAGGGGCTAGCAAGATGGCTCATGAATTTTTCTGCCAAACCTATTAACCCAAGCTTATCTCTGGGACCCACAAAGTTCCAGAAGAACCAACTCCAGGAAGTCATCTTCAGACCTCACATGCAGGCCATGGCATGGGCATATCCCTCCCCCAAACACACACACACACACACACACACACACACACACACACACACACACACACACACAATCTTTGAAAAATAAAAAACAATAATAATAATAATGAAAAATCTGAAAACGTAATTAAGAAGACAACCCAGAGTAATGAGATGACTCAGCAGGTAAATCACTTGCGGCTGTACACACCTGAACACCTGAGGAGAGAGCCTGACTCAAAAATAAATAAATAATAAAAAATACAAAAGTAAAAGAAAAAAAAGGCACAAGAAACTGAAATACTGTTGAAAGAAATTTAGGCTCGTCAAATGAACAGATTCAGTCTATCCATATTGAGCACTTAGCACTGTTAAAAACGCCAACCCTCTTTTTTGGCAACTCCCATCTGCAGATTTAGCTCTCCCGGTCTCTGCCCCCTCGGAAGCACCACATCAGGACTGCACTGTGCTGGCTCCCATAAGAACACATAGCCAAGAGCACAGAGCTGAGAACACAGAAGTAAAACTTCACATTATAGTCACGTAAGTAGGTACAGTCATAGAAGACTGTTCAGGTTAATGAGGGAGGGAGGCTAGGTCACTGGGAAGCAGAGGCAGGTGAATCTCTAGGAACTCACAGGCCAGCTCGCTCAGCGTGTAAAGCAGTGACTAAGGGACCCACATCCAAGGCTGTCCTCTGACCTCCACACACTCACACACATGAACATACATGCATGCACACACACACATATACAGACACACGCAGAGATACACACACACATCTATACACAAAGATTTTTTTAACTAAACATGGGATTACCGTATGATCTAACAATCCTATTTAGTAAATAATTAACGTATGTCCACACCAAGATGTTTATACATTACATAATCTAATGTTCACAGCAGCAATATTCACTTTTAAAATGCATTTACTTACTGGCAATGGGGGGGGGGGGTGTCAAACCCAGGACCTTGTGCATGTAAACAAGTACTTTACTACTGAGTATGACCTCATCCAACAAACAGCGTTACTCACAGCACTAAGCAGCTCAAAGAGAAATGGCCCTCAGCTGGTGGACAAATGAGCAAAATGTAATGTGTCCACACGATGCCAAATTATCCACAATAAAAAATGAGTTGCTTTCTACAACAGGGAACATCTTAGGAGACCCTGATGAACCAGAAACCAGAGGTTGAGTGCAGAAAGGAAGCCAATCAGAAGACAGTTGGTATATAAATCCATCTGGACATGTCCAGAGTAGGTAACCCCAGAGAAACAGGAAGTATTTCAACAGCTATCTGGGGAAATGTCCGCTAATGGGAACAGGCTTTTCTTGGGGGGGGGGTAATAAAAAATGTTATAAAATTAGATAGTAATGGTTGCGCAACTCTGCAACTGTAAATAGAAATAAACCAATGAACATAGATACACTGGGCATGGGTGACTTTTAATTTATATATAAAATATATCTCAATGGAACAAAATAATAAGAAAAGAAAAACATTAAAGACAAGCCAGTAGGGAAGTATAGACTACTCAATGGGGGATGGGGGAAAATTGGCTAATGTTCTGGAAAAAGAATTAACTCATCTCCATCTTACAAGGTTAGCCATGGGTACATACAAGGTTTCTGAAGCATTGTGTAACCACGACTGTGACCTAGAGTGAGGCTGCAGCATCAATACATAGTTAAAAGGCTCTTTTGTGTACTGTCAGGGTCCAAATCCAGCAGCCTGAAAGTACAGTCCAGGTAAGTTTAAAATGGAAATATAATGAGTGAAAAAAAAAAAGGAACATTTTACTTCTATAAGACATGAGAGAAACAAGCACAGAAACTTAACATTCTGGATCACTAGACACCAAGACCACACAGTCCAGCATCTGTGGCAGAGCCCAGAAGCTAAACAGAGAAGCGAATTCCTGTGGGGTGTTGAGATGGCAGTTCCTCCCTGTCATTTTCTGGCCTCCAAAAATGCTAGCGGGTGAGAAAGACGCATGGGAAGCACTCTTGTTCTGAGAGGTAAGCAACCTCTGGCGTATTTGGCAATCAGTTGTCACAGAACTGAATTAAGTGAGGAGCCATCCCAACTCTACTGTAACCCAAACCTGGCCTCCAGCCCCACCAGGACACCACAGAGAACAGTCCACACTTGCAGTTCCAAAACACTCTGGGAGAGCGCCAAGAGCACATGCTCTGGAGTCATTAGGAAGTTCAAGTCCTGAGTAAGGGTGTGGCGGAGGTGGGCGCTATCACAGCGTGCAGAAGACCCTGGGCTCATTTCCAGTCCCACCCCCAAAAAAATCTTTTTTTCAAAGGGCAAGGGAAGTTCAAATGTTATCTTTGCTAAGTGTCAGTGCAGAGACACTGGGCAATTTACCAGACCTTGAAAGGTGGGGAGATCTGGGAGCTCACTAACCGATTATCAACATCGCTTACGATTCCAGCCCATCTGACTGGGAATCTTTAAAATTATGTTTTACACTTCCTTGCTTCCCTAAACCCAGTTAACAGAGCACAATTTAGCCTGTTCTGCATGAGTCAGGGTCTCGGCTGCTGGCCAGGCATCCATCATCCCACCAACGAGCCAGGTGTAAGGAAGGTGTGTCAAGCCATTCCCTGTGAACAAATGACCCCGGGTCCTTCCGCTAGGACTGGCTTTTCCGGGTGTTTCTGTTTCAGCCTGTTTTCCTTGCCAACTTACCGCTCCATGATTGTTCTCCCTTTCTATTCCAGCTTTCTCTCTTACCTCTACCCATCTGCAAAGGGCTCGGTCGTAAGACACAGGTTATACGGAGATGTTAAACCGGCTCTCAGGGGGCTGCTGTGGATATTTCATAGCCATCTCAACCCCTGGCTATGTGCCCTTCTTGGCAATGGCAGATGAGTAATATTGTTAGGGAGGTTGTCAGGCAGCTGGGAGTGGTGCTATAGGATATTATGGGACATATATTCAAATCTATAAGCACACCCTATTGTCCTCTTTTGGCTCCATCTGCATGGTGATAAACTCTGTAGCGGGCCTGGGAATACGGATCCCAGGGACTCTAGGATCCTTTACACTTTGCAAGCTGCAAGAATACCAGGCTGCCTGCATCCCTGCCTCGCCTGTGCAGCTACAAAGTAGAATCTTATATCCTGATCATTTACTTTAGAAAACAAGAATAGATCATTTGTAAGCTAGGCATGGTGACTCACATCTGTAATCCCAGCACTTGGCAGCTAGGGCGAGAAGATAGTGAGTTCAAGGCCAGACGGGAGACCATAGAAACACAAACAAAACGGAACGCGAAAACTCCACTCCTAAGGTTTATCACACAGCAGCGTGACGCTTATTTGATAAGTCCTTATTGTGATCCTACCATACCACAGGCACTGGGGATGTAGCAATGACCTACGTCGAGGCTGCAAGGACACTAGTTCCTCTTTCTCTACAATGAAGATTTGTCATCTGTTGCTCAAGTCTGTGGTAGAGAGAGAGAGAGAGAGAGAGAGAGAGAGCGCTTTCTTTATTTTTGTCCTGTGTGTATGGTGTTCTGCCTGCATGAATGTCTGTACATCACATGTGTGCAGTGCCTGTGGAGGCAGGAAGAGGGTGTCAGATCCCTGGAGTTATATGTACAGTTGTGAGCCACCAACCAAGTAGGACTCAAACTCCGGTCCTCTGGAAGAACAGCCAGTGCTCTTAACCACTGAGCCATCTCTCCAGCTCCTATTTTTTATTTTTAATTTATTTAATTTTATGTTTTATGTACATTGCTGTTAGGATGTCAGATCCCCTTGAACTAGAGTTACAGACAGTTGTAAACTGCCATGTGATTGCTGGGAATTAAACCTGGGTCCTCTGGAAGAGCAGTCAGTGCTCTTAACCACTAAGCTATCTCTCCAGCCCCCAGCTTTTAAAAACAAAACAAAGCAAAACAAGCCAGCCTGGCCTCGCAGAAACATTCCATCTCAAAAAAAAAAAAAAAAAAAAAAAAAAGGCTAGGAGAGCCAGTTGTAACGCCAATAGAATGATTGCTTAGCATTCATGAAGCCAAGCATTCAATTCCCAGCACTGCATAAACCAGCAGCGGTGATGAGCGCCTACAATCAACACACTCTGGAAATGGACTCAAGGTTATTCTCAGTCATATGTAGAGGTCTCATGTTAGCCTGGGATAAAAACAACAAAATCTATTTTAAATTTTAAAATATGTGAATTTTTAAGAGGTCCTAGTGACCATTTAATCTGCAAAGATACCACAGGATATCCTCTTGGGTTCAAGAGTAAAAAAAGAAAAAATCAGATCGTTGTATCAGTGGGTAAAGGTACCTGTCACCTGCCACCTGATGATGTCAGTTCAACCCCTGGATCCTACATGGTAGAAATAAGGTATTCTCTGAAAACACACACATACACATGTACATGTGCGTGCACACACACACACCAAATACACAAAAGAAAATGATTTTTTAAAAAATCTTCTTCCATTCCTCTCTCCCATCTCAACTCAGACTCTAGAAATAATAAGAGAAATTCCTACGACTCTCACTATGTCCCTAAAAGACTACATGTACCTGGTACCTTCTAGAACCTTGTTGAGTCTATGTTCAGCTCTTGAGGCTGTTCAGCATATGGAATAGGGGTCTTCCTAATCCGTGACATTAAATACAAGCATCCTCTCCAAAGGCCAGCAAATGCGCACTATCAAGATACTGGTATCCTTTAGTTTTCTCAGACGGCAACAGCCTACCCAGTGTAGACTCCGCCTGTGCACTCTTCCCTGTTCCAGAGCCCACCATGCTGGGATTCCTCTTGGGTGGAGCCTCTGGACCAGCCCGTTATGCTGTGTAGATCACACTTGGTACTATTCCCATTTCTGTATTAGAACAAGAATGAGCAAAGCCCCATTCCTGCCCTCAGAGAGCTTCTAAATGAAACAAAGCCAACAGCAGAGCCAAACATGGTGGCACTAATCTCAGCGCTTGGGAGGCAAAGGCAAGTAGATCATTCCAAGTGTAAGGTGAAATGGTCTAGAAAAAAAACAGAGCTCTTTGTCCAGCCAGAGCCTGTTTCAAAGGAGGGAAAAGAAGCCAACAAATCTCAGATCCAGTTAACAAGACATCCTGGCCCCCATATGGCTGACATCTGAAGAGCAGCTAGCAACTGTAGACCAGCCTCTTACTGATCAAAGACCCAGTACTCTTCCTCCTGACTTTAAGATGCCAACCTCACTCACAAGCATGTTCATGGCGACACAGGGCCCTCTTCCCAACTTCCTCTGAGGCCTGATTCTATCTGGCTATATACCAACTGACAGTCTCCATCATCACAGGGCGGGTCTGGCTGCCCTGTCCATGCATGCATGTGCCTGCAGCAGCCTTGTGGGAGTGGTCTGGCTGATGACCACTTCCCTAGGCCTGGCCTCCACTGCACATCTTTCACTTCCTGCACAGGAGGGCCCCCAGGAAACCGCTGACCACTAACCTTGACAACAGCATTTTAGATTAAACTGCTCTGGAGGAGGCTGATGGGAGGAGACAGACCCATCACACAGGGTGAGCGGAGACAGTTTGGATTTGCGTGCGCTTGACCCTGAGCTCTCAGAGTATCTATAACTGTCCATAATCCAGCCAGTTGCAATTCTGAGTAGAGATTTTTAAAGCCCAGGAAAGAGAAGCTGGCCTAGACAACACAGCAAGAATCTCCTAATTTCTGCACCAACAAAATGGCTCAGTGGTAGCCACCAAGCCTGGTGGTCTACAAGTTTGATCCTCAGGACCCTTGGTAGAAGGACTCCCACAAGTTGACCTCCACATTTTTAACTCATTCTTGTCCCTGGTGAAGAGCCCTTATCAAGTCTTTGCAGGGTATCTCAGAACCTCTACCAGACTCTCCCTGAACAGCCTGCTCACCATGTACCCCTCTCCCCTCACTTCCCTAGCCCTTATTCTCAATATGCTCCCCACCCCACCCCCACCTAGTAAAACAAACTCACGTGGAGGATGAAGGTGAAGAGGGGTGGACAGCCTTCCGAACGGTGAGGCCAAGCAAAGAGCTAGACACAAAGGTGTGATTCACCAACTGACTGGAAGCAGGGGGAATTCCAAAGCCTGGCAGGCCAGGACTGCCCTAGGTCACCCTATCTATCTGAGGGACAATGGCCAGCACACAACTGGGAGTCCTGCTTCCCTAACCAGCTACAATCCAGGGTAGCACAGAGAGGCCCACTCACTACCAGACAGACAGAAACCTTCTAGTGGCCCTCCTTCTGAATTCCCTGCTCCTTCCCAATACTTCAAATGCTTCTTGTCCAGAGTCCTAGCCAACACTGGCAGGAAATATCCGCTGCTGCCTCTCTGTAGAATTCGGTCGGAGAAATAATTCACTGCACACGGCTCTGTAGGGCTTGCTAAGCAGGGTAGATGCGTTATCTCTTTGTTCACTCTCACAATGCCACATGTGGTAGGCTGGATGACTAACTCCACTTTACAGGTGAGAAACAGACGTGAAGGAGTTTAGTCAACAAATGGCTGCAGGGCTAGGAACTCGGCAGGTTGAGATTTACACTTAGGTCTGTACAACTCCAAACCCTGCTCCTAATGTCACATCGGGATGCTGACCTGGGTTTCAAGAGATAGACATCCAGAGCTCAAAGAAAATATCTCACGATCAACTCCAAAGTCCCTTCCTTAGGGGACAACTGCCACCTCCTCCCTTCCTCAGCAATTCACACTGACCTTCCCTGCATACCCTCCTGATAACTTTAAACATGCTTTTCATGAGCCATCTTGTTTTCTGTCCACTTTCCCCCAGTAGAATTCCACTCCACTAGGTCAATGATTGCTAAAAACAGTATTTCAGTCACTACTGTGCCCCACCGTGTGCCCAGTATTCATACATAGAAGATGCTAAATAAAAATGGATGAATAAATAAAATAGATCTAAGAGGCATGGATGTAGGGAGGAGGAGGGAAAGATGACGACAGAGACAGTGTGTCCCAGGGAGTACTGGAGGCCTGGGATGAGCCTGCCAGGTCTGTCGGACCTGGGGACTCCAAAAGCGCTTTCCTGTCAGTAGTAATGCCAAACCCTGTCCTGAGGGCTTCTAGAAACTGGGGAAGGAGGGTAATGAGTAGGGAGGGCTTCAGCACATGAACAAAGGCCTGTGGACATGCAGCTGGCCAGAGAGGCGGGACAGGGCAGGGGCCTGGGCCAGAGAACAGCCGGGGATGGCTGGACTGAAGTCAGCCCTCGGTGCAGCTGCAAAGACAACACCTCCCATCACCACAGCCCTCTCCACCCACAACACAACAGAGAACAGCTTCACAATTAACCCTGCAGGGCCAGTCACGGCTTGCGGTAACCTCCTAGTCTCAGGACCAGAGCCTGTACAGGGTTGGGAGGGGGTGGGGCCCACACCTTCCTCCCCTCCAGGTCAGGTCATCTCTCAGGCCATGGCCTTTGGCCTGTTCTAGTGTAAACACAGTGACTCTGAGATAGCAGTGGGTTTGGTAAAGCCAATGTTTACTCTGGGACTAAGCTATTACAAGCCAAAGAGTAAACTGCCACAACTGGCTCCTGGTGTCCACCATCTCCTGTCACACATGGGGTATATCCAGCAAACACTTAAGGGCCCCTTGTAACCACTACACTGCTTTTTTTTTTTTTTTTTTGATAGGAATTTATGGAATACTTCTCATAGAGTCCCCCCTTTATTGTTACCACATCCCCTATAAAGAAAAACAGCTAGTCTGTATGGAAACTGAGTCAGAAAAGATAAGTGAGTTGGGGAGAGGGGGAGATCAGGCTTCAGGCCAATCATATAGGAAAAATGCCTCAGACCTGCTCAATCTTTGATGTGGCGCAATTGGGCCAGCATTGAACCTCTAGCGAAAAATCCTGTCAGACTCTCAGTCCCGTGATCTTCCCACTCTCCTAGCTGGGCCACCTCTGATCCGATCTAAAACACTGACCACCACCCTTACCAGCCCAGACTAAGTGGAGGGGTGAAGGCGGGTCCTGCTTCCTTCCTGATTCCCAGCACCACGGGGAAAGCCCAGAAAGTAGGGCCAGCAGAGGCGAGCAGACATGTTAATAGTATGTCTACAAATGAGAGATGGAGTCTGTGAGCCATCCAGTGAGCCCATAAGGAATAACAGTAGCACCATGGTTGACTTTCTGGTATTTAGTCCTTAGGTTTTACTCTGAGCGGCTATGGCGCAAGATTCCAGTTTAGCAAAGGAGGGACTGGAAAGGAAGTCTTAGGAAGGCCAGGCACAGCAGGGAGTATCTTCTCCTCTCAGGCTGCCATTATCCTCCACACTAATTATTTCTGAAGGGTTAATTGTGACTGGAATGCATTCTTGAACGGGCACAGCTTGGGAGACTGGGAACCCTAAGACTAGGGTTCTCTGTAAGGTGCTCTGGTTCTGGTCGGTTGCTGGGGGTAGGGGAGAGGTGGGGACTCAGCAACCTTAACAGCCCTTAATCTACCAAGAGTTTAGAGACTTTAGACGTTACTCTAACCCAACTTTTAGCACCACCTCGCAAAGCCGCTTTTCTCCACCCTCCAATCATCACGCTGCTTGTTCCGCTTTTTTTTTTTTTTCTTTGTTTTCAAAAGTAGCTCCAGAATAAAATGCTGTCATCGAGGAGCATCTTGAACGACTGAAGCTTGCAAGCCTTTTGGCTTCCCAAATCGAAGGTCTGATAGAAGGGTGCAAATAACCAAACCAGTTGGAGGGGAGGGAGAGGCTGTGAGGAGCAGCATCAAGGCGCTCTAGGTTTGCAGCTCCTGGATACCTGGCTTCTGACACCCACTCTAATCCGCCTGGACAGGCAGCTGAGATTCCCATGAGCACGGTATGGCACCAACCCGGAACAGACTGAGTGCCTGCGCACGCCTGGGCTAGCGAGACCAAAGGCGAGTCTTTCTAGAAGGGCCCACAGTCTCAGGCAACCACTAGCCCACGGGCGTCAGGGCACTCAAGGGGTGGCGGGAACGTCGAGAGCTGCCCGGATTTCAAACTCTGCAAAGCCTATGCTGCTTTGGTTTCCGGGGTGGGGACAAAAAGTGACTCCCCTTACGACCTTCCCGCGCTCCAACCTCCTCCGAGTGCGTCCGAGGCAGCCCTGGGCCAGGTCCTCATCCCACAGAGGGCTAGCCTGGGGTTCCCGCAGAGCGCCGCCACTCCGCCAATCGAACATGGGCAAAGGGAGAGGGGCAAACCTGGGGACACTCACCAAGCGGTGGCCGGCTCGCGACGCGCCAGGCACACGGGGCTGCCCAGGTGGCGCCGCGAAGCGGGCTCGAGTTTGAAAGTCGCTCTCGGAAGCCGCAGAGGCCGCCGGCCGCTCCCGCCCACAGCTGGTCGCCCCGCGGTCCAAGCCTCCGCCCGCTGCGAGCACCAGACTCCGGGGGACCCCCGAAATGCGCACGGTTCCCCAGCACCCGGCAGGAAGTTGCGGCCGGAGTCCAGGCTGCGGCGGGAGGGAGGGACGGAGGGAGGGAGTCAGGGAGGGGCGGACCAGGAATGTTTCCAGTGGGTGGAGACTGCGCTCGCGGCTGATCCAGCAATTGGCGGCTCTGGGGGGGCCTGGGGAACCTTCGCGGCGGAGCGAGCGAGCTAGGGCTCCGGCTGTAGGCTGCGGCCGCCGTGGCTAATGATTAATGCGCGTGGCCCGGCGTGTGGGTCCCGCTGGCCGCCTCCCCTTGCCACCTGGAACTCTAGGATCCCAAGACGCACGTGGTGGGGTTACCCTAGTGTCACCGCCCTGGTCTCACGCCAAGAGGGCAGCCAAAACCTCCAGACTGGGTTCCGATCAGAGAGGACTCCGAGCCCAGCCACCTGGACTTTCCCAGGAGAAACACCGGTCTAGATGGCAAGGACGTCCTAGTCCTGCTGGAGCAGGTCACCACGACCGCTGAGTCAGAAAGTCATGTCTCGAATTCCTCACCGAAACTAGGTCTAGGTAGCTCTTTACAGTTGTAAAATCTTACCTTCTGACGAGAAAGAGATAAGCGCATAACTTGGGGCGGGGTGGGGCGCTCTGTGGGACTGTTAGTGAGAAAACCTGATTGAGGAACCTGAATGAGAAAACCTGATTGAAAACCTGAATGAGGACCCCATTTTGAGTGTGATCTTGCTATCAACAAAAGGCATGCACTGGGAAATTAGGGGATGGGAAAATTGGGGGATGAGAGGTGAAGGAAGCACAAGAACATAGAATACAGAGGAGTTAGATTTTGAGCAAGTATATAAATCTTTTGTGTTTGGTTTGTCTTTTTTTTTTTGGAAGCAGGATTTCAATTAGCTGAGACTGGCGGAAGGTGATCTTGAGCGTAATGATTCCCAGCCTCTATCTCCCGAATGTTGGGATTACTGGTGTGCACCACCAAGCCCTTATTATTATTATTATTATTATTATTATTATTATTATTATTATTATTTTGATTTGAGACAGGCCCACACTTTGTAGCCCAAGCTAGCCCAGAACTCTTGGTGATCCTCCAGAGTGCCCGAATTATAGGCGTGCGCTACTACACCTCACTAAGCATAAATCTCTCGTTGGTAAAGATCTTAGGGGAGGTAGTGTTTGATGCT
>CM052705.1:80940972-80988819 GCA_028551405.1 Uromys caudimaculatus | reverse complement strand
AGAACCAAGATTACAGGAAAGGGACGGGGGGGGGGGGGGGGGCTACAACTCCTGGGGGGGATGGGAAAGTGAGAAGTCCCACTCCTTCCAGCCTTGAGCTTCCTGGGTTTCTGGTTTCTTCTCTAATCTGTTAAATCTTACCAGTCCTTCCCTACTGATCCTAAACTCCCAACTTCCAAAGACCTCCCCCAAACCCCGCCCGGAGATTTAAGCCTTTGAATGCACACCTCGCTCCTTAGCCAGGAAAGAAAAGAAATGTCGATGATAGTAACGTTTAGGGAACGACTACCAAGTGCCCTGCACTTTATAACCACTAAGGCAGGAATACACTTACTTCCATTTGTAGGATGAATACTGAGGTTCTGAGGCTGGCCAAGATCAATCACATCAAGGTGTAGTCTGAGGGGGCGACACTGGAGTGTTTACTGTGTTGACAATTGAGTGTTTTACAAGAACAATTGCGGTTACAGAAGGAGAAACTGAGGCTTGGTCCTACAGCTGGTGGGTGGTAGAGCTGGGAGTCTCTACCCACAAGGAAAACTACATTGAGCCAGCGAGCTCTTTCTCCACTTCCTTCTAGATACTTGTTAGAGTCTATCCTGAACTTGATTCTAAAGCCTCGAGTTTGTTTCTAATTGCTTTAATTTATATGCCTGTTTCCTGAAAAGATTGTAATCTCACTATGCAGAACTTGCAGGAAGCATTCAATAAAGCTGTGCTGAAGCCAGATGAAACAACCAAGGGTTTATGAAAAATCAGTTTCCTCCCTCCAAGCCCGAGAGTCAGTGTGTGTGGACCAGGGTCTCTGAGCCACAACCCCTTCGCAGCTTTGAGCCTTTCTGCCTTCCCACTGGTTCTCGCTTCAGCAGCCTCACCCTGCTATTAAATCATTTATTATTATAATAACACCTTGAGTCTCACTAATGCCTTTAATCTGAGGTCTCAGAGTGTCTAACAAATACAAATTAATTCATCTTCACAGCCCCTCCACTTGGAAGGGAGATTGGAGGTGTTCTCCCTAGTTTATGGGTGAGAAAACCAAACAACCAGAGTCAAGATGACTCACCGGGAACCAACGCAGGGTTTCTCATCCCTTCCCTTCTGAACGCTTGCTACCAAGCCTTGCATGAGAGTTTCAAATCCCAGACACCGAGGCCATTGCGTTTTCACAATAAAGGACATTTCCAAATTGTCATTTCAGCTGCTCTATTGTGGAAACATCAGGAAACATCAGGAAAGGGAGGGATGTAAACACAGAAGATAGAACCCCCAAGGCTGTGTTCCCTGGCTTTGAGGAGGAGCCATGGCTGGCTGCTGCTGACAGAACTTCCTCCCCAAACATGGAAGAAATCCTTCTCAAAGGAGACCCTATTACACTGTGAAATCTCTGCGCTTTCTGGGTTGCAAGTTACATTTTAGCAGAGCCTAGAATGGACAAGGCTCTGAATTTGAAGCCCAGCACCATGAAAACAAGCAAGAAAAAGTGTGTCGCATACAACAAAAGGAAAAAAATAATAAACTTCGCAGGATCAAGCTTTTATGTATTAAAAGAGTGAAGGTCTAGGAGTTGCAAGCTCAGTGGCAGATTGCTTCGGTAACATGTATGAGGTTCTGTGAGTAGGACTGAAAAGAAAGTTGCCAGGCATGTTAGTCCTGGCAATCAGGACCACATAGTGACCTGCAGCCTGGAATATAGAGTGAGACTTTGTCTTTAAAAAAAAGAAAGAAATCAGGCATGGTAACGTATACTTACGTTTAATCCCAGTGCTCGGTAGGCAGAAGCAGGCTGATCTCTCTCTCTTTTCGAGACAGGGTTTCTGTGTGTAGCCCTGGCTGTCCTGGAACTCACTCTGTAGACCAGGCTGGCCTCGAACTCAGAAATCCGCCTGCCTCTGCCTCCCAAGTGCTGGGATTAAAGGCGTGCGCTACTACTGCCCGGCCAGGCTGATCTCTTAAGGTCAAGGCCAGCCTGGTCTACACAGTGAGTTCCAGGATAGCCAGGACTACATAGTGAAACCCTAGGGGGGGTGGGGGTCAGAGAGGTAAAAAGAATGGGAGAAATGTAACACACACACACACACACACACACACACACACACACACACACACCCTACAATTCAATAAAAAGACTACCTGTTTTTAAATGTGTAAAGGATTTAAATAGACATCTCCCCCAAAAGCTATATAAACAGACACCAAACACAAACCTACAGCTTTGCCGGGCAGTGGTGGCACATGCCTTTAATCCCAGCACTTGGGAGGCAGAAGCAGGTGGATTTCTGAGTTCGAGGCCAGTCTGGTCTACAGCGTGAGTTCCAGCACAGCCAGGATTACACACAGAAATCCTGTCTTGAAAAACAAAAAACAAAAAAACCCTACAGTTTTATCAGAGAATATGCAAATAAAAACCACAGTGAACACTGTTCCATCTGCTAGGATGCCTGTAACCAGCAGCATGTGACAGTGTTCGTAAGGACCGGGGGAAACGGCAACCCTCTCACACAGCTGGTGTGCCTGCTTTGCAGAACAGTCTGGCCATTCTTCAAAGGTTAAACATAGATTTGCTTTATGACCCACAATTCCAGTCCCAGGAATGTACCTAGGAGAAATGAGAACACCTGTCTACACACAACTGTGAACATAAGTGCTCAGACAGTGTTATTTGTAGCAGACCCACAATAGAAACTCAAATAGCCACCAACTGCTGATGGTAAAGAGAATGTCATGTAGAATACAGTAGAATGAAGTCTCAATTCACAGGTGAGCTTGAAAGCGTAGTGCCGAGAAACCAATCACAAAGAACTGAATATTGTATAACTCCATTTACACAAACTGTCCAGAGTAGGGTTGGAAGAATGAGGAAGAGCTGCTATCAAGTTCAGGACTCTAAATGGTGGCAGCTAGTTATTCTGAACTGATGAGTTAGGGTTTTATGTTGGAAATTATACCCATGCTAAACATGGGTTCTCTCACTGAGTTACACAATAGCCAGAACTGTACATTTTAGCTACAGTTTAAACAGATGGGTCAGGCTGGGTTTTGGGGGGGAAGGGAGTGTTTTGTTCTTACTGTCGTTTGTTTCTGCTGGGGCTTGAACCCATAGACTCATGCATACTAGGCAATTGTTCTTCTACTGAGCTATATGCCTGGCTCTTTTGTGTTTTTTTTTTTTTATTTTATTTTTTTGAGATAGTCTTATTAAGTTGCCCAGCCCACTCCTGAGCTTACTTTGTAGCTCTCAGACAAGCCTTGGGGCAGTGATCCTCCTGCCTCAGCTTCCTGAGTACCTGGTATTACAGACCTATGCTGCCAGGCCCAGGTCCACACTGTTCTGGAAATTCTGGGCTTAAATGATCCTCTTGCTTCCAGCCTCTTTTATGAGAAGCTGCCACAGTCTATGTATTAGTCAGGGTTCTCTAGAGTAACAGAATTTATGGAATGATCTCATAAAGAGAAAGAGGGTTTAGGGTTTAGTAGAATGACTTACAGGCTGTGGTCCAGCTAATCCAATAATGGCTGCTGTAAACAGAAAGTCCAAATATTCAGTAGTTGCTCAGTCCACAGGCTGGATGTCAGCTGGAGCTTCAGTATATGCTGGAATCCCGAAGAAGGAGGCTCTGATGCCAGGGAAGAAACTGACTTGCCAGGAAGAGTGAGAGCACGCAGGCAGAAGCAACAGCTTCCTTCTCCCATGCCCTGTATAGGCTTCCACCAGAAGGTGTGGCCCGGAGTAGATGTGGATTAAAGGCACATCCTTTTCCAGGTCAAAAGACCTGGATTAAAGGCTGTCTTCCTACCTCAGAGATCCAGAAGAGGATCTTCTCACTTCAAATTGAGCAAAAGTCACTCACAGGTGTGCCCTCCATGTTTGAATTTTGGTTATAGCCAAGTTGATAGTTGTGACTAGTTAACAGTTTCCTTAATGAGACCAAAAGCACGCACCACCACCACCACCTAAATTGTGAGTTTTGATCAGTAGAGTGGGGAGCAGAGAGATGCCTCGGTGGTTAAGAGTGTTGGTTCCTCCTCCTAAAGGACCCAAATTTGATTCCCAGAACCTACATGGCAGTTCACAACCATCTGTACTCCTGTTCCAGGGGGTCTGATGCCCTCTTCGGGCTTCCATGGTCACCAGGCATACATGTGGTACACAAGCATTCATGTAAGCACAAAACCCATACACATAAAATAAATTGATACTTTAAAAAGATACCATCAGGGATTATTATTATTATTAAACAGGTAAATTTTTATGATATATGAGTTTGAGACCAGCTGGGGCTATAAAGAGAGACCCTGTCTCAAACAAACAAACTAAAACCTGTCACTGTATCAACATCTTAGGATGCTCACTCAGCAAGTAAGGGAAGGGCAGACTCAATTCTGCATTTCAGCAGAGAATGCTATATGAAGTTATAGAACACTGTAATTCCGTGCCTTAGAACACGCAGTAATTCAAAGCTTTGTGGCCCCAAGCTTCTCCCAAAACCACTGAGAAGGAAGGTTTATAATTAACTCTTAGAGAAGGTTATGGCAGGGGGTGGGGATGGGTAGGGTGCCCCTGCTTGAAATTCTTTATTGATAGCTTCCTCTGTTCTCAGTGTCAGAAAAATGTACCATCAGAAAGAGGAAGAGGCTGTGGGGGAAGGGAGATGCTGACTGCCCCGCTTGCTGCCGCCCCATGGGCAGTCTGAAGGAAATGCGCTGTCGTTTGACTTTGCGCCTGCAACAGAAGCATTTGCTAATCACTTGTGGTTTTTCAAGAAGCAGGGAGCCCGTGTGAACCATTTCTGGAGATCTCTTATGCTCACCTTTCTTATCAGTACATAAAAGGGCCTAGTCAGCACTCACAATGCTCGAGACAGGGAGTTGGCACCCACACATAGGCCTTTGAGGCACTGGGTTTGCTTTATACACAGCTTGCTGTTCATTCCCTGACTTCTGGACTATGAGCTGCTATTCTGTCTGTGAGACTGTGTATACTGTCTCCATACCAAAGTGAAAGATCATCTGGATTTAATCCCAGCACTTGGGAGGCAGAGGCAGGTGGATTTCTGAGTTCGAGGCCAGCCTGGTGTACAGAGTGAATTCCAGGACAGCCAGGGCTACACAGAGAAACCCTGTCTCAAAAAACAACAACAAAAAAAAAAAAAAAAAAAAAGAAAGAAAGAAAGAAAGAAAGAAAGAAAGAAAGAAAGAAAGAAAGAAAGAAAGAAAGAAAGAAAGAAAGAAAGATAGATCATCTGGAGTAGACCTACTGGGTGAAATGGTATTTTGAGTTGTTTGGGGACTTCTAGATCCTTTTGTACAGGAGGTTTTCAGGCATGGGGTTCATAAGAATCGCTAGAAAATTTCTAATTCAGGGCTAATGTAGATCTTCATTCTTTTTGCTGTTTTGTTGGTGTTCGATAGGACTCATGTAGCCAAGGCTGGCCTTGAACCCCTGATCCTCCCTCACCCACCTTCCAAAAGCTGGGATTATCAGCACACACATCACACCCAGCTTTAGCATGTGTATTCTTGGGGTGTTTGTTTGATTGGTTGGCTTGGTTTGGTCTTTGAGACAAGGTCTGTATAGCTCTGGCTGGCCTGTATCTCCATGTGTATATTGACCAGGCTGGCCTCCACCTGCCTTTGGCTTCTGAATGCTAAGGTTAAGGTGTGTGCCACCTTTGCCTGGCACAGTATTTACATTCTTTAAGTGTGTGTGTGTGTGTGTGTGTGTGTGTGTGTTTCTGTAGGAGTATGTCCATGTGAATGCAGGCGTCTGCAGAAGCCAGAAGAGAGCACTGGATACCCCTGGAGCTGGAGTTTCAGATGCTTGTGAGCTTATCTTCTGCAAGAGTTCTTAACTACTGAGATCTCTCTAGCCTAAGAATTTTTATTACATTTATTTCACATACTGACAATCCCCACATGCTCCAAAAGATAAAAGGGTCTTGCTTGTGAGGCCTCCTGACTTTGGAGAAAGTCTGGCTGTTCTTAAATCAGACAGAGGAGTTTCCCACTGACTCTCTTGCAGTCCTCAATCTTCAACACCCTAGTGAGCACAAGGGCAGGGCAGGTCTTCCAGGGACTCCATCAGATCCTTCCAAAACAATGAACAAGAGCTTAATTAGTAGGTAATTGCCCAGCTGCTTGCAGAGGGAGGCAGTTCTCACTGACGATAATCATGGCTGTGTTTGGGTCAATGCATTGGCCTGTGAGTTCTCAGCCCTGGCTTTTCTGACTCTTCTGAGATGACAGGGCAGTCAAACTGAAGTAGCCTATTCTGCATACCCTTCCCTTGGTTCCTGCACCAGATCACACAGGAAACACAAGCTGGTTCTAAAGCATGCTAGAGTAACTGTGCCCCAGCCCCAAGAGTCTCCTAAGTCATCAGCAACTCATGCAAGAAAGTGGGAACTGACACACAGGTGGGTGGCGTAGCTGAGCATTTCCATTGGCACAATGACAGTGACAAGCCTTGCAGGCCCATCTTGGCTGCCAGGTGCTCCTACCAAACCCCATACTTTCTGCGTGTGAGGCACTTTGTGGAATTGTCTTGCCTTCATCATCCTTTGTTACTCTCCTGTATGTAACCAAGCTGAGAGAGGCACAGCCGAGAACTTCTCCTGGTGTTCCTACTGGTTGGTTCCTCCTGCTCAAGCTGAGGTTGAGGCCTGGCTGTCTCTCTGCCTGGTCGTGTCACTGCTATTGCTAACCTGACTCTATGGAACTAGACTGCTGGTGTATCCGTGAATAGGAGTGGATCAAGCTGCCGCTGCCTGCTAACCTGTGAACTGAACTGCCGATTTCCAGACAATACAGATAGGAGCTGCTCCAAAGAACCTTTCTAAATAGGTCCACTTCCCCCGTATCCTTTCTTTTCCACTACCTCTGGTAGGTGGTGGGCTACAAGGGAGGTTAAAGCATTTAAGAACCATCATTAAAAATAAGGTGAAATAATTAAAGTTACACTGTTTGGTTGTTTTTCTTAATTTCAGATTATAAGTGCTGGGTTTCCAAGGTCAAATTTAATATCCTAGTTTCCTTTTTACCACATAAAATCAGATATTGGAATAGCCAGAAGAGACCCTCTATTCAGTTCATCCATGTGCAGAATCTTAAGATAGACATGACTTTTCTGGGGAACTTTAGCTCATAGTTAGGTTATCTATGATGGGACTTATCCAGCCACCCACCATCTAGCCAGGCAATCCATCAACCCACCCGGAAGTCACTCATCAGCTGTCCTGGTTACTGGGATTTGTAGATTTAGTCTAAGCCATGGCATTGTTCTAGGAGAAAAACAAGTGACCAAATCAAATAACAAACTCCAAAACAAATAGAAAAGATTTGCAGCTCTGCATTTTCTGTGTGACCATTAATATTATACCTGAAGAGGAGAAAGATATTACACACACACACACACACACACACACACACACACATACACACACACACACACACACACCCGCCCCCAAGTGTATTTGCCTTTCAAAGAACAAGGTATGTGCTTATCTCAAGGATCTCCTCACCACTCAGAAGGCTTTTAAATTGTTTTTAATTGCTTGAATGTTGTCAAATCCCAGGCATTTTTTTAGGTTGGGGAGGATATTTGGGAAATGGTTGAATGCCATTCAGACTCACATCTGGTGGGAGTAGCCCCAAGGGAGATTAATTCTACGTGGGGCTCTTAAGGAATCCAAGGTCTTTCTGACAGTACCCGCCGATGGCAGAGCATGACTCGGCTGTAGCCTGGTTCTGTGTGTACACTTGCACTTCATCCTGCACACACTGCACACACTGTGCAAGGCTCACAGACTCCTGTATGCTATGGAATACAGTATTTTACGGTGTATCTACAAAGCTTGCTGCTCTCATAGAAACATGAGCATTTAACTATGGAAAACAAATTTTTTTTTTACTATGTTCTCACCCTCCTCCATCATAGTATGTCTTTGGATTAAATTGGGTTAGAAAGTATGATTTTCAAAACTGCCCTTTGAGGACTGGACATGTAGCTTCATGATAAAGTACTTGCCTGGCATCTGTGAGGTCATGGGTTCAATCCCAAGCACCACAAAACAAAACAACCACAAAATTATTGTTTGAGTTACTGACATGAGTTTCATCTTTTAAAAAAAATCATTAAATGGAGAGGGCTGGAATGGTGGCTCAGCAATGAAGAACACCGGCTGCTCCTCCAGAGGACCCAGGTTCAGTTCCCAGAACCCACATAGCAGCTGACCACCATCTATAACTCCAGATCCCTGGGACCTGGCTGTCCTTTTCTGACCTCCGAGGGCAGCTGGTACACATTGGATGCACATGCATACATGCAGGCAAGACCCTCATACACATAATATAAAAATAAATAAAACTTTTGGGGGAAGGAGTTTCGAGATAGGGATCTTCTGTTTAGCCCTGGCTATCCTGAATCTTACTTTGTAGACTAGGCTGGCCTCAAACTCAGAGATCAGCCTGCCTCTGCCTCATATACACACGTATCTCATTAGTATGAAATTTTACATCATCTTTAATAAATACTAAAATTATATGTATACCAAAGAATTGTTTCATCATCAATTTCTCTATGGTTTATCATCAGAAAATGATTTTTTAAAAAAAAAATATGTTTTAGCCGGGCAGTGGTGGCGTACGCCTTTAATCCCAGCACTTGGGAGGCAGAGATAGGCAGATTTCTGAGTTACAGAAACCCTGTCTCGGAAAAAAAAAGGAAAAAAAAAAAAGAAAGAAAAAGAAGAAAAAAAAAATATGTTTTACAGGCAGGAGAGATGGCTCAGCGGTTAAGAGCACCGATTGCACTTCCAGAGGTCCTGAGTTCAAATCCCAGCAACCACATGGTGGCTCACAACCCTCTGTAGAGGGATGTGATGCCCTCTTCTGGTGTGTCTGAAGAGAGCAATGATGTACTCATATATATAAAATAAATAAATCTTTTTTAATAATCTGTTTTATATACCTAGAGTCAAATAAAAATTTCTTAGGTGAAAGTAAGTCATAAGTGGAAAAAAAAACCTGAGAAGTCTGGTCTACAGAAGTGTTGACAGAGGAGCTATGAGGCCACTTTCCCCAGTTGGGAGTGACAGCTGTGAACTCCAAAGAGCAGAGTCTAGCACCTTGCCCTCCCTATTTTCTGCCTCCTTCCTTTCCCTGTCTTCATTCTCTGATATGGATTCTGGCAAGAGGCCCTCAGACAGTTTTAACACAGGAATGCAGTTGATTGTCACCAGGCATTTGAATAGCATGCTTGTCTCTCATCTAAGGAGAGCTGGAAGCAACTTGTCTCTAGTTGTTCCCACACTGTGACATCCCAGCTATTTTCTACCCTAAAATTAGGTCCCATAAATTTTCGTGATCCCCAGATAGTCATGGAGGTCTACACTGGACATTACACTGGCCTTCTGTCGGAGTGTTGTGTGGCAAAACTTTTTCTGGGGAGATGCCTGCGACACACACATCTACTCATCCCAAGTAGGAATCTCATGCCAGACTGAAGTGTGGATGTCAGCAAAGACCTGCTTGGTGAAACAATGAGTTTAATTGAGGTTACTTTCAGGAGCAGAAATGACTCAAAAACGGCTGCATCACCAAAGCCCACTCTAGCATGGATGAAAGGTCACAAAAGCTGGGAACCTGGAGCTCAATAGGTTGGAGAGTATCCTTTCCAAGTGACTCTGATCCAAACCTTTTTCACGTAGTTCTGTTGGTTTCTGTTTCTTCCAGGCAGCGCTGCTGGTCTCAGAGTCTTCTTTGCAGCTTGGTTTGTTTAATCTGGGAGGAAGGGGCTATTGAATCTGGTCTGTTTCAGGGACTTCCGGAAGCTGTTCTGCTTGAGGAGATTCCCTATGGGGTAAAATGTTTCAATCTCAGAGGAAACTGTTACTCAAGACAGAAACAAAAAAACCATTATGCTCTAGCTTTGACATTGACCCTGTGGATTTTACTGTGAACAGCAAAATTTTAGTTTCATTCTAGACAAGGGAAGCAGATGTCTTTGATAACTGAAGTAGAAGGCAGAGGATAGGGAACTCACCACATGCATGGTTGGGCAAGTCTTTGGAGGCAAAGGGCTCTAACCAGAGGTTTTTGTTTTGTTTTGTTAGAGTTTTAAAAATTATTTTATGTGTATAAAAGTTTTTCCTGTGTGTGTGTGTGTGTGTGTGTGTGTGTGTGTGTGTGTGTGTGTGTGTGTGTATTTGTGCATGTATGTACCTGATGCCCTGACAGGTCAAAAGAGAGAGTTAGATACCTTGGGACTGGAATTAGCAAAAGTTGTAAGCCACCAAGTCAGTGCTGGGAATTGAATTCAGATACTTCAGCACAGCCACAAGAATTCTTTTCTGCTGAGCCAACTCTCCAGCTCCTAACCAGAGCTTTTACAGTGAGGGTGCATTTAGAAAGCTGAGAGGAGGAAAAATTATCAGGAACAGAAGATAGCATTAGGAAGGCAAACCTATGATCAATATTAGTCTCTGGACTGTATATTTTCTTTCCTTTTTTTTTTTTTTTTTTTTTTTTGGTTTTTCGAAACAGTGTTTCTTTGTATAGCCCTGGCTGTCCTGGAACTCACTCTGTAGACCAGGCTGGCCTGGAACTCAGAAATCCGCCTGCCTCTGCCTCCCAAGTGCTGGGATTAAAGGTATGTGCTACCACCGCCCGGCTCTTTCCTTTTAAAAAAAAAAAAAAATTTATTTATTTATGTATTTGAGTACACTGTCACTGTCTTCAGACACACCAGAAGAGGGCATCAGATCCCATTACAGATAATTGTGAGCCACCATGTGGTTGCTGGGAATTGAATGCAGGACCTCTGGGAGAGCAATTGGTGCTTTTAACCATTGAGCCATCTCTTCAGCCCTGGACTATATATTTTCATTTGGCCATTCTTTACAAGTGGTGGTGGTTTGAATGAGAATGGCCCTCACAGGCTCATGTTTGACTCTTTGGTCCCCAGTTGGTGGAACTGTTTAGGAAGAATTAAGAGGTGTGGCCTTAGCACTGTAGTGATGGCACACTCTAATCCCAGCACAAGGGAGTCAGAGACAAGTAGACCTCTGAATTCAAGGTCAGCCTGGTCTCTAGAGAGAGTTCCAGGAAAACCAGGAGCAACCAGGAGCTACACCAAGAAATCATGTCTCAAAAAGAAAAAAAAGGGGGGGGGAATGTGTCACTGGGGGTAAGCCTGGAGGTTTCAAAAGTCCATGTCAGGCCCCTCTCCCCACCCCCTCTCTCTCCCCACCCCCTCTTCTCCTGCTTGTGAATCAGGATGTAAGTGTCAGCTCTCAGCTACTGCTGCAGAACATGCCTGCTGTGGGCTGCCATGTTTTCCACAGTGATAAGCATGGACTCACCCTTTGAAACTGGAAGTGAGTACCCTATCAAATGCTTTCTTTAGCCTTGGTCACGGTGTCTCTTCCCAGCAGTAGAAAAGTAACTATAGCACAGGTATTCTGACAAGGGCTTGAACTTGGTCTCTAAGCAAAGGCTTCTTCTCCTGCCACCCCCAGATCTTGTAGCCTGATAACTGTATGGAGGTTGGTTTTGTTATAAGTGACAGAGACTCAACTCAAACTAAACCAAGAAGGAACTTGTCCAAGTGTGGAAGTACTGTCACATCGAATTTGGCACAACTTGCTCTGGGGTCTCCAAGACACAGAAAGGCTCCCCTGTCTCCATTTTCCTGCTCTAGAGATTCACCCTTCAAGCTGGCTTGGGTTGAGAGGCAAGGAAGGCAAGTTTTCGCCTCTCATCTTAGTAACCCCAGTAGGAAGAGGGGACTTTCCCCTTGGTTTTCCTCCTTAGCTAATCCTTCTCCACTCCTGTACCAAACAGATGTGGTAAAGACTGATTGCTGGGTCTGCAGAGGTGGCTTTAGTGGTGGAGGATGCTTACTTCTCTTCCAACAGACTGAGTTCAGTTCCCATCACCAACATGGCAGCTCACAACTGCTTGTAACTCTAGCTGCAGGGGAGCCAATGCCTGTGGGCACCTACACAACCCCCAAGGGATTCTACACAACCTCCCAAGCCTCTGGCCTGTATGGACCCTGTAAGGCTCACACACGGCGCACATAATGTCATACAAGCACATGCACACACATAAATAAAAATAAATATTTTAAGAAAAAAATTACTATCAACTTGACAGCATTTAGAAACTTCTTGGTGTATCTGTATTCTGTAAAGGGGTTTCTAGATTGGGTTAGCTGAGCTTAGGTAGGAAGATCCATCCTGGGTGGTACCACCCCATAGGCTGGGGTCCTGGACTGGGGAAAAATGAGACAGCAAGTGGAATACCATCTTCCGACTCTCTCTCTCTGCTTCCTGGTTGCAGAGGCAGTGTGATCATGGGTGATTTTTCCCCCTGTCCCTCAAATTGTGAATCCATATAAACCTTCCATGGTCCCTTTTCTGGAGTATTTTATCAAGCAGAGAGATTGCACCGAAAACAGCAGGCAAAATAGAACCCCTGATGGAGTCCCTAAGCTGTCTGTCCTGAGAAGTCCGGTTGAGTTATTCTGGAATGCAATCCTTGTTACAGATATTGTAGACAGACACTGGCCCCTGCTTCCTTCCAAACATGGTAGTTAAACTCTTCTTTCAGGGAAACATTGAATTGCCAGGAGAACCTAAGATCCTGCCCTAGGCCACTGCAGAAGAGCTGGCCTCTGGATCAGCTTCCAAGAAGATGTGGTGTCAGGATAGGTATCAGATAGGAAGAGCAGGTAAGGCTTATGTGGTGTTTGAATAGGAATGGCCCCCATAGATTCATGCGGTTGAATGCTTGGCCCATAGGGAGTGGCACTATTAGGCATTATTGGAGGTGATGTGGCCTTGTTAGAGGAAGTGTCACTGTGGAGGCTGGGCTTTGAGGTCAAATATGCTCAAGCTATACCCAGTGTGAAACATATCCAGTCTCCTCCTTGTTGCCTGCAGATCAAGATATAGAAAGCTCAACTTCTCCTGCACCATGTCTGCTTGCACTCTGCCATGCTTCCCACCACGATGATAATGAATTTAAACCTCAGAACCTGTAAGCCAGCCCAAATTAAACGTTTATCTTTATAAGAGTTGCCTTGGTCATGGCACCTCTTCACACTAATGGAAACCCTAACTAAGTCAGCTGATCTCACCTGGTAAAAGCCATTAAATGGGTTTGGTAATCAGTGAGCAGAGCAGGATGCTTACCACTGCCAGAATTCACTTAGAAGATCTGGAGACTTGGGAACTGTAGGTGTTACTCTCAGAGAGGCAAACCCCTCAGAACCTACATTGCCGAGAGCTTGTCCTGAGTGATAGGGAGGTGTTTTCCAGATGCTCACCTCTGCTTTCGAATCTCGATGGACCTAGAACTCTGGATGATTGGCTGGGTGATGGTGGCAGCTTTCAAGCACTTCAAACAGAAGTGCAGAGGAAAGCGTGGGGCACTGACGACAACATCCTGTGGCTCTGCTCATAGCCACGGAGTGCTTCATTTCCACAATGTCCATTACAGTAGCCACTGGCCACGTGTGGCTATTGAGCAGTTAAAACGTGGCTTAGTGGCACACGCCTGCGTCCCCAGCACGTAGGAAGCAGATCTGGAACATCTCTGAGTTTGAGGCCAGCCAGGGCTACAAAATGAGATCCTATCATCTAAAGAAACAAACCAGTGCCTGTAATTCCAGCACATGGAGTAAGTCCAAGGATGGGTATTCCTTCCTTGGAGCCCCTCCCCCCATTCTTCACCTTAATAAATATACATTTGCTGAGCTTCAAAAGACAAAAGAAAACATCAACAATCAAGACCAGTGATATGGTTCAATGGATAAAGGTGTTTGCCATCCCTGGAACCAAAATTAATTAATTAATTAATTAATTAATTAATTAATTAATTTTAAAGAAAAGGTCTCACATGTAGCCCTGGCTGGCCTGGAACTTGCTATGTAGACCATGCTGGCCTTGAATTCATAGATATCTACCTGCCTGTGATTCCTGAATGCTAGGATTAAAGGCGTGTGCCACCACAACCAGCTAGAAAAATTTTTAAAGAAAATACCGGGTCTGTAAATAAGAGCTGGTTCAGCAAGTCAAAATGCTTCCTGTGCAAGCCTGTCAACCTGAGTTTAATCCCTGGAACCCACAGGAAAATGAGCAATACACAACATAGTAACACAACAAGAGAGACCCGTCTTAAAGCAAAACAGGAGAGAACCAAAGTTAGAGCAAAGAGGCCGGGCAGTGGTGGCACACGCCTTTAATCCCAGCACTTGGGAGGCAGAGGCAGGTGGATTTCTGAGTTCGAGGCCAGCCTGGTCTACAGAGTGAGTTCCAGGATAGCCAGGGCTATATGAAGAAACCCTGTCTCAAAAAAAAAACAAAACAAAAAACAAAACAAAAAACCAAAGTTAGAGGAAAGAACCAAGCAGTTTGAGCCCAGCCTGGACATTTTACATAAGACCCTGTTTCAATAAAATTAAAACCCAACAACACATGAAGGAATGCACACACACAAATCACATGTACAAATGCATGCATGCACACAGAGAGAAATATGATTAGTACAACTAAGGAACTGAATTTGTCTTTATAGTTAGTCAAAATTAACAGTCATACACACGTGGTTTCAGCACCAAGTACAGCTAGTGACTACATAGTAGACTCTAATTCTCAGGCAACACCCTTCCTCCATTCACCTCCAGGCCTCAAAAGGAAAAAAAAATCAGATAAATTGGAACACAACATCCTAATTGGTGGTTGATGACAGGAAAGGCAGATGGTGCAGATTGGGAAATGAGGAAGACCCCTGGTGTTAACTTCCTTCCTAGAGACAGACAGCAGCTGCTGAGCCCTGGCAACAGTCACCTAGGTCCGAGAGGCATTGCCTATGGGAAGGACTTTACCAAAAGTCATCTGAGGCTACCAGGTGGCCATAAAGCCACTGTCCAGTGAGGAAGGAAATAACTCCCACCCCTCCCAAAAGCCCCAGAGGAACATAAACCCCCCCACCATGAGTTTGGAGACCCCCATATCCCATACTTGTCCCTCACTGTGGAAAGTATCTTACGTGGTGGTGGAGGACATCGGGTCACATGCCCATTAAGACAGATCCCTGCAGGATGTCAGTTCTACAAGTGTTGATTGCATGCTTTCCAGGTCATTGGAGAAAAAGTGGAACTTATATAATTTCCTGTCTAAGAACAAGCTGTCACCTCACACAGTGGGAAATGATCCAGCTAGATAGTAGAGGCTCCACTCACAGCCTCCAGTCTTGAAAGGAACCTGCCTTGTTCCCACAGGGCTTAAGTATTGGCTTCCAATAACTCAGGAGACCCAAGCTAGCCCTGCACATGAACACCAAGGTAGAGGCTCATGTTTTGTTTTGTTTGTTTTTTTATTTAAATTTAAATTTTAATTGAAAAGGAATTAAATTTAGGGCCAGGCATGTATGCCTTTAATCCCAGTACTGGGGAGGCAGAGGCAAATTTCTGTGAGTTTGAGGCCAGTTTGGTCTACATAGTGAGTTCATAGGACAGCCAGAACTATATAAAGAGATCCTGTCTCTTTAGAGAAAAAAAAAAGAAAATAGAAAAAAAAAGTTTGTTTTAATTTGAACTTAAATATATATTTAATTTTAAAAAATGAGCTCTTGGGAAAAAGAAGTAGCGTGACTATGCCCATGGTAACCTTGAACTTCTGATCCTCCTCTTTCAACCTCCCTAGTGCCTACATTACAAGTGTGTACCATGACACCTGGTTTAAACAGTGCTTGAGCATCCTGCACTGGCGGGCAAGCATCTGCCAGTTAAGCTCCACCCCCAGCTCCTGAGTGTTGTTTCAGAATAGTGTTCTGAGCTACACTTCCACACACATCACAGCAGGATTCACAACAGCCCAGCGGAGGCTACAATCTAAACACATATGGCTGTACGTACGTGTCTTAGTCAGGGTTTCTATTCCTGCACAAACATCATGACCAAGAAGCAAGCCAGGGAGGAAAGGGTTTATTGGGCTTACACCTCCATGCTGCTGTTCATCACCAAAGGAAGTCAGGACTGGAACTCAAGCAGGTCAGGAAGCAGGAGCTGATGCAGAGGCCATGGAGGGATGTTTCTTACTGGCTTGCTTGCTTGCTTCTCCTGGCTTGCTCAGCTGGCTTTCTTATAGAGTCCAAGACTACCAGCCCACAGATGGTACCACTCACAAGGGACCCTCCCCCTTGATCACTAATTGAGAAAATGCCTTACCGCTGGATCTCATGGAGGCATTTTCTCAACTGAAGCTCCTTTCTCTGTGATAACTCCAGCTTGTGTCAAGTTGACACAAAACCAGCCAGGACAGTACATATCACTCCTGTTGAAATGAAGAAAATCATGTGGGTGCAGCAGGGGTGAACACTGGGGTCATTCTCCTACACGAAATACACCAGTCACAGAAGATGTATGTTGCAGGATCCCATTTGGGCTTCATGTATGCTAAGCAAGTTCTCTACCAAATGAGCAACATTTTCATTCTTCAATCTCTCTCTATTCAAAAGTGTATTTATTAACATTTTTTACATGCATGAGTGTGTTTGCCTGCACATATGTCTGTGCACCCTGCAAGTACTTGGTACCTACAGATGCCAGAAGATGTCAGATCTCCTGCAACTCAAGTTACAGACTTTGTGAGCTACCTCATGGATGCAGGAGCCAAACCCAGGTCCTCAGGAAGAACAGCAAGTGGTTTTACCCTCTGAGCCCTCTCCCAGCCCCAACCTTTTTTTTTTTTTTTTTTTTTAGTGATTATAATGTTCGGTTTTTTGATTGTTTGTCATTGTAAACTGCGTGACGAAACCATACTTGAAGGTGGTTGGATCTGTTGTTAACAGTCTCCTCACTTGTAGAACGAGAGCGCTTACCTCCTTGCCCCAAGTGCTGGGATCGCAAACATGCACAACCAAGCCCAGTTTATGCATTTCTGAGGCTTCAACCCAGGATTTCTTGCATGCCATGCAAACCCTCTACCATCAGAGGGACATCCCAAATCCCGCTAATTCAGTCAGTTGGATATCTACATTTATATGCTTACAGTTGATAACATTTTCTTTAATCTACCTTATTGACAATAGATGAATTTTCTAAATTGAAAAGCACAGTGTTTACCTGAGAGTGAACGACTCTGTCACTGTTCCCCCTCTATGGGTCCTGTACCAGGACCTATTCTTCTATCAGGTACGGGGTGCAGCTGCCTCTACAGGAATTTGATGAAGGTAAGGGATGGGTGTTTCATTTACCCAGATTCCTCATGGCGAAAACAACAATACAATAAAATCAAGGCTGAGATTATAGACAGTTCCTCCCTAAGCAAGATGAAATGCTGCAGCGTGGGACGGTCCCTTGTGATCCACCCAAATAAAAGCTCCCCATCTTTCTCTAATTATCAGCTCCCTCCTTGGCTGCTAAGTAAACTCCACATACGTATTCCTGGGAGGGCCACCGTCTTATCAGATTACCGGCTTCCTGCCTGTCAGGAAGGGTGAACCTACTCTGAAGCACAGAATACCAGGAGCACCAGGCAGGTGGAGCCAGCAGGGCCACAAAGGGGAAGCAGCTCTTCCCTGGTTTCCCAGCACACTAGACAGCCCTGCTGGGAAAGGCAGCAGGCACAGCCAACCTTTCCTCCTGTCTTTGCTTCTAGTCCCTAGGAGCCAGCACAGCCGTCCTGTCATTTGCAGTAGTGGCAAAGCCTGAGGTGCCACTGTGTCTCCACGTGTGCCACGGGTAGCTGCATGTATCCTACAGGCCTCCACCTATCCAGAGCCAGTGAGGGAGGGGGATGAGTAGTCAAAAGAAAAGCAAGGAGTTCTTGGGGGTCAAGAGTGTGCTCTCATCTGCTTCTAAAGTCTGGGATCAGCCTGAGCTGGGGAATGCTCGTTTGGCCCTTGCTTTTCGGTCTCTGTTCGCTGCATGGGTAAATGTTTTACTCTGTCTTTATGCCCACAGGATTTCTAAGGGTAGGACCTGCTCGCTGGTCTCTGCTCTACCCTTCCTGCCTGCACATGACAGGGCCCATATGTATGCTGATCAAATGAAGCACGGGGAAACACCCAGATGGCAGCTTTGGGTTTGCAGATGCCTCTCTTTTCAGCAGGTCTGTAACTATTCCCTGTCCTTCCATCCAGACGACCACAGTTCACTGACTCCAACCGACATTCTAAGAAGCTTGGGAACGGTTGTCTCTTTTTCTCCAAAGCAAGAGACGTTGGGTTGGTACGAGGCACTAGGACACCCTGATGCCCTCCAGTATGTGCAGCATGTCCATCAGACTTCTGGGTATCTGAGGTTATAGAAATTAAAAAATGGCGCTGGACAGATGGCTCAGAGGTTGGGGGCACTGGCTGCTCTTCCAGAGGTTCCAGGTTCAATTCCCAGCACCCACATGACAGCTCACAATTGTCTCTGTCTGCAACTTCAGGATCTGACACCCTCACACAGATGTACATGCAGGCAAAACACCAGTACACATTGTCTTAGGGTTTCACTGCTGTGAACAGACACCATGGCCAAGGCAACTCTTATAAGGGCAACATTTAATTGGGCTTGCTTACAGGTTCAGAGGTTCAGTCCATTATCATCAGAGTGGGAGCAGGGCAGTGTCCAGGCAGGCATGGTGCAGGAGGAGCTGAGAGTCCTACATCTTCATCTGAAGGCTGCTAGGAGAAGACTGGCTTCCAGGCAGCTAGGATGAGGGTAGCAAAGCCCACGCCCACAGTGACACACTTCTTCCAATAAGGACACATCTCGAAATAGTGCCACTCCCTAGGCCAAGCATATTCAAACTACCACACACATAAAATAAATAATTATATTTTTAAAAAGAAATTTAAAAAACATGGCCAGGTGGTAGTGGCACATGCCTTTAATCACAGCACTCAGGAGGTCAGCCTGGTCTACAGAGTGTTCCGGGACAACCAGAGCTGCATAGAGAGACCTTGTCTGAAAACCAAAAAGAAAAAAGAAAAAAAAGTATGTTAAAAACAAAGACTCAGTTTGAGGCCAGCCTGGTCTACAGAGTGAGTTCCAGGACAGCCAGGGCTACACAGAGAAACCCTGTCTTGAAAACAAAACAAAACAAAACAAAACAAAACAAAACAAAACAAAACAAAAAAACAAAAAGAACAAAGACTCAGAAACAGAAAAGCGGTACCAGATGGTGGGATCTCCAGGAATGGAAACGGTATCTCCAGAGCCCAAGCTGCACCTCACCAGTGCACCTAGCCGGTCTCTTCGACTGTAGCGGTCCCCTCAGGCTTTTTAGTAATTGTCTGAGGGGGATTAAATTTGATAACTTCCATGAATCATAGTCCTGTTTTCAAAAGATCTTATGTGCAAACATCTTGGCCTTGTTTGGTGGGCTAGCGGGCATGACAAGGCAGGACCTGCTATATCCCACCTCCGCCTGGTGTCATCGTCTTACTAAAGGACTCAGTGGTAGTCACAATCTATGGAGTCTCTCCTACTGCCCATGTCATATCCTGGCCTCATGGTTTGGTTTGTCTTTGGATAAGGCTGAGGGACTGTAGATGCTCAGCCAAGTAAGCACAAGGGCAGGGGGAAAAAAACCCAACCCACAAATCAGCCTCTATGGGCAGCAGGCCAAGTTAGCCCTGGATTATGGTTTTGGCCCCAACATCTCTCAAATGATCGACATGTCTGCGTGCAGAGCCCAGCATAGTCTGCGTTGGAGGCAGCCTAGGCAATAATGACGACCCACACTCTGGGGTGTTGTTATCTCAAGTGAGACAACTAGAAATTTAAATATATGTTCCTTAGCTTTGGGACCTCTAAGACCCGAGATTTTGTTTTGTTTTGTTTTTCAAGACAGGGTTTCTGTGTGTAGCCCTGGCTGTCCTGGAACTCACTCTGTAGACCAGGCTGGCCTCGAACTCAGAAATCCACCTGCCTCTGCCTCGCAAGTGCTGGGATTAAAGGCGTGCGCCACCACTGCCTGGCTCCACTTAATCTTTTAGATCTGTGATTTTTAAGTTAGATGGGTATAAATGAAACCAGAGAGCTTCTTCAGGGTGTCTGTTTGTGTTTGGTGACATTGCCCTGTTGTTATTTGTCACTTGTGTGGCCATCTGGAACCCCAGTATTTTGGGTTTGCCTTAGTCAGAAGGGTCTTCCACTCTGAAAACATTTGACTTTGTGATGCAATGTTGGTTTTTATGACAAAGTTTTTGAGAGGAAGGAAGATAGAAGCATCATGCTTTTCTGTTTGTTTGTTTGTTTGTTTGTTTGTTTGTTTGTTTTTTGAGACAGGGTTTCTCTGTGTAGCCCTGGCTGTCCTGGAACTCTCTCTGTAGACCAGGCTGGCCTCTAACTTACAGCGATCTACCTACCCCCCCCCCCGCCAAGTGCTGGGATTAAAGACGTTTGTCGCCGCCACCATTCAGATACATGTCATGCTTTTAACAGGTAGCACATTAAAGGTCTAGAGTCTGTCTTCTGTGCCCTTGGGTGGTCACTACCTTCAGTGTGCATTTTATGATACTTATAGTATTAATGAGCAAAATCACATTTACAGGGACTAATATATATATAAGATTTTCACTATAGCTTTGTTTGAAATATTAAAAAAATTCAAAATAGAATAAATGTGTCATCCACTGAGAACTGGTTACATAAATGATGTATGTACTTCCACCAAATGGAATTCAATGTGGCAGAAAACAATGGGGAAGCCCTTTGGTCCTGCTGAACTGGATTATTCTCTAAGAATCATGGCCAATGAGGGGAAGGTGAGGCACCAGACAGTTTAACAGAGTACACCATCATCTATGGAAAAGGGAAGAACGATAATATATGTCCTGTGTGTGTGAAAATGTCTCCAATTAGAAATACGAAAATTGCCGAGTGGTGGCCCACGCCTTTAATCCCAGCACTTGGGAGGCAGAGGCAGGCGGATTTCTGAGTTCGAGGCCAGCCTGGTCTACAGAGTGAGTTCCAGGACAGCCAGCCAGGGCTATACAGAGAAACCTTGTCTCAAAAAACCAAAAAAAAAAAAAAAAAAAAAAAAAAAGAATCTGAGTTGGGGAGATGACTCAGTAAGTAAACATACTGCAGTCTGTCCATCAAGCCTGGAAGCCCGGGTTTGAGCCCTGGAACCACATGATGGGAGAAAACCATTTCTTACAAGTTGTCCTCTGGTCTCCACATGTGTATTGTGACATGTGTATGCCTACACACACAGACACACACACAGACACAGACACATACATACATACCCACAGACATACACACATACGTACACATAGACACACATGCATGTGCGCGCGTGGGCGCACACACACACACACACACACACACACAGAGTAAATGCAGTAATAAATTTTAAAGGGTGGAGTGGCTGGAGAGATGGTTCACAATTAAGAGCACTTGCTGCTCTTGCAGAGGACCTGGGTTCCAGGACCCACATGGTGACCAACAACTGTCTGTAACTGCAGGTCCTAGGAGATCCACCACTCCCATGGCTTCCTCAGGTACCAGGCATGCACGTGCTGCACATAGATACACTCGAGCCATAATGCCCATGTGCATTAAATAACTAAAATAAATAATAAATTAATAATAACAATAATAACAAGAAGAGGAGGAGGAGAAGCACAAGAATGTGAGAGGGTATTAGTGGCTCAGGCAGGCAGTTATGGCTCTAGGAAGGCTAAGGCAGATACTGGAAGTCTCAGAGCTGGTGTCAGGCATGCATGTGTTGAATACGTGTGTTACAAAAACAGCATATGTATTGTGATCGAGCTATGACGTAAGCTCCCACTGCTAATGATGGAGCTACCCTAGCCTTCACATCTTTTCCACCAGGGTGGACTGTACCCTCTGAGCCTTGAATCAATGGAGACCTGGGAGAGTGAATTGGGAGTGTGACCAAAGTTGAAAATATCGTAAAGTTAAAAGTCATCTAATAGACAGTCATAACAGACTATGACCATCAATCACTTAGCAGCACAGCATATAGTACAGGGTCCTGATTGCTTCTCTCCGTGGCTCAGCTTCACAAAAGAGATGACAGTACTGTATGTACTTTAGAAAGTATATCGATGGGCTGCAGAAGTGGCTGAGCAGGTAAGAGCACTCAGCGCTCTTGCAGAGGAGCTGGGTTCGGTTCCCAGCACCAACAGGATGGCTCACAACCATCTGCAACTCCAGTCCCAGAGGTTTCAACACACTCTTCTGGTCTCTGAACACACATGGTATACAGACATAATGCAGGCAAAACACCCACGCTCATAAAATACAAATATATGAAATCTTTTTAAAATTACTATTTGACAATTTTACACATGTATGTAATGCATTGTGGTCCTTCTCACCTTTATTACTGTCTCATTCCCCTCCCACTGAACCCCCTCTTCCCAGCAAGCAAGCCCTACCTACCCTCGTGTCCTTTGGTGTGTTGTGAGTTACTGGGTTCAATTAGGATTGCTTGCATCAGCATAGGTGGGAGGTTACTGAGCAACTTACCAGTGGTTACACGGCTGAAGAAAACGACTCCGCTCCTCAGCAGCCATTAACTGCCAGTATACCGCTCCTTGGGGAGGGTTAGGGCCTCATGAGTCCCTTCTTCCGAGATCGTTGGCAGGATTGGGCATGAGCAGGTCGTACGCCCTCACCCATAGCCGCAGTGAATGCATGAGCACCGTGACTCATTCCCATCCCCGATTTTATGTTTTTCTACACCCACTTTCTTGATATCTCCTGAGCATTGGAGAAGGGTGTCTTAATTACTTTTCTTTTTAAAATATTTTTTAAGTGTTATTTTATTTATTTATTTTTAGTGCATGGGTGCTCTGTCTGCGTGTACACCTCCCTGCCAGAAGAGGGCATTAGATCCCTTTGTAGATGGTCACAAGCCACCATGTGGTTGCTGGGAATTGAACTCAGGACCTTTGGAAGAGTAATCAGTGCTCTTAACTGTTGAGCTATCTCACCAGCCCTTAGTTACTTTTCTATTGCTGTGAAAAGACATCAGGACCGAGGCAAGTTATAGAAAGAAGAGTGTATTTGGGGCTTACAGTTTCAGAGGGTTAAGATCCATGACCAGCACAGCAGGAAGCATGTACCAGGCAGGCAGGAAGGAAAGATGCTGGAGCAGTCAGTCACCTAGGGCTTGAGAGACAACTTCGAGGCAGAGAGAGAGGTGCTCAGAATGTCAGGGGTCCTTTGAAACCTCAAAGTCCACCCTGCAGTGACACACCTCCTCCCACAAAGTCAGACTTCCTAATCCTTTCTAAACAGTTCCACCAACTAGGGACCAAGTATCCAACCAAATATATGAGTCTATGGGGTCCATTCTCCCTCAAACCACCATAGAGGTGATATCAAAGTTTTACTTAGGGCTAGGCACTCAACAGTCGCCAATTCTTGACAACTTGACCAGTTGCAAGAATTTGCATTAACCATCACCCAGTACAAAGAGAAGCTTCTCTGGCCAAGACTGAGAGCAGAACTAATCTGCAGGTCTAATAAATACTTAGAAGATAGCTCAACATCATGTGGGTCCCCTCCTGACACAGAGCCTAGGACCTCCCCAAGCCATTTGACAGGTTTGCAGTAATCACATTCCCAAGTTTAGATTTTACCGAAAGAACATCACTCTTGTAGCGTTGTAACATGGGGAAACCCCAAGTCTAACCATGAGAAGTCAGGGACCTGCTGGAATTACTGTTTAGTGGTAAGCAGTTTGCTAGTCTGTGCAGGGTCCCCTAGTTCCAAACCCAGCACTGAAAAACCAAAAGACCAAAACAATACAAAGCAGAAAAGCCCAAGGACTGTCTATAAAGTACACGAAGCAACGGACTGTGTAGCCTTGCGAACAAAACATGTCTAAGGGGCTGGAGAGATGGCTCAGCGGTTAAGAGCTCCGACTGCTCTTCCGAAGGTCATGAGTTCGAATCCCAGCAACCACATGGTGGCTCACAACCATCCGTAATGAGATCTGATGCCCTCTTCTGGGGTGTCTGAAAACAGCTACAGTGTACTTACATATAATAAATAAATGAATAAATAAATAAAATTTAAAAAAAAAAAATTTAACATGTCTAAATATGTGCCCTGAGGCCTAGGAGGTCTGCCTGGAGGAAGCTAACCACTGTGATGAGGAGGCACTATGACAGAGAGTTGTATGGGAGCCTGTGTGGGTCGTAGAAAGAAGGCTGGGCAGGCCTGGGGCAGAACACCTGGAGTATGGGAACTACCCACGTACCTGAAGAGAAGGCCAGAGACTATGAGAATCTGGACAGGCGCTCCTGTGCCTGGCACTGCTGACACTGATATGCCTCAGACACAGGCTCAACCACCTTCCTAGGACCATTGGTAGGGCCTTCTCAACTTTCTAGACCAGAAGAATGTAGTGTGGGTAAGTGACGGGACATCAGTATTCCAGCAAACACACGGGAACAGGCCAGAGAACGACTGCCCCTCACGTACTCAGAAGGGCCACCCATCCTGGCTTTGATATGGAACTTCTGTATCTAGTTCTGGAGGCAGTAAACATCTACTGCTGAAAGCACCCCAGTTTTGGGGTCTAGGATAGCAGGGGAGACATTATAATACCATGGTAAAAATGCCTTCTGAGCTTGACCCAGGCTCTACCATTAGACCTTGCCATCAAGTTTCAGACCTGTGGTTCTCAGTGTGATCTGTGGGACACTTGGGAGTAGTTGGCTGTGTGCCAGCACATGCTACAGGCTTAATAACCCATGCCATGGTTCTTACTAAGAACAAAGCCATTTCCAGGGTCTTTGTCAAAATTCCTGATGACCAAATTCCTCCAACTTACAGAGTCCAAACGGGAGGTGCCAGGAGGGGGAAAGAAAAGAGAAAGGTCATACTGAGGAGAGCCTGATGGGCTAGAAGGACTGGAGAGATGGCTCAGTGGTTAAGAGCAGCTCTGGAGGACCTAATTCTATATCCCAGCATCCACGCTGGGCAGGAGGCCACTACCATCAGCTTCAAGAGATCTAATGCCCTCTTCTGGCCTCTGTGGGCACTCAAACACATGTGATGTACACACACACACACACACACACACACACACACACACACACACTGAAATACACATACATATAGTAAAAAGATACATCTTAAAAAGATTAGGGCGAGAGAGATGGCTCAGTGGTTAAGAACACTTGCTGCTCTAGCAGAGAACCAGGGTTTGGTTCCCAGCATCCTCGTGGAAGCTAACAACCATCTGTAACTCCAGTTCTAGAGGATCCAAATGCCTTCTTCTGGCCTCTGAAGGCATTCTAAACATGTGGTATACAGACATACATACAGTTAAAACCACCCATATATATAAAATAGAAAGAAATCTTTCGAAGCCAAAAAGCCTGTAGAGAATGAGATGTGCCATGGACAAAAGAGCCTGCTCCTGGGATGAGAGGAGAAGGAGACCAGTCTGAGAGGAAAGACCTGACAGGAAGCAGACCCTAAGCCACTAAACACTGTCCCTGCCAGGCCTCTGGCTATAACTCCTGGCTAGGGAGGTTACCTCTAGGGGGGGATGCGCAGACCATAAACATCGCAGTCAGTGAGGCTGGAGTCACCAGACCTGTAATAATACGCCTTTCTGCCTTGCTGGAGAGAGAGGGCATTGTGGATGTCAGCTGTGTCCTGAGACTTGTGGTGAAGCTCTCCTCTCAGAAAGACTTGATTGTTTTGGGCAACCTCCACAGCCTGGGGCTTCCACCCAGACCATTACAGCAAATTTACAAAGAGAGCCACTCTCAGGGGACAGGGTCCCTATAACTCTCAGCCTCAGCTGTCTTGAAAGTCAAGGTAGTAAAGAGATGCAGGCTGAGGCAAGATGCTTTGGGACAACCTAGATAAGTCAGAACTGTGGAAACATTTCCCATGCTGCAGAGAGACTCTCAAACCCACACCCAGAACGTCTGTTAACTTGGTGGTGAGAAGCAGAGATGTGGAGTCAGAGTGCTTGGGTTAAAGTCTTTCCCCCGAGGCAGTTACTACTAATGATTTAGGGCTGAACTGAAGATAAGGAATAGTTTCCATCTGACTGAAGACAAGGCGGTACGGAGATTGAGCACTCTGATATCTGGAGTCTGGATTGCTCCACTTGTGGGAAGGAAAGCAGAGCAGCAGCAACTACCTGGGTTCTTGACCTGTGGGTCACAATCCCTTTGGGCGTTGCATATCACATATCCTGCATATCAGATATTTACATTTACATTACATCATGATTCACAGCAGCAGCAAAATTACAGTTATGAGGTAGCAATGAAAATAACTGTATGGTTGGGGGTCATCCAACATGAGGAACTGTTAAAAGGTCAGCATTAGGAAAGTTGAGAACCACTGGTCCTTACTAAAGGGAGCCTGTGCCTGGTTCCTTGTCTTCTGCCCATGAAGTTTTAGGAGGGGAGGAAGGAGACCTCTTTTCTCTAGCAAGAATCTCCACCAGGAGATAATATTTAGTGCACTGCCTAAAATCATTCCAGGCAATGACTCTGCCATGTTTGTTTTTTTGGTTTTTTTTTTTGTTTTTTTTTTCCTCCTAGAAATTGTCCCTTTGTCGCCTCTCTGTTGCTGAGAGAGGGTCATGAAGAGCCTCCTCTGCCTGCCTCTTCTCTGCCTCCCAGGGTTCTCTCTGAGCCCCTGCCTGGCCCAGTTCTGGAGATTCCCACTATCTCCTCCTCTCTAGGCAACTGGAAGAGCCAACACCCTCCTTGCAGTCATCAACCAAATGAGCTTCCAAGAGCCCTGGGAAGTCAGGCGCAGCCTCTCCCTCCTGTGGCTCCAGACCCTGCAGGAACTGGGAGGGAATGTGCCTGCTGGGCTCCTGCCCAGTTCTGAGCCAGGCTGGGCCAAGGGCCTCTCCTTATCCCTCCCCCACAGACACACAGGGCTTTATACTCAGATTATGCCATGGAAACTATGTGCTCGGACTGCCCTATTCACATGGCCTCAGAAGAAAAAAATAACAGCGCCTTCTCCCTCTGTGAGACCCACAGTCCTAGCAGACCCTAGTTACCAAAGCCGGCCTCTTCTGTGAAACAGGTCCTTGCGAAAATCTCAGGAGAACCTTTCTGAGGGGTGCCTCAAATTGCTCCCCTCCTCCAGCCCCCAGACATCTGCTTCCCTCTCCTCAGCAACTGGAGGGTCCAGGCACCAGGAGCATGCTGCCTTATACGGCAGTTTTCCTATGAGAAAGGCGTATTTCCCTCTCCACTGTTGTCTGCTTTTAGCTATGCCCTCCTCATGGACAGAGTCAGCAAAGAAGCCGGACTAGTACACACCACCACCACCTCCTTCTGTATGGCATTGTCTTAATGTGGTTGCCACCAAACACAAGCAACCATTTATATGTAATGTTAATAAACATTTAAATTAAAATTAAGTCCCAGATGAGGACAGTGGTGCCTACTTACAGGTCCTGGTACCTGAAAGGCTAAAGCAGGAGAATCACTTAAGGCAATGAGTTCAACTTCAACTAAGGGAGCATAGTGAGACCCTATCTTAATGTATAAAATAGTGAGACTCTATCTTAATGCATAAAACAATCTATTTATTCATTAACTCCTTCAGGCTCATTAGCCAAATGTCAAAATGGCTCTAATGACTACTATACTGGACACCTCCAACACTGAAGAATATTCTGTAGGATAGCATTGCCCTGGACCAATACCCAGAATTCCCTGCAAATGACCCTAATTCACTTGAACCGGTGATGGTGTCTGACCTAGGCCTAAGTTCCTAGGGCCACACCCCACGGCTATAGGGTACACACTCCTAGATCTCAGGGTGTAAAGGGGATCTAAGGATGGAACTAGAACCTGTGACTTAGAGAGTCCATGGACTCCCTCAAGGTTCAGAACACCCTGGGGACAGATGGAAAGGGAAATGGTGTAGTCTTCCTGTGCTGTCCCACTGCCTGGGGGACTCTATGGATGCTAAAACTCCAACTTCAATCCTAGCCTTCCAGGGGGACTAAGAAAGAATACTTTTTAAGGTAAGAAGAAAGAACATATTTTACTCATTACTCAATTATTAATTGATTAATTAATTTGAGATAGAGCCTCACCTGATAGCCCAGGCTATCCTGAAGTTCCCTATGTAGCCTAAACTGGCCTTGAATTTAAGGTAATCCTCCTGCCTCACCTTCCCAATTGCTGGGATTACAGGTGTGATCTTCCATGCCTGGCTCAAACTTTCAAAAGCATTTTAATTATGTTTAGCTCCCCCCCATGTCTGTCTGTCTGTCTGATGGTGTATGTGTGTGTGTGTGTGTGTGTGTGTGTGTGTGTGTGTGTGTGTGTGTGTGTGTGTATGTGGTGTATTGCAGATTGTCCTCTGACCATACACTTACAGTTCTAGCCCTGGAATAGGTGAGAGGGAGGAGGCAGAACAGGGCCCAAGCTTAGAACAGAATTCTGCTGATGATAAATGGAACAGAGAGACAGCAAAGGTCTGTAGACTCAGCTTCCATGTCTTTTCGAAACCTTTGGCCCCGGCTCTACCCCTCTCACTCCACCTGTTCCTCGGCTGGAACTTGATGGTACTTGATGGCAAGTCTTCCCTTGCTGTTGCATTGCCTGAGTGTGTGGCCAGAGGCAATCAGAGGACAGCCTTCAGGAATTGGCTCTGCCCTTCTCCCATGTGGGTCTTGAAGACTGAACACAGGTCACCAGGCTTACTGGCAAAGTGTGCTACCCACTGAACCATCTCACCAGTCCCAAACTTTCAAATTTG
Organism: Uromys caudimaculatus; assembly: GCA_028551405.1. Taxonomy (NCBI): domain Eukaryota; kingdom Metazoa; phylum Chordata; class Mammalia; order Rodentia; family Muridae; genus Uromys; species Uromys caudimaculatus. Next base: position 80,960,069 of record CM052705.1, on the reverse strand, counting down.
TAAGCAATTTCTTTTTTTGAGACCAAATTTATATACTATCTACTTCACCCACTTAAAGCATGTAAGTCTGTGGTTTTCCAAAATAGTCACAGAGTTGTGTGGCGTCACCGGTCAATCAAAGAGCGTTTTCATGACCTCAGGAAGAAACCTCCTGCTCTTTCATTACCCCTAATGGCTGGACATTAATGTAGAGGCAGACAGAATATTCTGGGGTGTTGGCCTGCAAGTGTGAACATGAGCTTGTCTACCGGCCTCCCTCTGTGGTTATGAGACCACATGTGGTATCTGTGTCCCCACCCTGCCCACGGCGGGCACACAGCGGGTACTCGCTAGACATTGCTGGCTTTGATGTTGTAGAGGCTTTCCCTCTGACATGAGACAGGTCATACTGGACAGAATGAAGAGGAGTATGGGAATCCTATGAGCAGCCTCGAGGACGCTGAGCCTAGAGGAGATGGGGGCTGAAGTGGGTGGGATAACGATGGGGTCAGCATATTATCACACAGTAGGGAGACTAGACACATGGAGCCCAAGTTCCAAAAACTGAATTCCTAGCCCCAGGATACGGAGCGATGGTGAGGCACGACTGTCTAGAGCACAGACATCCTCAAGTCAGTAAGGGAGCGGGCCTAAGAGAACTCTGGGTCTTGTACATCTGGGATCCTGGGCTTGAGCTGTCACTGGTGGGAGGTTTTGAAGAGACACAGGATCTGGATCTGCAGACATTGCTGTTTCTCTGGTCAGTTTATCAGCAGCAGAATTCTGGCTCCTGCTTTTCTAAACTCAGGGTCTGACCCTGTTCTATCTCCATCCTCCTCCGTGCTCCTGCTCTGGGGCCTGAGTCTCTCTGAGGATGGGGTGGAGGGCTGGGGGGGGGGTGTGTGTGTCATAGACACCGGGAGAATGGCTGACTTTGGCTTGCACAGCAGAGAGTCTAGCAAGTAAGCTGAGACTAATGAGCCTACGAACTATCCCAGCAGGTCCAAACAGGCCTCAGGGAGGTTTCAGGAGCTGTGGCCCAGGCCACAGTGCTGCATGAACAAAGCTCTTGGCATTGAGCCAAGCAGAGACCATGCTTCCCTGAACCTCTCTGGGCTGGGCTAGTATTGGCTCTTTCCTGAGGCATTGATTATTGGGATGGAGGATATGGAGGAGAGGGAGTAGAAGAGTGGGCTTCACGGGAGGGGCCAAAGGGAGTGGGCATCTGATGTCTCCAGTGATCAAGAGATCATTTGTCTTGGTAGTAGAGAGGAGAGGAAAAGTGATCTCTCTCTGCAAGAGGGGGAAGGAACGGACTCACATGGTGTTTCTATGTGCTTGCTACTGTCCAAGTGCCATATAGATACTAAGGACCCTTCGAGGTCATACATCTTGCAAATTGAAGAAGACTTAACCTGGCTGTGTGGATCCTGGGCCAGGTTTGTACCTGTGGCCGCTGCTTTCATGCCTGTGTTGTTTATTCCTGAGGCACCCATGGGGAGCGTGGAGGTGACCTCTGCTCCTGATGGGCAGTCACGTAGCTTGCCCCCAGGAAGTCTCACTGCCAGGGTTCAGTCTTCACCTGTGTGGCTCCCCAGTCCAGGAGATAAATGGATAAGGGTTAAATAAATCAGAATATCTTCGAAATCGCAAAATATACATTTTGTTTGAAACAGTGAAACTGTCCCTGTGATGGTGAGAACAGGAGCAGGCTAGATAGATCGGCTGGGCCTCAAACAAAACAGCAAGGAGTTGGTGGGGCCTGTATTCAAATGTGTTCCTCAGCTGTTATCACAGCTCCAGGTGCCAGCTGCTCGTGCTGACCCTGTGTACATCATTAGAGTCACACAGGTAAGAGTAACAATCAGTTTCACAAAAAGCCCATTGTGGACTTGACCCATTTTCCAGCTTGAGACTAAGTTATACCCAGGCACGAGCTAAATTTCTGCCTCTAGCGTCTTCTCACTGACCCCTGCCCACACCTGGCCAGCATGCCCCGCTCCCTCTGACCTACCTGGCTCCCTCCCTGTGTCTAATGGCTCTGCAGAGCAGTGAAAGAAGCTAGTGGCAGAAGATCAGGCCTACTTATGTCACCAGCTGTGAGGTGAGGCCGACCAACTGAATTTCTCCATCCTGAAGAATACACTGAAGCCAGCGGTGTCAAGGTCTATTCTAACTCCTGGGCTGGTGCTCATCACCACGCAACCATCGGATTGGCTGTTCTACCTTAGGAAAACTAAGGTTTCTACTGCCTATGGCTGGCTCCAAGTAGTTCTGGGGACCAGCACCCAACAGAGGCAAGTTGACACCGTGCTGACCAGAGGTAGGGTTCTTGCTGGAGGGACTAGGAAGAAATCTCAGAGTGAATGCTGACCTGCAGGAAAGTAAGAAGGGACATCATAGCCAGGTGGTGGTAGCTGATGGCTTTAATCCCAACGCTTGGGAGGTAGAGGCAGGTGGATTTCTGAGTTTGAGGACAGCCTGGTCTACGAAGTAAGTTCCAGGACAGCCAGGGCTATACAGAGAAACCCTGTCTTGAAAAACGGAAGAAGAAGAAGGAGGAGGAGGAGGAGGAGGAGGAGGAGGAGGAGGAGGAGGAGGAGGAGGAGGAGGAGAGGAGGAGGAAGAGGAAAAAGAAAGAGAAAAGGAAAGAAAGGAAAAGAGAAAATCAGGGAAAAAAAGAAGGGACTTCAGAGTCAGAGGAAACAGCATGTATATAAATTGAATTACATTGGAAAACTGTCATGTGCTGTTGTTAGACTTGTTGAGAGTAGACTCCAAGACAAGAAGCCTTTCCTTGTGTCCTCTAAACCCCATGTTCTGGGTCAGGCTGGTCCCTGACCACTGAGAACAGCAAGGTGGTAAACTGTTGTTTACCCCATGGTATAGAAATGTCGATGGTGGGAATGGGAGCCAGAAGTGGAGAGATAGCCTCAGTTCCTCCAGTCAGTTTCTGTGGGATGTTGTAAGGCCCCCACAACCCTGTTAGATAATGTTATCTCTGTTTACTCTCACCCGGGCTACTCTAGACCTCTCTGCTGGATATTGTAAGTGCCCAATTTGGTAGTATTTATCTGCCACTTGTTATTCATACTTTTTATTTTTATTTGTTATACACTTAGTAAACTCATTCATTCAAAGCCAGAAGTGTAAGTGTCATAGACCATTCTCTGGACTGTACAGAACAGTGTGCAAAGGCAGGGACAAGGAGGAGGACGCCATAGCCAGACACCTGTAAGTCAGCCAAGGTAGCTGGAACAGAGACTCCAGTGTGAAGTCTTAGGGAGCAAGACAGCTTCTCTGGAGACAGAAAGACACATCAGTTCGAGGCCAGCCTGATCTACAGAGTAGGTTCCTGGATAACCAGGGCTACACAGAGAAACCCTGTCTCGGAAAAACCAAACCAAGCAACCAAGATAATTAGAACATTATCTCTGCCACTTAGCTAAGAAAGACTGAGGTGTCAGCTAAGGAGGGAGAAAAGGCAACATAAGATTTCTGGTGGTTTGAATAAGAATGGCCCCCATAGGCTCATATATTTGAATGCTCTATTTGAAAGAATTAGAAGGATTCAGAGGTGTGGCCTTACTGGAGGAAGCGTGTCACTTGGGGGAGGCTTTGCTAAGCCAAGTCTCTCTCTCTCTCTCTCTCTCTCTCTCTCTCTCTCTCTCTCTCTCTCTCTCAGCATCTGCCTGCATGCCACTAAACCTCTGAAACTGCAGGCAAGCCCCAGTTAAATGCTTTCTCCTAGGAGAGTTGCCTTGGTCATAGTTATCTTTTCACAGTAATCGAACAGTGACTAAGACACAGTGTAAGAAGAAATGACCAGGGACAGACAGGGTGGAAGGTAAGGACTAAGAGGTCCACGAAGAGTCTCAACTTCTTTTTTAGGTGGTATTTAATTTTGTTTTGAGACAGGTTTCACCATGTAGCTCAAGCTAACCTTGAACGTATTATGCAGTTCAGGATTGCCTCAAACTCATGGTGACCCTAAGTTTGTAAGCATGTACCCACCCCCCACTCAGGGCTCCCAGCTTTTGGCTTACATGGTTTGGGTGGATTTGAAATATAGAGGAGGAACAGGCTTGGGGGGAAAGAAAGTGGGGTGAGATTTGTTAACTAAAGGGGTAAGACTTCCACCAGGCTGGGAACCAAGTGCTATGGTAAAGCCTACCCATTAACAGGCCGACTGAAACACCAGCTTGGGAAGGGCTATCCCCCCCCCCCCCAGTGTTTTTGTTTGCTGTTATATGTTTTGCCTTTTAAAGATAGAGTCTCTCTATTATGTAGCCATGGCTCTCCTACAACTCACTTTGTAGACTAGGGTGGCCTCGAACTCACCCATTCCTGGGTCCCAAGTGCAGGGATTAAAAGCATGCACCACCATTCCCTGTTATCATTCTGAAAGCCCTAGGAGGAGAAAGACTCTCCGAGGGTTTCATTCATCATCAGTAAAAGCTATGTCTTCTCACTGTCCCCAGGCTATGATGCTGGACAGTGTGACAGAGGAAGGCACTGGAAGGCAGGTGATAAACAGACGTCCCTGGGGCTGGTAGAGAGCTGTGTAGAGATAAGACATGAGATCAGCCTGAGTTAAAGCCTGGAGTAGTGTGAGGAGAACAGAAACCTCCGGAGGTCGATAGCACTCCAAGAACAAAAGCTGTGTGTGCCACACTTCTCCAATAGAGTTGTGCAACAGCCACTCCCCGTGGGTGAGCCTTTGTGCCCCTGGAGTGGCTGCACACAGTGAGGCAGTTAAACGGTGTGGCCAGTCTGGGAGAGGAATATTAAAGTCCCTCAACCCCACCCAAGTTTCCCCGGCTCAAGTGTGGCACAGGAGAAAACGGAAAGTCCCCAATTGCCCCCAGGAATGCAGAAGAGGATGTGAGTTTCGAGCTGGGAGCTGTCAGGAGCTCAAGCCCAGAGGGGAATGGAAAGTGAGCAAGACCTCAACCAGGTTCAGTTCACAGAACACAGGATGAAGGAGCCATGTGAACCACCTGGCACCTCAGCCCTGACAGTAGATAAGGTGTAAGAAGGTCATTTCACAGAGGCCACTCAGGTCTTGAGAAAAGCACAGGACCAGCACCCAAACCTGCCACCTCCTTCATTGCTCAGATAAACCCAGGAAGAGCAGCCAGAGAGGAAAGACAGAGAGGAGGTAATAGTCCCGGCTGATGTGTTTATAGAAAGATTAAGAGATAAGAGATATGTTCTATGAGTGTGTGGTGAGGTGTGGGGGAAGGAGGTGCCTCAGCGGGCCCATGCCGAGGCATCCCTTCCCCCTGAGGGACCAGCCACACCATGGTATAGTACAGAATAGAGTTTATTCAGGGCATGGGGAGGGGAGTGAAGAGGGCAGTGGGGGGGGGTAGAGGAGAAGAATAGAGCACATGGAGAGAGAGGGGGAAGGGAATGGGGAGAGAGGGGGAACAAGAGGGGAAGAGGGGGCAAGAGAGCAGGAGAACAAGAGGCAAGGAACAAGAGAGAGGAGGGGGCAAGCAGCCCCTTTTATAGTGAGTCAGGCCCACCTGGCTGTTGCCAGGTAACTGTGGGATGGAGTTTAGACAGAATGCTAACACCGGCAGAGGCAGAGGTTTAATTATCCGTCCAGCAAAGCAGGACTCTTCAACCAATCTACAGTGAAGACACTGGTTCTCTGTAATTGCCAAGTAAAGACCAGGTGTGTAGGGACACACCCTCACTTAGGAGGTGTAGGCAGGAGGATTAGGAGTTCAAGGTCACCTTCAGCCATGCAGTGAAGTGGAGGCTGGTCTGGACTCTTATGACCTTGTCTCAAAAAACAAATGCTCGCTCGTGTGCGCCCGCGCGCCTGTGTGTGTGTGTGTGTGTGTGTGTGTGTGTGTGTGTGTGTGTATGTACACGCGCACGCATGAATATGGTAAAAATATATTTTACTCATATATGGAATTCTCAAAGAATTAGTAAAGATATAATATTAAACAAATGCACTCACATCAATCCGAGTACCATTGACACAAATGTGTGAGGTTTGCATCCCTAGAGCCTGAAGAGTTTTCTCTCTTCTGAACCAGCTTAGCTCCGCCCTTGAGATTTGGCAACTTTTGCAGCTTTACTCTAGTTTATGAGCTATAATTTACATACAGTAAAACCCTTTCAAAGTGCATGCTTGAATGTGTTTTGACAAGTGTGTGCACTTGGATAACCATCACCTCAATTAACATCTGAACTAGTTCCCTCACCCCAAGCGGCACCCCTTTTGGGTGGTTTGAATCCCGCAGCCACCCAACCCAGAGGCCTCTGATCTGACTTCTGACTTGGTCACTTTGCTTTTTCCAGAATGGAATGTAAATGAAATCATGGATTATGGAGCTCTTTATGCTAAAGTTTTAAGTACACTTCCTTAACTACCCCGCTTTTTCCACTCAGCCTTCTCTGCCAATTGCTTTATATGGACAAGTCCTGAGTCAGTGACAGCCTCCCCCAGCCTGCCTAGACGCATTTATAAGATGACAGTCCCCACAGTCAGAGTAGAGCTCTGTGGAGTTAACATTCAATCCTGCAGGTTCTCTTCCTCCCCCTCCTCTTCCTCCTCCTCCTTTTTCTCCTCCTCCTCTTCCTCTCCGTCCTATTCCTCCTCTCCTTCTTCTTCCTCCTCTCCCTCCTTTCTGAGAAAGGGCCTCATATACCCCAGGGTGACTTTCAACTCATTATACTGCAGAAGATGGCTTTGAATTTATAATCCCCCTAGCTTCCACTCCTTTGTGCTGGTATTTCAGTCATTTCTTCTTTTTTTTTTTTTTTTTTGAGACAGGGTTTCTCTGTGTAGCCCTGGCTGTCCTGGAACTCACTCTGTAGACCAGGCTGGCCTCGAACTCAGAAATCCACCTGCCTCTGCCTCCCAAGTGCTGGGATTAAAGGCGTGCACCACCACTGCCTGGCTGGGCAGTCATCTCTATCACACCCAGTTTGATAGGATGCTGGGAATCTGGTTCTGGGCTTTGTGAGCACAACACATGCCTAGCTCTCCATCTTCTTTTCTCCTGGAGGCATTTCTCTTTGCCTCTGGGAACACAAAAACTCTGCCTTCAGATCAGTGCTGACAAACGCCCCCTCCACCCCCCACCCCCACTTCATCCACCCCGGAAGTCTAGTGCCTAAGAAATACAATTCATGTACACCACTCCCGCTGAGGTCCAAGCCCGCCCTCTCTTCACTGTTTCTCTCCTCATCCTTCACCGTCAGTCATCTTCGTGTCTGTGCCCCCAAACATCCGGGAGCTGCAAGGCCCGGCTCCATCTACTGTAAGCATGTCAAAAGGCCACACTCCAGGTCTCAGAGAGGAGGGCAGAGGCCTAGGGGAGAGAGAGAATATAGCTTAGGGATCCTGGCTCCCTCACTGGGAGAACTCTTTTTCAGGGTTATCGACTCCTTGACAGAGACAGACCTTAGACTAGAGGTTCTCAACTGTCCTGATGCCGAGAGACTTTGACACAGTTCCTCAGATGGTGGTGACCCCAACCATAAAATAATTTGTGTTGCTTCTTCACAACTGTAATTTTGCTACTGTTATGAATTATAAAGTAAATATCTGATATGCAGATGGTCTTAAAGGGCCTTTTGACACCCCCCCACACACACATACACAGGGGTACCAACCCACTGAGAATCATTGCCTTAGGTTAGGTTCAAGCTTTTTTTCCCTTCTTTTCTTTTTCTTTTTTTCTCTTTGTTTCTTTTTTCTTTTCTTTTCTTTTCTTTCTTTCTTTCTTTCTTTCTTTCTTTCTTTCTTTCTTTCTTTCTTTCTTTCTTTCTTTCTTTCTTTTTTTTTCTTTGAGACAGGGTCTCATGTAGCCTGCTGGGACACCAAAAACAAGCATTCTCCCAACACTTGTTTGAGACCGGAGACTGAATTTGGAGCTTCAGTTCCTACCAATATTTTCTCTTAAAGAATTTTTTCTTGATGATGATGATGGTGATGATAATGTTTTGGTTATTTTGGGTTTTTGAGACAGAGTTTCTCTGTATAACCTTCTTTGGCTGTCCTAGAACTTGCTCTGTAGACCTTGAGCTCATAGAGATACACCTGCCTCAGTCTCCCGAGTTCTGTGATTAAAGGCAAGCACACCCACACCGGCACCATTCAACTTTCCTTTTTATTTTTTTTGAGACAGGATCTCACTTGGTCACTGTGTAGCTCTGGCTGGCCCAGAACTACTATGTACATCAGGTTGGCCTCAAATTCACAGAGATCTGTCTACCTTTGCCTCCCAAGGACTGGAATTAAAGGCGTGCGCCACCACACCAGACCAGGCCCTAGATCATACTGTTTTTTTTTTTGTTTTTTTTTTTTTTAACATATTTTATTTTGTGGGTGGTGCGGCACACACGTGCCAACAAGCCCAGGTTTGTCAGGCTTGACAGCAGGAGCCTTTACCCTCTGAGCCATCTTGCTAGCCCAAGATCATATTTCAACCTTAAGAGAAAACACATGCACTATCTGTTTTTCTAGTCGCCCCTGGGCATTTGTTTTCTTATAGAAGTTTGGAGAAGTCTGAAGGATCCGTCCCAAAGAATGGACAAGTGGCTCGCTTCTGCCCCCTAGAGGACATAAATAAGGAAGCCGGGGAGCTAAATACGTGCTCAGAAATCCCTACAGAAACAAGAATTTAAAACTCTAAATCTAAAGAGACCATTATTTAGTTCGGGAAAGGGAGGCAGGCTGGAAGCAGGTTATTCAGACCAAGAGTAAGAGGACCACATCAGGATAGACCGATAATCAGACAGGGAACGCTCACACCCGCCCCCACCCAACACACACTTTCCTGTCCCTACCTCATTCCCATCCCCACCTCAAGACAGGGTTTCTCTGTATAGCCCTGGCTATCCTGGAAGTCACTCTGTAGACCAGGCTGGCCTCAAACTCAGAGATCCCCGCCTGCCCCCGACTCTTGCGTGCTGGGATAAAAGCCATGAACCACCACCCAGCCGGAAGCACTCATCTTAACACAGATCCCAGATGGCTTTTTTGAGAGTGTTTTATTTTGTGTGTTTGAGGGCTTTGCATGTGCACCATGCGTTTATAGGTGCCCGGAGAGGTCAGAAGCCGGCATCAGATTCCTGGAACCGGAGCTAAGAAGGACGGGTTGAGTTACAGTGTGGGTGCTGGGAAATGAGTCCTAGTCCTCGTCAAGAACAACGGGTTCTCTTAACCCCCGGAGCTATCTCTCCATCTCTCCAGGCTCTCCGTTCCCCACACCTTTATACCAGGGCAAGCCTGGGAAACAAACACACATCATTCATGAATCCTACAAAAGCTCTCATCTACACGGTTACTATAGCCTGTGTGAGTTGAGTCTCCGGTCCTTGCTCCAAGGAGGATGAACCAGTTAGATTATCTCTTTTGAGATACTTGGCTTGCCGATTGAGAAAAGAGTCTGTTTGCAAAATGCCGTGCCAGTCAGGATACCACCTCGTGCTTGCTGGCATGATTTCACTTGTTCTGTTCTACCTCAGTTTCCTTGACTGTAAAAGCAGAATGTAGCTCACTAAGTAAGCCTCCTTTCTGCTTTCTGTCTGCAAAGCCTTAGCCCCTTCCTTCCCTCAAAGAGGCCTCAGGGAAACTTGTCTAGGTGCCCAGCCTAGGATGCTGGTCTCCATACCTGTGAAGATTTACCTCCTCCCAAACAGTTCCTGAAAATCCCAGCAGCTGCTGAAACCTGTGCCCTCCCTATCCTCTAGGTTCAGCGCTTTGGGTGTCCCTGTTGCTGGCGTTCCCAGCCACGCTGTAGGTTCCTTCTTTTCGCTGCTGTCTAGGTTGGAACGTGGATTTTCATTTCACAAGGGAGTCCTGAGGAGAAAGGAGAGTTGACTGAAAAAGGAACATTTCTGGAAAATCTTGAGATCTGAAATCTATCACAGCAGGCTTTAAACCCTGGCTCTGCTACTTAATAAGTGTGTGATTTGGAGCAAGTTACCCATTTGGGCTTGGTTTTCTAATCTGCAGAATGGGCATAAGAAAAATGTCTAAATGCTGTGGGGACGGGGACGCTCACATTGTGCTTGTAGACAAGGTGGTGGTTTACTTTTCTCCCCAGGCCTCTGGCTTTTGTGTAATAAACAGAGGGTGTGGGTGCACGATCCCAAGCATCCTTTCTGCTTGGGCTCCAAAACATGGATGTGTAGATACTAAGCACCTCCTACCCCCAGCATTTGGGAGGCTGAAGCGGGGGAGACAGGGGAGCTTGAAGTCATCCAGGGCTACATAACGAGAACTCTCTCAAATCATCACACCCACTCACACTCATTCACACACTCACACAGACACACACATAAACACACACATAAACACACACACATACACACACAAGCACTCACACAGACACACACGAGCACACATAAACACACTGACACACATACAAACATACACTCACACACTCACATACACACAAAGACAACAACGCACATAAACACTATTACATACAAGCACTCACACACAAGCACTCAGACACAAACCCACAAACACAAACACAAGCATTCATACAGACACATACACAAACACACACACACACACACACACACACACACACACACACACAAACTCACATGGTCACATGGACATCAGAGGACAATTCTTCCTTCCTCCGTGTGGGTCCTAGGATGGAACTCAAGTCATGAGCTTGGTGGCAGGTGCCTTTATTCCCTGAACCACCTTGAAGCACCCTGTCTGGATTTTCTCATGTTTTCTCTGCTTCTCAGAAAGAGTCCACGCCAAAGATCTGTCCTTTCCACCTTGCCTCAGAGCGGAAGCATCCAAATAGACAAGCCCTAAAAATGTCATTTCTTCAGCCAACAAAACAAAGCCCTCTGAACACTTTCAAAATTATTTGTCATAAACCCCGAGGTAACCAAGAAAGCTTAGAATGAACGGGAATAGATTTCTTTCTTTTTTTATTTTTTTTTAATTTGTTTTGGTTTTTTGAGACAGGGTTTCTCTGTATACCCCTTGCTGTCCTGGAACTCACTCTGTAGACCAGGCTGGCCTCGAACTCAGAAATCCACCTGCTTCTGCCTCCCAAGTGCTGGGATTAAAGGCGTGCGCCACCACTGCCCGGCCCTAACTGGGACTTTTAACACACACATGCACTTACTTCTCTCTCTCTCTTACATACACACACACTCACACAGATGCGCTTTCTTATACATGCACACACACTCTCGCACACACAAACTCTCTCTCTCTCACACACACACACACACACAACTTGCACATACAATCTCTGACATATACACACATTCTCACACACACACACACACATTCTCACACACACACACACAGACACTCACACACAGACACAGACACACAGACACACACACAGACAGACAGACAGACAGACACATGCTCACTCGCCTATTGGTTAAAACAACGTATTTGGCCTGAAGTCAAGTAAGGGCCTTTTGTTAGTCTGAAGTCATTTTTCAGGAGTGGGGAGGCCATTTCCACCTCTGACTTCCTCTCTGAAGGTTAATAAAAGTGTCAGACCAAATCCAGGGGATGCTGGCAGCCCTTTCAGCATCACGGATAAATCACAGCCACACCCTTTTCTCACACCAGGTGCCAACACTGCAACCTTCAGAGGAAAACTTTTCTCATCAACCTGAGCTAGCAGGAAAATCCAGAAAGGCTGGGAGTGGATCCAGAGCCCCGATTTGCTATCTTTTCCAGAAATGCGTCACTCACTCGCCCAGCATATACAAACAAGGCAGTGGCTTTTTTTTTTTTTTTTTTTTTTCCTTTTAACTAGGAGACAATTCACATAACATAAATTCATCATTTTAAAGTTTACATGTCAGGGTTTCGATATGTCAGTCTGCGCCACACCACACTCCCGTTCTTAAGCCCTTCCATCATCAGAAAGAGGCCAGACTTGCCAGCAGTCCTCCTATCACCTCCTGTCTCTCCCTGGTACCTTCCTCTCCCAGTCTCTGGCAGCCAGTGCTCTGCTTTCTGTCATTATAGTGTTGAGGTTTGGGAAGTTGCATCAAAATGCAATCATAAAATATGGGCTTGCTTACACCTGGCTTATTTTATTTAGCATGGTGTTTTAAAAGTTTGTGTTTGTGGTATCTGACAGCATCACCTTATTTCTTACTTCCAAAACATATCCCACTGTATACACCACATTTTATTTATCCACTCATCAGCTGATGGACATTTGGGTTGTTTCTACTTATTAGCTTTTATGGATCCTGCTGAGATGAATATGCGTGCATGAGTGTTTGAGGTTTCGATTCTCTTGGACACTGTCTTAGTCACTGCTCTGTTACGGTGAAGAGACACCATGACTGAGGCAAAGCAACTCTTATAAAAGAAAACATCTAATTGAGGACTTCCTTACGGTTTTAGAGGGTTAGTCCGTGATCATCATGGGAGAAGCAGATAAACATGGTGCTGGAGCAGTAGCTGGGAGCTTGACATCCTGATCTGCAGGCAGCAGACAGAGAAATAGACTGGGCCTGGCTTGGAAACTCACCCTGAATGACACACCTCCTCTAACAAGGCCACACCTCCTAATCCTTTCCAAACAGTTCCACCAACTGGGCATCAAACATTTAAATATATAAACCTACAGGGGCTGTTCTCATTCAAACCAACACAGACATTACCATGAGAAAAATTTGTGGACCACATGGTATTTCTATAGTTAACTGAGAACCTGCCAGACTGTTTTATCTCTGCCCCTGCTGCTGTGCTAGGAGGCTACAGTAAAACAGTGGGCCAGACAGGCCTGGTCACTACCTGCTAGAGTCTGGAACTCAGCATGGGACCGGGGGGGGGGCATAAAACAGACAACTGCAGAGTAGGTGTTAGTGTACTTGCAGAAATGCCAGGATGGGGAAGTATAGGCTGCATTGAGACTGTCCTGTAAGAAGATCTATGTGAGGGCATGGTGATGTCCTAGTTTGCTTTGTATTGCTGTGATAAAGATCATGAAGAAAAGGAAGAGATGGCTTATTTCATTTTACAGCTTACAATCCACTGGAAGGGAAGTCAGGGCAGGAACTCAAGGCAGGAACCCAGAGACAGGAACTGAAGCAGAGGCCACAGAGAAACACTGTTTGTTGGTTTGCTCTGCATGCTTTCTTATACAATCCAGGGCCACTACCCAGAAGTAATACTGCCCACATCAATCACAAATCAAGAACATACCCCACAGGCCTGCCTCCCACCAATCAGACAGCTGAATCTTCCTGCATCAGTTAGGGAAGAACTGCAAGAGTTGCCCTATGGTATCTGTATATCTAACTATGAAGTTCTGAGCCTTAAAATCAAACTTCACACTTTGTTTCTTGCCCAGCTCTGGTGGGAATGCAACCATCATGGAAACAGAGGGAGCACTGACTTCATCTTGTGAAGAAGTTAGAGTCATCGGATGGAGTCCCCCTCCTCCACACCCTCAACACCCACAGCGGCTCGTTAGTAGTCTAGACTCTCAGTGCTCACATTTGAAGTGACCCTGGGTGTAGTCACAGGACCTCTGGCTGTTCTCTATCTTCTGTGTAGCCCTGTTGTCTGTACCCTGGACTATTCACAGCCTGACCCTACCTGCCCTTGGTGGTTGGAGGCGAGTTGGCACAGGGTCAACAACACAGACTCCGGGAGCAGGTGAGAAATGCTACAGCAAGCTCATCTGAACACTGCTGCAAGCTCCTTTGATGCTCTCCATCCACGCCCCAAGACAGCATCTCTTCTGAACAGCAGTTCCCAATTGACTGGCATTGTCTGTGCCAGCAATGCTTGGTCTCTCAGGCAGTCCTCAATTAGGTTCTCCTGTAGAAGATGCTTTTGCGGCTGCCTGGCCCCTGATGTTTACATAGAGGTGGCCCCAACATTCCTGCTATATAGCCTGACTGGGAATTCCTATTGAAAAACTCAACATTGTACATCTTTGTGAGTTCAAGACCAGCCTGGTCTACAGAGTAAGTTCTAGGACAGGCAGAGCTATACAAGAAACCCTATTTCAAAAAACAAGCAAATAGAACTGGAGAGATGGCACTGACTGCTCTTCCAGAGGTCCTGAGTTCAATTCCCAGCAACCACATGGTGGCTCACAACCATCTGTAATGGGATCTGATGTCCTCTTCTGGTGTGTCTGAAGACAGCAACAGCGTACTTACATACATAAAAATAAATGAATAAATCTTTTAAATACAAGCAAACAAAAAATTTCATTATAGACATTTTCTTATACTAGAGCTGGACATGAGTGTTGGATTTAAGTCCCCAGAGTTGTGACCCAGTTATACGGCCCACCGTGCATCACTCATTACACAACACCGCCATTCCTGCTGTGAGAGAGGGCAACCATACCCTCTCCCCAAGATGCTGAGTGAACTTTTATAATTGCCTCTAATAGAAATTGGTAGAGTTGCCGGGCAGTGGTGGCGCACGCCTTTAATCCCAGCACTTGGGAGGCCGGTGGATTTCTGAGTTCGAGGCCAGCCTGGTCTACAGAGTGAGTTCCAGGACAGCCAGGGCTACACAGAGAAACCCTGTCTCGAAAAAGAAAAAAAAAAAAAAAAGAAAAGAAATTGGTAGAGTTATGATATACAGCTGCTGAAACAGGTGAGGTAGTCAGTTTATGGATGGACCACGCCTGATGTTCCCATGAGGGTATTTTGAGGTCCTTTTTATATAACATCTCACGGAACTCTTAAAACATCCTCTGAAGCAGGTACAGGACAAACTAACTCCACCACGCAGACGAACAGCAGCTTTGGGCTTCAGTGCTGGTTCAATGGGCATCAAAGCCCCTTTCCCTGCCTACCTCAGTCTTAACCCACACTCAAAGGCAGAGTGGTCTTCTAGACACTAATATTTTTTCTGTGACATCCCAGATATGAAGACATGTTGTCACTCAGCCACAGCACAACTACCACAGCATGACACTGGTTCAAAGATGCCCTCTAATCCATAAACCACATTCCAGTGTCCCTGTTGGAACAGTCCCGACATCCCAGCTGGGACCCCAGGCTGCATGCTGCATTTAGCGGTAGTTGCCTTTGGTCTCTTTCAGTTAGGACAGTCCCCTCAGGCTTTCCTTATATTTCATAACCTTGACATTCTGCAGAGCACGAGATGTGCCCCAGTTTGGGTTCATCTGATAGCTTCCTCGTGGTTTTTGTATTTTTGGCAGGGAAGCTACAGAAGCAGTAGCTGGTCTTGTGGATGTGTCACGCTCTGAGGCTTGTGACATCTATTAGGCTCATTACTGGTAGATGCTGGGGACTTTCAACCAAGGACTTGGGGCTGTGTATTGAAAAAGAAAACTACAACTTCTGGGAATTCTGTTCCTCAACAAATCCTTTAAGATTACGGATAGCAGTCCAGTTCGACAGAGGACAGTGTGTAAGGAGAGCCACTACCACCCTTAAAGGCCGTGTGTAGCCTTTTCCCAGGAGTGGTTTGGAGTGGCTGGAAGGAATTCTTCAGTAAGCCACTCAGAGAGGAGGGGAGACCTCACACAGCATCCTCAAGTAGAGGAGTGAGCAAGGAGCTGGGTGCTGGGTAAGAAAGGATGAAGCTGACAGGGTGCAGAAACAAGTCAAAGGAAGACCAGAGCTCAGAGGGTAATAGGAGAGAGCAGAGACAGCTATAGGGCAGGAAGAATGCGAGTTCCAGGCCAGCCTGCAGCTCTGACTCAAAACCAAAGCTACACAAAAGCAAAATTTTGACAGGAATACAAAATTGAGCAGCTCACAATTCTTTTTTAAAAAGTTGTGATAGAGCTGGGTGTGGATAATCCCAGCACTCAGGAATCAGAAGCAGAGAGATCTCTGTCAGTTCAAGGCCAGCCTGGTCTAAAGAGGGATGTCCAGACCAGGTCAGGGCTACATAGAGAAATACAGTCCCCCAAAACAAATAATAATAATAATAATAATAATAATAATAATAATAATATAAAAATAAAAAAGTACAAGATTGCTATACTGATGGAAACCAAAATGCTATTGAAAGAAATTAAAGAACATCAAATGAGGGGGCTGGAGAGATGGCTCAGCGATTAAGAACACTGACTGTTCTTCCAGAGGTCCTGAGTTCAAATCCCAGCAACCACTTGGTGGCTCACTGCCATCTGTAATGAGATCTGATGCCCTCTTCTGCAGTGTCTGAAGACAGCTACAGTGTACTCACATATAATAAATAAGTAAATCTTTAAAAAAAAAAAGAACATCAAATGAACAGATAGACATTTATAGTCTACCTATACTGAGCACTGAATGCTGTTAAAAATGGCATTCTCTTTTTTGGCAACTCTTGACAATTGTATCTGCAGATTTAGCTCTCCCTCTCCCTGCCTGCCCTCTGTCTCAAAAAGCACAGTTGTCAAGACTGCGCTCCAGAGACAGAGGCAGGTGGATCTATGTGAGTTCGAGGCCAGCCTGGTCTACAGACTGAGTTTCATGCCAGCCAGGGCTACACAGAGAAACCCTGTCTCAAAAAAATACCCCCCCCCGAACAAAACAAAACAAAACACCCACAAAAAAACCCCCAATCAACCAAACAAACAAAACAAAAACCCTAAAACTAACAAACAAGAAAGTTGTAGTGGTGAAATCCTAGGAGTAGTGGCGTATGTCTGAAATCCCAGCTCTCAGAATGAGTTCCAACCCAGCATGGGGCTGTCTCAGATAAATAAACAAATGTATAAAATTGTGGTTAAAAACAATATAGCCCAGCACTTATTTTAATCATTCGTAGGCACGCAATTCATGCTCACTAAATATGTCCCCACGTTCTGTAATCATTATGTTTATGTACACCTAAAACCCTTTATTATCCCCCAACAAAGACTCCATGCCCACCAGAGGACCCCCATCTGTGTCCAGCGTCTGCTGACCCCTCCTCATCCTGCCTTCTGCCCCTCTGAGGTGATAAACAGCTTGCCTCATCACACCCACAGTCAAGAGCAGAGAAATGATCGCAGCGTGATGCTTCTGGCGCTCAGCCTGTCTCTACACTTCCACAGTCCAGGACCCAAGTCCAGGGGCTGGTGGTGCCCACAACAGGAGGGTCTTCCTACTTTAATTAATGTAATCAAGACAAGCCTGGCAGGCTTGCTACACACAGGCCTACCCAATCTGTTGCTCTGAGACTCTCGGCCCAGGTGACTCGAGATTGGGTCAAGTTGCTAATTAAAACTAGCCATCACAGCTGCTATGAACGTCAGAGAACAGATGCTGAGTCCTTGATGTGAATTCTCTTATGTCTACCCATGGAAACCAATTCCTGGAAGCTCCCCAGTTGTCGTGTGTGTGTGTGTGTGTGTGTGTGTGCGCGCGCGCGTGTGTGCGCTTTGGGGGTTTTATTTGTTTTGTTTTTAAATATTTATTTTATTTTTATTTGTGTATCTGTGTGAATGTAGGCCCCGTGTGTACAGGTGCGCTCAGAGCAGACAGAAGGCATCAACCCCCCCTGAGCTGCTGGTCAGGGATGCTGGGAACCAAACTCTGGTTCTTTGCTTTTGTGCCTTGTGTTTAATCAGGCGGAGCCACCCGCTAAGTTTCTTCTTATCCTTCATTAAGGCCTTCCACAGGACGATTCCTCTGCAGGGCCCTCTACTTCCACTGGAGCCTTGCTGCCTCTCCCAGTAGAACACTTCACACAGGCTTCACAACACAGAAACCAAGTGGCTGCTCCATGCAGACCTCAGCCCCAGGCAGCTTTAGATGTTCCTAGGGCAACCTTCTCAATTCCCAGAAGGGAAGAGTAAGACTCCAAGCGGTTAAATGTCAGGCAGAAAGACACGGCTGTGTACACAGCAGTCTGAAATTCAACCCACAGTCCTCACACCAGCGCTATTCTTCCCGTGTCCTACACCCTTTATTTCCAAAACATGTCTCCCTTTGCCTCAGCTATGCAGACTTTGTTTGGGAAACACACTGGCTGCATAAAGACATTTTTTTCTCCCTCATTCTTTTGAAAGTGTTTTAGCTTTACGCTCCTGCAGGTTGCCGGTACTATTTCGTGATACTGAACAAGGAGGGAAGGCATCAGCTGCGCTGGGGAGACATGTCACAGGCCCTGCCGCTGAAGCCGTGTGGCTTATTTTAGTAAGTTTTCCATCAGTTGCTTCCTCAGAGAGAACTGTTGCTTCCTGGCCTCCCTGGACGATGTTTAGGCTTCTGTTTAAGGGTTAGTATCCAGATGAGTCTACGTGATCCCAGCACAGCTAGGCTTGGTGTGGGGGTGGAGGCGGTGAATGCAGTCTTAGCAGCCTGTGAAGGAGCCTGCTTCACAAATATTTACCCAGCTCATGGTCATAATAGCGTGGGACGGATCTGCAGTCTGCTGCAGCTGGCCTTCTGTTTTGATGTCAACATGAATACAGTTGCTTGCTTTTTTGTTTGTTTGTTTTTCCAGACCGAGTTTCTCTTTATAGCCGTAGCTATCCTAGAACTCTCTTTGTAGACCAGGCTGGCCTCGAACTCACAGAGATCTGTCTGCCTCTGCCTCCCCAGTGGTAGGACTAAAGGCATGTGCCACCACTGCCCAGCTGCCTTTTTTTTTTTTTTTTAACCATATTTTGTCTTTTCCTAAGTTAGCGCCTTCAAAGACACAGCTACTCCCCACCCCACCCCCACCCGAGAGCCTGTGAGTCACCTTAGGTGCACACTTAGGGTTTGTAGGACTTCTTGTTTTCCCACGTATGTCTGCTGCACACAAACGGACCATCCCTAGAAGTAGCCTGGCAGACCTTGGCAGAATATTTTATTATTATTCAAACTGTTATATTTATTGATTGATTGATGATGCACATATGTGTGTGGGCACATGTGTGGCATGGTATATGTGTGGAGATCAAAGGTCACCTTGAAAGAATTGGTTCTCTTCTTCTAACATGTGGGTCTGGGGGTTGAATTTAGGTCTTCCGGTTTAAGAGCAAGTTTAGTTTAGTTAGTGTATATGTATATGTGTTCACAATAATGTGTGTGTGTGTGTGTATGTGTGTGTTTGTGTATCTGTACTCACCAGGGTATGTGTATGTGCATGTGTATGTATATGTGTGC
The DNA here is from genome assembly GCA_028551405.1 of Uromys caudimaculatus. Taxonomy (NCBI): domain Eukaryota; kingdom Metazoa; phylum Chordata; class Mammalia; order Rodentia; family Muridae; genus Uromys; species Uromys caudimaculatus. Next base: position 80,941,037 of record CM052705.1, on the reverse strand, counting down.
ACACACCATGATGTGTGTGTCTGTGTGCTTACCAAGGTGTGTGTGTGTGCGCGCATATGTATGTA
>CM052705.1:80928247-80940872 GCA_028551405.1 Uromys caudimaculatus | reverse complement strand
TGTCTGTGTGTATGGTGTGTGTACGTGTGTGGTGTGTGTGTGTGTGTGTGAGTGTGTGTATGTGAGTGTGTGTGTGTGTCTGTGTGTCTGTGTGTATGGTGTGTGTACGTGTGTGGTGTGTGTGTGTGTGAGTGTGTGTATGTGAGTGTGTGTGTGTGTCTGTGTGTATGGTGTGTGTACGTGTGTGGTGTGTGTGTCTGTGTGTGTGTGTGTGTCTGTGTGTGTGTGTCTGTGTGTCTGTGTGTATGGTGTGTGTACGTGTGTGGTGGGTGTGTGTGTGTGTGAGTGTGTGTATGTGAGTGTGTGTGTGTGTCTGTGTGTGTGTGTGTCTATGTGTGTCTGTGTGTGTGATGTGTGTGAGTGTGTGTATGTGTGTGGTATGTATGTGGTATGTGTGTGTGTGTGTGAGTGTGAGTGTGTGTGCATGTCTGTGTGTGTGTGTGTGTGTGTGTGTGTGTGGTGTGTGTGTGTGTATGCGTGTGTGTGGTGTATGTGTGCGTGTCAGGCCCAGACTCAAGCACCTTTACCCACTGAGCCATGAGGATCCACTCTGGCAAGTTACACTGGCTGTGTGGAGGGCTCATTTGTTGCTACATGGACTCCAGGTCTGAGTCTCCTCACAATGTGTAACAGGCTTACCTCAGGAGGTGACCCCACAGACTGTGGAGGGGGTCACGATGAGGATGACGGCCTCAGAGTTTCACAGGCTGTCTTACTTAGGATTTTACTGCTGTGAACAGACACCATGACCAAAGCAACTCTTATAAGGACAACATTTAATTGGAGCTGGCTTACAGGTTCAGAGGTTCAGTCCAGTATCATCAAGGTGGGAGCATGGCAGTGTTCAGGCAGGCATGGTGCAGGAGGAGCTGAGAGTTCTACATCTTCATCTGAAGACTGCTAGAAGAGTCTCAAAGCCCATGCCCACAGTGACACACTTCCTCCAACAAGGCCACACCTCCAATAGTGACACTCCCTGGGCTAAGCTTATTCAAACCACCACACCTCTACTCCTTGGCCCCCATAGACTTGTTCAAACACGAGTCTATGGGGGCCATACCTAGCCACAGGATAATGCAAAATACATGTAGTCCAGCTTCAAAAATCCCACAGACTGTCACAGTCTGAATAATGTTAAAAATCCAAGTTCAGAGTCTCTTCTGAGATTCATGCAATTTTTTAACTGTAATTCCCCTATAAAATCAAAATCAAAAAGTAGATCACATAACCCCAATATCACAGAATGTGCATTACCATTCCAAAATGACATAATGAGGAAATCCTGGACAAAAGCAAGGCCAAAACCCAGCTGGGCAAACTTCACACTCTGCATCTCCATGTCTGATGTCCAGCTCCTTCCTGCTTTGTTCACTGCAGCACAATTCCCTTGGGCTGGTTCTATTCCCTGTTAGCAGCTTTCCTCAGCAGGTATCCCATGGCTCTGGCATCTCTAACATCTTGGGGTCTCCAAGCCAAGTTCAATTTTATATCTTCTTGTAAAAATGTCTGGGACCCACACACGATCTTGGCTCCTCCAAAGGGCTTGGGTCTCTTCTCTAGCTCTGCCCTCTGTAGCACTCTAGGCTCTGGTTGACTCCACTCCACTGCTGCTGTTCTTGGTGGTCATCCCATGGTATTAGCATCTCCAATTCACTGGAGTCTTCTGCTGCAACTAGGCTTCACCAATAGTGGCTTATAGCCTTTCTTCATGGTGCCAAGCCTCAATGTCTTTTCATGACCCCTTCAGTCCTGGACAGTCAACTGCAAATGAGGCTGCACCTTCACCAATGACCTTTGTTGGCCTCTCACAGTGTCAAGCCTCAGCTGAACTCCGTGGCCCTTTCATGCCTTCAAAACCAACGATCCTTATATATTACAAAGTTCAGCTGCAGCATGAGGTACAACCTTGGCTATCTTGGAAACACAGCCTCTTTGTGCTCTCAGAAAACACTTCCCAGTAGATTTCACCCCAATGGTACTGGTCTTTTCTTAACCACCACTAACTTCTTAGCTCCAGCTAACCAGTCACTGGTTTTCCCAGGAGTCTCCTCCTCATTCTAAAGCCAGAGCCACATGGCTGAAGCTGCCAAGCTGTACTCTTACTGGAGCTGGAACATGGCCCCCTTGTTCAATTACATCATCACCAGTTTTCTGTTTTCCAATGGGTTCCTTCGCTGCCTAAGATTACCTGCTCTGCTTGCTTGCTCTGTAGGTTGACCTTGAACTCAGAGATCTACATGGCTCTGTCTCCTGAATGCTGGGATTAAAGGCATGTACCACCACCCCGGACCTAAGCTTTTCTCTACTTAGAACTTTCTCTGTACCAATTTAGCCTAGAACTCGGGGATCTGCTTGCCTCTGTCTCCTGGAATTTTAAAGACGCGCACCACCATGCCTGGACCTAAGCTTTTCATGGTCACTATTTCTCAATATCTGGGTCAAGTCTGTGTCTTCTAGCCTCAAGATCTGGATCACAAGTGTTCCAGCTATTTCTGGATTGTAGTTCATTCCAGATTAAAAGTCCAAACTATTCCCCTTTCAATGGCAAATTCATAAACAATAAACTTAGCTGGGTGGGATCTTGCCCCAGAATCACCACTCCCTTGATATGCTTCTTTCCTCAAACACAGGATTCAGCTCCATTTCACTTCCTGGTGCCCCTTTATTACTGGAACCATACATTTTGTATTTTTTCTTTTTAACCTTGCTATGCTTCATCAAAACACTCTTCATGAGACTAAACCACAGCACAGAGTTTAAACTGGATTGTTTTTTGACCTTCTTTGTCAATACAATTAATCTGAGTCTCTTTATCTTAGCCTCAGACAGACTCTTTAGACAAGAGCAAAAAGCAGTCACATTCTTCTCAAAAATATCACAAAAACAGGCTCTAGGCCCCACATACTAACATTCTTCTCCTCTGGGCCAGGTCTGCACAGTTCAAATCCCCCTCAGCACCAATCTCTTCCATATCCCTTGATGATTCCTTAAGCCCCACTTAAAGCATTCCATGGCTTTCCAAATCCAAAGTCCCAGAATCTACATTCCTCATAGGTCAGGCCTATCACAGCAATACCCCAGTCCCTGGCACCAACTTCTGCCTTCGTTAGGGTTTTACTGCTGTGAACAAACACCATGACCAAGGCAACTCTTATAAAAGACATTTAATTGGGACTGGCTTACAGATTCAGAGGTTCAGTCCATTATCATCATGGTGGGAGCATGGCAGCATCCAGGCAGGTATGGAACAGGAGGAGCTAAGGGTTCTACATCTTGATCTGAAGGCCACCAGAAGACTGTCTTCCAGTCAGCTAGGAGAAGGGTCTCAAAGCCCACCCCACAGTGACACATTTCTTCCAACAAGGCCACACTCACTCTAACAAGGCCACACCCACTTTAATAAGGCCACGCCTCCAATAGTGACACTCCCTGGGTCAAGCATATTCAAAGCACCACACAGGCCCAGAAAGCAGACTTTTGAGGGGCGAAACTGGTGGATGTGGCTGGGCACTCTGCAGTGTAAGTCCTTATTCTTGTACCTTGTCTAGAGATTTCTGTAAATCCTTCTGTTGCTTTCCCTGCACTCTCAGATCTTAGGCTGGTATTTCTTTTGAGTGTAATCTCATTTTGAGACTGTGCAGCATCCAGCATCCAGGAAAGCCCTGGTGGATCTTGTTAGCATCATGCTCTCCCGCTGTTGCTTCTGCACTGAACTGGGACGTGGTGTAATACTGGCTGTTGCAGAAAAGGGGAGGGGAAGTTCTGAGGCTGTCACCCTCATCTCGACCTCCACCTTGGTCTCTGGGATCATCTGCCCCCAAGAGAGTCTGTTGTGTTGTGAGGAGACTTGAATAGCCTTATGGAGGAGTCCATGTTGTAGCAGGCCTCCCCCACCCTAGCCAGAGTAACTTGTCAAGTATGTGAGGACATCCTTCGGCCCCAGCCAAGACCCAAATTCCCCTGATATCCTGTTATAATAGCCTGATACTCTTGAGCCATGGCAGAACTGTGTGAGATGACAAATTCCTACTCTTTCTGTAAACCTGTAAGTCTTCAGAGTCATTCGCTATGCATTAATAGGCAAGTAAAGCTCTGGGCATCACACAGCCAACTTTACTGAGGTTACACAGATGCAGCCAAGTTTCTCAGGTTTTCTCAGTCATGGGTACAAAAAAAGAACACAGTAATGCGCAGATCTCATTGGCTCTTGATTCTAATGCCAAAGCAAGATCTACCTGGTACGTGCTTGTGAGATGATATCATGCCTAGCAGTCACTTTCAGTTTGTTTGCTTGTTTGTTTTTTTCTTTAAAAGATTTATTTATTTTATGTGTATGAGTGCACTGTCACTGTCTTCAGATACACCAGAAAAGGGCATCGGATCCCATTACAGATGGTTGTGAGCCATCATATAGTTGCTGGGAATTGAACTCAGGACTTTTGGAAGAGCAGTCAATGCTCTTAACCGCTGAGCTATCTCTCTAGCCTCACCTTAAATTTCTAATGTAAGAGTTGACAAGTTTTGTGTTTTGTTTTTCTGGAAAGGACTAAAAAACACAAATTTTAGCTGTTGAAGGTTTGTCTTATGAAATATGTGGCAAGGGGGTAACTCCAGACCCATGCCAAGGTGTGCCCCTGGGTAATCACACCAAGAAACAGATCTGGTATAAAGAGGTTTATTGGGGGAAGGGAGAGGAAGGAGGACCTGGAGAAGGGATAGAGGCACATGGGTAAACAGACATGCAGACAGGCAGACAAATAGGAGCAGAACCATGAAGGCAGAGAAGAGGATGGGGCAGAGAGAGAGAGAGAGAGAGAGAGAGAGAGAGAGAGAGAGAGAGAGAGAGAGATAGGCGCGCAGTCATATCTCACACCTGGCACACCTGGCACATCTGGTCCCTGTGGCAGGTGATGATGTAAATGTAAACCGTTGCTAGGTCCCTGGAGGCACCTAGTGGAATCTGTAAGCAACCAGTTTTTCCCAGTTCTTCAGCCTTGAGGGTGCCAGGCAAAAGCAGATGTAGATGACATGTACATGAGTGGGCATGGCTGTATTCCAGTAAAACTTTAGGAAGCAGGCTGCATTTGGCCCGTGGAGTGAGTTATGGTTTGCCAGTTTCAACTTACTGAAGAAAATAAAACAAACAGAGGTGAAGAGGAGAACAATGGACAAAGTATTGATAGCCATTGAAAGGTCGGGGACGGATCTGCGGTGGTTCATGGCACAATTCTCTCTGTTATTCCCTCACTTGACTTCTGTGCACATATGCTTTCATTTCAAGCTGGTGTTTAATCAGAAGGAACCTCCCAGAAGCTGAGGAATGCAGCAGACCTCCGCAGTCTTGTTGAGGGTCCTAGTATTTCCCAGGAGGCTCACAGACGAATTTCCTTTCAGAGTCTTACACCCTGGTAAACAGTTTTCCAAAAATGGAGATTCCAATGCTCAGGGATGGAGCTCAATGCCCTCAGGGAAGCAGTGTTGTTTTCTTATTTCTCAGTGGGAAATTGGAATGTCCCAGGGTGGACAAGAAATTCACCAGAAGCTCTGTGAAGCACTGGGAACTCAGGAAGTTGGAATCTAGTCAGAACATCTGGGAATTTAAAGAAAAAAAAAATAAAGTTAAGCTATTCATCAGACTCCATAAATTCTCTCAAAAGCAGATACTGTAATTACAGAGACGAGACAATGGGCCATGCTGTCAGCAGAAAGGAATCCATGCATCTCAAGCGAAACTGCGCAGAGTCCTTACCTAATTTTGGACCATGGGTAGCAGATCTTTTATTTTAAGAAAGGAATTGGTCTCCCTCACTCCCCACAAGGTTTTTCACAGTGCCCAAGGAAGCAGGTCTTTATTACCTGGATCTGTGCAGTTTGTCCTCTGACAGCAGCCTCATGCCTCTGTGCCGACTTGGCAGGATCTCACTCCTGAAACTGTATAACCCCTACCCACCACTCAACTCCAGCCTCAGCTAGGAAGCCTCAGAAGTTGTTTTTGTTTTTTGGTTTTTGGGGGTTTTTTTTGTTTTTTGTTTTCATACTCTGACATTACCTGCTGATACCATGTAACTGCGTATGGCCCTGTCTGTGACTTAGGGTACTTAGTGCTGGTGCCTGAAAGACCATCCCAGTGGCTGGAGAGATGGCTCAGTGGTTAAAAGGACCGGCTGCTCTATCAGAGAACCTGGGCTCAATTCCCAACACCCACATGGCATCTTATAACCATCTGTTAAGTCCAATTCCAGGGGCTTGGTGCTTTCCTCTGGCCTCCAAGGGCACCAGGCACAAATGTGGCACACAGACAGACATGCAGGCAAAACACCCATACATACAAAGTGAAGTGAACGTAAAAACACAAGATGTTACTTCAATTTTTAAAAAAAGACTGTCCCCAAATTTCCGTGGCTTGGCATATTAAAAACTGTTTTCATTCATGTCCTGACAGAACAGGTGAGCATTCTGTGTGCACAAGTCATGTCCTGACAAAACCGGAGAACATTCTGTGTGCACGAGGCTCCTGCTCAAGCTCCTCCCCTTTATGACCCCATTTTTAGGGAGTTCTTATCATTTTACTGCTTTTACATGTTATTTATTATTATTATTAGTGTGTATGCATGTATTCAATGTGCATGCATGCATGTGTTTGCCACAGCACATGTATGAAGGTCAGAGGACTTTGGAGGCATGGGTTCTTTCCTGCCACTTTGTACTCTGGGGATGAAGCATAGGTTCTCAGGGTCACATGGCAATGACCTTTACACACTGGTGAGCCTTCTTACAGCCGGCATCTGTCATTTTGACTGAAAGATGAAGAAAGTCAGCCTGAGAAAGACCTTCTCACTCTTTCTGTCTAAATTGCATCTGTGAGATTCACCCAGGTTGTGATTTGATACGGTCCTCTATTCTCTTTAATTGCTGGAAATAGTCCATTGCATGCACAGTCAGCCTATTTACCCCTGCTGTTCACAATGGGCATTGTTCTGTTTTCAGTTTGGAGTATTATCAATAAAAAATGATTGTGAGCACATCTTTTGGGTTCACCCCTGTGTACATTTCTGTTGAACAGAATTTCTGGGTCTTAAGACATCAACAACATCAACAAACAGTGCCAAATAGTTTCCAAAGTGACTGTAGGCCTGCCCTCAAGTGCTTCATGAGACCTGCAACTGCTCCAAATACTTGCCAGCACTTGGTATTGTCCGTCCTTTAGCCATTCCGGGTATGGCTGAAGTGATGTTGCTTGTGGTTTAATTTGCTTACTCCTGATTACTAAAGCTACTGAGCACTTTTTTATAGACTCACTGGCCACTTCCTCATTCCCTCTTGAGAATTTCCATCTGTCATAACTTACGTTCTTTGGCACAGGTTGTCTTTTTCTTATCGATTTGAAGAAAGTGTCTGTATGTCTGTCTTATGTTAACTATTTTGATGCAGCTATATTCTTACTTCCTGTAGATTTCCTTTTCCTTCTCTTAAAAGTATTTTTGATTAACAGAAGTTTTACATTTTAATGAACTATGTCATTTTTTCAATCTTTAATGGCTAGGAATTTTGGTGTAGTGCCTCTTCCAAGATCAGAAAGATGGTTCGTGTTATCTTTTAGAAATCTTATTCTTTTACCTTTTACTCTTAGGTCTGTGAGTGATCTGGACATGGTTATTGCCTACGGAGCGATATAGGGAACATGTGAATACTCAGAAGATCAGTGTCATGTGTTGAAAGGACCATGTTTTTCCCAATGAGTGGCATAGGACCTTGGCTTTAAGTCATGAGACTACCTATGTGTGGGTCTATCTAGGGACATCTTATTAATCTGTGTTTTCACTGACATCACGTATTTTCAATTGTGGTAGTTTAAAAACTGGTAATTTAGTTGGGTGTGGTGGCACACACATAATGTTAGCATGTCTCCTAGGCTCTGCCCAACGGTTACCTGGCAACAGCCAGGTAAGAGCCTGGCTTGCTACAGAAGAACTGTTTGGCCTCTCTCATGCGCTCTCTGACCCTCCTCCCTTCTCTCTCCGCATGTTCCTGGCCCTGTCTTCTTTCTTTTTTCTCTCCCTCTCTGTCCCCTCTCTTTCTCTGCCTCTACTCCCTTTTCAATCCCACTTCTTGAGGCCAAGGGAGGGGTGGGGGAGAGAGAGAGAGAGAGAGAGAGAGAGAGAGAGAGAGAGAGCAAACAATCCTTTTATAGCAAAACAAGCTCCTACCTGGCTGTTGCTAGGTAACTGTTGGGAGGATCCTAGAAGAAATGCTAACACACATAATCCTAGGATTTCTGAGAAAGACTGGGGCAAGAGGATTAAGAGTTAGGGGTCAGCCTGGGCTATATAGTAAAATTCCTGTCGATCATGCTCTGCTAACACACATAATCCTAGGATTTCTGAGAGAGACTGGGGCAAGAGGATTAAGAGTTAGGGGCCAGCCTGGGCTATATAGTAAAATTCCTGTCGATCATGCTCTGGGGATGGTATCAGACCTAGGAGTATATGGACAAACACAAATTAGACTCAATAGGTTGTTTTTAAAAAAGAACCTGAAGATAGGGTGCCCCGGCCTGCAGGGGTTCAGTGGGAACCTGGAGAGGGGGCGAAAGAATGAGGGACAAGAAACACGGAGAAGGAGAGCAAGTCGTGCATTCTGATCAAGCTCTCAAGGTTTATTTCAGGACAGCAGCTTAAAAAGATAGGCAGGCAGGAAGGTTACACATGGTCCAAGGCCAACCCACTATCATAACAGGTTTTTAGGAAATACCAGATATTCTTTCTTATTCCTGGGACCCGAGACTGCAGACGCCCTGTCCTTTCTAACCTTGCACTTTAACTGACTAGGCTTCACAGAACAGTGGGTAATTTCATGGATTTGGCTCCTGACATCTCCTTCCTTTTAACAATTTTTATAAGCCAGTGAGTAGTCAGGGATGATCACACTGTGAAGATGAATGGGCGTTAACCAGAGGTGGGAAGTATTGACCCGATCCTCCGAGCACTTTATATGTCATCGGTGTCTTTTGGGGAGGAGAGGTTCACCTTTGTCAATTTCTCTAGGTGTCTCCACAGAGTATGATCAAAGGAAGGGCAGACACCAACCTCTATGCAATCAGGTTTGCTTCACACAGGACTCAGAAATGGACATTTGGGTCCTCCCCCTGCGGTACTTAGTCTCACACCCCTTGCAGGTGCCCACACCAAGGCAGGCGAGCATAAATCTGAGTTTTATGCAGCTCCCAAAGGAGACATGTCATTGTAGGGCTCAACCAGGCCTCTATCAGCCAAATCAAGTTTATGATAATGAACTTGCAGAGGTTTGGATGTCAGGGAGTCGATCTGTTGTTCTAAATGCCAATCTAAATCCTCTTGAATACTCAGAGCATTAGTAACATTTTTTGCTAAATGATTAACAAAAGTAGCTGTCTTAACTCACTGTGTCAAAGCAATTATAAAAGCAGTGGTGCTAGCTATTAATGTAATTAAAGCTGCTATATGAGCGATAATCAAACCCACTACCCTCCTGCTTCTGCTTAAAGTCTGACTCACTTCTCCCAGTACTTGCAAGCCTTTTTCAGAATACCAAGGTCCTGTAATACTCGCAGGCAGCAAAAAAAAAAAGCTAGTTGATAGACCACCATAACAGACATGCCAGATTTCAGCACACTAACACAATTAAAAAGTGTACAATCAATGCAACTTACATTAAATAATGTGGAAGAAAAAGTAAATTTAACATGACCAATTAATAAAAGATTAGGAGCCTTAACACACGCGCTAACACTTGTTCAAGTCCCGATCCTGTCCCAACTTTATTTCTTGCTAACATAACACCATAGAGAACTGCAGCTAACTTCCAAATATGTCTCTGAAAATGTCCAGAACCAGTCTTCCAAATGAAGACTGTCATTTCCAATATTGGATTTATTTCTATACCAGTCCATGATTGAGTCAGAATAACTGGTCTCATTAAAGGAAAGAGAAGAGTCATTATAACTTCTCTTTTTGACTAATTTTTTGAAGGCAGTTTTTAGTCTCCATGTTCTCTGTCCCATAAGGTCTAAAAGCTTGAAGCAAGACATCTTGTCCAATCTGGGATATAGGCAAGCAAAGGTAGGTCAGGAACAGATGTCCAATACAGCTTTCCTGTCACCATTGTCAGGGCACTCAGCAAGCTCACAGGTCAGCATCATTCTTTGTCCCAGCATCAGCATGTCTCACCAATCACTCTGGCAGCTGGCAGAAATCCACCTGCCTCTGCCTCCCAAGTGCTGGGATTAAAGGCGTGCGCCACCACTGCCCGGCCTGAAGATATTATTTTTAAGTTCCACAATATCTTGTCCTTGAGAATTACAAGGAATCCAAATAATATGGAAATGTTAAATTGTTGACAGAAAGTCTCAAATGCATGCCTGCAATAGCCAGCTCCATTATCTGTTTTAATCTGATTGGGAACACCCAGTATAGAAAAACAATGCAGGCAATGACTAATTATGTTTTTAGTTGCTTTCCTGTTAAAGCAGTTGCAACTAGAAAGCCTGAAAAGGTATCAATAGTCACATGTACATATTTTAATTTTCCAAAATCAGAAATATGAGTAACATCCATTTGCCATAATTGATTAGGTATAAGCCCTCGAGGATTAACACCATTATGTGGTACAGGTAGAAACTGAGGACATTCAGGACAAACCTTTACAATTTGACATGGACATTTTCTAGAAATACCAAATTATTGTCTCAAGTTATTACTATTCTGATGATGTAAAGAATGAGACTGTTTGGCCAATTGTTCTTGTGTGAGGCCTGTAACCTTCTTGGTATACAAATATGCGGTGGCACTGCCCTCACTAAGGGGTCCGGGCAACCCAGTATGAGCTCTTAAACGCCCTACAAATAAGGAACTGTACGTTCTCTTAAATTGAATTGTATTTGCAAAAATAACTGCAGAATTTGAGAATTAGCAGTATCTAAAAAAGGAACAGTTTCAAGTAATTGTAAACTATGAGCTATATGTTGGCTATCAGCATATAAATTAAAAGCTTGATTTTTTTAGCATTTTAAAAACAGCAGCTACAGCGTGTAGTTCAATTTCTTGTGCTGAAGCAGGGGGAAACTCAAGAGAATGAATATGTGATCCAATCACATGTGCTGCCTTCCATTAGGTGAGCCATCCATAAATACAGTAAGCACACTCTCTATGGGCTGCATGCGTAAATGTACAGGAAATACAAAAGCATGCATAGAGGCAAATTGCAACAACTTATCTTTTGGATAATGGTTATCCATTTTCCCTGAAATATTTTCACATGCAATAGGCCAGATATCAGTATTTTGCAATAGTCAATTTAATTGCTGTTTGGAATAAGGAATAAATATTTCATCAGGTTCTTTCCCAAAATATTTTCTTGATTCTGTTCTACAATTCTGTATTAACACAACAGCTTCATAATAGGGGATTAAAACTTTACTTGGAGATAAAGAAAGATGAATCCACATTAACAGTCCCGTTTACCAAAGGACTGCTGTGGGAGCGTGAGTTGTAGCAAGGATGCAAACAGCCAACGAATGGTCACAGTCTATATGTAATGTTGATGAGTAGGAGGCCAGCCTAGGCTCAACACCAAAACTCAATCTAAAAACAATAAGACAGATTGTTAAGGATGAGAGAGAAGTGAGTCAGGGCACAAAGGACAGTTCAGGGTTGTTTGATTTTATTGTTGCTTTTTTTCCTTTTGTTTTTCTGTGTTATATTAGTTGTTTTGACAGAGTCTCCTGTAGCTCAGGCTGGCCTCAAACTTGATATGTAGCCAAGGCTTGCCATGAACTCCTGGCCTTCTCTGCCTCTACCTCCCAAGTGCTGAGATTACAGATGTGCACTATCACATCAGCCTCCAAACTATTCTGTACGGTATTGTGATGGTGGACATGTATGTTCTAAATCTGTAAAATCCTACCTAGCATCCGTGTAGCCGGCAGATGGCTCAGAGCCACCAAGAATGATGACCTGAGTCCCTGGGACCCATGTGGAGGACGGAGAACAGACTCCTGGAAGTTGTCCTCTTATCCCTGTGATCTCCACACTGGAGCTGTGGCGCACACACACACACCCACACACACACACACACACACACACTACATATAGGCAACATAAACTATGGATGTGAGTGATAGGTTGTGCATCTGAGGTTCACTGATGGTAATTAATTCTCTCTGGTGGATTCTGTGGGTACGGGAGAAGCTGTGCATGCTGGGCCAGGGGCACATGGGAATTCTCTGTGTTAACTACTCCATTTTACTCTAAATCTAAAACTGCTATTTAAAAATGAAGTCTGTGCCCTGCACCCAAGGCTCAGGGAACATTCTGGAAGAGGAGGGAGAAGGACTGTCAGAGTCCGAGGATGGGGGTTTTCTGTGAGTCCGTGCCTCCTGCAAGTGTCAGAGGAGCCCCACCCATGCAGTCTCACCAACATGGCTGCCTAGACATGACTTGAACAAGGAGGACACCAATACACACGCTATGGAAGTGGGGGGATCACAAAACTTCAACCTGAACAAAGAACTACAGGCAAAAGGATGCTGAGAATTGGAGAAATAGTCTTCCCCAGGGATGAGCACACCAATTGGCTATCCAATACCAAA
>CM052705.1:80896047-80927747 GCA_028551405.1 Uromys caudimaculatus | reverse complement strand
CTATACCTCTCCTGGGCATATACCCAGAAGATGCTCCAACATGTAATAAAGACACATGCTCCACTATGTTCATAGCAGCCATATTTATAATAGCCAGAAGCTGGAAACAACCCAGATGTCCCTCATCAGAGGAATGGATACAGAAAATGTGGTACATTTACACAATGGAGTACTACTCAGCTATTAAAAACATTGACTTCATGAAATTTGCAGGCAAATGGATGGAACTTGAAAATATCATCCTGAGCGAGGTAATTCAGTCACAAAAGAATGAACATGGTGCCTGCCTTTAATCTCAGCACTTCAGAGGCAGGCTCAAGGCCAGCCTGGTCTACAGTGAGTACCAGGGACAGTCAAAGTTACATAGAGAAACCCTGTCTCAAACAAACAAACAAACAAACAAAACAAAACTTACAATTGTCAGAGTTTTGCACACACCATCCTCAGCACAAACTATGGGCAGACACTACTGATCTCCCCATTGAGCTGATGGAAAAAACAGAGGCAACTTTGAGGTGAAGTAGCCTAACTCAGGCCTCAGATGTGGTCAAACTGGCTCTAACTCAAACAAGCAACAGCTTCCATATCTGATGATCTGCCATAAGCTGTATAGCTAGAACTCAAATCGGCCCCTCTTGCAAGCCTGTCTTTGGATCCAAGGGAATCCAAATTTTCCCATATGTCCACTTGTGTCTTCCAATAAAGAGACCCTCCAAAGTGCTCAGCAAGTGACTATGGCCATGAATACCTGAAGACATATCTGCCTTTTCAGTTTAAATAGTTCCAATTATCTTGAAATTCCTCCAGGAGACCGTCTCTTCCCGTATCTTAACCCATCCATCTTTTCCAGGACATAATTTTCTTTTAAAATAGTTTTCCTATATCACAAAGCTTCAAAGTGGATAGGAGTGTCCTCCAGTTAGGTCCTGAGGATGCCATATATGGGAAGGGAGTCAGGAATGTTGCTTCTCATTTCCTCATTAACATTCCAGCATCAGCCTGTTGTGGAGGGACATGCCTGAGACCTCAGCACTGTGGAAGTCCAGGCTGGTTCATAAACTTAAGGCAAACCTTGGGCACATAGCATGACCCTATTCAAAGAGAGATCCAGCATCATACTATTCTCTTGCTGTAGCGTTTCCTCACTCCTTTTTTTAATTTTAATTTTATGTGCGTGAGTGTTTTGCTCACATGTGTGTCTATGCACCACATGCACACCGTGTCCTCAGAAGTCAGAAGAGGAAATCAGATTTCCTACAACAGGTTACAGATGGCATGTGAGTTGTCATGTAGGTGCTGAGAATCCAGCCCAGTGCTCTGCAAGGACAAGTGTGCTTACCTGCTGAGCCATCACCTCTCCAGCTCCTTGCTGGGTTTAGCATTCACCCGCTCCTTGGTTCTGTACGTGGGGCAATGTCATCACCCAAAGCTCTGAGAAACCCACTCTGCTTGTGTGTGTATGTATCGTGTCTTACGGTGTCCATGACAGTGTGAAAAGTCCTGGTAAAGTTACTCCTCGCTGTCTGGGATGTTAGCAGCTCCTAATTTGGTATCATTCACTGAACGCAAAATTCTCAAACTCAACCCTACCATACAGGTCACTGAAGAAAGTATTTATACAAACTTCTCTCCTCATAAATATCCTTCCCGGGCTTCCAGAGGCGGGAGATCCGTCCACATTCTTTCTAAGAACTGTTGCTAGTTATCTGAAGTGTTTGCTTCTCAGGAAGAAAACAGTCACGATTTGTTCCCAAACCTGAAGAAATAGTGATGTTTGGCCACAGTGCAACTCCTGGAAGGCAACCAATGCTGAATTTATTCTAAATACAGGAGACAGCAGGGTTCTTTGGAAGCCAAGGCTCGGCCTGGCGATGTGGAAGCTTCTGAGCGGTCTCTGCGCCTCATTTCTGTCAACAGACAAGCTCTGCTTTGACTGAGGGCTAAGCAGAGAAAAACTGCAATCTGGTAGCCAGCCAGGAGCACTATGAACTCAAGAACTGCATGTTTTTAAACACAAGTTTCTGTAGTGCTTCGTTTATATCCTGTCTCCAAGAAAAGTAAAGACAGACCTTTTTGGGGGGAATGGGGGATGGGGGACTTCTGAACTGGTCTAATGTGATGACACTATTGAGGGGTGAGGGCAGAATGTTATTTTTGAAAATTTCCCCAAATTGAGCTTTCATTGATGATGGTTAAAACCATGTAGCACAGCACGGAAGCAATCGCTGTAGAAATTAAGTAAGTCTAAATATGCTAATGCATAAAGAGCTCATATTAGCTATGCAGAAGGTAAAGTTTCCACTTACATCAATTTGTTATGTGTGTAAAAATACTTATATGTACTTGTCTTATATAGGGTTTCTATTGCTGTGATAAAACACTATAACCAAAAGCAACTTGGGGGGCGAGTTTATTCCCTCACAATTGTATATAACAGTTCATCATCAAAAGCATGAGGCAGGGATGCAGGCAAGGCAGGGGCCTGGAGGCAGGAGCTGATGAGGAAGTCATGGAGGAGTGCTGCCTACTGGCTTGCTCCCCATGGCTTGCTCAGTCTGCTTTCTTATAGAATCCAGGACCACCAGCCCAGGGATGGCACCACCCACAGTGGCCTGGGCCCTCCTACATTGATCACTAATTAAGAAAATACCTTACAGCTGGATCTCATGGTGGCATTTTCCCAATTGAAGCTCCCTCCTCTCTAGCTAGTGTCAGATTGACATAAAACTACCCAATACAGTATTTACCACAATAACTTCTGTGCGCGTGCGCGCGTGCGTGCTTGCGTGCGTGCTTGCATGTGTGTGTGTGTGTGTGTGTGTGTGTGTGTGTGTGTGTGTATAGATGCCTGTCTTAGATTAAAAGCATTTTTTTTAAATTAGAGAGACAGAAAAGGTATAGACATTACACATCTAACAACATGGGAAATAAAAACCCGCTGATTGAAGCTATGGAGACAGTTTAGTCAGTAGAGCAGTTAGTAAGAAAGCATGCTAATTGGAACCCGGAACCCATGTTTTAAAAAACAAAAGCTGGGACTTCCTCTCTGCTAGTTGGGGCTTCGATTTAGGTATTTTCAAAGACTAAGCAATTTTGTTGGGAACTAGTTTTTGAAGCTTCTGCTCATCGCCATGGAGGAGCCATCAGAGAGAGTCGACCCAGTTGAGGACCCAGAAACTCCTCAGACGAAAGATGAAGAGGTTACATCCGATGATGCAGAAATCCTACAACCAGAAACACTAGTAAAGGTCATGAAAAAACTAAGTCTGAACTCCAGTGCCAAGCGCTCAACAGGTGGTCAGAAGTCAAAAAATCATGTGGAGAACAGAAGTCAAAAAATCTTGAGGGAAGTTCAAAGCGCCTTTCCCAAGAGAAGGGTCCGCACCTTGTTGTCGGTGCTGAAAGGTCCTCTAGCAAGGATGAGGAGGTTTGTTCGGACTGAGCAGAGACAGAAAAGGCTTGAAGGCAAAGAGTTTGAAGGGACCAGCGGGCCATTCAGATGTCTCTGCACTTTCTGCCATTATCAAAGATGGGATCCTTCTGAGAATGCTAAAATCAGGAGGAATTAGGACAACTTAAAATTGTACACTGTCCTTGCTGCTAATGATACCACACAGCAGATGTGAAGGCTGTTTTTTGTTTGTTTTTTAAGATTAAACTTTTCCTGGTGTTGGGGAATCTTCTAACTTGTTAACCTTTAAATTATATAGGGTGCGTGCATTTGGATTCATGTGAATGACTTAAATTTACCCAAAGAAGCAAGAATGAGTCAAAGTGTTCGAGCTTTAGAAGCCTCGAGCCCAGGGCTGAGAAATAATGGGAATAGAATTTGGAGTGGTTTGGCTTAGAAGGTAGTTGGAATAGATCTTGTAATAAAGGCAATTGGTCGAGGCCAGCCTGGTCTTCGGAGTGAGCTCCAGGACAGCCAGGGCTACACAGAGAAACCCTGTCTCGAAAAACCAAATAAAATAAAACCAAATAAAATAAAATAAAATAAAATAAAAATAAAATAAAGGCAATTTGTTATCTTGACTTCTTGTAATAAATACACAGGACAGATTAGAATGTGTCACTGGAGATAGGGGATTGCTTTTACATGTGCATGTGGGTGTGAACATCCATGATGTCCACAGTTTGACACAGGGTCTCTTTGCATGAGGCCTAGCTGGTCTCTTAACTCCTGGTCTTGCCTCTGTTTCCCAAGCTTTGGCACTATATATAGGCTTGTCAGCAAGATCTGGAAAATGCTTGTCTTGATTTAATATTTGATCATGCTGTGTCATAAAAAAACCAACCAAACAAGAAAAACCAAACAAAAAGCAAAAGCTGGGCTGGTGGCACACACTTGTAATCCCAGTATCAGGGAGGCAGACATTGGGGGGTGGAGTTGTCACTGGAGTGTTAGGTCAGCAACAGAACCTGTCTCAAGAAAAACAAAGGCCATGTGACGACACAAGTTTGCCAGCGGCTACTTGGATGGTTAAATATTAACTTGATTTCTGTATTTCCTAGTCAGAAAGGAGAGAAGCGGACACAGCAGGTTACATATTCTTGTTCTCTGATGAAGCAAGCCCATTAATTTTTGAGAGAAACATTCTTTCTGCTGGCTGTCAGTTCTGAGAACAAAATGGACTTAGTCTCACACTGTAACCACAGGGTGCAAAGTGAGCTCCACAAGGCTGGGCATCGTTAGGCTTAGGGGCGTTCACTTTAATGTTTGATGATCTATCTGTGACTTGCCTATTTTGGATCCTCAAGAAAAATTTAAAAGGACAGCTTTCAGGCCTGCTCTAACACCCAGGTAGGGTAGAAGAGCACCCAGGAAGGATGGCTTTAGGGAAATAAGGAAGACTGCAACACGCGGCTATCATCTTTCCTATGTGTGGCATTAGAGTTCAGCACTGTGGAATTTTTTACTATCTGGGCTCCAGTGTTGAAAATTCAGGGGCCAGTGAAATGGTTCAGTGGGCAAAGGCATTGGCAACCAAGCCTGGATGTTGGAGCCCACATGGTGGAAAGAGAGAATCAATTCCTGCAAGTTGTTCCTTGACTACCAAGAGGCACTGTGGCACACATGCCACATACACACAAATAATAAATAAATTTGGGAGCTGGAGAGATGGCTTAGCGGTTGAGAGCCAACTGTTCTTCCAAAGGTCGTGAGTTCAAATCCTAGCAACCACATGATGGTTCACAACCATCTGTAATGAGATCTGATGCCCCCATCTGGGGCGTCTGAAGACAGCTACAGTGTACTTACATATAATAAATAAATAAATCTTAAAAATAAATAAATAAATTTTGAAAATGTACAACTTGTTCAGGTGATATACAGAGAGGGTCGTCTGGGCATCCAGGAGCATGTGGGAAAGTCTACCAGAGCCCATGCCTTCCCATGTAGGGCTACCCCCAACCTGTGCTACTCCTCCCAGACAGTCTCAGAAACCTCATGGGCTCCCCTCTAACTACATTATATGCATCAAAACACTAACACGAGGACTGGAGAGATAGCTCAGAGGTTAAGGGCACTTTCTGCCCTCCCTAGAGATCCAGGATCCCCAGCACCCACATGGTGGCTCACAAGCAACTATAACCCCACTTCTAGGGGATTTGACTTCTTCTAGCCTCCATCAGGCAAGCACATGGTGTACAGACATACATGCTAGCAAAATACCCATACACATTCAATTTTGTAAAGTACAGATATGTTCTGGTAGCTCCTATTTCTGAAAAGGCAAACATCAAAACAAATCAATAGCAGGGCTCCCAGCAACATAATGAGTCTATGGTCAGCCTGAGCTGTGTGAAATTCTATCTCAAGAAACCTAACAAACAAACCGATTAACTAACCCCAACTAACCAACAATCAAGAAACCGGTTCAACAAAGATGGACTCACACCATTTCTTAGCAAACGCATCATCCCTTAATCCCCACCGCCACCCTCACTGTCTCACCCCCACCGCTTGGAGCACATCAAGCCTTCCTCTGATCAGTCTTGGTCTCCGCCTACTCACCTGTATCAGAGGGCTCCACTCCTGCAAGCCTGCACACTTGAATGCATGGTCACACATCTGATGGTCCCTTTTCTGTGGCCATCTCGCCTTGCTCAAGTTCAGCTACCCACTTCCTGGATCACAATACATTTGTTATCTTCCATGACGCCTGCTCTCAGTGCCCCTCCTATTTCACTGGCCACTGGTGCTTGCATTGTGATGTTGATTTGCATTGTGGGAGCAGGAAGTGATCTAGCACCTCTTTCTCTCCCACATCTGCCTCTTCTAATGTGTGGTGAGCCCTGCAACTGGGTCCGTTGTCTTCTGTCTGCATTCTCTCCTTAGCTAGTCACACACAGTCCTGGGACCAGTGACTTCCAAGTCTCTATTTCCAGCTCAGATAGCTCCCAAGAATGTGGCATTGGTACAAAATCCAACTAATCCGCACTCCCTTCCTCTGTCACCATTCTAAATGTCCCAGTTCAAAAGAGAACTCAAGTCTCCTCCTCAGCCTGGTCCTCATCCACTCTCCCCTATTTGGAAACACAGAATCCCCAACTGCTCAAACCAGGAAACTTAATCATCCTTCCTTTGTGTTATCCCAGCAGTCAGTCAGTCTATCTGCAAGTTTTATTAACACTACCCTATCCAGAATCCATCACTGGCCCTGTCGCCTGGAAACCTATGGAGCATCTGCACGCCCCCACTGTCTATTCCCTGCTCTCCTCACCTCTAGCCCACACCCCGCATAATAGCCAGAGAAATTCTCTCAAACACAGGTTAGATTAGGTTGCTTCTTTTTCTAAACCCCTCTACTCTTTCTCCAGCTCACTGTGCAAAATCCTACAACTTGCAAAGCACAACCGTATCTCATTGTTATCTCTCATTCACCAGGAAATGCATGCCCCACGTCTGCTCATCATCCGGAGCGTTCTTGGGGTTTTGTGTTGCAGGTGCACAATAAATACATGTTGTGAGTCAATAAAGCAACAGTTCAGCGCAGTGGTTCCCACCCTCCCTAATGCTACGGCCCTCTAATACAGTTCCTCATGTTGTGGTGACCCCCAACTATAAAATTATTTTGTTGCTAATTTTTAACTGTGATTTTGCTAGCTATGAATTGCAATGTAAATATCTGTGTTTCCCATGGTCTTAGGCAACTCCTGGGAAAGGGTTGCTCTCCTTCCTGCCTCCATCCCCCCATCACCAAGGGGTTGCGACCCACAGGTTGAGAGCCCCTGCTCCAGCGGCTGCGGGAGGTATCTGGAGCACACCGTGAATGGATACCTTCCCGTGAAGGTTGCTGCACATCTCGTGTTAGCGAGTTTACAGTTGTGGATGGATGCCATCCCTTTAGAATGGATTTTTTTTTTTTTAAATTGATATCAATTTCTAGTTTTTAGCAGGATAGATTTTCATATTGTCAGAGTGTGATATTCTTTATGTATTTTGTGTCTTTGTATGTGTTATGAGTTACAATGCAAATATATGTGTTTTGTGATGATCTCGGGTGACCCCTGCCAAAGAGTTGTCTGAACCCCCAAGGGTCCCAACCCACAGGTTGAGAACCACTGATTTAGAAGGACAATCTTGTATCTAAACTGGTAAAAACAGCCTTGTTGCTCATAGTCTGGACTTGAAAAACACATTGATCTTGACTATTCTTTCTGGTTTGTGTGAGGAAAAGTTTTTAGTTTGAGGATTTTCATGCTAGTTCTCTTATCGTGGGAGACCTGGGATGGCACATGGGGTGCTTCCTCCCTTGCTTGCTTCTTCATGTGACAGGCACATACGTGTCCTCAGCACAAGTGACACAAGTGAGTCCTGGGTCCTCAAGCAGATGCTCCCATCTTGCCTTTCAGCTCTGCAGCAGGGCAGTTATCAGCACTCAGGAAGGGAAGGGTGAACGGAGAGAATGAAGCAACCATATCTGGCTGGGAACTGGCACAATTACATAGCTGGTGACTCAGAGGAGCCGCACAAAAGAGCGAACCTCTCTCAACCCCCACCCCAGGAGAAAGTGCCTGTAGATCCACTGCCACAGACACTGAGGCCTCACACACGGTGCTGCACGCTGAGCACAGAGGAGGGCGGCTGCAGTTTGCTTTCTTGATAGAATATTTTTGTTTATTTCTAAATCCCATTCGTGCTTTGGTCTGCACTTAATGCAGAGAAGAAATCACTGGGAGGGGGGTGCAGTGGCTGCTCACGTCCTGGTCTCTCACGGGCTTCTCCTGATGCCAGCTGCACCTGAGATCCTTGTCTAGATCTGTTATTCTATTCAGGTTTTGCGAAATGGGGCCCAGAAAGGTGGCTCAGCAGGTAGGAGCATTGGCCACTCTTCTGAGTTCAATTCCCAGCGCCCACAGGGAGCTTACAACTGTCTGTAACTCCAGTGCAGGGGATGCAATGCCTCCTGTCCACTGCATCTCATGATGCACAAACAACATTCCGTCAAACCACCCGTACCCAGAAAATAAAAATTAAAGTAATATTTTTAATTTTTGAAAATGATAATATTCTAGAGGGGATTTTTTTAATTTTGCAAAATGGTAACATTCTAATGAGACTATCCCTTTCTAATTATTACTTACAGTGGTTCTATAAAGAGAAAATTTTCTATCATCAACTATTTGGGTTGCCCTGAGATACAATTTGAAAGGGAAATTACTGCCTACTGTTTTGAGGTTTGTTAGGTTTCAAAGAGCACAGGGAAAGAGGCAAATCTCAGATGAACAGCTGTGCTCTTCAGGAAGCGAGTCATCCAGGCTCTGATGCAGAGGAGTAGCTCTCCAGTGGATATGAGCCATCAGGCCCTCCTCTCCACCTTCCTCGTCGATTTTGCATGGATGGTCAGCAGCTCACTGCTAAGTTCTTAGCTGCTGCCTCACAGTTCAGCCTTCCCCACATGCTCTCCTGCTCTGTTTCTGAGCTGCACTCTGGTTTTATCCAACTCTTCCACACGTAACCCACTTTAAATTTCCTCATGGACCTATCAAGGCACAGAGTATTGATAGGTTATTAAAAAGTGACTGCCTATAATCCAAGGCGATGAGCTTTACCCTAACCATCCTCCAAAGTACTCTATAGTATCGATATGTATCTACAGTAGCTATCTAAGGTATCTTGATGGAGTAGCACAGTAGAGAAGGCAAGGCACAGGAATATGAGGCAGCTGGCTGGTTACATGCAGTCAGGAAACTCAAAGAGATTTTGGCGCTCTGCTCTCTCCTTTATTTATTTTACATGTATGAGTGTTTTGTCTGCATGCATGCCTTTGTACCATGTGTTTACCTGGTTCCTGAGGGGGCCAGAAGAGGGCACTGGAACTGAACTTACAGATACTTGTGAGCTGCCCCACAGGTGTTGAGCCATCTCCCTACCCCCTCTTTATTGATTCTGGAGCCCCAGCCTAGGGGATGGTGCCACCCACCCTCAGGACTGGTCTTCCACTCTCAGTCCCACCTTTCTGGAAACACCTTCGCAGACTTATGCAGAGGTGGGGATTCTGGTTAAGTCGACGGTGATGATGGGCCATCTCATCCCAGTGGGTTGCTTCCTATTTCCTTAATTCTATGGATCCTTTGGTCACATGCTGCCTTTTGTCCTGGAACCTGCCACTTCCTAAATGATTTTCTGAATTCTGCATACGTTCAGATTCACTCCTTATACCTGAAAGGTTTGTGGGTTTTGACGAATGCAAATGCAGTGTGGCTCATCGCCAGTGTCACACAGAATAATTTTGCTACCCTGAAAACATCATGCTTTACTATCCAACCTTCCCCAGCTTAAGTCCTTGGAACTGTTTGCTTGTTTTGCTTTTTTTCTGATGTGTCTGTCTGCTATCTTCCTGTTTTTGCTTTGTCCTGGATATTATATACTTAGAATCATCTACAGATTTTCTGACTCCACAATACCTACTTAATGTTCATCTATATTTTTGTTTGTTTTTCAAGACAGGGTTTCTCTGTATAATAGCCCTGGATGTCCTGGAACTTGCTTTGCAGACCAGGCTGGCCTCAAATGCACAGAGATCCACCTGCCTCTGCCTCCTGAGTGCTGGGATTAAAGGAGTGCACCACTATGCCCAGCCATCTGTCTCTTGTATAGCTTGACAGATCACTCTTTTTATGACCAAACAACACTTTATTGTATAGTTAGACCACAACTTATCAACTGGCCTATTAAACGCTTCTTGGTTGTTTTGGCTACTGTTAACTATGATATAAAATTATTATAAATATACTTTTGTGTAGATGGGCATGCATATCTTTAATTTTACTGTTGATGTGTGTGTGTGTGTGATGGTTATGTGTGTGCGAAGGCCATGTGTACATGCCACAGCATGACAGCTGTCTTTCCTCCCACCTTGTTGCCCTGTGTTAAAGACCAGCTGGCTGGTGTCACTGGGTGAGGCTCCTGTGTCTGCTGCGTCTTCTGCAGGAGTGCTGACATTAGAGAAGCACCTTACTCATCTAGGTCTCTTTACATGAATCCCATGGATGAAACACACACAGAACACACACACACACACACAGTCTACAAACATCCATTTAAGGCTGTAGCTATGGAGGTTACCAAAAAAGTGTCCCCCTCTGGAATTATATAATATATATTATATAATATATAATGGTCTGAGAAATGATGGGGTTGCCCTCTGGCCTGTGCACTCATGCACAGGCACACAAGTGGCATATACACTTGCACGCACAAGTGCACTCACACACATGAACACAAAGAAGAACCAGTACGAGTAGGAAACTGTGCTTTTTAAGAGCGTTCTAAAACTCTTTATTAATCAAATTGTTAACTTTTAACAGATCTTGACTCAAAAAATCTTCAACAGTTTAAACAACTATTTTATGCTAATAAAATATTAATCCTATAAGTGCTATGGAGAAGTAGTGACTTCAGATACAGAGACCTAGGTAAGGAACTGGAACCAACAGGTTATTTAGAGCAGGCGCTTTGCAAAGCTAGTTTTGACATGACCAAATTCAGTGTGTCCTGAATCCTTAGGTTATTTCTTTCTACTATGGAAGAGCTTCTTGCATTTGGTTTCCCATTTTCTTCTGATTCAAGGGGGAAGAGAGTGTGCGGGTTGAACAGATTTCGAGGCTCCCCCAAGATGCCAACTCTGTAAAGAGAATTATTGATGTAGTTAATACCATAAGTGGTAAGACCAATGACTGTGGGTCATGGTTGTGGTCACGACTGTGAATGGCACCTGTGATAGCACGTGCACATGTGCGTGCACACGCGCGCGCGCACGCACACACACACACACACACACACACACACAACCTAATCCCATTTCCCACCACTGTGGTCTTACATCAGCCCAAAACTCAGTCCATAGCAGGATTCCATCCTGGCTCTACTCACATCTTCCCAAGATGGATTCTTATAGCAGACCCTGAGCCCTAAAGAGTCTGTCCCTCACTCCTATCTGGAGTCTAGCACAACTTCTAGGGATTTTTCTTTCTAGTCCAGATGGGCCTAAGTAGAGATGCTCTGGTCAGGAAGACAGGGGTTGGCACAGGAACAGATGCTTTCTTCTGCCCAGTAGAGGAACCACAGTGCCTGAGCCCCTGGCTGTCCCAGGCCCACCAAGAGGGACCACCCACTAGTCTCCTGCAATTCTCGTTGGGATGCTTACATTGGCATCGCCACAGATTCCAGATGTGTTATGTCCTTCTCCACTCGGGGTTCGAGTTTGATGCCTGCCACATACTTTTTCTCTGCGATATGCTGAGCTTTTTCTCTGAGAGATGGTAGTAGCGTGGACAAAACTGGGGAGCGCATGTCCATGGCCTTTTTAATTGCTGGACGTTTTGCCATCATTCTCCTGTGGGAGAAAGGGGAGACAGTCATGTCCCACCACTCTGTTTCTTACAAATATTCTTGAGCTGAGGAAAGGCCCACTGGTTATAGCTGAGCCAGATGCCGTGGTGCAGGCTGTAATGGCAGCTGCTTTAGAGACTAAGGCACACAGATTACAAGTCGGGGGGCCAACCTGAGCTACAAAGAAACTTCTTTCTCAAGAACGTAGAGAAAACAAACGAGAGGTCATACCTAAATTGTACCAATGTCATGCGCTTCTTTTCTCCTCCCGACTCTTCATCCTCACGCTTCCTTCGAGGAATGTTGAACATATTGGTCCGAAAAAGCCTGCCCACCTCTTCCTCAATCTCTATCAAGTACTGACGCCGGAAGACAATCCAGGCTATGTACGTACAGAAGGTATAAAAGGACTGAAAGAGAAAAAAAGAAAAATCGCAAGACCCAGAAATGGTATGAAAAACTCCCAGCATCCCACAGTGTCATTACGTAGGCCTGAGCCCAGGTGATCCAGTTGGTCCATGTTCCAAAAGCTGTACAGAGCTACACCTGTCTTCACATTTGTGGATGGAAAATCAGGCCAAAATTCTAAGGTATAGCAAACAACATCTTATCATCCTTTTAAAAAATTGATATTTGCTTTAAAAAAAAAAAAAAAAAAAAAAAAGTATCTGCCGGGCAGATGCTTTAATCCCAGCACTTGGGAGGCAGAGGCAGGTGGATTTCTGAGTTCAAGGCCAGCCTGGTCTACAGTGTGAGTTCCAGGACAGCCAGGGCTACACAGAGAAACCCTGTCTCGAAAAACCATAAAAAAAATAAATAAATAAAAATTTTAAAAAAGCATCTGTCAAATGGCTCTTGGTTATTGCTTTGTGCTATTTTTATTGCAAATGAAACGTCCCCAAAACAAGGGGCTTACCTCAAAGAATTTCCAGTCCTTTTGTGTGTCTGATATTTTGTCCCTGAAATATAACAAATCATAACTATAGGTTCATTGCCCCCAAAATGTAGGATTCTAACTGGCAGCACTATTATAATTTGGATCTGGCAGGTCCTGAGGCCATAGGCTCCTTTGCCAGTTTATGGCATCAGGAGGCAGTGGAAACTTCAGGTGTCGAGGCCCAGTCAGAGGAAATGGGTCCCTGGGGGTGTGCCAGGCAAGGTGGTTGTCTCTGGACTCCCAGCTGCCACGACATAAGCAGCTTTCTTCTAGCACGCCCACCCTCCATGGTGCTCCTCCTAAGCACAGGCCCGGAACATGCTGAGACCTTGACATTGGTTATTGTATTTCATTCTTCTTCTCTCCCCACGGGGGAGTCGGCACTGCGATTTCTATGCGACATTGAGGAAGTGGAAGTTGAGGCTGAAGTCCAGCTTTCTCTCTGTATTCCCATGGTGCTAGCCAGCCACCTGGAACTGCTCCTCTGATGGGGTCCTGCTACCCCCACATACTCCTCCAAGATGGCTTTCTTTGCAGCTTATGCTTGGAACTGCCCTTTCTGCTGGACGGTCACTGAGTATGTGTTAAGTACACCAGATGTGTGTGTGTGTGTGTGTGTGTGTGTGTGTGTGTGTGTGTGTGTGTGGTGTTGTTGTTGCTTGTTTGTTTTGAAAGAGAGAGAGAGGAACAGAAACAACAGGAAGTTGGGTGGGTAGAGAGTGGGGAAATCTGGGAGCAATTAGAGGAGGAGAAAGCATGATCAAAATATATTTTATAATTTTTTCAATAAAAACGTTAACTATTAAAGAAAAACCAAACAACTGTGGAGTTCTGTCTAAAACAGAGACGCCGATCAATAAAATTCAACATGAATTTCTTAGTTTGGATTAAAATACTAGAAAAAAAATCCATAGTCAATAAATAAAAAAAAATACTGTAATACAGAAAAACTCAGTAATAAATAGTGTTGGAAAAAGGAACACTATTAAGAATCTTAGATTCATAGTTTACCTGACATATACATGACACAGTTCAAGTGGACCAAGTGCAGCATTTTTTTATGTGATTTTTTTTTCTAACTAAGAATGAAGGTGGGTAATTTAACCCAGGAGGAACCTGTGCAATTATCAGACAGCATCAGGGACAAGTTGGACGACCTCACATTAGTGAAAATGTGGGCTATCTTCCTAATGTGCGTAAGTGGAAGGAAACCCGTGGAGCAGGACACGGGACCAGTGCTTGTCATGGGACACAGAAAATCTACACAAATTCCCATCTGGTCCTTGGTAAAGGTTAAAAGTAAATAAGTAGATAGATCAAACACTTTCAAAATTATTTGTCATAAACCCCGAGGTAACCAAGAAAGCTTAGAATGACTGGGAATAG
This sequence comes from Uromys caudimaculatus, assembly GCA_028551405.1. Classification (NCBI taxonomy): domain Eukaryota; kingdom Metazoa; phylum Chordata; class Mammalia; order Rodentia; family Muridae; genus Uromys; species Uromys caudimaculatus. Next base: position 80,913,585 of record CM052705.1, on the reverse strand, counting down.
ATTTCTTAACTGTCATAAACTGAGGTTCCTGGCCTCACATGTGGGAAGGGGGAGAGGGCTCTGGGATCTTCTGCTTTTGTTGGCTTGCTTTTTTTTTTTTTTTTTTTTTTTTTAGATAAGTGCATAACTGAGTTGCCCAGGGAGGTCTTCAAATGATCCCCCTGCCTCAGCCTTTCAGGTGCTTCCTACACACAGGTGTATTATCCACACACCCATGTGTGCCTTTAGCCTGGCAATATGTAACTTGAGCATTTTTAAAGGTTTGCACTTTTTGGTTAAACATGTTCTGGGTGGTAAGTCATAAGGAAATAGCCCAAATGTAATGTGGATAAAGATATTCAATACAAAATATTGCAAGACAAAACAAACAAACAACAACAAAATAAACCTCAAATCACACAAGAGGAATGGTGACTCAAATGGACTAGCACACACAACGGAATCCCCGCAGCTGCTCTTGAGACTGTGTACCAGGAATATACATGGATAAAATAGACGTGTAAAGGATAGTAAAGAACGGAGGGTAGAAGAATTTCTCACGCACAACCGCATGTGTACGGCTGCTATCGAGACCGTACAAGAAAAAGTAAAAGCAAGCACACAGGAAATGTAGACGTAACAGGTATCCAGGACAACCGAGCTGGTGCGCTTATTAACAAACCTGCATCTGTAGGCAAGCACTTGAAAGGCTGAGGCAGGGGATCACTTGAAGACCTCCCTGGGCGACACAGTTATGCACTTAAGAAAAAAAAAAAAAAAAAGCAAGCCAACAAAAGTAGAAGATCCCAGAGCCCTCTCTCCCCTTCCCACATGTGAGGCCAGGAACCTCAGTTTCTGAAGGTTAAGAAATCTATTCCCAGCCGGGCGGTGGTGGCGCACGCCTTTAATCTCAGCACTTGGGAGGCAGAGGCAGGCGGATTTCTGAGTTCGAGGCCAGCCTGGTCTACAGAGTGAGTTCCAGGACAGCCAGAACTACACAGAGAAACCCTGTCTCGAAAAACCAAAAAAAAAAAAAAAAAAAGAAAGAAAGAAATCTATTCCCAGCCGGGTCGGGGTGGCGCACGCCTTTAATCCCAGCACTTGGGAGGCAGAGACAGGCGGATTTCTGAGTTTGAGGCCAGCCTGGTCTACAGAGTGAGTTCCAGGACAGCCAGGGCTATACAGAGAAACCCTGTCTCGAAAAACCAAAACAAATTTAAAAAAATAAAAAAAGAAAGAAATCTATTCCCGTTCATTCCAAGCTTTCTTGGTTACCTCGGGGTTTATGACAAATAATTTTGAAAGTGTTTTATCTATCTACTTATTTACTTTTAACCTTTACCAAGGACCAAATGGGAATTTGTGTAGATTTTGTGTTCCATGACAAGCACTGGTCACGTGTCTGCTCTTTTCCTAGCTCAAGGTGTGGGTCTTGGGACAATGTTAAGCTAGGAGCTGCAGAGTTAGCCGCCAAAGCTCCCCATCCTGTAAGCTTCTTTAAGTTTTAGCTACAGTATGTCGACCTGAGGTAAAAATGTCCCACAGACAGTGCTGTCTCGGTTGTGGTCCTCACAGCTGTGGCTGATGCAAGAGAAGCAGATACTGCACCCCAGCCCCTCATCCCATCCTCCACAACACTGGCCATCACTTGGACATGCAGCCATACAGCCCAGGTCCTCAGGCTGAGCAAGATTCCAGAGAGAACAAGTGCTGTCATCCAAAACGGGATACCGTTTTTAAAATGCCAGCCGAGACTCTGGAATTCTTTCCATACTTACTTGGCTCTTTCAAAGCAGTTACCATTAGTGCTTGCGACAGATTCTCACCTGAGCCCCATTAAAGGAAACACTGTCTCAAGGGTACCAGAGGTCAAATGGAAAGTGCTAGAGATGTGCCGGCCTAAGGGCAGCAGAAGCGCATGCGTACTTTCCACAGTTCATGTGATGCTTATCCGCCATGCCCACGCCCAGCACGAGGATGCAGTACTTCTGCGCCAGGTACTTCTGTGCATCTTCTAACTTGCTCATAACCAGCTCTATCTCTTTCTTCTCTACCAGGCCGCTGGCGGTGGGGAGACACAAGGTAGATTAATTCTGGTCAAAGTCTATATTAATGAGCATGAAGTCAGAAGTATAGGCTACTTTGAAGGAAAGAGTAGTGAGTCAACAAACTTCACTCACCAGTTTGACTTGCTTGAGTTTTGGCATAGGGAAGATCCTCAAAATCTCCCTTTCTCTTTTTAAAAAGATACATTATTTTTACTTTATTTGCATGAGTGTTTTGCCTGCATGTATGTTCAGTGCACTGTGTAGGTGCCTGGTGCCTACATAAGCAGAAGGGGGTACTGGGTCCTCTGGAATGGGAGTCATGGCTAGTTGTGAGCCACTATGTGGGGACTGGACCTGACCCCTGAACCTCTAGAAGAGTAGCCAGTGCTCTTATCTGCTGAGTCACCTCTGTTACCCCTCAAAGCCGTTTAATGACTCTTAGCCGTTGGAGTCAACATCTTGAGTTCAGGGTGAATGTCCCTCATACAGATAGATCCCTGAGACGCCATGCTCTTTATGTACCCTCAGTTATATTCACATTGAATCCTAATTCCTATAGAGCACTCAGGTAACAAGTCATCTGAGCTAGCTGCCGGGGTATCTGGTGGCCCCCCCATTCCTGCCAATTCCTAAAGCACAGTGGAGACTCCTTGCCACCTCAGCTTCCCCCAGGGCCCTGGTGCTGCTATTAAGTTGAGGGGTTCTGTGTCTGAATGCAGACTGCTCCCCGTTCTGAGTGCAGCTCCATTTGGGAGCAAGCCATTTGCTGGTCACTACTCTGTGGATTTTGGCATCAAGTATACCGAAGCACAGCCCAGCTCTGATTGAATTGCAAACGAACTTTGTAAAAGACGCTTGATCTTAGGTTGCAGCTGGTCTGTAGCCTAATTTTAAGTGTTTGCAGTACAGCACAGTAGAAAGCAGTACTGTGGACAATACTGTCAAGTGTCACTGGAAAGCAAATGGAATGAGCTCTCAGTAGTGACAAATGACTGCCCCTTCTGAAGCTAAACCAACTAAAGGAAGGCATAGCAGGCTGGTGGTACACACCTTTGATCCCAGCACTTGGGAGGCAGAGGGAGGTGGATCTCTGTGAGTTTGAGGCCAACCTTGGCTACAGATTGACTTCTAGGACAGCCAGGCTACAAAAAAAAAAAAAAAAAAAAAAAAAAAAAAAGACCAAAACCCACTATATGAAGACACGCCTGAACGGAGACGGATGAGTTTAAGGATACCATGGGCCTTCAAAAGGCAGCGTTAAAACAGGCCATGAAAGGCTTGTGAGTCACTGGAGTAAAATGAGTTTCTGGAATAAAGAAAGTGGGTCCAGATGTTGTGTAGTCCAAACACAGCTTCTACACACAAACTGCAGCCTGCAGGCCAAGTCCCAGTGACTGCTTCCTGGCCTTCTTCAAATACCCCTTCCCCTACTCTGCCAGAGACACCTCTAACTAATCCTCGTATACTATAGAGAACAAACAGGCATAAAGAGGTGCTTCAAAACGCTTTGGACCATGGTTCTTAACTTTTACTCAATTATAAAGGAAAACTATCCTGAGGTACAGGATTCCCTCAAAGTACAGATTCCCAATGTGACCCCCCTCTCCAAGATTCCAGAAAGAGAGTCCAAGAATATTCAAACAATCATTCCTAGTGATTATGAAGCTGGGGACTCACTTAGTAACAATATACATCGGGGACCTGTGGGTTGGGCTGTCAAGATGGCTCAGCAGGTAAGGGTGCTTGCATCAAACCTGATGACATTAGTTCAATTCCAGGGACCCACATGGTGGGGAATAGCCTCCAGCAAATTGTCCTCTAACCTTTACACACACACACACACACACACACACTTAAATTAGCAAAAACAAAAACATGAACCTAGGGCCGGAGAGATGTATCAGTAGTTAAGAGCACTGGCTGCTCTTCCAGAGGACCCAGGTTCAGTTCCCAGCACCCACAGGGCAGCTGACCTGTAACTGGCCTCCTAGAGTGCCTGCACGCACTGCACGTACCGCTCTGAGACATACACACCCACACACTAGTAAGATTAATACATCGTTTAAAAAACCCTGTTGAAGTGGAAAGAAGGGGGGGGAAGCCATGAAGCCAAAGCACAAAGGGAAAGTACAAAATCCCCAAATTCCAGGCAGAGCTGATCTGATCACACCCATATTCCGTACCTGAAAATCATTCCTCTAGAATTTGGTGTTTTCAGTTCTGCCACACTATTTCCAACATTGATGTGTGGGGGTGGGGGAGACTGAGCATCATGTAGGCCAGGCTGGCCTTGAACCTACTGTGTAGCCGAGGGTGACGATGAACATTTGCTCTTTCTGCCTCTACCTCCCGAATGCTGGGGTTACAGGATGTGCCCACAACAGGTTTGTGTGTATTAAGCAAGCACTCCAGGAGCTAAGCCACATCCCCAACCCTTAAACGTTCCTCAGACACTTCACGCAGGGAGTAGTTCACCTGAACGACACACAGAGCCCTTAAAACGCAAGTGAAGGGACAGGGATGCAGCTTGTGCACAGGATCTTGCGTTCGATTCCTAGCTTCACCAAAAATGAAAATTGCAACATTGACAATTTTGTTGAAAGTGAAATATTACACACATTGCTTCTAAAATGAAATTGGCATAATTCTATGGAAAAAAAAATTTGAAAAGGAATTTAAAGAGATATAGAAGTGATTATAAGTTTTGGTCTCATAAGATCTCTCTTAGAAATTTATTCTTTAAAAAGTATTACCCAAAGTCAGACAGAGAAATTTTATGAATGAAAATATACAATTCTAAAAAAACAAAACAAGATATCCAGTTCTGAACATCTGAGATAGGCATGGTAGCACATGCCCACAATCCCAGGACTTGACTGGCTGAGGCAGGAGGATCAGGAATTCAAGATCAACCTCAGAGATACATTGGCTTCAAAGCCGTCTTGGGCTAAATAAGACCATCTCAAAAAAACTTCAAAAAAAACCCAATTCAATACATAAAAAATAATAATTATAATAAATAGTAATAATATATAACAAATTAATATATATACATAAGTTATTATTGTTGTTGTTGTTGTTGCTGTTGTTATTGAGATAGAGAGTCTCACTGTGTAGCCCTGGTTGCCCTGGAACTTATTATGTAGATGAAGTCAGTGTCTCTCAAGTTCTGGGATCAAAGGCATGCACCGGCTGGCCTACAAATATTATTTATCAAAGAAACAGGCAATGTTCAAAAGCTACAAACACAAGAGGGATGAAAGGAAAGCTCTCATGCAGACAGTTACGATTTAAGGGCTTGGCATGTACTAACTTTGCATGACTGAAGTCAATTTTCTTCTGCATATACCCTACACAGTCTATATTTAACTCTGCTATAATGAAGTAAACTGATTGACTTCTCGATACTTGAAAAATAAAAGGTTGGGGGGCTGGAGAGATGGCTCAGCGGTTAAGAACACTGACTGATCTTCTGAAGGTCCTGAGTTCAAATTCCAGCAACCACATCGTGGCTCATAACCATCCGTAATGAGATCTGATGCCCTCTTCTGGGGTGTCTGAAGACAGCTACAGTGAGCGGGGCCAGAGCAAGCAGGGCCGGAGAGAGAAGAAAAAGTGTCTGAAGACAGTTACAGTGTACTTACATATAATAAATAAATAAATGTTTAAACAGAAAAAATAAAAATGAAAAATGAAAGGTTGTCATGATTTTCAGAACCCATAATCGAAGATTTGGGCTGGCTTGTTTTCCTATTTGGCTGTGTTCTGGTTAGTCTTCAGTGCATTTACAAACTAACTGGGAGACTTTTCTCTGTTACTTATAAACTAGTACATAAAAGAAATGTCTTTGCTAGATTAGTAATAAGCCTCAGAGTTAAAAGAAATGGGAGAATATAACCAGCTAAAGAGCCATACAAATCCACTGAGTCCAGTTTGGGACTCGGAGGGCTCCTCAAGCCTGGTAAGCCGCAGTTGGCTTCAGCTTTGGATGCTGCCATAGAAACACTTCGCGTTCTGGCTGCCCCACTGGGAAATGCCACCTGAAATAACACTCATGTTGTGTATCTCCTGGTGGCATCACGGGGATAGCAGTGCCAGAAGTCTTTATCTGGTCCCTTACAAAACTGCTATCCAGGGTCATCTGTCAGTTCACACAATGTTTCTCCATCGGCTTGATCAGATACAGGAGTTTTATATTTTAGAAACATTCTGTAGCAGCAAATTAATGGCTCTACTCGGCATTCCTAACAGCTAAATCACTGAGCTGATTGTACATGCACCGGAGCAGAGCAGCCTGGGCACTTGGAAAGCGCCACAGCTTGTCAAAGGTCACCAAGCCTGAGAGGTATTGTTGTGTTCTGGGCTCCAAGTTCCCAGATTTTGGCCCTGGAGTTTGTCTTTTGGCCACCGCTGCCTAACGGTGCAGTTAAGTTTTTTACAGACATCCCCCCCCCCCCCCCAGCTAAATCTACCTAAAAACAAAACCAAAAAACAACTTAGCTTTTTGTTATCAGATGCTTACAAACCTTTTAGCATGAATTTTGTAAGCATAAAAAAACATAAGAGAAAGAGGGAGGGAGGGAGGGAGGGAGAGAGAGGGAGAGAGAGAGAGAGAGAGAGAGAGAGAGAGAGAGAGAGAGAGAGAGAGAGATGCATGGTTCTGTGTTGAACTCACTAGCTATATGTGCTTGCTGAGCACTTAGAGTAATTCATCTGAATTGACACCATTAGAGATTCCAGATTCAGGCTGGAGAGATGGCTCAGCAGTTAAGAGCACTGGCTGCTCTTCCAGGGGAGCCTGCTTCAATTCCCAGCACCCACATGGCAGCTCACAACTGTCTCTAACTCCAGTTCCAGAGGATCCGACACCATAACACAGATATACATGCAGGCAAAACACTGATGTACATGAAATTAAAAGAGAGAGAGAGAGAGAGAGAGAGAGAGATACCAGATTCTAAAGATTACAGAAAAAAGTAAAATATGCCATTACTAACATCCTAGGGGCTGGGGAACTGGTTCAGTAGGTAAAGTGGGTGCCGCTCAGGCTAAGGACCCAAGTTTGGATCCCCAGCATCCATGTGTAAACTTGGCATGGTGGCAGGCATCTGTGACCTCAGTTCTGAGGGGAAATGAGACAGACAAATCCCTGGGGCACTTAGCCAGCCAGTCTAGCTGAAAACCAGCAAGCTCAAATACAGTGAGAGGTCCTATCTCAAAAGACATGGTGGAAGTGATTAGAGGAGGGCCCTGATGGAGACCTCAGGCCTCCACGTGCCTATGCATTGGGTGAGCATACTACTCTGCCCCACATGCATACACATGCATACACCACATGCATATACTACACACACGCACACACACAAGCAAGCACATGCACACATGTGTATATAACGCATCCATATGCATAAAGAAAGACTACAATTTAAAAAAAATAATTATTTTAAAATACTAACTAACATCCTAGTGTTGACCACATATTATCATAATATTTTTAACTCAATAGGTTGGATAAAATAGCTATTTAGCCAGGCAGTGGTGGCGCACACCTTTAATCCCAGCATTTGGGAGGCAGAGGCAGGTGGATTTCTAAGTTCGAGGCCAGCCTGGTCTACAGAGTGAGTTCCAGGACAGCCAGGCTATACAGGGAAACCCTGTTTCGAAAAAACAAACAAATAAACAAAAGTTATTTAAATTAACTTTAGATATATTTCACGTTGTATCTTTAAAAATAAAAAATTAAAATTTTCTTAAGATCAAAAATATTAATATTAAAATAAAAAGTTCTAATAATGTGTCTTAAGGATATAAAAGGAGACTTTTTATATCCTTAAGATGACACAGTATTAGAAAAGTTTGGGCTAGGCGGTGGTGGTGGTGCAGCTTTTAGTCCCAGCACTTGGGAGGCAGAGGCAGGTGGATTTCTGAGTTTGAGGCCAACCTGGTCTACAGAGTGAGTTCCAGGACAGCCAGGGCTACACAGAGAAACCCTGTCTCGAAAAACCAACAATAACAACAACAACGTTGATGATGATGATATAGAAATTTTTCAATTGCAAATATGCCTTTCATTCTATCTCATCACTGAATGGTGCTGATCTGTGCTTGCTGGAATGCTTCATTATGAAGATTTCTGTGTGAACTGCTCCAGGAGCTTAAAAACAAACAAATTCTCCTGTATAAAAAGTTTCCTAGACCAGAAAGACTTACAAGATGCCGCCATCCCCTCGGCCTAGGTAAGGCTGCCAGTAACAAAACACTAAAGCATATCATGAAACCCTACTCACACCATGTAGCTTTGGGGTTTCTTTTCCATTGAGAGTCTCTCCAGGTAATAAGACAGATAGTATAACAGTGCCATGAGGAAGCTGTCAAGATTCTTATTCCTACAGGGAAATTGAAGAAAAAAGATAACCAGAAACCAACATTCAACATCGGATTTCTCATGAAGAACAAAGAGATGCAGTATGAGAATAAATAGAAATATATGGTTCTAAGTCTATCACATAATTAACTTATTACCCACTGTGCTGGTTCTAAGTCTACACACAGTTAACTTATTACCCACTGTGCTGGTTCTAAGTCTACACACAGTTAACTTACTACCCACTGTGCTGGAGATGTAAATGGCGCCTGAAAAACACTCCTTCCAGGATAGTAAGATACCAAATTATTAACATGTTGTTAATTATTTCACTTCACGAGTATTCGTTCTTTAAGTAATATATTCCCATTGATTGTAAAATGTACAGGCTGGGCATGGTGGTTCATACCTATGACCCCTGTAATCTAGAGAATCTCAAGTTCCAGGCCAGCCTGGGCTGCTAAACGTAACTAACAGAGAAAACTTCTCCATACCATAACCCTATTTCAAAATACAAGCCAAAGTGCAGAAATACATGAAGCAAACATACTCTTCTCCCACACTTTTGTAAACATCTCATTCTGGAGACTCACTGGCTGTCCATATGCAAATTGCTCTCATTCCTTGCTCTAGGACTAGCTCCTGTGGCCTCAGGTAGCTCTCCCAGACTCTATCTCTGAGAGGATGACTTGCACAGAGGCACCATGTGCTCTTTCTGAGAAGCAGACCTGTATTCACTTATTAGACAAAAGTCCCCACAAAAGGAGAAAGATGCATGCCGTCTCATCAGCTGTACCTCATAAACGTTGTGAAGGAGCAGATCCGTTGCATTTCAGTGTCCTGGAGGGAAAGCAGCGCAACAACTGAAAGAGAGAAGAAGGAGGCAGTAAAGCAGAGAAGAGACACACAGGGGGCCAGAGGCTGCATCGCGGAGTGGGAGGAAGAAAGTGGCTCACATTTGACATCATCCAGCGTGACATTGCCCTGCTGACCTCGTTTCTCCAAAGTCTTAGTCATCTTTTCATCTCTTGAGGCAAACCTTTTATCTGTCAACCTGTTTGAAAATAGAATAGTCTCAAGTGATTTTTTAAATTTATTTTTATGTTATTTGTGTGGTGCTCATTGAGGCCAGAGGAGAGTGTGGAATCCCCCAAGTACAGTTGCAGCCGCTTGTGAGCTCTGGAGTCAAATCTGTGTCCTCTGGAAGGGCAGCCAGTGCTCTTAACCTCCGAGCCACTGCTCTATCCTTCAGAGAAGACTTTAAAGGCTTTAGCTATATCTAATGTATCCTGAGATGCACAGGAATTGGCTGTACTGAGAGCCTGAGTGCCACGCACAGTTCCATTTAATGTAGTATTATTCCAAAATGCACTTTATTGAACGCTGTATCTATTATGCTAGAAGTAGAAGCGTGCAGACTGACATAAAATGTAAACTCAAATAGATCAGTTTTGTTTGTTCGTTTTGTTTCATTTTCTTAAGACAGGGTATCTCTGTGTAATCCTGGATATCTTGGAACTCACTCTGTAGACCAGGCTGGCCTCCAACTCAGAGACCCGCCTGCCTCCGCCTCCTGAGTGTTGAAATTAAATTCACATGCTACCACTGGCCGGCTTTCAAATGGATCGTTTATATCACTTAATGGGTTGAGGATGTGATTCAGTTTGCCTAGAATGTATGAGGTCCTGATTTAAGTTCCAGTACTGCAGATGGATGGATGGATGGGTGGGTGGATGGGTGGGTGGATGGATGGGTGGGTAGATGGATGGGTGGGTGGATGGATGGATGGATGGATGGGTGGGTGGATATATGGATGGACAGATGGACAGATGGACAGATGGATGGATGGATGGAAGGAAGGATGGATTGGTGGGTGGGTGGGTGGATGGAAGAAATTCTAGTGTCACTGCTATTTTCAGATTCTAAAACAGCTGCAACAAGTTTGAAATGCACTAGTAGCCATGTTATCAAGGGAATGAATGTCTAGGGACTGTTTGTAATGCTGGCTGTAATTGAGACCCTGCCTATGTTTCCCTTGATGGGTATTTTCATGACAACCTAGGAAAATGGGACTGGTATTTCTTTGTGTTTGTAAAGATAAGTGAGTTGAGTCCACTGAGAAATGCTGCGCTCAAAGAGAGGCTACCTTTCTGAAGTTCCGACGTCCGTCTCAGCAAAGTGAACCGCCTTCCCTTTCTTGCCTTTCTCCTTGAGTTCTATTGCAGGTGTGAAACTGCAATGAAAAGGTGTGATTAGGGACTTACCTTTTCCCAGGGGAAGGCAGATCCTACCATGGGCAGCGTTCACGTAGTCTGAAGATGAGCATATATTAGCCGTGTTCAACTCGGGATGTATTTTACACATGGAACCACTATCAAGAGGAAGACTCACACCTCCGACTCACATTCAGCTTCTAGAATATCACCATTTGTAAAACATTTCTGTCTGAACATCTTATAGTAACGTTACAAAGAGCAAGCACATAAATGCAAAAGACTTCCTAAGTTTATTGAGTACTGCGACAGGCTAGGAACTTTTAGGCACCACCTCATCATCGTGGTGACTTTATGAGGAAAGGATTACTGCCATCATTTTCACACTTGGGAACTGGTCAGACCAGGACAGGCTCCGAGGCCTCGAGGAACAGAGCTGTGTACTTAGTCCCTAGGCAGTTCTGCCTCCCAAGCAGCTATCATAGTTTAGCTGCCCTGGGAAGGTTTCAGCACGTTGACTGTATGTGGGGTGTGTGTGTGTGTGTGTGTGTGTGTGTGTGTGTGTGTGTGTGTGTGATTCAATGTGACCATGTTGGAAAGGGCAAAGAGATCCATGGCAGGGGAATTAAAGTTTGAATAGAGGGCCAAGGATGTGCACTTCTAAGCAGTCCCAGTGAGGTGTGGTCTTGTCCTCTATTGTCCCCATTGACAGGGCTTCAGTCTCCTGCTGTAAGGTATTCAGACAAGTTGCTAGGACTCAGTGAAATCTCTTCTGTGGTGACAAGTCCCCTCAACCACACAATACAGGAGCTATATGGGAGTAGTAAGTCTAACAGACAATGATGAACAAATACATACTGAGGCCCTACTATGTGCTAGATATTTCTATGGACGGGAGATTGTGTCTTGAGTAGAGCCAACACATAGACTCTCTGGAATGCCATGTCAAACACAACAGTTTGGTGGCTTACTGGAGGTTACAATTTACTTTTCTAACCCAATCAAGAAGCTTCACCTCGACGGGCAGTGGTGGTGCACGCCATTAATCCCAGCACTCGGGAGGCAGAGGCAGGTGGATTTCTGAGTTCGAGGCCAGCCTGGTCTACAGAATGAGTTCCAGGACAGCCAGGGCTACACAGAGAAACCCTGTCTCAGAAAAAAAAAAAAAAAAAAAGCTTCACCTCTGCTAAAGTTGTGTCTCACTGTTAAGTTTAGGCATACATGTAGTAGCAGAGGCATTTCCCCCACATTTGATTATTCTCTAAAAATGAAGAGACTAAGCTTATCCCATTATCTCCTTCCCAAATCCCATAAGGAGATTTTTTTGAGAAATACTACGCCACGGGATTAATAAGGTTAGTTTGGTGCTTTCTTCTAGGAGGTTAGCCAACCTCCTGGCAATAGCCATGTTGTAATAAAACGTTAGTTCCTAAGGCCTGGAGAGATGACTCAGTGGTTAAGAGCACTGACTGTTCTTGCAGAGGACCCAGGTTCTATTCCCAGCACCCACATGGTGGCTCACAACCATTTGTAAGTACAGTTCCAGGAGATCCGATGCCCTCTTCTGGTCTCTGTGGGCACTAGGTACATATATAGTGCACGGACATACAGGCAAAACACCCCCATACATAAAATAATAAAATAACCTTTGAAAAGGTTTTCTTACAGCCAGGCAGTGGTGGTGCACACCTTTAATTCCAGGACTCAGGAGGCAGAGGCAGGTGGGATCTCTGAGTCCAAGGCTAGCCTGGTCTATAGAGCGGGTTCTAGGACAGGCAGGGCTACACAGAGAAACCTTTTGTCTTAAAAAACAAAAAATAATAAAAATAAAAATAGAGTTGTTTCAATAAAAGCCTTAAAAGGTATGCTTCCTCTCAAGAATGATGTGAAGAATATTTCCTGAGAACTTTTAGTGTGCACACTAACAAAGGGGCGCATCGGGCAATTGTAATGTTGGAACCCTATCTGAGTTCTCATCAGAGCAAACAGAAAGTACGTCAGACACTAGGAGCCAGCTGAATGCTAACTGAATATTTTATATTAAGGCTTATATTTAGGCATGCACATAGTAATTTGGTAGATTTTCTATGAAAGTGCTTATAGTTTGAAGAACATGTTGAAATATTTATTGATCAAATTATGTGACTTTGGGGCTTGCATCACAAGAAAGAAAGAAAGAAAGAAAGAAAGAAAGAAAGAAAGAAAGAAAGAAAGAAAGAAAGAAAGAAAGAGAGAAAGAGAGAGAGAAAGAGAGAGAAAGAAAGAAAGAGCGAGCCTGAAAAGTCTGAGAGGTAAGCAGGGTGGATGGTATGTAGGGTCGCCTCCATCTTTCGCCATGGCGTGGGGGATTATTCTTCAGACTGGCATCACTTACACTGGATGTATAAGCCCCAAGTATATAGTGTGATAATGTTTTTAACGTGTATATACCCAAGTGACTACTTCCACCACACATGAGTCATTTCTAGCACCTCAGAAAGCTCCCTGCATCCTCCCTCACCAACACTAATTAGCTCCAAAAAAGGGAACTTTTAATCCTCATCATTACAATGTTTTGTTTTCTAAAAAGAACAAAAATTACTAAACTATAATTTTTGTGGATGAAATTTCTTATGTCTCATGATCTACATTTATCTTTTCAATCAGTTATTCAATACATTTTTACTTTTATTTACTTATTTATGTATTCTGCGTGTGGTGTGTGTGCGTGTAGGCATGCACACGGCATCCATCGCACAGGTGTGAGGGCAGAGGACAACTGTGGGAACCGTTCTCGCCCTCTGCCTGGATGGAAGGGGAGGTCTCGCCCTCTGCCTGGATGGAAGGGAAGGTCTCGCCTTCTGCCTGGATGGAAGGGAAGGTCTCGCCTTCTGCCTGGATGGAAGGGAAGGTCTCGCCCTCTGCCTGGATGGAAGGGAAGGTCTCGCCCTCTGCCTGGATGGAAGGGGAGGTCCCGCCCTCTGCCTGGATGGAAGGGAAGGTCTCGTCCTATTTCTGCTGCTTCCTCGCCTCCTCCAGGCAAGCCTGCCTCTGCTGGAATTACAGATGTGAACCGCCACACCATACTTCCCCGTATGGGTTCTGAACCCAGGTCCTCAAGCCTCCATGACAAACACTAAGCACTGGGCCATTTCCCCAGCGCTTTTCTTTCTTTGTTTCTTTGTTTCTTTCTATCTTTCTCTTTTTGAGGTGGGCCCTTTTCTTTTTAATTGACATAATTTAACATGTGTGTGGAATACTTCGTATGATCTCTCAATACATGTACATAAAATGTAATTAGTGATCAAATCAGGACCTGGCATGCCTATCACAGCAGGCATTTACCATGGTTTTGTGGTGAAACCATTCATAAACCGGTCTACAATAATGAAATATGCCATTATTTTAACCTATATCTTATTGGAGGGGGGATGGGTATTTTATTTTTATTTTGAGACACAGTCTCATGTAGCCCAGGCTGGCTTTGAACTCTAGTTCATGCTGGCCTTGAACTCATGGAGCCAAAGCTGGCCTTGAATCCTTCATTCGCCTGCTTTTAACTCCCAAGTGCTGAGATCACAGACATTTACAAACCATAGCCTTCATCCTTTCTGTTGTTTTTTTGTTGGCCTTTGATAGCTCAGACTCACTAGGAAACCTAGGAAGCCCTTGTGCGAATGGCCATCTTGCCTCATCTCCCCAGAGCTGTTTACAGACATCTCCCACGAGGCCCAGTCATAAGCAGTGCTGGGGACTGAACCCAGGGATGTACAACTAAAGCACACGCTCTACCAACTGAGCCCCAGCCCCAGCTCCACATCCTGCATTTGAAGCCATAACAATCCATCCTCTCCAAAAGTACTGTGCAATCCACCCATATATTCAGAATAATTGATAACAAGCCTCCATGGGCACCTCACACTCACACACATAATGAAAAGTAAAACTTAAAACAGTTAGCTTATTAATATATTTCCATGACTATGAAAGTATATTAAACTTTTACCTTTAAACTTATTAGTAATCTTAACTCTGAAATACTATGAGATTAACATTGAAACTAGTTTGAAAAGTACTGTCAATTAACCTTCTTTATATAGAAATTCAGTACATAGAGCCGGGCAGTGGTAGCACATGCTTTTAATCCCAGCACTTGGGAGGCAGAGACAGGCGGATCTCTGTGAGTTTGAGACCAGCCTGGTCTACAGAGTGAATTCCAAGAAAGTCAAGTCCAAGGCTACACAGAGGAGCCCTGTTTCAAAAAAAAAAAAAAAAAAAAAAAAAAAAGAGGAGGAGGAGGAAGGAGGAAGGGGAGGAGGAGAAGAAATTCAGTACACGGAAAGCATGGTCATATTAGTATTTCATATCAATGCTGGCAGTTAAGATTTGCTCTTCTGGGGCTAGCCTTGTCTCATCCCCAAGCTTTCCCTATCTAGGTCATATTCACTGTGTGTGATGTCACAGGAGCTACAGAACAGCATTTCCCTGACATCACAGAAAAAAAAGACAAACCTAAATGACTGCTTTGGAAATAGCAAGCTACACAGAGATGCTGAGAGAAACATAGTCTATAAAACGCAAATGCTTGCTGGGTCGTACCTTAGTGGTAGCATGCTTGCCTGACTTGAACAAGGCCCTGGGCTCAAGGCCCTGGGCTCAGTGAGGTAAGACAAAAGTAAAACAGAAGCATTTAATTTTGACTCTAATGTAAAGTCTTGGAATTATAAAACTTAAGCACACCGGGCAGTGGTGGCGCACACCTTTAATCCCAGCACTTGGGAGGCAGAGGCAGGTGGATTTCTGAGTTCGAGGCCAGCCTGGTCTACAGAGTGAGTTCCAGGATAGCCAGGGCTACACAGAGAAACCCTGTCTCGAAAAACCAAACCAAACCAAACCAAACAAAACAAACAAACAAACAAAAACAAAAAAAACTTAAGCACAAACTACATGTACTTAACCAACTCCTTTCTGGACCTTGAATTTCACCTGCCCAACAGCTTATGAGACATTTTTATACGAGCCTGCAATCTTAAACACATCATTATTTTCATAACACCCAGCCTAGGCCCAAACCCCTGGGGTGCAAGCAAGTGTGGGTTGGGAATGTAGGTGGGGATAGAGCACCTCCCTTAGGTTACTTAGATCTTTAAAAATCTCAGCTCCTTGACTGTAAACTGTTCGGATGTTTCAGAGGTTGCTTAAATGATTAGTACAACAGCTAGTCCATAGAAAGCAGCTCACCAGACATTATCCGAAAACAGCGTCATTAAGGCTGTTTAGCAAAATCATTATCTTCAGATAGTGGGATTTCATTTTTTTAAAAAAAGACTCTTCTGTATGGTTTAGTACCCACTGCCCCCAGCACACATAATTGTTCTAAAAATGCTTTTTTTTTTTTTAGTTAAAAAGTTGTTTTAAACTTTACCTTCTAAATTCCAGAGTTTTTGTTTCGTCTTTCCAGTACCACATTCCTAATCGTAATCCACATTGCTGTAAAATGAAATGGTTGCATCATATATAACTAAAATTCCCTTTACAACCCACACATCCCCACAAATCTTTAATAATTCCTGCTATTCTCTTATTAAATTCTATCGAATTTATCACATCGAAGATGTCCGTGCATTTCTGACCCTCCAGGCTATACCTCTCCGTTGCTGGGATTAAAGACATTCGATGTTACTCCTGGTTTACATGATTCTGTGAATCAGGATCCAAAACAGGGATGGGTGCATGCTAGGATGTCACTCAACCACCTAAGTGACACCCCAGCCTGTTTCTTTTTATGTGTATGGGTGTTTTGCTTCTTGTGTATGTATCTGTACACCATGTGTGTGTAATGCTGGAAGAGGCCAGAAGAAGGCACCAGATCTCCTGGAGTTGGAATTAGCCATAGTCATGAGCCAATTTGTGGGAGCTGGGAATTGAACCTGGCTCCTTTGGACGAGCAGCCAGTACTCTTATTCACTGAGCCGTCTCTCCACTGTTTTTTGTTTTGTTTTGTTTTTTTCATGGTTTTATCCTTTTTGTTTTCAGATGTGGTTTCAACCTGGAAAGGGGAGAAAGGATGAAGGAGAGAAAGTGAGACAGCAGGCAAGGGGAAGATGGGAAGGGAAAGGGAGGAAGGAAATTTAGCTCAAGGCTTGTCACAGGCATTCAGAAGATGCCATAGCAACCTTTAGTCTAGATTTATGTTAGATTCCCAATAAAAAAAGGAAGGAAGGAAGGAAGAAGGAAAGGAAGGAAGGAAGGACAGCTGTCTCTGACTTTGTCCCTATCTTGAGGGACAGAATTTCGCAGGGTAGCAGGGCGCAAACAACCAACCCTTGCTCTCCCCAGGTCCTACCCAGAGTCCAGCTTCTCCTGTAGTAGGACTACCTATCTCACAATCACATACAGAAAGGAGGGGACTTTCATAATGACCTACATATCCGTGTGGGAAGCCAGACAGAATTCAATTACGACAACACACCTCTTTACTTTTGCCTTTGGGGACAAATAAGCTCAACTGTTCTTGAAAACTGCAGGTTCCTGACGAAGGCGTCGACCCGCCTGCGAAGGAGCCCGAGCGCAGAGAACTGGACCAGGACGCCAAGTGCCGCCCTGGCCTCCCTATAGAGTCCCGCTGGGCTCCCACGGTGCCTGCTACACCAGCCGCCACGCCGAGGGCGGGTCCCGGTCAACACTGCCCTCCAGCCACCGGGCCCTGGAACGTGCGGCCAGGCTGCACTTACATCCAGCCGGGAGGAGGATTGCCCGACAAAATGCCTCCTCCTGGAGTAAAACTCTGGGACGGACATCACGCCAAGTCACCTGGGATACCGCCACGCCGCCGCCCGGCTGGCGCCGGAGGGGCGGGGCTTCCGCCGGACGGGGGATTCTGAGCACTCTGCGTGTCCCAACCCCTGCTGCGCTCGTGGCCTGCCAGGACTTGACGCTTCCTGCGGTAACCCCC
>CM052705.1:80857692-80895547 GCA_028551405.1 Uromys caudimaculatus | reverse complement strand
GGCCATCAGGGAGAGAGGAGAGGCCCTTGGGCCTGAGGGTGTTAGAGGCCCCAGTAAAGGGGAATATCAAGGTGGGAATATGAGGATGGGTGGGCGGGTGGGTGGGAGGTAGAATTCCCTCATAGAGGCAGGGATGGGGAGGGTATAGGGGGTTTCCAAAGAGGAGACCCAGAAAGGGGGAAACATTGGAAATGTAAATAAAGTACCAAAAAAAAAAGAAAAAGAAAAACAAAAACAAAGCAAAAAACCCAAACAAAACACGCTCAGCCTGCTTTCTTATAGAGTCCAGACCACCAGCCCAGGAATGACCCCACCCACAATGGGCTGTGCTCTCCCCCACCAATCATTAATAAGAAAATGCCCTACACTGGCTTGTCTACAGCCGGATCTCATGGAGGCATTTTCTCAGTGGAGGTTCCCTTCTCTTTGATGACGATAGCTTGTGTCAAGTTGACACAAAACTAGCCGGTACAATATGTAAAGCACTGATCTTGGTAAGTACTCTAAATTAGTGCCTGTTCTAAAACAAAAGCAGTAGCAACTTGCTCAGTGTTGATGGGTATTCAAACGAGCTTATGTTCACACAGGTCACTGATCCTTGTGCTTTCCCTTCTCAGTTGAACTGACAGGCAGATTTGGGTTATTCCTTCCTCCCCCAATGTAAGCAATGCCAGATGAAGGGAAGACTGGGAATGCCTGATGAGTCTGCTTTTGTATCCCCACAGCTGAAAAGGTGTGAGATGTACAGTAAATATTCAAGTGTGCCCATAAACTTTACAATGATGGCAACGTGCATGTCACTGCCAACTCGTCTTCCAGTCACTGGCTATGGAGGTCTAAAACTGTAACCAAGGCATCCCTGTCCTATTCTCTGGAGTCAGATCTAGCTGTTGATCAGGTTAGTTCAATGCATGGGAACCTACCTGTGTGCCTCTAGTGTTAAGTTTGAGGATAAGGGCAAAGCCTGCTTACTAATTTAAAAGGAGAAAAGAAGATACTAACCTAGATGCCAAGAATAATTTAACAGCCAGTATCTCCAACTTGGAGTGGGGTGAACCAGGAGAAAATGAGATAGTTTCAGAAAAGACTAAGAGCAAAGAATCTAATTATTCCACAATCAGTAGAGAATGTGAAAATAAACCCAGATAACCCTCTAACTGCATTAAAGGCTAACAGAAAATCAAGGGTTTTATAGACCTCAACTGTCTCTAACCTCTGTCTAAACTAAGGTGAAAGGAAGTTCCTGAAAGATTAAAACATTATTTAAAATTAACATGACAAGCCAGGCACGGTGGTGCAGGCTTGTAATCCCCGTACTCTGGAGGTGAGGTGAAGGCCAGCCTGGGGCCTGCAGTGGGAGTGAGAGCTGACCGCAGACTGCCATCCCGACACCCATATGCACAGGGGAAGCACATGCTTACACAACAAAGACGGTATGAACGTAACAAACTTTTTAAAGTTTGTACTGCTATAAAATAGAAATGTCCTATTCGGTATCCTGTGGAAGGAAGAGCTTTTGTTTATGCTTTATCAAGACACATGCTTCTGATTCTCTAGACACTAAGGAGAAGGGCTTGAAAAGATGGCTCAGCAGGTAAGGATGCTCTTGTGGAGGACCCAGGTTTCTTTCCTGCTGCCCACGTGGTGGCTTTTATCCTCTCTGTAACTCTAGTTTCAGAGATCCAACCTCTTCTGATGTCCAAGAGCAGGAGGTATATATATGGTATACATACATATATGCATACACAACACTTGTAATACATAAAATGTTTTTAATTTTAAAAGCAGCTAAGGAGCATATAACACAGAACAAAATCTCTGATCTCAGGTTTTCAGACCCAACATTAACTGGATGTAAGCATGGTGGTGATCCCTTTAGTCCCAGCACTCAGGAGGCAGAGGCGGGAAGATCTCTGTGAGTTCCAGGCCAACCTGGTCTACACACCGAGTTCCAGGACAGCCAGGGCTATGTAGAGATACTGTTTCCAAAAAAAAGAAAAAAAAATCATATGTTTATTTAGTGAAAAAGTCATAGAGTTTCACAGTGTTGTAATCCTGCTCACCAAAGGAAAGAACAGTGCTCGAGACAATCATGGTGGTGCATGTCTGTAATTCCAGCCCTGGAGATACTGAGGCAGGAAAGTTGGGAGTTTAAAGACTGCCTGTGCTACACAGCAAGGCAGACTCTAAAAATAGAACACTTGTGATGCCAAGTATTGAATTGAATAAACATTCTTGACTGTTTACTCCTAACCTACAGTTTACAACCAACCCTCTCTGCACTGAAAGTGGTAAACTAGAGTTGTTCTAAAGAAGAGACATTTAAAAATTAAGTATTGCCCCACAAGCCAGAAGTGAATATGCTCTAAATGTTTACATTCCGAGAGTCATACCAAGAACAAAACTGGATTCTTTTAAAGACCTGTAATTTTTACTTGGGAATGAACCTTTGTATGTCATTCCTCGTCGAGAACATTTCCTCATGCAACATTAAACATACAGAAGCAATTGAACATTCCTACTCTTGATTCATTTTTATCGTGCATGCGTGTGTGTGTGTGTGTGTGTGTGTGTGTGTGTGTGTGTGTGTGTGTGTGTGTGTGTGTTATGTGCACATGAATGCAAGGGCCCACAGAGGCCAGAGGAGTCAGACTGCCCTGGAGCCTGTAGACAGTAGTAACCCCCCAGATGTGGGTGCTGGCGTGGAACTCGGGTCCTCAGGAAGG
This sequence comes from Uromys caudimaculatus, assembly GCA_028551405.1. Taxonomy (NCBI): domain Eukaryota; kingdom Metazoa; phylum Chordata; class Mammalia; order Rodentia; family Muridae; genus Uromys; species Uromys caudimaculatus. The sequence continues at coordinate 80,892,821 of CM052705.1, read as the reverse complement.
GCAGTTTGTGCTTTTAACTACTGAGCTGTCTCTCCTACCCCTTCCACTCTCATTATTTTCCTTTGGTTTTTCTAGACAGGGTTTCCCTGTGCAGCCCCGTCTGTCCTGGAACTCACTCTGTAGATCAGGTTGGCATCGAACAACAGATCCATCTGCCTCTGCTTGCTGCTGGGGTAAAGATATGAGCCGCCACCATCACCCCATTTCCCAACCCTCACATACATTCCCTTAGCAATGGTTTTGTAACCTTTGTGTGTTTAAATGACATCTTACACTCATTTCTGAGTGTATATGTAAGCAGGTGGTGTACCAAGAACAACTTGATTGCCCTCTCCTATGAGGTGGAGCCTGAGGATGGCAGTAAGGGAGTCAAGGTTGGTTTGTTTTACTTTAAGTTACAGAATCCAAAGGCAAGGGGGATATGCTTTACAACACAACCTCTACAACCTACAGTTTCAAGTAGAAATGTCGTATGTACCTATCCTCTTAGCTTCATAAAAGATCTTTTTATTTCATCCAGATATTCTGATTGCACTCCTGTTTAAGACATAAGATGGAGCCGGAGGACAGTGGTGGCACATGCCTTTAATCTCAGCAGGTGGATCTGAGTTTGAGGCTAGCCTGGTCTACAGAGCAAGTTCCAGGACATTTAGGGCTACACAGAAAAACCTGTCTCAAAAAACAAAACCAAAGAAAACCCAAAACAACAACAACAACAACAAGAATAAGATTGATAATAACGGGGGTTGGGGGCTAAGAATGCAGCTCAGAATGCTTGCCTGGTGAGAGGACTTGGTGGGTAAATGTGCTGGCTGAGATGTCTGAGTTCAATCCCTAGGACTTATGTGGTAGACGGAGATATCCCACTCTCACAAGTTATCTTCTGACATGTGCACTGTGGCAGGAATGCAAACACAGAACAACTCTAAGACAGAGCAGGCTGGAAAGATGGCTCAGTTGTTAAGAGGGCTTGCTGCTCTGGCAGAGGATCCAGGTTCAATGCCCAGCACCAACAGGGAAGCTCACATAACTGTAACTCTAGTTCCTGGAGATCTGATGCCCTCTTCTAGCCTCAGTGGGTGCCAGGCACACACGGTGTACAGATATACCTACAGGCAAAATATCCATACTCATAAAAACATTTTTAAATATAAAAAATAAAACATCACTAATGCTCAAAAATGATTGAGCCTTTTCGGAAATTTGAATGGGTAATGTATTAAGTCTCATGTAAGCCACATTAATATCGAAGATACTTACAGTTTTAATCCCTTTCCATTATACCAACAAAATGCCATAAGAAATTTAGAGTGAGATTCTTTCAAAATGTCACAGATCTTAATTATTGTAAACATTCTATCTTATTTTGGCAGATTATCTTGATTTATCACCTTAGAACAGAGACATAGTAATCAAACATTCTGATGCCTGTTTTAATTACCTTTTTTAATCCCTTAGCTTCTATTTGGAAACATATTGCATTTGCTTTGGTCACTCCAGCTACTACTTGGAAGTTCAAATGATGTTAATTATTCCTTGGACTGTAATTTAACCCCCCCCCCCCCAAGAGCAAGCATTGTTTCCACTGTTATTTGACCAGGGCTAGCCTAACATTTGGTAAAGAGTTCCTAGGCGTTCTTGAGTTACTAGTTTCAATTACCTTTTGGAAACAGTGGTTATTTTAGTGGCTTTATCTTAGTAATATTCAAATCTAGATACATGAGAAGATAGAATTAAAAATTTAAAAAGCCCCCACCAAAAGGCTAGTTTTACAAATTACTTTTCAAAACAACAGGAAATGAGGTATGTAAAACCTCGAGGTTGGTGTGATAGCAAGAGGTCAGAGGAAAGACCCCAGTCACTGGTCACTGAGACCTTAGGGACCAACCTCTTCTAAAGTGAGGCCTGAGATGAACCATCCCGTAACCTTGCACTCGTAGAAAGGCCTTACGGTTTGAAGTTGGAGCAGGAATATTTTCATCAAAGGCTGGGCATATTGAGTGCTCAGCTAGCATGAACAAGGTGCCAAGTTCTGGTCCCCCACTCAGAACTGGAAAATTAAAGGTCAAACCAACCAAACCACCTTGAACTAATAAAGGACTAATGAAAGAGCAGTGTAATGGATATCGTCCTGGGAAAACTCCTGGGAAAAGTCACTTTAAAGCCTTTAATCCCAGCACTTGGAAGGCAGAGGTGAGTGAATCTCTTAGTTTGTAAATTTGAGGCCAGCCTTGTCTACATGAGTTCCGGGATACCTAGGGCTGTTCCTCCCCTCCCCCCAAATAACTTTAGGCCAGGGGTGTTGGCCATAAAGTTGTGATGGAAGCATTTGGGAGATGGAAGCCAGGAGCTCAAGGTCATCCTCAACTACTCAGGTTAACCTGTGTAGCTCCAGGCTAGCCTGGGCTACTTTAGACACTATCTCAGCAAACAACAAAGTCATTCTAAGTCTATTAGTATCAAAGTACTTAGCCAAATGTGTCTGTGATGGCCTCTGTAGTTTTGTCTCACCACATCCTTACACGCTCATTGCCGGAAGCGTTCACTAGTGTTGCACCAGCATTAGTCAGCCTTCACATTTCCAAAGCAGAGTCTTGGAGAATGTTCTGAAAGTATTCTGAAGCAACTTTATAATTGTCCATTTATCTTCCTTCCCTACCTAAGTGAGGCTTGTTAAAAGAAAGGCCTATCTATTACATAAGGTCAACTATAATGTCACGGTCATTTCCAAAACCAATATCCTTGTTTCCTAATTTTTAAATTAACGCATACTATTTTTCTAAAAATAAATCTGTGACTAACGAAGAAGGATCCACAATAACTTGGAAATATAGCTTCTAAAACTCACTAGTATTTTAAAAATGAAGCAAATTTTTATGTTAGGAAGGTATTAAATGTCTGTATGCTGTTAAAACTATGCATTTTCAAATCAACTACTAAATTTCTCCCAAATTCCTCTTAAATGAACTTTTAAATGTAATTCCATTAAAAAAACAAAACAAACAAACAAACAAAAAAAAACCAAGCTGGGTGATGGTGACACACACCTTTAATTCCAGCACTCAGGAGGCAGAGGCAGGCTCTGAATTCAAGAGCCAGCCTGGTCTACAGAGCAAATTCTAGTATAGCCAGGGCTACATAGAAACCGTCTCAAAAAACCAAACCACACCACACCACCAAAAAACCAAACAAACAAAAACCCTAAAACCCAAATGGCTCCGCAGGTAAAGGCACTTGCTACCAACCCAAAAACCTGAGTTCAATTCCGGGGACACACAGTGTAGAGAGAGAACCACTCACACAACTTGTCCACCCCCAAATAAATGTGACTTAAAAAAAGAACTGTAGTAGTGATTTGAGACAGGTGTTGTAAAAGCGCTAAGATCTTCAAAGGAGAAAAGGAGCCTCTTCCCAAGTAATTACAGCTCCCACCCAGATTCTCACAGAATTTGCCATAAGCTCAGTTGAGCTGTTTTATAGGAAATGAAAACAAGCTAGACCAGACCAGGACTCAATATGACCTCACTCTTAAACTTGCCTGCTGGCTCGCTTCAGGAACCTGTACATCACAAAGCACATGACTCTATAGCCCGTGGGCTACTGAGAAAAGATGCTGTAATTTCTGTTACTCTGGAGAAAAACTATTTTGCACAGGACTGGAGTGCAGCGGGTCCTTTCCTACAACATTCAGGTAGCTCTGTGGTCGTCTTAAACTTGAGTGCTAAACCAGGGCTCAGGAGTTTAGATTCACTGGAAGAGATCCCCTCAGGCTTCTGTATTTTTAAAGGGGTTACCAAGATTCCTCACCCCTTAATTGTTGGTGATTTGTGGCAGGAGCTTCATCTGAGAATTAGAGAAAATTGGATTAGATACATTTCACAGCATACTAACTTCTTAAAGATCAACGTGAGTAAAACATGGGAAGGAGAAATTGAAAACGCCAGACAGCAATTTTGAGAGCAATTTCAGCTTTACTTTAAATGTGCATTTATGTGTTTACAGAATATACCTGCCTTTAATATTACTGCAATGTTTACTTTCATCTCATAGTACTAAAAATAAACAATTCAAGCTTCTCTGTATCTTAGTGAAACCAAGCTTCCACAGGACAGGTGTGCAAACATCAGGTTTCTCATTTCAAGCAAATCTCCACGTACATACTTAAGCCTAACAACAACAACAAAAGCTCAAATTAGCCATCGCTCTAAATGCATTAAAGAGAAACCTCATTTTTCCCCCAAATCAAACTTTAGAACTAACCTTTTATAACTAAACTAAGTTGTTGCACCTTTCCTTTCATATGTATGCACCGGGCTAAAGACTTCCAACAACAGATCTTACTTGGCACAAGGACATTTCAAAGAAACCAAAACAAAAGGGAGAAAAAGAAAAAAAAGAAAGGAAGAGAGGTTTACGCGGACCGCAGTGCAAGCCTAGTCCACTTCCTCGATGGTGGGTCCTCCAGAGGAGCCGCCGCCGCCTGGACCGCCTTGGTAAAGTTTGCTGATGATGGGGTTGCACACTCTCTCAAGCTCTTTCTGCTTGTGTTCGTACTCATCTTTCTCTGCCATCTGGTTTCGGTCAAGCCAGTTGATCACCTCCTGACACTTGTCGAGGATCTTGTTTTTGTCCTGCTCGCTAATCTTGCCCCTCAGTTTCTCGTCTTCCACGGTCTGCTTGATGTTGTAGGTATAGGACTCAACCGCGTTTTTGGCTGCCACGCGATCGCGATTAGCTTCATCTTCCGATTTGTACCGCTCTGCCTCCTGCACCATTCGGTCAATGTCGTCTTTGCTCAGACGACCCTTGTCGTTGGTGATGGTGATTTTATTTTCTTTACCGGTGCTCTTGTCAGCAGCAGTGACGTTAAGGATGCCGTTGGCATCGATGTCAAAGGTGACCTCGATCTGGGGGACCCCACGGGGTGCTGGGGGAATCCCAGTCAGGTCGAACTTGCCCAAGAGGTTATTGTCCTTGGTCATGGCCCTTTCGCCCTCGTACACTTGCACCAGCACGCTGCTCTGGTTGTCTGAGTAGGTAGTGAAGGTCTGCGTCTGCTTGGTGGGGATCGTGGTGTTTCTCTTGATGAGTGGGGTCATGACACCGCCAGCTGTTTCGATGCCAAGCGACAACGGAGTCACGTCGAGTAACAGCAGATCCTGCACATTTTCTGACTTGTCACCAATGAGGATAGCCGCCTGCACAGCGGCGCCGTAGGCCACCGCCTCGTCGGGATTGATGCTCTTGTTCAGCTCCTTACCGTTGAAGAAATCCTGCAGGAGCTTCTGGATCTTAGGGATGCGGGTGGAGCCGCCTACCAGCACTATCTCCTGGATCTGGCCCTTGTCTAGCTTGGCATCGCGCAGAGCCTTTTCCACCGGCTCCAGGGTCCCTCGGAAGAGATCGGCGTTGAGCTCCTCGAAGCGGGCGCGGGTGATGGACGTGTAGAAATCCACGCCCTCGTACAGCGAGTCGATCTCGATGCTGGCCTGCGTGGACGAGCTCAGGGTGCGCTTAGCGCGCTCGCAGGCGGTGCGCAGCCGGCGCACAGCACGCTTGTTGGGCCCAATGTCCTTCTTGTGTTTGCGCTTGAACTCCTCCGCCAGGTGGCTGACCATACGGTTGTCGAAGTCTTCGCCACCCAGGTGGGTGTCGCCGGCCGTGGACTTCACCTCAAAGATGCCATCCTCGATAGTCAGGATGGACACATCGAAGGTGCCCCCGCCCAGGTCAAAGATGAGCACGTTCTTCTCGCCGCCCGCGCAGCCCTTCTTATCCAGACCATAGGCGATGGCCGCTGCTGTGGGCTCGTTGATGATGCGCAACACATTGAGGCCGGTGATGGTGCCCGCATCCTTGGTGGCCTGGCGCTGCGAGTCGTTGAAATAGGCAGGAACAGTAATGACCGCGCTCTGCACCTTTCCCCCCAGGTAGGCTTCGGCGATCTCCTTCATCTTAGTGAGGACCATGGAAGAAATCTCCTCAGGGAAGAAGGTCTTCATCTCCCCTTTATATTCCACCTGCACTTTGGGCTTCCCACCTTCGCTCACCACTCTGAACGGCCAGTGCTTCATATCGGACTGCACTGTGGCGTCCTCGAACTTCCGTCCGATCAGCCGCTTGGCGTCGAAGATGGTGTTTGTGGGGTTCATGGCCACTTGGTTCTTGGCGGCGTCGCCGATGAGGCGCTCGGTGTCGGTGAAGGCCACGTAGCTGGGGGTGGTGCGGTTACCCTGGTCGTTGGCGATGATCTCCACCTTGCCATGTTGGAAGACCCCCACGCACGAGTAAGTGGTGCCCAGGTCGATGCCGATAGCCGGGCCGCGGGCGGACATCCTGACTGAAAAAGAGGCAAAGCGACGTTAGGACGAAAGAGTCAGGAGAGGCAAGCCCGGACCCGAGCTAACGGTCGCTTCACACAACTCTCCACGAGCGCAACTAGCGTCTCCCAGATCCCTCTGCTGGGCTCCTCCTTCTTATAGTCGCCCCCCTGCCTTCTGGAAACTCCCAGAGCCAATCCGTCCCCGGACCCGCCCGCTCCAACCCGTCCAGCTCTCCCACAGGCTTGCCTGGTCGGAGTGACCAGCCGGTGATCCAACAGATATCTAGTTGGGTGAGGAGCGGGACTCCAGCCCCGGGCAGGGAGACCAAGGGGCGGCCGTTATGCAAATGAGCCCCGCCCAGTGCCTCCAGCCGCTTGGGGGCGTTAAGCTCGTGCCAGGGGAGCCAGTGTGAAAGCCCCTATTCCCCCCGCTCTCTTTGCCTTTTCTAAATCGTGATTCGTTGACATCTTTCAGATTGGCGGGGCAGATACCCAATGAGCGCGCAGAACCCGAAGAGCGTGGTGGGGGCGGGGCGGGGCGCGCGGGGGCAGCATGGAAGGGGTGCTGGCCTCCGGAAGGGTTTCAGTACGGTTCGGTGTTGGGTGCGGTCGCCTACTCGGCTCCCGGGGCCCCGAATTCTTTCTGGGGCGGTTGCATCGAATAAAGAACGGCTGGAGTCGGCTCTCGTCTTCCCCGCCCCTGCTGTTCCTGCAGCGGGGACCCGGGGCTGGGTGCGGGGCGGTTCCAGGGCGGGGACTGTGAAGTTGGTCGGGTGCGAGTCTCCCCCCCCCCCCCCCCCGCGTCTTGGAGAGTGCGCGGAGAGGGAAGGCTGCGCGGTGCTTACCCGGGAGGCGGGTGGCTTCCCGCGCATTGCGAGAGGCCACTGCCGCTGCCTCCTTGCTCGAACCCGCTGTCCGGCCTCCGCCCAAGCTTCTTCCTCCGCTTTCCTCGTTTATTTTCTTTCAAGCGTCCTAATCAGCGGTTTTGACTTCTCGGTGGCACCGCAGAATGAGCCAGTGTCGCCCTCTGACTCCCGTCCCCGCACACGTGATCCTGTTTAGGAACTAGTGATTTTGCGCAGAGTTTCGGTTGAATGAGATTGTCTCTTTCCTATGAAGAAATTAGGTTGGAAGAGGAGGTAGATGAAAAAGAGTGAACATCTTTGGCACTTGTTTAGCTGGAATATGAGAATAATTCTGGAAAGTACTCTTTGGCACCAAGGGGTGGACAGAAGCTGGCTCCTGTAAAAGGACTCCCTGGAGGAAAACGGAGACCTGTAATGTAGAGCCACCGCTTCGCCTCACGGCTGGGAAGCTGAGGACGGTCGTCGCCGTAAAATTTTGACAGGTGCCTAATATGAGCTGAAAAGAAAAAAGGAAATGGTCCTTCCTTAGGACAGTGTGTGATAAGGGAATAAACACAAATCTAGAGAAGTCCGGTGAGAACACAGGGCAGGCAGGGGCACACTGAGCCTGAGGGAAGAAAAGGTCCGAGCATCCCTGAGAAGGTGGCATGCCTAACTCCTGCAGAGGACTGTAAGAAAATCATTCTTTATCCAGGTTCAGGTGGTGGAGTGTGGGCAACGGTGAGGGCAACAGAGTTCAGAATTGAAGACTGGAGTCAGGATATGTTCAGCAGCTTTTTGTGCTGTTGGGATTTGTTTGTTTTTGTCCTCGAAGCTCCAGGACAGAACCACACCTTTGAAACTGGCTAGTAAGTTGTGTGAGACCGTAATGGAGAAGAATTTTTGTATGAGAAACACGAAAGTTTTCGTTGTCTAAAAGGTAATGTTGACAGAATTCTATAAAACTTTTTAAAGAGTTTTTGGTTTTTAAAATTATGTCTCTCTGTGTGTGCAGTGTGGTGCAGAGGCTAGAATTAGACCCTAGAGCCATGGTCCTGAACCACCCGATACAGGTGCTGGGAACTGAACCCCAATCCTTTGGTGAAGCAGTAAGTGCGCTTACCCTCTAAGCCATCTCTCTAGCCAAGAGTCCTAAAAACCTTAATCAGGAACATTTTAAAGATTCTTTCTATTCCTATGTGTAATTTACAGTTTCAAAAACACGTTTGCCATTGATAACTGCAAGTCTCTGTTTTCCATGAAAGAAATTGAAGAAATAGAAATAGAAATTGAATAGAAAAGGATCAAAGAAAATATCAGACCATGTATGATAGTCTGTGCTTATATACCCAGCACTGGGGAGGTTCAGCAAAGAGGCAAAGGGGGCATGGATCTGAAGAGACAGCTCAGCTATGAAGAATACGAACTACTCTTGTAGGGCCCGGAGTTCTGTTCCCGACATACACATGGTGGTTCAGAACCACCATTAGCTCCAGTTCTAGGAAATGTCACCATTTTCTGACGTCCTTGGGCTTTTGTACTCAAGCGCACATAAACTCATAAAGGCAAACACATACATAAGTAAAAAGTAAGCATTGGGCAAGCAGATGGTACACATCCATGAGACAAAACACCTTTATTTTTATCATTATAAATAATATATTTTAAAATTGATCTTTAAATAAGGAAGGTAGTGGTCTGGAGAGATGTCTCAGCAGTTAGGAGGCTTGAGGCTTGCTCATGTAGAGGACCTAGGTTCGGTTCTCAGCATCCACATGGGGGCTGACAAACATTTGTACCTCCAGTTCTAAAGGATCCAGCGCCCTCCTCTGGCCTCCGAGGGCACTGCACATGACTCAGGCTCACTCCATGCACTTTAAACAAAACAAGACTGAGAGCTCTCAGGCCCAAACCCCTTTCATACCAAGACCCTTAGCGCTTCAGAGGGAGCCGTTCATTTCTGAAGGAACTGTGTCCTATTGATGCAGTCATTGCAGTCATAGCTTGCAGTTTTCCCCCACACTCATCTTTAACAGTTTTCTGAGATGACAGCAGCAGTTAGACCTATGTTTTTATTAGCTGTGCACAGCCATTCACTCACAAAAGTCAGAAGGCAGTAAATTTAAACTGTCTTCCCTGTCACTCTCCCCCCACTCCTTTGGGACAGGCTGTCTTGCTGGGCCTGAGGCTTTTGGTTGGCTGTGTAGGCTGGAAGCCAGCACACCCCAGCGATCATCCCTTTCCTACACCCACTCGGAGCTGGAGTGACAGATGTGTGGGGTGCAGCCATCCTGTTAGGTGTACACTGGGATCTGAACTCTGGGACTCTTTTGTTGTTGTCTTGCTTTTTTTTGAGACAGGTTTCTCTGTGTAGCCTGGCTGTCCTGGAACTAGCTCTGTAGCCCAGGCTGGCCTAAAATGTAGAGATCTGGGATTAAAGGCATGCACCATCACCGCCCAGCAAACTCTGATACTGTTGATTATGAAGCAACTGTCCTTAAACAATGAACTATTTTACCATCTCCAACTTCTCTATTCTATTAGGAGAATAATTCTGTGTATATTAGAACTGTACCAGAATTTATATAGCAGGATTATTAGTAATTTTATCTTTGTTATATTTTAATAATTGATTTTTTTTTGAGACAGGGTCTTGTGTAGCCCAGGCCAATCTCAAACTCACTATGTGGCTGAAGATGACCTCAAACTCCTGATTCTCTTGCCTTACCCTCCCAAGGGCTAAGATTATAAGCATGTGCCAACATGCCCAGTTTATTCATACAAGGATCAAACTCAGGGCTTCATGCTTACTAGGCAAGCTCTCTGTCAACTCAGCTACCTCCCCAGCCCCTACAATTGAGTTTTAAAATGGCAAGTAACATTTGACTGAAACAAAATTCATCAGTCCCATTATTACCCATAACCAGCACTGATTTCCAACAGGTTAAACCTCTCTTTATCAGATCATACATAGATTGTTTTCAAAATATTTTCTAATCCAAAGACTAAATTTTTACCGATTTGTCAAAGAATCAAGAGCTTTAAAGTACTGTAAACACTCATCAATTAATCCCTAGTTCCCAGAAGAGTATCTAAAACACAGTAGGAATTCCTAGCCTGGTGGGGTTTGATTTTTGGCTTGGTGTTGGTGACTGAACCCAAGATTTCATGGACACAAAGCCTATAATGCCCTGTATCTCTAGGCTCTATTCCCAGCTCACTCATTGCTTATTATACATTACCCAAGCACGGTATTTCAATCTGAAAACAACTTCACGTTTCCCCTGGGTAAGAAAAAAAAATCCTCTTACACATTTCTATATTAAACACACACATCACCTCAGGCCTCTGGTACACTAACACACACATCTCAGGCTTCTGTTACACTAACACACATCATCTCAGGCCTCTGGTACACTAACACACACATCATCTCAGGCCTCTGGTACCCTAGCACACACATCTCAGGACTCTGGTACACTAACACACACATCATTTTAGGCCTCATGTTAGCTCTAGATCTCCAGCACAGATGTTTTCAGATAGGAACCTGTCTCAACTGTTGCCTCTGATGTGTACATTGTTAGTGTACCAGAGGCCTGAGATGATGTGTATTAGTGTAACAGAGCCCTGAGATGTGTGTGTTAGTGTAACAGAGCCCTGAGATGTGTGTGTTAGTGTAACAGAGCCCTGAGATGTGTGTGTTAGTGTAACAGAGCCCTGAGATGTGTGTGTTAGCGTACCTGAGGCCTGAGATGATGTGTGTGCTAGTGTACCAGAGGCCTGAGATGATGTGTGCTAGGGTACCAGTGCTCCCTCCACCACTTTTTGTGACAGGCTCTTGCTACAAGAGACAGGTTAGCCTTGATCCTCCTGTCTCAAGTATCCTTTGTTAGTTTTTTCCTCATACGTATTTACTGTGTGTGAATACACATCCACATGTCCTTGTGCGTATGGCGGTCAGAGGACAGCTTGAGAGAGCTGGTGTTCACATGGTTCTGGGGCTCAGACTCAGGTCTTCAAGTTTGGTGGCAAGTGCTGTCACCTGGTAAGCTACGTCATCGCCCTAAAGTGCCTGATCCTAAAATAATTCTCCAATTCTTTGTCCCTACAGGAGGAAAAAAAAATCACTACTTATTTTCTTTGACTCTTAAAATTTTGTCTTATTTGGTATAGTGATTTAACCTGTAATTCCAGAACTCTGAAGGCAGAGGCAGAAAGATCACCACTAGTTCCGGGCAGCCTGGGTTACAGAGTGAGACCCTGTCTCAAAAAACCCCAGCAAAGCAAAGCTTAGTGTTAAGTTACAATTAAACTGAAGATACACAGGAAGATGGGCAAGGAGACTGCCCTATCCTGTGCGGACCCAGAAGAGATGCTTTCCGAGAGAGAGGTGACCAGAAGCTGCAGGAGATTTGCTTTTTTCATCCTAGGCTACCCTGATTCATGGTCCTTGGGGAAAAGTCTGAAACAATTTGGCAAAGTAAGGCTGCCCTGTCAAGGGGACAGGCAGACCAACTATTCCATTATTGTCAACACAAAAGATTCCTTACCTGAAAATAAGGAAAGCAAATTATACTGGATAAGTTATTTCTTTGAATAATAAAATGTTTGCTGTCTTGAGTAAGGAAGTCAAAGAAAGAACTAATAGTTTTATCAGATTTTTATACATGATTTTGTCTCAGAGATAAACCCAATTAATTTGCTTTCATGTTTGCCATGAAACAGTATTTTCCAATCATTCTTCTGTAACAAATAAAAAACAGGATCCAGCAATACATTTTAGTTAATGGCCACCTCTGGTGACATCACAGTGACACTAGAGGGCAGGAGGGGCTGTCAACTTATCCGACTAATTATGTTTTAAAAGAATCAGGTTGCAAAACAATGCAATACAAATAAAGTAATGTACAGACAGTTTAAGTTCTGAATGTAGTGGAGGAACTTTTATTAGATAAAAGCAACGGATTTTAAAATATAACAGTATTTTAAAATAACTGTATGTAATCCAAAAATTCCATTTAAAACAACATACAGAAAATAATCACATTATAATATGCACTTATGCCACTTATAATTATTGTAATTCATTACACGTGTGGTTAGTACAGTCAAAATCCAAATCATTTTCTTAGTAAATCTAGTGTGATAAAAATGTAATGAGAAATTGTTGGTTGAATCATTTCTATCCTGATTTGGTTTCTTTAATTACTGGGAAGTTTCTCTGCTTTCTATGTATTTTAGGAAGCCTGCAGTTCTATATGCTCCCTAATGCTCCTGAAGGAGATTAACTCTGGTGTGTGTTTAAGCCCTAACCCTTGTACAGCTTTTTTGTCTTAAAGCAGTCAAATGTTTAGTCTGTTTGCGATAGGATCTCAGGTAGTCCAGGCTGGCTTTGAATTCGCTCTGTAGCCCAGGCTGGCTCTGAACTTTTGTTGACCCTCCCACCTCCCAGGTGCTAGGACTACAGTCAGATGTCACCATGCCTGGCCTCTGGCTTTGCTCTTTGGGGAATTTCTCTTCTTTCCTCTCTTTTCTTCTCTGTCCCTATTATCCTATCATGGTGGACTTTCTCTGTTGTTGTTGTTTTTTTTTTTTTTTCAGCCAAAGTTTCTAGAACAGTATTCAAGTTCTTACTACCTCAGAGTTAGAATTTTCTTCTATTTTTAATAAAAAAAAAATTTAAGACAAGGTCTCATTATATAGCCTTGGCTAGCCTGGAATTCATCATGTAGACCTGGCCATGAACTTACAGAGATCAGCCCGCCTCTGCCTCCCAATTACTGGGATTAAAGGTGTGTGCCACTACACTTTTCATTTCCTAAGACAGGTTTCTTTGGGTAACTTATTAAAATATGTGAAGAATTTTGCATGAAAACAAAGTAAGCATTTAAACATTTGATATTACACACACACACAAAAACAAAGCAGTAAGTAATTAGTCACATAGTTAACAAAGAGTAAAAGAAAGTATATTCACAATAAGATTCTGGTCATAAGATTGATACGGTTAAGGAGTGTATGCGTAGCAAAGCATTTGTCATCATAGCCGGACTCAACTCTCACTAAATCTGTTCTTCAAGACAGGATTTTTATAAACATGTTACCATTTCATTTAGTACTTAGTGTTGAGATTTGAAGAAGAGCATGCCTACATGGCACTACACACTAGTTCTGAGATTAACAGAAATTTATTCTATATTATGGGATTGTAGTGGTAAGTTTAGAAGAAAATAATGTATGATTTGTGAAAATCTACCACTACTGAATAATAACGCTTCTCTGTTCTTCAAGAGATTTAGAAAGAAGCTTCGCTAATATTCACAAGCAAGTGTGTGACTGGTACCCAGTGAGAAAGGAAGACTAGTGTTTCATTTCCATAATAGCTACATTATCTTGTTAAAGAACTGGCCTTGGATTTTCTTTCTCAGTACCCATCTCTTTTTACTTACACTCTACAGATATTTTTAGTATCCTTTTAAATTGCTTAACTACACTTCATAATATATAAGCTATAATTCTGGTTATTTTTAGAATGATGTATTTTTGGAAATACATAATTATCTCCCTTTATAATGTATGTAAGTAGTCTAGCAAGCCCTATTATTATAGATCCGTGAAGATACATGACATAAAGTTTCATTTTGGTGTAGCTTTAATCATTGATGTCACATGACTTTTACAGTCACTTTTCTTTAGCAGATTTCCCACAAGTACTGGGAGAGTCACTGTGAATCAGTTTTGTTACAACCAAGTGATTCCAAAGTGATCTTTATTGAGTTTTCTTGGGTCTTTGCAACTGGAACTTTGGGGATGATGACGTTTGTCAGGAAGACAGAAAAGATGGTGCCACGTCAGATCTGATTTCCTGGGTCTGCACTTAAAGATTATCTGTTGAAGAATGATTCTTCCCCATGTCCTCTCCAAATTCAGATCTGTCACTTCTCCAGAGGCTTAGAAGGCCCTACTGCACCACTGCCACACAGAAAAAGACAAAACTCAAGAAAAATAGTATGACAAGTCAACTGCTCTACAAGACAACATCATGCTAAGGTTATAATATTTCAGCTTTGGCACAGAGTAGGAACCAGAGAATAGCTCCCAGAACTCAAATGTACTCCTCAAATGTAATGCACTGTACCTTCTAAGGATAAAGTACTGTTACTGGTATAATTCAAATACAGGCATCTTTTTATTATTCATATGATTTAAGGACAGCTGGGTCTGCCAGTGTGTGATGGACGGGATGTCACAAGTGAGAGCAAAGGAAGTGCTCCCCTTCGAACAAGGTCGATTGCACTGTGGTGCTAACGGCAGACATCCGACTGACATACAGATGTGACACACTGTAATGTTCACGGTTTCAGTCTGCAGCCATCACACAAACACTACTCTCTTCAAATAGTAGGTGTATACTCTGCAAATAAAAACCAAGTACAAACATGGCCAGGATTAGTCCTAGGTCTGTAACTCTCCTAACCTGTCCCCTGGTATTGGGTAGAGATTTTTTTTTAAAAAAAGATTTATTTTATGTGAGTACATTGCTGTCTTCAGCACACCAGAAGAGGGCATCCGATCCCATTACAGATGTTTGTGAGCCACCATGTGGTTGCTGGGAATTGAACTCAGGACCTCTGGAAGGGCAGTCAGTGCTCTTAACCGCTGAGCCATCTCTCCAGCCCTAGAGAGATATTTTTGCAGGAATGTTTTGCCTTAATATTAATATCCTAAAAAAAAGTCCCTTAAAATGTTTCTCTCCCATTAGGGAACAAAAGCATTTGAAGGAAAAGGTGATTTTCATAATCGGTGTGTTTAAGTTTGCTTCACCAGAAACAGTACTGTGGCTGTGCATACATGCTTGGTACTTCGGAGGTAGAGGCAGGAGGATCAGAAGTTCAAGGCCAGGCTGGGCTACCTGAGACCCTGTCTTCAAAACCAAACCAAACCAAACCCTAGCTCTAGTTATTCACCTGACAGAGTGAATAACCAGGTATAAACTGTTGGTTTAAGGAGAAAACATTCTTTTAAGTATGGCTTAAAGGCTATATGTTTAACTCTAGTCCCCTTTCAAATGGGTCATTACAGACTGTTAAATGAGAGAGCGAGAGAGAGAGCGAGAGAGTGAGAGAGAGGGGGGAAGGGAGGGAGGGAGGGAGAGAGAGAGATATTGATTCTCTATGTAGCCCTGGCTGTTCTGGAACTCACTCTTTAGACCAGGCTGGCCTTGAACTCAGTGGTCTGCACCATGCCCAGCCTTTTTTTTTAATGCAAAATTTCTTACACAAAATTATTAATATTCCTGGCTCTGCAAGGCCTTTGGTCACCTTCTTCAGGTGCTAGCCTTTTATACTTAGCTTGGTGATCAGCTTGGTGATCACCACACTGACGCGTCTGAATGAAACCATTTACTGGATTGTAGTCTCCACATCACCTTTCAGTTATAATGGCCTTCTGCCCTCCAGTGATCTGTGTGGGCTTTGATACAAAGAAAATGATTAGTAACTTGCCTCAGTGATTTGGTTCTCCTGAATATAAGGAAGTTAAAGATTTAAACTTAATGCTAACTTCAATTACTTTTGTGTATATATGTACATATGAATGTTGGTAATAAGTTGGTTCAAAATTAGTATAGATTTACAAGTTGTTACCGTTCTTTGGTTAATGTCTATTTACCAACTGTCACTGACAGACATAAACATGAAAACCCTTCTCTTTTTGCCTTTAGAAAGAGCTATGTTTTTATTGACATCATATCCTTACCAAGTAATATGTCCTAGAGTTTGAGAGAGCAGTAAAGAGCAGGCCACCTAAGTGACTATATTGGTGTCACTCACAGAACCTTCTCCACTCCATTCTTTTACTTAAAAGACGATGCATATTCTTCTCCTTAAAGCATTACTTAACTATTTATAAGGGCGGCTAGACTGAGGCAGTTAGGAGCTGTCATGGGGTCATCTCTCACTTCTTTTGTAGTAAGACTGCCTTTGAGGAGCTTGCCTGGAAATCTACAGATACTGTCATAAATGGGATTACATTCTGCAAGACTAATCAACTTTTGTTTTTAAGCAGATTCCTTTAGCAAAGCAACAGTGCTATACCAGTGGGGGAGGGGGTTTGTTTGCTGGCCAAAGGAAAAACAAGTTTCTACATCTATGAAGGCAAAAAGAAGAAACTGGTTATTCTGTTCTCTTGCTCTTTTCTCGGGGAGATTTCCATAACCAATATGAGGAAACAGAGGCCGGTGGAGACATTAACACGCCAAGGGCAGGAACAGAGTAGAGAAAGGGAAGCCCCAGACACAGACATGTGAAATCTGAACCCTAACCAACTTTCAACTGATTACTGGGTCCCCAAAGAACTAACCATCCTGCCAAATATTTTAAGTTTAAATGAAGCAAAATCAAAAACATCCCTCAGCATGTCACATTTGTCTAAAACAACTAATTTAGTGACTCGTGACAATCAAGTTTGGCTTTCTACTCTCACTCTCCCCTCATATTGTTCCTTAGGTCCCACTAGTACCAGCCACCTTAGCAGGCACCACCGATGACAGATGACCAAGGAGCACAGCCTCACATGATCTTTATATGTGTCCTATGCTGAAAGGCACTTCTTGGTAGATGGAATGGAATTTCATGATTACAGACAAGAATGTAGCCTAAGTCAAAGATTAAAATTCAAACCCCAGGTCTAATGTATAGTTTGTGTGCTTTAGGAGAAAGTTTGTCTCTGGTCCTTAATCCCCCATCTGGAAAGTTAGTATACTTACCTCAAAGGGGATGAGGCTTAAATAAAATTATGCATGCAAAATGCCTGAGTATAGAGTACTGAAGCAATGGATGCTGGGACAGCAGAGAGCCCCACTATGGGCAGGCGGGCTATGGCTTTCCTAATCTGGGATGTAAACTTCAAATTCTTACCAGCAAGGATGTTGTCACTTGAAAGTTTCCTAGCACCCACGCTAGCACTCTGGGCCACAGCTACCAAGCACCAATGGCAGGATTCTAAAACATGCTCCCCTTACCTGCCACTACTCTGCAATCCTAGTTAATAGTAGAGAATTTTCCAATTTTATCATTGGAAAGCACTTGGGAAACAGGATGGTGAACACATTTGAGGAATTGATCAAAACAGACAGAGTTTCTGTGTAGCTCTGGCTGTCCTCAGAACCGTCTTTTCTTTCTGTCATACAACTTGTGACAGGTTATCATACAGTCCAGGCTGGCCTTGTGTTCTTAATGCTCCTGGTTAACTTCCCAAATGCTGTGTTTATAAGCATGTACCATCATATCCAGCTCTTACGTTATCATAAACCCAGTTCAAATCAGGTATGTCAAATTTTAAACTTTTCAGCTATATGTACATGTTCAGGCCTTTCTCTTTTGGCATTGATTTACCTTTTATTAATGACAAGTTTTACTTTCTAATATTAAACTATTATACTGGTTCTTAGGAAGATTTTTCAGACATCCAGATAATATACAGTTTTCTTAGTGATATAAAATGAATATTACTTAACCAGTGAGGAAGTTCCCACCACCCATCACCACCAGGCTTTTTGGGGCACACCCCTGGCGTGTTCATAACCACTATCCCATTGGGTATTTCAGTTACAGTTAGGTTAGCCTAGTCAAATGACTGTGAAAGCCTATACCTCCCTACAACTTCTATATATTGCTGTATGCTCAAATCTACACTGTTTTTTTTGTTTTTGTTTTGTTTTCAGTTTTGTGAGACAGTTTCTCTGTGTACCCTGGCTGCTTCCTGAGTGCTGGAATTAAAGGGGTGCACTACCACACCCAGCATATGTTCATATTTTGCTTCAAGCCAAATCATGGATTTTCAAGCCCATTATTGTCCTGTCTTAACAAGCTGTATTCATTAGTATCTTTAATTTTTCTGAGACGGGGTCTTACTATGTAAAGACCAACATAGCCCCGAACTCCAGTGGTAACCCTGATCCTAGCCTAGCCTCTTTGCATGCTGGAATTAACAGGTATAAACTATGACACTCAGTTTAGATCTTTTTTTTACCAGTACCCTCTGGAATCCTTTCTTCTAATTAATTTTCTGCTCAGAGTCAAACTGTTCATCACTTTATATTAATTAAACATTTGTAGCCGGGCAGTGGTGGCACACGCCTTTAATCCCAGCACTTGGGAGGCAGAGGTAGGCGGATTTCTGAGTTTGAGGCCAGCCTGGTCTACGGAGTGAGTTCCAGGACAGCCAGGGCTACACAGAGAAACCGTCTTGAAAAAACCAAAACCAAAACCAAAACATTTGCTAGATATCATGTTACCCACGTGGGTCATTTTTCTGAAAATTTTCACTTTAAAAAATATGGAAAATTAGCTGGGTATGGTGGTGCATTACTGTAATGCCGGCACTCCTAAAGGAGGGCTAAATGAACCGAGACTTCCATTCCAAAGTTTCTTGAGCTATAAAATAGCAAGACCCTGCCTCAAGAAACCAAGAATCTGAATGCTTTTGCTCACATCTTTACTAACAGTGGAGGCTGAGCCAGAGGGTCAGCAGGATCTAGGGTCAGAGTCACAAGCCAAGGGAAAAAGGGGGAGAGGTGTAGTCCTAGTCTTTTGCTGCTTGGTTTCTACTTGAGTTCTGAGGTCCAGTCTTTACAAAAAATTATCTATCCACGTAGTATAGACCTTGTTAGGGTTTATTTCTCTAGGATTTTTGCTGTTTCCAAAAGGGAAACACCAGTAGGTAGCTTAGAATGGCTGCCTAGCATGCTGAGGCTCTGGGTTGATCTGGACCGCTAGGGAAAAAGATCCAATTAAGATTGTTGATAGCTTATTAAGAAATTCCAGAAGTGGGCCTTCAAATGAAAAGTGTCACTAATAGAGGGAAAAGATGCTATGCTTCTCTGGTTTCTCTTTTCCTCTCCAGATCTGAAAACCTGTATCCTAAATGTGTATGAAGCATCAAAGTCGGAAGCAGCAGGCAAATTCCATCCCAGCCTTGACAACCCAAGAGAAGAGGCAATATGCAAAGGAGGTGGAGCTTTTCTGGGCCCTCCGAGGAAGGAAGGTGAGAGGGACTGGAGGAGAGGGAGCAGTGGGTGTTTTCATTCACCTTAATTTTACAAGCTAAGGTAGCTTTACCTGAGCCTCGCCTTGTTAAACTGTACATGCTGCTTGGAGAAACCTGTGGCTTAATTACCGGCAACCATGTGTACTACGTAGTGATGAAATAAAATCATCACCAAACATACCTTTCTGAAACAAGTGTCATAGCTGGGTAAAGCTAGATTATGTTTATACATTTGCTTGCTAATTTGTTGTTAGCACACACTAAAACACTAAATTAAGCCTCTCTAATAAAAAAGAGGATTCCTCCCTCAGGAGAGGGGAAAATGACTTTAGCTGTGGGAAAACCTTTTCCACAGATATTCTGACAGGCAAAGTGACAAGAAAATTGGGTCCCCTTAGACACTGTATAATTTGAACATTTCATTTGAGTTTGTCTCCTCTCCCTTTACACTACTCTTTGTTAGAGAGCAGTTGTGAGGTTCTTACTAGTAATCTAAACATACAGCTCAGACTTCATTTTCAGTTTTAAGTATTTGTTAAACCATTATATCCAAAACATTAAAAAAATGAACTTTTCCAGCTTTTTCTGTTAACTATGTAGCCCTAGGGGTGGGGGGGACAAAATTAAAACAAAACCAAAAGTAGCTCAAGATCTCCTTTATGTTTTGTGCTTCTTCTCATGCTTCTGGTCCTTAACTGCCCTGGGCCCTGTGCGTCCCATTTGCCCTCACTAGCACTTCAACACGCCCCACAGATCTCTGCTCACCCTGGACTGCCAACTCACCCTGCGCTAGCCAGCGCATCTCTCCGTTCTCTTGGCAACTTGTGCTTTTATGCAAATAGCATGTGAAATATTATTTGCATATCTTGAAAATATCACAAGAGCAAAGAGCACAAAAGAGCAATGCTTTTAAACTGTGGTCCACAATCAAAGTTGTACTTTTAAATATAGATGTTAACTAAAGTCCCTTTCAGTATTAAGAAGGGTGTTCCAAGTAATTCACATTAAAAGGCATTCTATTCGATAGATGTGTTTATTGGTGGGTTATTTTGCCAGTGTTTTAGTTCACACGTAACTGATATAGACCCTGTCAACAACTAACAATATGATTACTTTACCTGAAAAGTAGAAGCTGTTTCCATTTATATGCTGTGATTATTTTATAGTCCTCAAATCTTGTATCTTTTACAGAAAATGATATAGAAACCATAGTAATAAACTGTAATTTGCCACAACACATTTTCTCCAAATCTTAGTGTAAAACACAACACACTTTTGTGCACTATACTTTTATAGAACAACCAGATTTATAATTGATTTCTTTATTTTATTAGATTTATCAATATACATGGCAGCTTTTTCAAATCTCAGTTCCAAAGTAATTTTAAAAATGAAAAATCATTTTTCTTTAGATGTCATATTCCTAAAGAGCTATTAAAGTCTATTTATAAACAAAATAATTGATAAACTAACACACTTTAGAAATCAGAATATTTTTAAATTAAAATATTTTAATGAATACAAGATGTCTTTTTTAATTAACTATCATAGTTAAAATTCATTATCACAAAACAAAATGGCTTATCCCCACTAATTTCTCAAGTGAGGGAAAGTCATTGGGATTTACACTTAATATAAGTTTTAAATGTGATTATTAAATGATAACATTTTATCAATTATAGGAAATGTTCATTTATAGGAGTTTCCTTAGGTCCATCAATCTCAGGCCAAGATTGAGCCCATGTCAACCTTAAAGGTTAGATTCAGTGCACCTCACTTGCCTAATAAGTTTGTCAATTTAAGATTATAGATTTCATTTATAAGGGAGAATAGTAGCAACCCCACTATACAACTGACAAAAAGCCCCCCCAAACCAAAAAGCCACCAACAAAAAACCCCCCCAAAAATCCAAAAAGCAAAAAACAAAAAGAAGTTAAAAATGAATAGGATAGTTTTAAATAATTATTTTAAAATTCTTTAAAAATTTAAGCAGGAATGGTCAATAATCTTGGGTTTAAAATTTCATAGGATAACCTTAAAATGAAAGTACATAGAAGTAGCAAAGTCTTTACCTTATTGATTAAAAAAAACAAAAAAACCCCCATAAAACTAGTTTTAATAGTCATTGAAGGGATAACAGCCACTTAGTCTACATTGAAAAGTAATTTTAATGGTAGTTAAGAAAACTAGGAACAAAGAATGCTCTCAAAAACAACAAAAATGATCAACATTTAATGCCTAAAATATACTTAAGGTCCTAAACAAAAACATTCAAAGTAAAAGGGCTTTGAAAATCTCCCCACCACTTGTTACAAAATCAGTTCTAATAGCTCCTACCCTGCTTGCTTTGGTGTCCTGCCTAGCCGCTAAGCATCTGTACAGTGGAGGCCATCAGGTTCTTTTCAAATGCTTGGCGTTATAATGTGACCTCATATCCTTCCTCAAATTAAACTTTGCTCCACATATTCCACACGTATACAGATGGACATCCATATGCTGCTCCAATTGTTCATTATTTGGGAATATCTGAAAGCAGACCTGGCATATAGTCTCGCCACCAGACAAATGGGAGATCATATGCCGTACATGGTCATGTTTTCGGAAGTTTCCTTGATCACAAATGGAACAGACATACCTGGCCATGCCTTTGTGCATATCATTGTGCAGACGCAACTGGCGCTCTCTTAAAAACTGCTTTCCACATGTCTGACAAACAAACTGCTTTTCTTTAGTATGAACAGTATAGTGCTCTCTCAAATGACAGCGCTGATAAAATCCTTTTCCACACAGATTACAAAAATGTTTTCGTCTGTGATCTCTTTCATTTTCTTCCATGATGGCACCCTTAAACATATCTTGGTCTAGGCAGCTAGACATATGTTCCACCACTAAATTTTCAGTTTCAAATCGCTGGCCACAATTAGGACATCGAAAAGGACAGGCAGAATGTTTAAATAATTGCTTTTTCTGGATACTGTTTATTTGGTAATGATTGTCTCGGAAATCATCTAGCATTTCAACAAACATGTCTCTTATCTCGGACTGCTCATCGGGGTGTTCTTCCATGTCCATTTTCTCGTCAGCGTTCCCTAGCCCATTCACTGTCAGATCCTGAGGTTCTCCACACCTCTGAGCATGTTCCTGAAGCTGTCTGCCCTTGACAAGTATCTGTCCACATTTACCACATGCACAGATATTTTCAATGTGCTTGGCTAAGTAATGAGACGATAGGTCCTCCTCAGTTATTGTGAGTCCACACAACTCACAAGATGCACTCTCTGCGTCCTCTTGTATTGGACTGGTGGTGTTCGGGGGTCTCAAGTTCTCTAAAGCACCTCTTTCATCCACACTGATGGACATCCGAGGTTTTAGGGTTTTCCTACCACTTTTCTTAATGCCGACATCTTCCTCAACATAGTATCTATAAAATGGCTCTTCAGGTTCATCTTCTAACTCGTCGTTGTCAGTGGACTCGTTGCAGTCTTTCTCAGTAACTTTAATAATGTTAAAGTCTTTCATGTCATCTGCAGGGATATCTTCTGGTTCCATCTTGATGATAATTCTTTTTGTCTCAGCAGCTCTACTTTTTTCTTCACCAGCTATTCCAGACTCCACGGTGCTTTTTCTGCTTCCAGTGGTCGAAGCTGAATCATCAGGCGCCTGGCTGGCATCTTCTCTGTATTTGTCTGTCTGTGCAGAAAATGTTTTAGGAGAATCCTTTTCACCAAGTTCAGCTTTGATGTTACTATCTTTTCCATCTCTAATATCTACTATTCGGTGGTAAGCTCTTGTCGTGTTTTGGTATGAGTGTCTGTTGGTACAGGTCAGCACATGTTCATCTAGTAATTTTTCACAGCTGAAGCCAAATCCACAACTATCACAGGTAAAACTCCGTCCAAAGCGTCGGGACACACGCTCTTTTGGAGTAGATAATTTGGACACAGAACTTTTTTTACACACATCAAACAGTGGCTCAGGAAAATTAGCCAACTGTAAAGATTCTTCATCAGGCTCTCTGTTATGTGGAGTATTCACCGTTGAACTGGGCTCCGCACACCACCTGCTGGATTCACTGCCATTTCTAGCCACTGTGTCTTCATACATTCTCACCCCAAAAATCATCTTGCTGTTCTGTTTGCTGGAAGCGGAAGACGAACATTTTGAACTAGAACAGTCTGCGTCCTGTATATCTTCCAAGCAGTCAGGAACATTGTACAGCTGGAGGTAGTTCATTGCCACTTTGAACTGCTCAAAACTAGAAGGAGCGGTCATAATCTTTCCTAAATACATGAACTGCAAAATGAGATCAAAACACTCAGCGCTTATTTTCATGTTGCTGAGGTTCAGTTGTGCAGTACTATGCTGATGGTTCATGAAAAACATCCTGAAGTAGGAGCTACAGGCAGCTAGGACTGCTTTGTGTGCTTGGAAGTAAATGTCGTCAATAGCAATGCAGCAGTCGCAGAGAAAGCCCCACTCTCTTTGGTTGTTTAGCTGCTGCAGGACATAGCTGCTGTGACTGGGCTTTGCCATCTTCAATTGATTAGACCTATGTAAAATAAAAACAACAGTCAGGTATCAGGAAGGCACTTAAAAAAGGACACTTTAGCATGATTTTTGACTTGTGTACTTTTGCTGTTACAATCAAAGCATGGTTTTCTACACTAATGAAGCAAAAGCTGGTAATTTTTTTAAAGTTTGAAGATGAAAATATCTATTTATTCATTTTCACATATTGAACAAAAAGGAATCAGAAGCAAAATCCTTAATGTTTTTTAAATTAAAAACAAATCCAAACCCAAGATCTCTCAGTTAGTGGAGTGTTTGTCTCAGAAAGCATGAGGGCCAGGCTCCGCCGTGTCTTGATGTGCTGGGGCAGTCTTTAGTCCCTTAATAGCCACATTATAAATTCCAGACCAGCCTGGTCTACAGAGTAAGTTCCAGGCCAGCCAAGGCTACTCAGTGAGACCTTGTAGCCACATAAACAAAGGAGGAAGCATGAGGACCACCAGAAACATACATTTAAAAAGCTGGGCATGAGGCAGACCCATGAGACCTGCTGCAACTGGCTACCTACTTAAAGTTCCAAGCCAACGAGAAACCCCGTCTCAAAAACCAAGGGAGACAGCACCCGAGGAACAACACCCGAGGCTGACCTCTGGCCTCCACATGCATACACACACACACACACACACACACACACACGTGCACCTCTGTACAAAAATGAACATATCACACAAAAATTGTTTTTATCTTAGAGGAAAACACTTAATAAATCTGAAGGAGACCACACATTAATTCAAAAGATACAAACGACAAAAGTAACAAAACAGCAATTTAAAGTAAAAGTTAATTTGAGTGACAATCATTAAAAGCCTTTTGAATGACTTGAGAGTAAGAACTGCTGCTTGTTTTAAAAGTGCAATATGGGCTTTTTTTTTTTTTAAACTGTGCTTGAAGTCTTCCCTTTTCAAACTGACTTTGAGTTTTTAAAATTATTTTATGTGTATATGTCTGTGCACCATATACATGCAGGAAGGAGCCTGTGGAGGTCAGAGAGGGCATTAGATTCCTTGGAACTGGAGTTACAGGTGGATGAAAGTGCCTGTGAGTGCTGAGAACCCAACCAAAGTCATCTGCAAGAGCAGTAAGCCATTAGCCGCTGAGCCATCACCAGCTCCCTACTGTGGGTTTTGCAAGAACCTGGAACTTACGCTAAGTAGTTCAGGCTAACCTCAGATTCTGAATCCTTCTACTTTGACCTCTCGAATGCTGGGTTACATGTGTGAACCACCACATGGGGTTAAGAACTCGTGTCTTTTACGTAAATGTATGAAAGTACTTACAGATGAAGTTACATATTTGAAATAAACTTCAAAACAAATGAGGAGGGAATGAAGGCTATGGATAATATAAAACTGGCTATGGGGGCTGGAGAGATGGCTCAGCGTTTAAGAGCACTGACTGCTCTCCCAAAGGCTCTGAGTTCAGTTCCACATGGTGGCTCACAACCATCTGTAATGGGATTTGATGTCCATTTCTGGTGTGTCTGATGACAAAAATAATTAAATAAAATTTTTTTTTTTTAATAACTAAGTGCAAATTTTTTTAAAGATTTATTTATTTATTTTATGTGAGTACATCGATGTCTTTAGACACACCAGAAGAGGGCATCAGATCCTATTACAGATAGTTGTGAGCCAACATGTGGTTGCTGGGAATTGAACTCTGGAAGACCTGTGGAAGAGTAGTCAATGCTCTTAACCACTGAGCCATCTCTCCAGCCCTAAATAAATCTTTTTTAAAAACCTGGCTGTGTTAACTATTGAAGCTGGGTCATAAGAGTTTCATTTTTTTATTTGCTTGAAAATTCTCACAGGAAAGTCTGTTAGGGCTGTACCTCCAGTTCCTGAGGATTCAGTGCCCTTGTTGGGTCTCCATGGGCAGTGCACACATGTGATGCACAAACATAAATACAGACAAAATACCAACACACATAAACTAAAATAAAAAATCTTTTAAAAATAAATAAAAAGTTCTATTAAAGAACCTGCTGGGCTTGGTGAAATAAGTCCCTAGCACTTGGGTGGATCTCTGTGAATTCCAGGACAGCCAGGGACATATGGTGAGACCCTGTCTCAAAAACCAGAAAACAAATTTTATTAGATTATATAGAAATTACACCAATAGTTTGTAGTCAGAATACATCTTTTATTATTCACCATGTAGTTAAGGGGGAAAGAAGCAATGGATATTTGAGAGGACAGTATCTATCTACCTTTATATTGTAAATTTTCTCCTTCAGTTAAAAAAATTTGCTTAGGGACTGGAGAAGTGGCTCAGCAATTGAGAGCACTGGCTGCTCTTCCAGAGATCCTGGTTCAATTCCCAGCATCCACATAGCAGCTCATACCTGTCTGTAACTCTAGTTCCTGGGCTTCTGACACCAACAGACATAAATGCTGGCAAAACACCAATGAAAGAAAACAAAAAAACCGAAAAACCAAAAACCTGCGTACTTACAATAGTGAGTACTTATATGCCAGGCATATATTTTATTTTTATGGTACTTTAACTCAAATAGTACCATAGTATGTAGACCCCTCTGTAACTTTTCAACATTGATGGACAGTGTAATTATTAATATAGTGAGTTACTTTTGGGTAAGAGGGGGAACTTTTTAAAATCCTAAAGGTTCTATTATATTACAAAGCAAAAATAAAATCCAACTTAGAGGTGGACACAACATATACTCATAACAAAGGCTGAGACAGGACGATTTTGAGTTCTAGGCCAGCCTCGTTTACACAGAGAGTTCCAGGTACACACAGGTGGACCTTGTTTTTTGTTTTATTTTTGTGTATATGTGTTTTAAGGAGGCATAAAAAACAAGTTTTCTAAATTGTAGTCTCAAATTTTAATCTGTACCCATAAAACTTTAAAAAAAAAAAAATCACACCCAACGGGCTGGAGAGATGGCTCAGTGGTTTAAGAGCACCAACTGCTCTTCCAGAGGTCCTGAGTTCAATTCCCAGTAACCACATGGTGGCTCACAACCATCTGTAATGGGATCCGATGCCCTCTTCTGGTGGTCTGAGGACAGCTATAGTGTATTCATATACATAAAATTAATTAATTAGTTTAAAACAACAAACCCAACAACCATAACAAATTGTTGAGTGAAATAATATTCATTCTCCTATATCTTTTTTCTTTTTTTGAGACAAGGTCTCTCTATTTAGCCCTGGCTGTTCTGGAACTTGCTAGGTATACAGGCTGGCCTTGAACCCACATATACTCCTACCTCTTCCTCAGAGTGCTGGGATTAAAGGTGTGAGCTGCCAAAATGTAGCTCTAAACCCTTTCTACCTCTGTAATAGTAATCAAGAAAATACCAAACCCACTCACTTCTCCTTGCTTTTATTTTTCCTCACAGACCAACTATAAGTCACACACCCTGTTGTTCACAGGCCCATACCGCCCCCCTTCCTATTTCCTTCTCTACCTAAATGTTGACAGAGTTCCCTAGGAAAAGATGGGGCCTGTGAAACGGAGAAGCCACGGTGTCTCTGGAAGCCAAATCAAGTGTTTCAAGAAGGTAATAAATTTCAAACCCATGTCTCAGATGTCCACAGCTAAACTGAGGACGTGCCTAAAGACAAAAGCAGTACATGTTCAAAGACATCAATCATTTATGTTATCCCTAAGATTTAATTACACTAAGGTTAGCCCACTAGACTTTAAAATATATTGATAAAGAAGCCTGGAGAGATGGCACAGCAGTTAAGAGCATTTGTTACTTTTGTAGAAGACCCAGGGTCAATTCCTGACTGCATGGTGCCTCACAACCATCCGTGACTCAAGTTCCATGGGATCCAATGCTCCCTTCTGGCTTCCCCAAGCGCCAGGAAGACGTGTGAAGTCCCATGTGGGCAACTCACTAGTGCACATAAAACTAAAGAAGCCTTAAAACATTTAAAAATAAAATATATTGATAAATGAAGGTGGAGAAACAAATTATGTTACAACTAGAATTGTATAAAACAAATCTACACAGTAATACAACCAAATGCAAAAGTAAGAAAGTATACAACACATTGACCCAAGCCCATCTTAAGGGTGAGATTCTGAGGTCACTATTCCACTGTAGGATTCACAGAAAGGTTTAATAAAACATCAAGAGAAACAAGCAAAAAGGATCAAAAGCTCTAAAAGACTTTCTAGTAGTAAGTTATTGGTAACTGAAAGAAACCAGAGTGGAACCTAGCGATGCCCACACAGAACAGGGATCAACTGAGTGGGGCAAGGGGGGGGGGGGGGAGCTGTCCTGCTCTCCCGTTGTACGACCTGCTTACAACCATTTGCCTCAGTAGTAAGGTGGGAATAATAACAATGACTCCAATAACAAACACAAAGAATCACACAACTAATGTGTAAAATGTGGCGTTGGCCATGTAATAATTAATGGAAACAATACTGGCTGTGGTTGCAATGGTGGCAATGTTTGTCTGAGCATCAGGAGGTAAATCTAACTAGGTAAGTTTCCTTCCAAGTAAAAGAAATGACAGAGTCAAAAAACTCCAAGACCCCTTCTTAGCTAAATGAAAAACACTGATTCGACCACTAACAGAAATGAATACAAACATATAGAAGGCCAAGTACATACATGTAAAGCTATAATCACTTTTCAACTCCTTAAAATTCACAAACCCGGCATTAACCCAAACAAGCACTACTCCAATCAGTACAGCCTCTAAAGCACTTTGATGCACGTTTATTCATTCAATAAGTCAGAAACTGCATACACTACTGAAACCGGCAACACAGGTATCCTAAAGCCCAAGAACTGAGTTTTCTTCCCTAGATTATGGATTTCACACAGCATGTAATCAGGAAGTGCCTGCTCTAAAGAGGCACTGTGCTGGAGAACAAGAGTTCAAGGGCAGGTGTAAACCCAGGGTGTCCCATTCCTGTCTTCCCATCCTACTGTGAGACAGACAAAGGAGCTGGGTGTGGTGGCATATTCCTTCAATTCTAGCACTTAGGAGGCAGAGACAAGAGGGTCCCTCAGTTTTAGGCTAGCCTAGTCTGTAGGGAATTCCAGGACAGCAAGCTCCCTCTCCTACTCCTGCAAAGAAATTGTATTAAGCATTTACTTTATTAAACAATTTCACTCAAATTCCAAAAAGTTTGCTTTCTTTTAAAATTTTTTATTTATGACTTATAAAAATGTTAGGACTAGGGAGATGGCTCAGTGGTTAAGAGCACTTGTTGCTCTTACAGAAGACCTGGATCACATGGTGGCTCACAACTGTCTGTAACTCAGTTCTAGGGGATTTGATGCCCTCTTCAGACCTCAGTGGGCACAGGTACACACATGGTATACAAACACACACAGAGGGAAAGCACTCATGTACACGAAGTAATAAATAGATCCAAAGGAAACATGAATGTGACTTTAATGCCATTTCTGGGAGGCAGAAGGAGAGATTCACGAGTTCCAGACAAAGGTCTGGTCTACAAGGTGAGTTCCAGGCCAGCCAAGGGCTACAGAGTGAGATTCTGTTTTGTTTGTCAAACAAACAAACAAACAATAAGCTACCAAAATTTAATAAGCTTTAGATTATGGAGCTTATCAAGAAGTTTTTTTTTTTTGAAATAAATTATTTTATGTATATGTGTACACTGTCCTGTCTTCAGACACACCAGAAGAGGACATCAGATCCCATTACAGATGGTTGTGAGCCAACGTGTGGTTGCTGGAACTGAACTTAGGACCTCTGGAAGAGCATTCAGTGCTCTTATCTGCTGAGCCATCTCTCCGGCCATCAAGTTTACTTATATAAAGAGTCCTTATACTTTACCGGCTCTGATTTTTGTGAGTAAAATCTGTTACTGTATTTGTTTGTGTTACCAGCTACCACTGGAAGAACGTTTATCCAGCTGGTGGTTGGGCCAGGACAGAAAGTCAAACCCTCAACTTGCATTCAAAGGTCTGATACCCAGGTCAGTACCAGCATTATGAGGCAGCACTAAGGAGGCAGAGATTCAGTACACCTTCACTACAATTGAAAATCACCTTGAAAATGTTCACCAGCTTATTTAAAATGTCAAAATGGTCAAGAAACACATCAACTGTATTAAGCAATCCAGTCATAAACCTATAGAGAACAGAGCTTAATCTAAGTCCAAGAGTCTTATCTCATAAAAATCAAACATCTAGGACTATTAAACATTACATGAGGATATAGTTAACTGAGGTAAACTAGGTACTGGGACTACAGACAAGTATTCCTATGTACCTTGGATGGTACTAAAACTCCCTTGGCACTATCTAGTATGGTCTTCTGCAAAGACCATCAACTAAGGACTGGGCACGGACCCTGAAATCAGGTGCTACTGCGTAAGTGCAGAGCCTCTTCTGAATGATAGCTGTAATGTGGCTTTATCTGTCTTTACTGACATGCTCCGTAAGGATACTATGAAAGCTTTTTTTAAAAGACAGGGCCTCATAAAGCCTAAGCTGTCCTCAAACTCTATTTGTAGTAGAAGATGACCTTGAACTTCTGCCTCCCAAGCTCTAGAATTACAGCCCTGCACCACCATGCCCAGTCTACTCAGTGCTTGTGACAGAACCCAGGACTTCCGGCATGCTGGGTAAGCACATTTGTCAACAAGCTATACCCCTAGGCTTGTAAAAGCTATTTTTAGTAAATTTCTCACTGACATAGTAAAATTTGAGGAATGATCTTCTCTGTGGATAAATCTCTTAAATGGTAATTTACAGGTTTTGCCTGGTTTTATGATAAGGGTGTGTAAATACATTCATAAAGTAGTGGTGGTGTGCACCTTTAATCCCAGCAGTTCCACATCACAGGGCTACACAGTGATAGAGAAGAGAGACACTTGTGGGAATAACCAGTTGTAGAGATTCCTCAAGATAAAAAGTTTTTACTCTGAGCCACTTAAGTGACAAATGCAAAAATTATTCACTATTTAAACCAGGCGTTCTGGCTATTAAATCAGTACTTAGTACAGGAAGTTCTGAATTTATAATTGGATAATGTTCCAAAACTTATTTTTAAATTATTTGGAACCTGAAACACACATTCCCATAGAAACAATGCTATAAATGGTGGTTCAATTTTGTGCTCACACCCAAAAGTCTGTTAAAGCCACCATGTGCCCTGCATCAGTCTTGACAAAGCTGTAGTATGCTGTGTCATTAGCACTCACCGATCTAAGGAGCAGTATGGTACAGTAATGCCCACTATACAGAGCCCTCAAGAACAGGGACAATGCTTAAAAGCCTTAGTGTTCTTGTGCTCAGCAATCTTCCTACATGGCTGGCACTTAGCACATGTTTGTTAGGTGAAAGGAAAAAGAAAGAAAAAGTCCTGGAAATAGGCACTACTAGATATGTATGGGTACCAGTAACTCCCAGGAACCGTTCCACCCCTTGACTCCTACTTCTCAACCATCAAGGCAGGACAGTCACATTCAGCCAAGGACTCTTGTATTAACTAGCAACAATAGTGTTCTTGGCAATCTAATTTTTAAAAGTTAATGTCATCATACTGAACACAATTTATAAAATTCCATTAAAAAATCAAGCTCAATTTACCTCTTTGCAGATCAGAAAGCAAACTCAGGCTTTAAGACAGTGATTGTCAACCTTCCTAATGCTGTGACCCTTTAATACAGCTTCTCATGCTGTGGTGATGCCCAACTATAAAGCTTCTTCTGTTGCTACTTCATAAGTGTAATTTTGCTAGTTATGAATCATAATGTAAATATCTGATTTGCAGAATATCTGTGATCCCTGTGAAAGAGTCGTTTGACACCCCCCCTTTGGGGGTCCCAACCCACAGGTTGAGAAACACTCAACATGAGTTAAGCAACATGCTCAGTCACATGTAGTTTCAGTGGCTGTAAGGGTCAGACCTGGGTCTCCAGCTTCCTGGTCTAGGCTCCTCCTGTTACCAACAGCCCCCATCACTTCACCACCTGACTTCTCCTCACCAATAGGCCTTGTCGAATGCAAGAACTGTTCACACTTATTAAAAACTCAGACTGGTTCCAGGACAGCCAGGGCTACACAGAGAAACACTGTCTCAAAAAAAAACAAAAACAAACAAACAAACAAACAATCTCAGACTGCTGCTCTTTGGCTTGTGTGTTTCTGTTCCCCTGGTCAAGCCAAAAGCTGTCACTTCTAAAAGGCATGCTGCTCTACTGTCCGCCATTTTAATCTCCAATAGGCCATGAAACAATCTATGTAATTTACTTCTTTGAGGCCCTTTGTTATATACTATGTAGAAAGTAACCAAATGTCTTTTGGCTTCATGGCAGGTCAATGGATAATAAATGTTACCAACTAACAAGAATGAGCCATGTGTGTAGTTCACCTGGATCCCATGTCTAGAAATGGAATCCATCCACACAGAAGCAGAGGGAAGAAAATGGGGTTTTGAACTCTGCTTTCTCTCTGGTATAAGAGGAAAGGTATTTTACATATCCATTTTTAACCCTCTGTAACTAGAAGCTCTATAGCCATTTTCTGGACACCAGAGGGCAGTGTAGGCGCTTCAGACCTAAAAGCAGCTACACCACCAAATTCATCCCCCAGCACATGGCATTTGTATTGTTAGAGTTTATTTTGTAGCTCTTTTACTTATTCCAAAGTACTGGCTCTGTGCACTCACACTGTCTGCCGCAATTGTTAACAACTCGAAGGCAGGCCGGTTTAGAACTTACGCATTCAGTGAAAGCTGCTGTATGGTGTGCCGGGGAACTCCCCACATTGATTATGTGCTTCCTCCTCTCAGCAGAGCCTGTAAGTCGAATGAAGTATACTGTCTCCAGTTCTGCAGCTCCAGTGCTTTCTGTTAGTTCTAACACAACTGAGAGAACTTTTTTCTTTTTGGAGAAAGGGTCTCCCTATGTATATTAGGCTGACCTCTAGAGATCAGCCTGCCTCTGCCTCCGAGTGCTGGAATCAAAAGGAGTGTGCCACCACAGCCATTAAAATTACAAAATTTTAGCCGGGCAGTGGTGGCGCACGCCTTTAGTCCCAGCACTTGGAAGGCAGAGGCAGGTGGATTTCTGAGTTCGAGGCCAGCCTGGTCTACAGAGTGAGTTCCAGGACAGCCAGGGCTACACAGAGAAACCCTGTCTCGAAAAAAACCAAAAAAATTACAAAATTTTATCTAATTAAAATAAAACCAATAAAAAGTACCAGTAAAAAAGATCCTTTCTAAACATAATTCCATTCCTAAGCCTTAAATCTCTTAAGACTTCCCCCATCCCAAAACATGTGGAAAGTGAAAGCCTTCCTTACTTCATACACACACGCCTTTCCCTCGCTTAGAATCACCTCTGGGGAACCTTTCCTGACTTAGGATGAGGCAGGCACCTCTTCTCTGTGTGGCAAAAGCCTGCCCATAAGCCACAGGGAGACAAGAGATGGGTCATCTAAACTGGAAGCTGTATGTTCCTTGAGATGAAGGTGTTGTATCAGGCATTATTACAACTTGTAGCTTCTAGTAGTTGCTTGACATTTAATTGATATTTAATGAGTTTTTTCAAGGAATAAATGTTTATTTTGCTCATCAGTTTTTGCTCATGGCTGTCACTGAAACTTTTATATAGTTGTTGTCAGTTTACAGGGCCTCTTTCAGACATCAGTGAATGAATTCTTACAATGCCCCGCCGGAGATAGGCTTTTAATTATCCGTATTTTGTGAATGAAGAAAACATGTGCAGTAGTTAACTACCCATCTTGTAAACAGAAGCTGGGGCTGAAACCCTAACTCTTGATTCAAAATGCAGAGTTTCAGTTTCTGTACTGCAGACAACACTTTCTGGGTATGATTATTCAGTGAAGCGCCCCTCTGGAACATTCTAAGCCTCCCACACTCACATTTTCCATCACTGTAAAAGCTCCCATCACTCTTGCTTGCTCTTTTATCTTGCAGGCACTCAGAATGCACCCCCTTCCCCATATGCTGACCACCATGCCTACCCCCACTGCTGGCAATGTCAGTTCAGTTAGCTCTTAAAAGGACAACATGCACCTCACACAGGAAACTAATAGAAAATATAATTAGCAATTTATTATTTAACATTTATTATTTATTTTTTTGGTGACAGAGTCTCACTATGTAGCTGGCTGGAACTATGTATACTAAGCTGGCCTTGAACCCACAGAAATCCATTTGCCTCTACCTTCTAAGTGCTGGGATTAAAGTCATGCACCCCCACACCCTGCTATTCTTTAATTTTTAATACCCATTATTATATTTTGCAGTGCTGGGGACTGAACCTAGAGCCTCAGGCATGATAGGCAAGTACTCTTCTACTAAGTTGTATACCTCCAAGCCTTCAAGTATGATTTTGAAAACAATTTGTACTCACATAGTAGTGTTTTTAAGAAGCATATCCCCCACTCCCCCCAAAAAAGCAGTTGGTGACACATGCCTTTGATCCCAGCACTTGGGAGGCAGAGACAGATGGATCTCTGAGTTCCAGGCCTGCCAGTGCTACACGGAGAGACCTCCATCTCAGAAAGGCAGCATGTTCTCACCACCTTCAATAACTAGTGCGGTTAAATCTGTGCCTGCTGTTTGGAGCTTCCCCAGGAAGTCGACTTCACAGCTCATCCACCTTGAATACACCGGGGTAAGGAGCTGTGTAATGACTATACAGGACAAAATATCAGTATACTTAGAAATCTACCTTAAATATGTAGGATGCCAAATGTGGGTGGAATTCAGGCGAGATAGTCTTTGCACTTCCCCATCACCCACTGCCAGTCCTTCCCAGACCATAACTTAAAACAACACTCATTAATGCCCACCGTTCCTCTAATTTCCTTTCTATCAGGTTTCTCTTGCAGCTTTGGGTGCTGATCATGAGGAACCCACACCATCACAAAAAGGCACAGGGATATCCTGGCAGTAGTCTTTGTGGCAAATGCACGTACTCATTCCCATTGATAAGCTAAGCAGCTCTGTCCACTGGAAGGGTTTGTTTTAATGAGTGTAGTCTGCAAAAATCAATCAAGAGATTGCAACATTTGCTAAGGGTGAGAAGCCCACCAAGGTGAACTGCATTGAGGACTAACCTGAAACAGCAGCCCTATTAAACATAAAAAACGTTCATGTTACTAAGTTATAGAATATGACATCAGCTCAATGCAACCCCCCTCCCCCAACCTGGGAACTGTCAACAATCTGAGTTATGAGAAGAAAGCATGGGACTGTGAACGGGAACAGGCCGGGGTGAGGCACACACAGCAAGATGCTCCAATGCTGCCTTCATGTTTTTAAACAAGGAATTGATTGTTCGAAGTGATTATCTCTGGAGAGGTGGAGTCAGAGTGACTTTCAGTTTTGTATTTTATGTACTTT
>CM052705.1:80825829-80857592 GCA_028551405.1 Uromys caudimaculatus | reverse complement strand
AAACCAAAAAAAAAAAAAAAAAAAGAAAAAAGAAAAGGTATTTCCACTTTGAGAAAAAATAGGCATAAATAACTTGATTAGGCTCACATAAAAACATATGAAGGAATAGCAAAGCATTTTCATTATTTTATCACCAGAGACACTATCACAAGAAACTATCAAAAAATACTACAGAGACCTAAGTGAACTTCAAGCAGATGTTTTACATATTTAACTGTCCCGGGACAACAGACTGCAGCCTGAAAATATTTTTTTCTGCATTCTATCAAACTTTCCCCCCCTCTTTTAGGCAAAGTCTGTGTCCTGTCTAGAGAACAGGCCTTAAAAAAAAAAAAAAAAAAAAAAAGCAGCAACATTTTTTTCCTGAATGGTGTTGCAAAGTACACTGGACACTTTGAAAAGGCCCCTGACTGTACCAGAGCCTGACAAAAGTGGAGGAATGTGGAGGAATGAGGAAGCAGAAGGTACCAACATTTGGCAGCTACCATGAAATAAAAACACAGGGTCACGAGCAGGCGTGGCAGCACAAGCCTTTAATCCTAGCACTGTGGATGCAGAGACAGGCACATCTCTTAAGCATTTGAGGCCAACCTGGTCTAGAGTTCTAGGTCATCCAGGGCTACACAGAGAGACCCTGCTTCACAAAAACAAAAAGCCCACACACAAGGTCAGAAGCCTGGAGTGGTGGTGCAGGCTGGTCATCCCACCACTAGGTGAGAGGCTGAAGCAGAAGGACCAAAAGCTAAGACTGGCCCTGGACAAAACAATGAGAAACTAGCTTTAACAAAACATAAAACAGCCATCATGGGGGGGCCCATGTTTTTAATCCTGACATCCGAGGCAGAGGCAGGTAGATTTCTGCCTTTGAGGCCAGCCTGGTCTACAGAGTGAGTTCCAGGACAGCCAGGGATACACTGAGAAACACTTGTCTCGAAACACCAAAAACCAACTTACAAGGTCAGGAAGCTGTGCTCATGCCCTCCCTAGTTAAAAATGGGTTCTCTTCCTGACACGCTGCAGCCACAGTGGTGCAAACCAGCAGGCATAATGCTAGGGACTGGAAGAACACAGCCAGCGGGAAAAACTACCCAACCAGGTTTTACTCAGCATCATGAAAACTGAGACTTTGGGTTTTTAATTTTAATTTCTTAATTATGTGTATGTGGGGGGAGGAATGTGCACATGAGCACAATTGTCCTAGAGTCCAGAAGACAATACAGAGTTCTCTGGAAATGAAGTTACAGGTAGTTGTGAGCTGCCTGGCATGGGTGCTGGGAGTCAAACTTAGTTCCTCTGGAAGAAAAGCAAGTGCCCTTAACCACTGAGCCATCTCTCCAGCCCTGAGTTTTGCTTTTTGAAAAAAGGGTCTTGCTATGTATGCCAGGTCCAGGTTAGCCTCAAATTCCTGATCCAAGCTCTCGAGGTGCTGGGATTATAGGTGTGCACAACCACACCCTACAAAACTTTGCTGTCAATGGAGAAATCCTGGTGTTACAATGGGTGCAAGTGGCTGTAACACAACACTGTACTGAAGAATGTCTAAGTATTAACCTTTGGAAAGGCACTTCACCTCTTGTCTACTTTAGGTCCATCGATTTCTTTAAGAGGAAGAAACCCCATGTAGCTCCTAATGCCACTCAGTATTACCGAGACTTTAGGAGATAACAGTAAGTGATTCAAAAGGGAAGTTTTACAGTTCTGGGCAATTGACAAGCCAGCCATCATTCGGGCTTCAGCCTCTTGTACCGTCATCTCTCCATTTCTCCAGATCATATCCATTTGAAGTGACAAAATTCCAGGGAATATTTTATACCTTTTAAAAACCATAGTTGCTTTAAAGCTCTCATAAGAACTACATTGATTTTCCCAATCGACTTCAGGGTGCCTCAAACTTCAGCTCACGAAATTAATTCTAAGTGGTCTTGGAAAGCCTCAGAACACACCTATCACCCCAGAGTTTAGGATTTCCTGAGGCAGGAGAATTATATCCAAGCGATCCTGGGCTACGTAGTCAGACCTTGTCTCAAAAGAGGGGGAAAAATGCTTGGAACGTTTCGTGGATTCCAGTGTCAAAGGGGAAAATGTTGCTGCAGCGATACATACTGCACGGAAATACATTCTGACCAGTGGAGAATCTACGTGTACCGTCACAGCGACACTCGATTTAGGAACATGATCACACACAAATACCCTATCCCCAGAAAACAAGGACTTTCATTAACCTGTTCCAGACGCGTCCGAGTTGGAAAATGTCTTATCAATCCCTCAGATCACGTGGACGCGTGGCTAAGGTGGAAAGGGAGCCTGGGAGCGGCGGCTGAGCTCAGATCCACGCCTGCACGCTCCAGCAGCAAGGACTCCAGATCGCCACCCAACTAGCTCACTGCCTCCACCAGAACTTCTACTTGCAAGAGCCCACCACTGGAGGCAAAAAGCACTTTCTTCTCGGGACTCAGTGGGTGGGGAGGGAATCTCGTACACAGAAAAAAGAAAAAAAAACCAACCCCCCGAGACCTACCACTTTGACCCGAACAAAAAACGTGTGTGCTGAGGAGCGGGGGTGGGAAAGACCGAAGCAGGAATCCGCGCGGCCCAGCCGCCTCCTCCCTCGGAGCGCGCCCAAGTCTGCGGCCTCCGGCTCCGGGACGCTCCCCTCCCACCGGCCGCCCAGCCGCAGCTGGAAGTTAGCGAAGCGCGCTCTGGGCCCGTCAATCAAGCGCGGCCTCCCGCCTCCACCTCCCCTCCCCCCCCACACACCACAAAATAAAATAAAGGGAAAAGAAGTAATTTGGGAAGTCGTCTGGAGAGGGGATTCGTCCCGGACCCGGGGAGGCCGCGCGCACCGGACTGACGGCCGGCACCGAGCAAAGCGGCTTGGCAGCCCCCCGCCACCGGCTCCTCGCCGCGCGCCCTCCACGCTCCGGCTCCCCGCACCGGTCGGCGCCGCCTCGGCCACGCACTCCGCCAGGCCCGTGGCCCAGCTCCGACCAAAGTTACACAAATAGCCCCGACGACAGGCAGATACTCACCGGGCGCGGTGGGACGCGCTGCTGCGGAGGTTTTATGGAGTTTAGGGCAGCGGGGCCGCGGGGAAGGCGGGCGGAGGCGAGGGGCCGCGGGCTGCAGTTGACGGCGCGCGGCGCTCGGCTGGGCTGCGCCGAGACACTCCGGCTCTGCCAGGGACTGCGCTGCAACAAAGGACTTCCGCTGCCGCACAGCCGCGCCTGCCGCACCGCACTGAGCCGGCCCCGCTTACGCGGCGACTCCGGGTCTGCCCACCAGTTCGCGGCGGCGTCCGCCAGCCTTCCCCTCCCTCTCGCCCGCCCACCCACTCCGCCGCTGGCGGCTAGGGGCACCCGCGGTCGCCTGTTGGTTGCAACAAGTTTCTGCGTCGGGCCGGGGAGGCTGGCACTGCCCGCAGCGCGGGCGCCCGGGCGGCGGCTTGAGCAGCACTCTCGCCCCTCTCCCCGGGGTCGGCTTAGCCCTCCTCCTGTTTGCACAGCTGGACGCCACTGGGATCCTCCCGACTCCCCCGGGGCTGGATGCAGATCGCCCTCTGCCCAGATGTCAAACCCCTGCCCCGCAGGGCCCCGCAGTTGGACCCGCCCCCGCGCTCCACCCTGGACGTTTGGGGGGGGCTGACACCCTAGTCCCGTCCAGCCTGAAGCCTGTCCGCTCGGGGTCGCCCGTTCCCCGTACCCCCCGACTCCTCCTCGCGCGGGCCCGCCGGCCTCGGACCTGAGTCACTTCCCCCGCCATGCCCCGCCCGGCCCGCCTCCCTCCCTGGCTCCCGCCACATGTGGCCTCCTGCCCTGCGCTCTCGTCCCCCTCCCGCGCCATCCGCCGGTGCATCCTTGCCCGTCCCCACCCAGGGCCGAGGGGCATCGGTGCTTTTGCACACGCCGGGGAAAATCCCCAGGTCACGCTGAGACGTGTGGGGAGCCTGTGACGCTCAAACTTGTCCCCACACTTCCGCCTCCAGTCACGACTGAGGACCGTGGCAGAAGCGCCCCAAGCGCGGGCCGTCCCCCTCCTAGGCCACTTGGGCAGGCGCGCACGCACGCCGGGGTGCCGCTTGCTTCCCAGCAGCCCGGTCACGTGGGCCGGGCGCGGGAAGCCGCGCGAGAGCAGCCCGCCGGGTGCGTGAGCAGGCGCAGCCGCGTGTTGTGCGCCGCGCGGGAGCCCGCCCCTCCCGCACAGAGAAACCCGCCCGCCGCCGCGGCGGAGTCTGGGTAAGCAACGCGGCCCTGCCCCTGTGGGCTGCTCCGGGGCTCAGTCCCTCCCGCCGCGAGCCGCCCGGGCGGCGGCTGCTGCTGCACCCGTCGCGGGACAGATGCAAGTAGCTGGGGAGAGGGGTGTTTTTGGTCCGTTGGAGATGTCAGTCAGGGCCCGGAGGAAATTAGTTGCAACGGCGAACGAGTGCTGTGCGCGCGGAGCCGCCCTTGGCCGTGGGCCGCCGGGGCCTAACGCGGGCGGGATGGCGCGCGCGGTTGCCGCACAGCCTTGGAGCCCATCCCGCTGCGGACCGGGCTCCGACCGGGCGCAGAAGCCTCAATCCGTCTGTCAGCTAGGTCCCGGGCGGCCGCGCCAGGCCTACAGGCTCTAGCTAGTGGGCGGGTATCCAGATCAGGCTGCGCAGCCCTCACTATCCCCTCCCCCATCCAGTTTGTGAGTACCTAGCTTCTAGGGCAAGTAGCCCCCTGCCCTAATAATTTTTTCTCAAGTATTTTCTCTTAGCCAAATGATTTTTCTTTTTGAATTCTGCCCCCATCTTATCATCGTCTCCCTAGCACTCATTTGGAGAAATTAAGCCGTTATCAGTTGCTTAGGCAACGCACATCGGAGTACCTGGAACCTGATAGCAGCTAGGGTTGTGTGTTTTATAAATTAACTCCTATCTCCCTCTAAGGGATTAAACTTGGCCTTCTTCCTCTAGAGACTCGAGCAAGCCCTTTAAAAGCTGCAGAGCTGTTGATTGACAGGATTAAAGTACATCTTAGAATCAGGTTTTCAGAGCTGAAAAGGGCCTTACGTTATATCGAATTCATCCCTCATTTCACAGCAAACACCCGGCTTAAGGAGCATAGTGTTGCTCGATCAGGTTTCTGCACCTTTCATAATTAGGCTTTAGGGCTGCAGACACTTTTGCCATTGTGCCAGGACTGCAGTGCCAGTTTATCCTGCTTTGGATAATGTATACACCAGAAGTGATTACATCAGGTTTACAGGACTTCTCAGGTTGATAAGTCCAGGCTAGTATAGAACTAGTGATGGATCGTACATCAGGCTCTTGCGTGCAAGGGGCTACAGGTGTATGTCACCTTGTCTGGCCACTTGTTTCTTCCTTAGGTTTAGGCATCGTTCTTGGAGCAACCTGGATATGTTTTAGTTAAGGGTACGCAG
This sequence comes from Uromys caudimaculatus, assembly GCA_028551405.1. Taxonomy (NCBI): domain Eukaryota; kingdom Metazoa; phylum Chordata; class Mammalia; order Rodentia; family Muridae; genus Uromys; species Uromys caudimaculatus. The sequence continues at coordinate 80,852,189 of CM052705.1, read as the reverse complement.
TCACTGCCCGACGATGGGATGGATAGGCATGAATTAGTTGAGATGGCTGGGATCCAGTTAGGAAGCAGTGAAACATCCACGGTGGTCGGCAAGAAGGGCCCCCTCCATACATACATTAGATTGTCATGCCCAGTACTATAATAAATACCTTCTAGCTATAAAGAGTTTCCAGTCAGGTTTGGTCACTGTTTAGCTTTATGTGCTAACCTTTGCCAGCTGTTTTAATAGGTGAATTCCCTAAAAAGGTAGTATGGTCTTGTTACAATATGTTTTAAGCCTGCAGAAGTGAGCCACCTGACTGTGATGACAGAGTGTTTTGCAAAGGAATTAAGTCTAGATCACTTATCTTCCTTGCCTAGTCGATGCTCTTTTGCATTGTATCTTGCTCCCCAGGAAGGGGGTGAGAGAATCGCCTGTGGCTGATTTATTGGCGCCTGTGGTTGCCCAGAGAGGCCAAGCAGGACTTTGAGCTGCCCTCTATGCCTTACAAAGTGGAGCTATGTACTTCCAGCCTATCTCCTGAGGGGAATGCAAAGGAGCCAGGCTGTCTAGCTGAGGAGGAGGGGCTCAAGTGGCCTGGCAGTAAAATCTCCTACCATGGCTGTGCTGCTGGGAAGTGTTGCATAATGTCTTCCCTACCACTGACCCAAAGTGATTTATACCCTGCAAGCTGTTGGTGGTATCTGACCAATTTGTCCGTTTTTTTCAGTAAGAGCTAGAGAAGAGTTGGAGAGCTGTATTATAGCGTTCCCATAGAAAAGCAGTACAGGTGTTCTTATTTTGATGAACTGTAAAGTAGTTCTACACCACTTCCTGTGCCCCCTGTTTATTCCACAGAGCATGTGCATCTTTGAGAGAAAGCCAAAAAGAAAATACTGCTCCAGTTGATAGTTACCTGTACCAGCTATGGAATTAGGTCCTTTGATCTCCACTTCATACCATCTGTTAGTTAGGTTCCTCAATCAATGTTTTTTTTTTTCCTTCAGGCTGTCGAGATGGTTCATCATATAAGAGCTTTTACGGTGCTTATTGACAGCCAAGGTTTGGTTTCCAGCACCTGTGTGGTTCTTAACAGCTTTCTATGTAACTCCAGTTCAAGGGGATCTGATTCCTTCTGGTTTCCACAGGCTCCTGCATACATATGATGCACCTGAATTCATGCAAGTACACACATGATATGTTTTGCCAGGCATGGTAGTGCACACCTTTCAAATCCCAGCACTTGGGAGATAGAGGCAGGTTGATCTCTGTGAGTTCAAAGCCACCTTGGTCTACATAGTAAGTTCCAGGACAGCCAGAGCTACATAGTGAGCCCTGTCTCACCTCCCCTCACATAACACCCCCCCCCAAAAAAAAAGTGGAGGAAAAAGACAATACTCAAAGCTAACATGAAATTTGATTATTAGTTAATTTTAATTGTACTTGGTTATACTCTGGGGATCAAACTTGACATCTTGTGACTGCCTAGACAAGGCCTCGACTACTGGGCTATGTTACCCCCCAACCCTTTGTTAGGTTTCTGTTCTCATTTTATTGAGCCTTTTTTTCTTATCTTAAAAAAAATTAACCTTATTTAAGAAAAATGTATTTATATTATTAATGTTTTGAAATTTTTCTAATTGCTTTTGTAGGTACAGGTCAAAACCAATGTTTTACTTTGAAACACCAGGCTTTTTAGGCAGAGGATCTTATTTGTTTAGTCTGTGTTGGTAGTGTGTTCATGGAGTTGTAATTCTCTGGCAAAGGAAATGGTAGTTTACTTACAGAAGCTTAGTCACTTGCCTGCTGTCCTCTGGGTCTCTTCTGGTTTTGTCCTCTCTCAGTGTCCCTGGCCTGTGAGTCCCGCTTTTGCTCTTGTTAGAATGCAGGCTTTAGAATCAATCAGGAAGAATCTTGTCCTTTTTTTTTGTATTAAGTTTTTTATTTCTAAGTTGTTTTGGCTTAGTGCTTTATCAGACAGACAGACAGACAGACAGACACACACACACACACACACACACACACACACACACACACACACACACACACGATGGAAAAGGCTGCTGTCTGCCCACAGACCGGGGCACCAGACTGTCCTATTGAAGGTTTCTAGAGTGTAACTGCCCTTCCTGTGTCATCCACCACACCTCCTTCTCTAACATTCTCTGTGAATGGGTTCCTGGCAGGTTTTATCTGTGCTTGTATTTTCAGATTTGGCAGTTCCTACATCATTTTTAGACACGATGGAAATAAATTTAAAGGGGTAGGGGCTGGAGAGATGGCTCATCGGTTAAAGGCACTGACTGTTCTTTCAGAGGTCCTGAGTTCAATTCCCAGCAACCACATGGTGCCTCACAACCATCTGTTATAGGATCTGATGCCTTCTTCTGGTGTGTGTCTGAAGACAGCGACAGTGTACTCATATACATAAAATAAATCTTTTTTAAAAAATTTAAAGGAGTATAAGAATAAATGCTTCTTTTTCCTAGATACTTTTCACCAAAAAGTTTGGAAATGTTGTGGCCCTTCCTGGTCTCTAGCCACTCTACTAGTGCATTGATTTAGATCATTTCTGGTTCTTTGAGGGGTGTGTGTGTGTGTGTGTGTGTGTGTGTGTGTGTGTGTGTGTGTGTGTGTATTCCTCACTGAACTTGGAGCTCACTGATTTCATCCAACCTGGCTAGACAGTGAGCTCCAGGGATTTGCCTGGAGGTGAGGGTGGGGTTATACATGTAAGTGCAGTGCCCTTGGGGACCAGAAGAGGATGTCAGACCCCCTGGAGCTGGCATTACAGGCGGTTTTAAGCTTCCTAATGTGGATATTGTGAACCAAGCTCAGGTCCTCTGGAAGAACAGTACCGTCTTGACTGCTGGGCCATCTTCCCAGGGCTCACTCAACACATTTTTAATTTTTGTTTTGTTTTTTGTTTTTCCGACAGGGTTTCTCTGTGTAGCCCTGGCTGTCCTGGAACTCACTCTGTAGACCAGGCTGGCCTTGAGCTCAGAAATCCACCTGCCTCTGCCTCCCAAGTGCTGGGATTAAAGGTGTGCACCACCACTGCCCGGCAGCACTGGAGATTTTTAACCTCTCTATTTATAGCCATGAGTAAGTAGCTCAAAAAAGCTTGACATTCCCCTGCCAACTTTTCCATCTTTTACTGTTAATTGATTATAAAGTCTGTTGAAGAGTCTTACGGTATAAGAGAATGAAGATCTGAGTAGTCTAGGCTCTTCTGCTACTGCTGATTTGAGAATGCAGGCCAACCAAAAAGAGTTTTATCATGCTAACCAAATTATAAACAAACTTGTTCATCTTAGTTTGAACTAATCCAGAGCTAATTTACTACAATCTAGAAAGTAAATAAAGCTTTTATAGTCTCATAACTATCAATACTAAGCCTGTTATAAATATTACTTTGGGGATAAGGGTGTGATGCTTGGATGGGAAGGATATTATGATGATAAAAATACCTTGTATGCAGGTATGAAATTCTCAGAATAAAATATTAAAAATACTAATTTGATAATAAAAATGTCTTTAAAGCTTTTAAACTCTTTGATTCTCTAAAAATGAAGGGTAAATTATTTTCTGTAACCTATTTTACATCTTTTTTTTTTTTCGACCAAAAGTCTTTTGTGTTAATTTTTTGTTTGGATTTTGTTAGGCCCATGCCAGCCAGCCTTGAACTCACTCTGTGTAGCCCTGACTTACATTGATTTGTAGCAATCCTCCTGCTTCAGCTTCACAAGTGCTGGGACTACAAGTGTATATACCACTTTGTCTGTCTGTCTACCAGATTTAAGGTTTTTTTTTTTTTTTATTATTTTATGTATGTTGGTGTTTTGCCTGCATATACGTCTTGTCACCATGTATATGTCTGAAAATTGAGTTGGCAGAAGGGTTAGCAGTGGATATTTCTGTTTTTATGGCTTTGGTGGCACGGCGGCTGACTGAAACTGAGATAACTATTGCTAGAAGAAAAATGGCAGAGCACACAACATGCAGATAGGAAGTGAGGGAGATACTCAAGAAATGGTATGTTGGGGTGGTGTGTAATACCCAGAATCTTGTCACCACTGAGCTGCGCATGTTTACAGCAGCCTCCAAAGAGTGCACCTAACGCCAACCCACGGGTTTCAGTTGCTGCCCACGATCAAGGGGGCAGAACTTGGGAGTGTTAAGTTCAGCCAAGTTAATTATAAAAACAAAAACGTCACTGTTTGGAGGAATATTACTGAAGAGTCTCTTACATTATTCATAATTTGTTTTATGTGTATGAGTGCTTTGCATGTATGTGTGTGTGTATACCATGTGCATGCCTGGTTTCCATGAAGTCCAGAAGAGGGCATCTGATCCCCTGGAACTGGAGTTAGAGAAGGTTGTGAGTTGCTGTGTGGGTCCTGGGAACTGAACCCAAATCTTTTACAAGAGTAGTTCTTCAACCACCAAGCCATGTCAATAGCCCCTAATCATAGTTTTTAATATATAAATGACTAGACATGAGAAAAAACCCAAAAGACCAGGAGGCCATCACCCTAATCAACGAAGGTTGACCCCACAATGACACAAGTTAGTAGATCAAAGATGTAAATAAGGCTGTAAGCAAATAGGAAATACCAGCCCGGAAAAGGCTTCCAGTAAAAGGAATGACACCAAGGCCTAAGAGGGCATGGCGGCCAGTTTGGGGTTCAGCTCCTTCCTGAGAAATTCTGGCATAGATACCTGAAGATGGTGGAGAGGTTGAGGCAAGAGGTGAAATAATTTTAGACCTGAAATAAAAGATCTGGAATCTCGTGGAGTGGTTTAACCACTTAGAAGAGGCAGGCGCCAGGGATTGTGAGGATAGATAAATGCAAACCAAAGGAGGAAGAAATTACTGCGTATGAACGTTACTTCCACAGCTTAGTTCTGTGAGTGTTTTAGGTCCCTTGCCCTTTCTGTGTGGACTGACTTCACAGTTTGAGTTAACAGCTGACTCCCTGGTTAATCTGGAGCTTGTCTTCTGGCTCTGAGAGGGCTCACCTTCCACCCAGAGTTCTTTCTGACATCTGCAGCTTCCTCAGCCCCACCTGACCATACCTCCTATTTTATTACCTCTACCCTGAAAGGTCCTTGAATCAGAAAGCTTGCCTCAACCACTTCCCTGCACTTGTAGGTCACATGCTCTTCTGGTCACCACTGCTCCCTCCTCTCAAGATTCTGCCTTTTCCTCAGGTCCCAGGTTTTCCTGGTTTGATTTATTGTATCTTTTTTGTTTTTCAAGTTTCCATACTTAACCTTTTTTTTTTTTTTTTTTAAGTACTGAAAAGTGAACCTAGGGGCTCATGCATGCTAGACAAATCCTCTACCATCGTCTAGAGCCTTTTTAAAAAGTATTTTTATTTTGACAAAGTCTTAAGTTTCCCAAATCAGCCTTGAGCTTATGCTCTATCCCAGGCAAGCCTTGAATCTGACATACAGGCCCTGACATCCAGGGTAGCTTTGATTACAGCATGCTGTGCCACCAGGCCCAACCCATACTTAGCTTTTTAAAGAGTTTTTTTTTTTTTTTTTTTTTTTTTAATTTGGCTTCACTGTATAGCTCTATGCATATTTAGAAACTTCAGTCTTGTCATTTCAGAGGCCTCCTCCCTCTTTGGCACTGCTCTTTCTAGAGCTGTCTCCACTCATCACCAGACATTTCTACTTCCTTTTCCTGGAGCAGACACTTTGAACTCACTGTATTAGAAACCTCCCCCTCTAAGCCAGTTCCTGTGGCTAGCTCTGGTGTCTTACCTTAATATCAACACCAAGAACATGGCAGTTACTGTGAGAATGTGCGCTGAAGAAATAAATGACATCTTCTAGTAACCCACTTACCTTTAGCTTGCAGCCTGTGGTTGACTGCATCCTGTCTGCCGCCACGTCGTGTCGGTTCCGTGTCTGGTGGCTCTCTCGTGCTCTCCCTTCATTCCCACTGCCATTACATGGTTTCTAGTTGACTCCTTGACTAACCGACCTAGAGATGGTACTGTCTAGTACTTACTGAACACTTACTGAAGGTTCACTTATCAAATATATATACCCTCTTGTCCCCACCCCCCAACACCCTCAATAACAAAGTCTCACTATAGTTGAGGCTGGCCTTAAATTCCAGACCCTCCTGCCTCAGCCTCCTGAGTGCTTCATCTGACACCTCAGGAAGATGCTGCCATCATCCATACTTCATAAGTGCTCCTAAGGCCCAGGAAAGAGCACAGAACTAGTTAGTGGCTGAGCTGAAACTCTTTCAGAGGTCAGGTTTCAGAGTCCAAGATTACAGTACTATGCTCTTCCCTGCCATCGAGTAACTGCCAATGCTGTTCCTACACAAGCATCTCACATAGCTCATTGCAAACAGCTGGATACCTTTAGGTACAACTGGGGTACACTTGGACTTAGCATCCTTAGTGAGCTGAGCCTGTCATTTCCTTCTGTTTTCTCCTCCCCCCTTTATATTGAATTGAATTCTGATATCAAAATATTCTCACCCTTCCCAGTAATGTTGCTCAGGTTTGTCTGAGCCTGTGAAGACCAGTTTGAATATCTTATTTTCATTGCCTTCTCCATGCTTATCTCCAGCTGTTCTGATGCACTTCATACTTTTAATTTGTAACATCATTATTATCTTGTCTTTTATCTCCTTGCTAAGCCTGTATCTTGACTTGAGCGTTTATGCCCTTTTTTTTTGGTCTGTAACTTAGTATAACACATGCTTTTGATGTGTGTGTGTTTCAATGAGTATCTGCTGAGGAAATGAAAATTTTAACTGTTACTTAGCCCATCAACCACAACATCTTTGTATTGCAGCTTTGCGTGTGCTATTTCTCATTTCTGTATGGCTCAGTAGTTGGTTATGTCAGTGAATATATATAAACTGTATTTGAAAACTTGGTGAAAATATCTATGATCCAAGAATTTGGTGGGGTTTTTTTGTGAAGCATTTAAAAAAAAAACAAACCCCGTTGATTTAGAGTACTTTACTTTGAGCCATTTTATTGATTTTAAAGTGTTTTTGTATGCTGAAACTTCAAATATAGGTCTTTTAAAAGTCTCCTTGTCATTGGATCAGGTTAAAACCCCTGTTCAATTCCTATCAACACAGAGTGGCTCACAGCCACCTATTACTTTGGCTCTCAGGGATCCAATACTTCAGGAGCATCTGTACTCATGTCCAGTGTCCACACACAGACACATAGACACATAATTTGAAATAAATAAAACCTTTCTTAAAATACATCTGAATATAGAGTTAAAAGAATCAATTTATGGAATTCTTGAAGTTATTTATGAAGAATAAAACTTGTAAACAATACTGTCCTTTGGTCAAAGATATGGTCCTACACGGGCAAAATGTGATGATGTATAAGAAAGTCAAAAGCAGGGCTGGAGAGATGGCTCAGTGGTTAAGAGCACTGACTGTTCTTCCAGAGGTCCTGAGTTCAATTCCCAGCAACCACATGGTGGCTCACAACCATCTGTAATGGGATCTGATGCCCTCTTCTGGTGTGTCTGAAGAGAGCAACAGTGTACTCATATAAATAATTTTTTTAAAAAAGAAGAAAGTCAAAACCACTAAATTCAGGATGGGGTTATATCTGGAGGTAAGATAGGTGGAGGGTGAAGTGAGTACATGCCAAGGGATTTCTTCCGTGTGTGTAATGACTATTTCCTGGGTTGGTGGGTGGGTAGGCTTATTTTTTTATTTTTATTGTTATCTAAACTGTTTATAATTTTGAGTTCAGATAGTATAGTCCCCTGCCAGCCTTTCATCTCTACTCCTTAGGTTTTTTCCCAGAATTATTGAGGAGTGAAAAGCCTGCTGATCTATCTGAACCTTTCCAGTGATGTATATACAGACAGGAAGTTATTTATGTATTTATGTAAAACATTTTCTCCCATGTTTAAAAGTAAAATAACAATTCAGTTCCTTTTATATAGTTTTTTTTTAAGGTTTATTTATTTATTTTTATGTATATGAGTACACTGTAGCTGTCTTCACACACACCAGAAGAGGGCATCAGATCCCATTACAGATGGTTGTGAGCCACCATGTGGTTGCTGGGAATTGAACTCAGGACCTCTGGAAGAGCAGCCAGTGCTCTTAACCACTGAGTCATCTCTCCAGCCCTTACATAGTTTTCTTTATGTAGTTTTATATTCTTTCTCTTCTTATGTCTTAGAGATTATGTTGCATCAATATATTATGTAGTTTTTAATAAAACAGGTTCTTTTGCCAATAATATTGTCATGTTATATTTTAGACTTTATTTCCAAATTTTATATATATATTTTTTGTTGTTGTATATCATCTGCTTAACCAGCAGAACATCCTGGTCTCTCCCTAACACCTCTGTGTTAATACTCCTTAAGCTTCCCGTGGAGTTGTTATCTGTAACTTCTCTTAGTGCTCCTCTAGTTTGTGGAGTCATGTTTCCTTTTAGGGAATATGGGGGAGCAGATTTGGCCTTGGGAGCTTAGGTTTGAATCCTCTGCTTCTGCCCCTTACTAGCAGTGTGATCTTGGGTGTTTGTCATTCAGTTCTGAGTTGTAAAGGGAACCTAATGTACCTTTGTTTGGGAAGTTCTGTTAAGAATGGAATGGGTTAAAGTGCCGGACATAGGAAGCACTGTAGCTAATGTGTTAGCTGTCTTTATTGTATCATCATCGATTGCTCACCTGTCTGCTACCCATGCTACTGCTAATCTCCTGATGGTTACCCCACCCTCCATCACTGACTTCCTCAGACCTTGATCTCTCTGACTATGGAAGACCTATGGAAGACGCCTCATTCTCACTTCCAGAGTATGCTCTTTCAGAGGATGTTCTCCCAGTTCCCTAGTATCTTAGGGTTCCATTGCTATGAGGGGACACCATGATCATGGCAACTCTTGTAAAGAACAACATTTAATTGGGGCTGGCTTACAGTTTCACAGGTTCAGTCCATTATCATCATGGCAGGAAGCATGGCAGCGTCCAGGCAGACATGGTGCTGTAGAAGGAGCTGAGAGTTCTACATGTTGATCCAAAAGGAGCCAGGAGGAGGTTCTGATTCCACACAGGGCGGAGCTTGAGCATAGGAGACCTCAAAGCCCACCTACACAATGATGCACTTCCTTCAACAAGGCCACACCTCCTAGTAGTGCACCACTCCCTATGACCAAGCATTGAAACACATGAATCTATGGGGGTCAAACTACCACACTTGGTGACACCCATTGAATTGCAGCTGCCTTCTCCCCAAAGCACCAGCGCTGTTTGCACAGCTAGGACAGAGGTGGTGGTGAAGATTAGCCTTCCACCTGCCTGAAATTGTGACTTTCCTGTGTCTTTGTTGTTTAGTCACACAGTTACATAGTCTGTCTTGGCCAGGACTTGCTTGCATATCCTCATGCAGGATTCTTCCTCTTGAGGTTCATTTGCCATATCTCTCTTTTCTTACCACAGAGAATCTGCATCCTGGTGTGCATGAAATCAGGTTGTAGGTTCTTTCTCATGAGCTCCCAGGCCCCATATAAATCAGGGTATGGCTTGACATCTGTGGCTGCTAAGTCCCACAAACATGACAGTCAGGAGGCCAGTGTCTCCTGAATGCCAAAGGATCTCAGAAGCAAATGGACAGTTTTAATCCAGGTAGGATGCCCAGCAGGCTGGAGAGAGAGCTGAAGCTCACAACCAGGTAGGATGCCCTGTTATTCTCACTTACAGGTAACATTTAAATAGCACTTTCCATTACAACCCAGTTTTCACTAAGTTATATCACGTAACTCTGAGCCACACATCAGTATCTCACTTCATCTCTCCAGTTAAGAAACAGCATTAGAAATGTGATCACAAGATGGGGGTAGTGCTGAGAAGTAGAGTGTTTACCTGGTGTAGATGAAGCCCCGGGCATTAAGGCTAAGGAGAGTAGGGGCGGGGCTTGCCCAGCTTGTGCAAGGCCCTGGGTTTGATCAGGTATACATATACGATCACATCGAAAAGCATGAGCATTTCCCTCCTACAATTTCCCTCCTGCTTAAAAAGACTGTCTTACTGTTCAGTAGAGTTTATCTCAGTGTCATAATTAGGGGGGTTAATGTTAAAGAGTAAAGTCAACAGTGTTCAATATTTTCATTTAAAATAAAGCCTTAATGTTCTAGGTTTGTGTGAATAAGTGTGTGTGTATACATATATATATGTATATATGTATTTGTGTGTGTGTGTATGTATGTATGTATGTATATAAACATCTATACATCCCAAACGTGTATCTATTTTGGTTTTTCTCAGAGCCACAATGGATACTGCTAGCCATAGCCTTGTGCTTCTGCAGCAGCTGAACATGCAGCGAGAATTTGGCTTTCTGTGTGACTGCACAGTTGCTATTGGGGATGTTTACTTCAAAGCCCACAGAGCAGTACTTGCTGCTTTTTCTAACTATTTCAAGATGATTTTTATTCACCAAACAAGGTAAGAAGGGGCTTTTGTAAATGAGAAGAATTTTCTAATATTGTGATGTATATGTCTTATCATTTAAGGCAGTGGTTATTCAACCTTCCTAATGCTGAGACCCTTTAATATAGTTCCTTGTGTTGTGGTAACCCCCGACCATAAAATTATTTCCTTGCTATTTTATAGCTGTAACTTTGCTGTTAGGAATCATAATGTAAATATCTGATATGTAGGATATCTGATAGTTGACCCCATTGAAAGGTTTGACTCCAGAGGGGCTGCAACCCAGAGGTTGAGAATCACTGTTTAAGGGCTTATTATTAGGTTATCCTAATACAAATTTTTAATTATAATAACATATATATGTCAGTATTAAACTCAGTACATGGCATCTGTGGTAGAACATACTTAATGAAAACAAGTATAACTCAAATTGATTAAAGGCTTAGCCCAGTACAGTGTGGGGCTGTATTCCTTTAATCTTACCACTCAGGTGGCAGAGGCAAGGGGATCTCCAGAGTTTGAGGCCAACTTGTCTACATAGTGAGTTCTAGGCCAACCAAGGCTACCTAATGAGATCTTGTCTCAAAAACCCACTACCAACAGAAAAGTCTTAGCCGATACCCAGGCATCAAGTCCTAGAATGTAAATTCCACTGTTACCCTGGTGTTAGAGAAAAGGCATCTGAGACTGAGCTGATAAATGGCCCATCCAGGATTAAATGGCTGGTGAGTTGGGCTCAAGTGTAACTCTGAGGTTAACCGTGTACTTAAGCACTAGGCTGTTGATTCTTGGCGTAGCATCACTTCAGTGTCACATTGTACCATTACATCCTGACCGTCACAGTCAGAGTTTCTCATCTTCTGTTTCTGTGGTTTTTTAATTCTTTTGCATTTTTTGAATTTAGGTAGTATGGGAATTCAAATTTTAGTCTAGTCTAGGTTTAGACAATTCTAGAATATTGCTTGCTTGCTTGCTTGCTTGCTTATTTATTTATTTATTTATTTAATTTATTTATTTACTTTGAGATAGAGTCTCACTAAGTTGCCCAGGCTGCCCTTGAACTCTCTCTGTAGTCCAGGAGGACCTTGAACTTGTGATCTTCCTGCCTCAGCCTTCTGAGTAGCTACAGCCATAGGCCCAAGCCACCAGGCTAGGTTCCCTGTGTATTTGGTGAGTTGTTGTTTTGTTTTTAAGGGACCTTACATGAAATTGATGTGTCAAATCCCAGTTGTATATTTTTTATTTAACTGTTCAATCATTTAAATATTTCCTAAGTATGTGTGTGTGTAAGTATATGTATATATAAAAGAGATTGAGCTAGAATATGGTTATAAGTAAGTTATATTCTGTCTTCAAGAAATCTATAGTCTGATAGAGAATTAAATGTAAAGCATATAATTGATCTGTCTTGTGTTAGTCACTTCCTGGTGCTGTGACAACATGCCTAAGAAAACAAGGATTTGCTGTGCTTGCAGTCTAATGCTTTAGTCCACTTGCAGCTGGCTGGGTCCCCATTGCTCTAAGACTGGGAAGGCAGAGATAGCCTGAAAGAAGGCCTAACAGAAAAGCTACCCACTTGGTAGTAGGAAGGCAGAAAGCAAGAACAGTGCAGTGACTAGGGACTGGATAAACAGCCCTGGCAGGCGTGTTCTTAGTGACTCTTCTTCAACCTTGGCTTCATCTCCTATTATCTCCCACCTCCAAATAATGCTGTCACATGACTTTGTGACTTCATGAGTGGAGAATACACCAGTGAAGCCAGAGTCCTTGTGACCTAGTCACTTCTCCAGAACCCATCAGCTAGCCACCAAGGCTGTAAGATTGTGTACCTGAGCCTTCAGGGGACATTTCACATTCAAACCCTAACACTCAGTTTTCTTGTCTGTTAAATGCTACAATAGTATACTTTCCTTTGGGGTATTAAAAGATTAAGTGGAGCCAGGCAGTGGTGGCGCACGCCTTTAATCCCAGCACTTGGGAGGCAGAGACAGGTGGATTTCTGAGTTCGAGGCCAGCCTGGTCTACAGAGTGAGTTCCAGGACAGCCAGGGCTACACAGAGAAACCCTGTCTCGAAAAACAAAAACAAAACAAAACAAAACAAAAAAGATTAAGTGGATTAGTGATGTTAAAATGTTTAGAACAGAGCTTTGCTGTTAGTAATATGGTGTCAAACATCAGGTGTACTCAGAGTAGAAGAATTCTCACAGGCCTGTTTTGAGAAGTTTGAAACAGACTTTACAAATCTGAAAAATCAAGAGTCCTTCAGATGTTGCAGAGGAATATAAGGAGTAATACAATTGGAGAGGAAATAGCATGGGTCAGGATTTGGTCCATAACTTTTATGTATCACTGTTAAACTCAGTACATAGTATCCATGGCAGAACATACTAATAAAAACAAGTATAACTAAAATTGATTAAAGGCTTAGCCCAGCCGGGTGTAGTGGCTAATGCTTGTAATCCTAGCATTTTAGATACAGCAACAGGAGAATCACTGTGAGTTTGGGGCCAGCCTGTACTATACTGCAACTACCAGGCCTGGACTACATACTAAAACTGTATGAAAAAGAAAGAAAGGAAGGAAGGAAGGAAGGAAGGAAGGAAGGAAGGAAGGGAAGGAAGGAAGAAAAACAAGCTGTCTTAGGGTTTTACTGCTGTGAACAGACACCATGACCAAAGCAACTCTTATAAGGACAACATTTAATTAGAGCTGGCTTACAGGTTCAGAGGTTCAGTCCTGTATCATCAAGGTGGGAACATGGCAGCATCCAGGCAGGCATGGTGCAGGAGGAGCTGAGAGTTCTACATCTTCATCTGAAGGCTGCTAGTAGAATACTGACTTCCAGGCAGCTAGTAGGACTAGGTAGAGTATTAAAGCCCACTCCTACAAGGCCACACCTACCCCCACAAGGCCACACCCACTCCAACAAGGCCACACCTCCCAACAGTGCCATTCCCTGGGCCAAGCATATACAAACCATCACACAAGCAAAGGGGATATAAAATGCAGATATGATCATTCAAACAACAGAGTAGATGAGATGGCTAGGAAGTGTGGCATTCTACAAAGATGGAGTTTGAAGTGAAATCCTACTAGAGGAGTTTTGTCTCTGATATGACACTGTAGATTACACTCACATTACAAATGCTGTCTCCCCCTCAGTCTGCTCTGAGCTGTGAGTTGTTAGCTTCTAGTGCTATCTAAACACAGGCATTGTGAAGGTGAGGCCTGCCTTGTGTTGTGTTTGTATTATCAGATAACAGAATTGTATTATTCAGGTAACAGAATTCTGAATTTACACCCCCAGAATTCATGTCACGGTGAATAGACAGAGCAGATCAAAGAGTGAAAGCTGAGAGGGGAAGCAGGGATGTCAGGATTGAGGACTAGAGAAACTAGGTTGTCGATGTGCTGGCTCCCAGAATAAACTGCTTCAGGGAAACAGTCCACCGATGCTGTCCACCGCTTCTTCACGTTCACCATCTCCCTTTGCTGCTTCTACTCTAATTTCACAGAGCTCTGCTCTGTTATGCTATCTAGTAAGCATATTGTATTCATTTGCAATTTAAAGATTTAGAAGCCAAAACAAACAGCATCATTTACATTTTAAATGTTAACAATTTCATTATATACCTTTTAAAATATGAATATTTTTGTTGCTTTGGTTTGCTTTTGATTGTTTGATTGTCATTTTGTTTTTGGGTTTTAAGATTTTTTATGTGTATGAGTGTTTTGTCTGCATGATGTGAGCTGTTTTGTGGGTGCTGGAAACTGAAGCCAGGTCCTCTGCCAGAGCAGTCAGTACTCTTAACCACTGAGCCAGCTCTCCAGGCCCCTGGTTTTGGTTTTTGGAGGAGGGTCTCTCTATAATTAGCAATTTAAAATCATCCAGCTAAATGGCAGTAACTACATTCACAATGTTATCTGCAACTGTCACTGCTATTTCCAAAACCTTTTCATCACTCCTAACAGAAGCACTGTACCGAGTAAGGAGTAACTCTGCGATCTCCTCCAGCCGCCTGTAACCATCCCTTATTTAACTGTGGGTTTTCCCCAACCCATATATCTCTCTCCTTGTCCGTGTATATGGATGTGTGGCCTGAGTGTATGTATGTGCTCCACTTGTATGCCTAGTGCTCACTAAAGCAGAAGCGGGCATCTGGTCCCCTGGAACTGGAGTTACAGACAGTTGTGAGCCACCATATGGGTGCTGGGAATCAAAACCAGATCTTCTAGAAGAAAGTATTTTTAACCACTGAGCCCTTTGTTCAGCCCAGTTCTGTCTCTTTGAAAGTGTTGTCTTAGGTATTTCTCCTTTTGTTTGTTTTGCTTTTTTTTTTTTTTTTCCAGAGAGGACTTCTTTATCCCTAGCTGTCTATGAGTGCTGGGATTGAAGGCACAGCTTTGTTTTGGATATTTCATGGATGTGGTATACATACAGTTTTTGGCCTTTTGTGTCTATTTTTGTTTGTTTGTTTTTTTACTTATTATTTTTTTCAAGAGTTCCAAATTATAACCAATACCAGAACTTCCTTGTTTTTAATGGTAGAGTGACATAGGTGATGTTTACAGCTCACTTTGCTTACCCATTGTTTCTCTTTCTCTCTTTTATTTTCTTTTATTCTTTCTTGTTTAGACAGGATGTGTCTATGTAGCTCTGGCTGTTCTGGATCTCTCTATTTAGACCAGGCTGGCCTCAGACTCAAAGAGATTCACCTGCCTCAGCCTCCCAAGTGCTTGGATTAAAGGCGCACCACAACACCTGGCTCCATTCATCTTTTGATGGGTATTTAGTTGTTTCCAGCTTTTAGCTACTGTAAATAATGCTACAGTGAACACCAGGATATAGGCATCATTTTGAGTTTCTGTGTTTAGTTCCTTTCACTATATGTTCACTATAAAAGCAGAGAGCCTATTTTAGTCACTTTTCTCTCGATCCTCTCGCACCTAGAATAGATCATACTGCTTAGGAGTCACCTGGTGTTGAACTAGTCTGAACACCTCTGCGTTTCCTGCGGTTAGACAATAGGTTGGACGTACACAGGCTTGTTGATGAACCGTAAAAGCAGTTAAATTCAAAGAGTGATTTTTGCTGTTGTATTTCATCAAGGCAGATTGCCAGATTTAAACCTCTAAGGAAGAATTTGTTTTAACCTAAGATTGTTAGAAACCAAAAGGCCAACTAAGTTGTATTTCATTTTGTGTGGGTTTGTTTTTGTTTTAACAGTGAATGCATAAAAATACAACCAGCTGACATCCAGCCCGATATATTCAGCTACTTGTTGCATATTATGTACACAGGAAAAGGGCCAAAACAGATTGTGGATCATAGTCGTTTGGAGGAGGGGATCCGATTTCTTCATGCTGACTACCTTTCTCACATTGCATCTGAAATGAATCAAGTGTTCTCACCAGAGACTGTGCAGACATCAAATTTGTATGGTATTCAGATTTCAACAACCCAGAAAACAGCTGTCAAACAAGGGCTGGAGATCAAAGAAACTCCTCCCAGTAACAGTGGAAACAGAGCTGCTGTCCCAGGTGACCACCCCCAGCTGCAGCTCTCCCTTGCAATTGGGCTGGATGATGGCAGTGCAGAGCAGCAAAGAGCCCATCCTGCTGCCCAGGCCTTGGAGGAGCACCAGAAACCCCCAGTGTCCATCAAACAGGAGAGATGTGACCCAGAGTCTGTAATCTCCCAAAGCCACTCTTTGTCCTCATCAGAGGTGACTGGCCCCTCTTTTACAGAAAACAATATCAAAGTCCACTTATGCCATTACTGTGGGGAGCGTTTTGAATCCCGAAGTAACCTGAGACAGCACCTCCATACCCATGTGTCTGGATCTCTCCCATTTGGTGTCCCTGCTTCCATTTTGGAAAGTAATGACCTTGGTGAAGTGCATCCACTTAGTGACAGCAGTGAGGCTCTTGAATGCAGGAGGCTCAGCTCCTTCATTGTCAAGGAGAAGGAGCAGCAGCAGCCACCGCCTGAGCACTCGAGCCGCGGTACCTCAGAGCCTTTACAGATCAGTCAAGTATCTTTGATCTCCAAAGACACAGAGCCAGTAGAATTAAACTGTAATTTTTCTTTTTCAAGGAAAAGAAAAATCAGTTGTACCATCTGTGGTCATAAATTTCTTCGTAAGAGCCAGTTACTGGAACACATGTATACACACAAAGGTAAATCCTACAGATATAACCGATGCCAAAGGTTTGGACATTCATTGGCCCAGAGGTTTCAGCAGTATTGTGACAGCTGGCCCGATGTCCCCTTAAAAAGCTCTCGCTTGTCACAAGAACATTTAGACTTGCCTTGTGCCTTAGAGTCAGAGCTTACGCAAGCAGGTGTGGACACCATCCTCGTAGAGTAGCAGCTTCTCCTTGAGTTTTTATACTGAAGTTGGAAGGGATTCACATGCCATTTCTAATCATAAATTAGTTACCTCCTCGTGGGCTTTTGACTTAAAATAATCTATCCCTAGTTTTGAGGTTGTACATACCAGCTCTTATTATAAGACATGGCTATTAAACATAACTTTCAAATTATCCTATGAGTTTTTTTATAAACTAAATCATAATTTAAAAATCAGAAGTTAATGTAGAAACTTTAGAGTGAGTGATTATGAAATCTCTTGTTTTTCCAGGTTGCAGAATCAGTAAAATGAACTTGAATATGAAGCAGATGAGATCTGTTTTAAAGAATATTTTAGACTGGGAATGAAGCTCATCTGTAGAGTGCTTGCCTAGCATGTGTGAGGCCCTAGGTTCAGTGTCCAGCATACACTCACATGCTCACACATACAAACACACTTCTAAACTGTCACTCATCTTATGGTTCATATGAATTATGTTCTTAGGAAAATGATTTTTAAATATTTTCTGCCATATAGGAAATCAATAGTTATTTTAATGTATAACTATATATATAGAAAATAAGTAGTTATTTTAATGTATAACTATATATTATAACATATAAAAAGTTTGTTTTGTTTTAAGACATGGCTATACCAAATCACGAGTAGTTTTAACTATACTTACTAGCATTCCAACCTCTTACATGGCCTTTTATTTACTAAACATCAAGTATACCTCATTTTTAATAAAACTATTTCAGCTAAAAGGAAGGACTGGAGAAGTCAATGGTGAAGAAGTCTTGAACAGAGAAACCAGTGCATTCACATAACTGGAGCACGGCTGCAGGTCTGTGTGAGCTAACCTCTGTGCAGCTAGGCAGATCTACAGTGTATTCTTAGAGACTTTCAGATGTTTATAGCAAGAGGTTCACTTGAGTTTGAAGAAGAAAATGATAAGATACACATCGTCTCTCTGACTTAATGTCACAGACTTGTCAAGGCTGTCTGGGTTGATGGTAGTTTTCTAAAAGTCACTCATAAAGGTAATTTTACAGTGGTGTGGCTTTCATTTTTCTGTTCGTAAAACCAGTGGAGTGGATGCCTCGAGCGTTCCAGGCCTATTTAAAGCCCATACTGTCGGCTCTCCTTTTGTAATATACTCACTACCTTTTATAGTGGCAACACTTAGGAACTTAAAACTCCAGGAAAATGGAAGTTGTTGGACTAAGTGATGGATTTTCTGTACCTAACAAGTAGCCCATCAAATTTCATTGTTTCCCAAGTGTTGTTTAAACTTGAAAGTTCTGTTCTCAAGGATCAGAAGGCAAGAGAGACTGTAGAACACCCCCCCCCCCGTTAAAGTCTCAGCCTCACAGACATTTGAAAAACATTTTAGTTGGTCCTAACACAGGCACACGCTCCTCTCAGACTGGAGACAAGAGTCTTGCTATGTTACCAGGTTAGCCTTAAAATCTTGGGCACAAGCAGTTTTTTGCTTCAGCTTCCCAGGTGGCCAGGACCGTGGGGCATGTGCCATCTCACAGACACCTCAATATATCCATTTAATTTTGATGTGATGCTAACCCCCCTCCCATACCTCTGAAGATATTTGAGAGGTTCTGCTACCTCTGTCAGAAGGTCAGAGTAATCCAGCTAATTCTGGAACAAAAGTTGGTTTTTGGTTTTTTTCCCCCCTTGGGTAAATGGTGAGTTCAGTTGAATAACAAAGTTTCAGAGATGGAGGTGTAGGCCTCTAATCCCAGAACTTGTGAAGCTGATCTCTGAGTTCAAGGCCATCCAGATTTATATAGTGAGTTCCAGACCAGTTAGAGTGACATAGTTAGACCCTGTCTCAAACAAACAAAACAGCACACAGCACACACACAGATACCACACCAAACCAAAGTAGTAGGTTCCTTGTTTTTAAGTTTTTGAGACATTCTTGCTATTTGGCCCAGGCTAGACTTGACCTCACCATTGTCTTCTCCTGTCTCCTTAGTGCTAGCATCATAGACTGTATGTAGCACCATCAGCCCAGTGAAGAACCCCACTGGGCACTGTTTTAAGGTAACTGAATTTCTGATTTAGAGAACTAGTCTCTGGGATCAAGACTGATGATGTGTTTTGAGAGCAAAACCTAGCTAGTGGTAGAATGGATTGTGTTGGGAGTGGTTAAACAAGTGTGCTGTTATGGGTTGATCATAATTACATACTATCTTAAACTTAAGTCATCAGAGTAGTTACTCAGTTACTTCAGTGATTTAATCTTATAGAAGCATGAGTACTGACTTCATGTATTTTAGGCTATTTAGGATATATTCCCTACCTTTAATTTTTTTTTTGAGCTACAGAGTTATATCTCAGTATATTTATATTGAGATACAGAGTTTTTTGAGAGATAGACCCCAGGCTGGCCTCAGCCTCACAACATAGCTGCAGTTGGCCTTAAGCTCATGATCTGCCTGCCCCACCTCCAAGCATTGGCATTATAGGTCCCCCTGCCCTGTGTCAAGCTCCCCCTAGCCTTCTCAAAGTAAAGCCTTACTTTTTGGCTTTTCCATAATCCTCCCTACTTACCAAGTCATTAGTCTGACCCACAAAATGCCCTTATTAGGGTGGGAGTGGAGTGCTTTCAGGGTAGGTGAGTGGGTACAGCAGCTCAAGACAGTCCAGAGAAGTGCTAAAAGATTTGGCCATGCTGGACAACAGACACCATCTGTTTAAAGTAGAACTATATATGTGAAGTTCTCAAAGAGTTAATAAAGTTGTATTAGTAAATACAGTACCTAGTAACTCCCTAGAGCCTGGGGAAATGGCTCTGTGAGTAAAGGGATTGCTGTTGATGCATTTGAACCTGAGGTAGGTGTGGTACCTGTAGACCCAGTGCTGGTTGGGGAGCAGAGACAGGAAGATATCAGGGGCTCTCAGGCCGGCCAGCCGTGCAGAAAGAGCAAGCTCAGTGAGATCTGCCTCAAAAAACTGAGGCAGAGAGTGATTGAGGCAGACATCATGTGGTCAGTCTCTGGTCTCAACATGTACCCACATGGGTGCACAGGTGCATACTCCTCACATACAGAATACATGAGTGGAACTCTATTTCTGTGAACTTTAAGAAGACATCGGTTCACCTGGCCTCCATTATTAAAGTTCTTTAATACTAAGAACTCCACCTGATTCCTGTTATTCATAGTTATTTTTATACTGAGAACTAACAAGACAGAACGCTGTCTTGTCTGATCCCAGAGGTCAGTAGACTGAGGCAGGCTTGTAAATTCAAGACTAGCCTGAAGTCTCAAGAGAAATAACAAACCAAGTAAAAATTTCTCAGTCTTCAATAACGTTTTGTTTTAGGAAGTGGAGAAGCCGGGCAGTGGTGGCGCACACCTTTAATCCCAGCACTTGGGAGGCAGAGGCAGGCAGATTTCTGAGTTCGAGGCCAGCCTGGTCTACAGAGTGAGTTCCAGGACAGCCAGGGCTATACAGAGAAACCCTGTCTCGAAAAACCAAAAAAAAAAGGAAGTGGAGAAATGCATTTTATTTTACAGAAAAAGTTCCCTAAAGCTAATTTCTAGTGAAGCATGTAGTAAGTGGTGTGGGACTGCTGTTGCTTTATTTTAATTTTAAAAAAGATATATTTACCTTTATGTTATGTGTTAGGGTGTTCTGTCTCCATGTGTTTCTGTGCACAGCATGCACACAGTAACTGGAGGCCAGAAAAGGGCATCAGAGCCTCTAGAATTCATGTGGGTGCTGGAACTGAGCCAGGCCCTCTGCAAGAGCAGCAAGTACCCTTAAGCACTGAGTCATCTCTCCAGCTCATTTTGGGGTTTTTTTGAGATTAGGTCTTTCTATATGGCCCACGATGGCCTGGGACTTGAAATAATCCTGCATCCACCTCCTAAGTGCCTGGGGGTAGCAGACATGCATATAACGCCTACAGCCTGGGGAGTTTTGGTTTTGGTTTTTTGGTTTTTCAAGACAGGGTTTCTCTGTGTAGCCCTGGCTGTCCTGGAACTCACTCTGTAGACCAAGCTGGCCTTGAACTCAGAAATCCACCTGCCTCTGCCTCCCAAGTGCTGGGATTAAAGTCTTGCACCACCACTGCCCGGCTGGTTTTGGTTTTTAAGACATGATTCTTTGTTGGGGGGAAAAGGATTCATATTTTAAAAGGTTTTCCAGGAACAACCTTTACTTTTTGTCATATCTGCAAAATGGAGCCCCCTTCCGCTCCCCTTCCCTCCCTTCCCCTCACCTCCCCTCTCCTCCCCCCTCCGCCCCCCCCCATCTCAAGCAGTGTGGTTTGTGTAATGGTTGCCTAGTTGAACCAGGAGTTGCCAAATGTACTTTGTTGCCAAATGTCGCCCTCTTGTGTTGAGGTTAGTCGTCTGCTAGGTTACATTTTGAAGCTCAGTCCTTATCAACCATCTGTGTGCTAGGCAGATACTTAATATATCTTTTCTGCTTGGGCCGGCTTTAAATCTCCCCTTTATAAATCCTGCATGTAGGTGTTGTCTGGAGAAGAGCAGAGGCTGTTTCAGCATTTGTTCTCCGAAGGAGCGCTCAGTAAGTGCAGTCTGCCTTACAAACAGCGTTGTTGCTTTTTAATATATACAATGTTTGAGGTGGTTACTTACTTCTTCCAGGTAAAGTGGGTGTCAGTAGCACCTACCACACGGGTGTTGTGAGGCTTTGCTCTAAAATGATTGATGTGCTGATGGAAACCAACACCAGGAAACGATTCCACAGCTAGCCCTACTCAGTATTCCATCCGGTAGATTCTAGACATGCTTGCAGCACTCAAGCACTACTTAACAGATAATTAATTGAGAAAATTAGTTTTTACGAAAATGCACTGGAAATAGGGGTGCTACTTGAGTTCTTCTTCAGTACTATTTCTCTCTGCAGTTCAGCAAGAAAGACAGGAGTTAGCATTATTGGAAATAAAATACGCCAATTTCAGCATCAATGAAACTTTCTTCCAAATACATTTATTTTCATATAAGAAAAGGAACAAGGAAAATAAAAATCCATTGTTTCTTGGATGAAGACAGTCTAAGTAATAAGTAGGGACAGGAACTGGGAAGAGGACTATCTGTAGGAACTCACTAATGTTCTTCTGAAGTAAAGCTGGAACGCTTTCTCTGGACACTGAAGGGAATACCTGCTAGCCACGAAAGGAGACCAGGCTGGAAATCGGACAGCTCCTGAAGCCTGTTGCACAGGCAGGTTTGTGATACTGAAATTTGGATTCCTGATGAATACTTGATAGGTATTTTTGTGGTATCTGTGCTAAAAATAGTTCAAGTGGAAAATTTTTACAATGTAACTTGTGTCTTTTAGTGTACTTAAGCTAAATATGTCTGTGGTGTTTCATTAATATGTTAAGTTCCTAGGAGTAAACTCTGTAAACATTTCTATGCTCAACCATGCTCGTGTAATTGGTCTCTCTTTTTAATCTAGTATGTCACAGTCCTAAATCTGGATGTCTTAAATGCGGGTGTCCCCAACTGACTCTCATCCTAGATTGGACCACCCCCTGGTGTGTCAGTGTGTGTGTGTGTTCTCCTGAGTCCTCAGGTACTGTTTCAGTGCAGCTGCCATCAGCCCCTTAGTCACTTCAGCAGAGTAGGTCAGAGGAGAAACTTCAACCAGCATTCAGGAAGCTGAAGCAGTACAACTGAGTTTAAGGCCGGGCTGAGTGAGTCTTAAAAAAAATAAAACAAGGGTCTGGAGAGATGGCTCAGTGGTTAAGAGCACTGGCTGCTCTTCTACAAACCCAGATTTGTTCTCAGCACCTAGGTCAGGCAGCTCATAACTACCTGTGACTCTAGTTCTGGGAGGACCCCCAACGCCTCTGATCTCCGAGGTACCTGCACTTGAGTGTACATACCCACGCAGATACCCATGGTTAAAAATCAGCCCAGTCAAACCTAAGAAACTACATAATAAAAAGGCCTAATGAGGAACTGGTCAGGTTGTCAGACACACACAGCAAATGCAGGACAACACACTGTAGAGTTATGCTTCCGTGTGATAGGCTACAGACTGCTTGAGCAATAGTCTACAGAGTTTTGTATCCCAGTTTGGAAACTGGCTTTCATCTGTTTTATGAAGACATAATGTGACTTGATTCAACGCAACAAAATATTAGCTTGTAGGCCTGATCTCACTTTACAGCATTTTCTGTCAATGTCACCTTTGTTGAGGTAAATAGACTCTGCTGGGTAACTTAAAAAAAAATTTTTTTTTTAAATGTCTGTGTTTTTCCCGGATTGTATGGGTTCCGGGGGCCAGTGGAGGCCAGAAGAAGATATCTGACCTAGAAATGGGAGTTGCAGGTAGCTACGAGCCACTATGTATGTGCTGGAAACTGAATTTGGGTCCTCTGTAAGAGCAGGGGGCTGCTTTTAACCACTAAGCCATCTCTCCAGCTGTTCTTACATTTAGCATGGTGCAAAAGGCATGAATGGACCCAATTCTTATCAACCACGGCCTGTGGCAAGAGAAGAGTTTTGTCCTAATCCAGAAAGGTCCAACTGAAAAGAAAGGTCTGGTGTGTCTCAGAGGGTTCTTAGTTTGCTTTCACTTTCTGTTTGATACTCTATTCTTCTGCCCCCAGCAACATGATCTACAACAGTGGTTCTTACTCAGGGTATATTAGGATCTTCAGAGAAAAAGAATAAGAGGAAGAAATAGGCAAGTAGATCTGTTACACTGACTTATGGCTGGTGTGGTGGACACACTCGTAATCCAAACACTTGGAGGTAATGACAAGAACAACTCTGTGAGCTGGGCAGTGGTGGCACACGCCTTTAGTCCCAGCACTTGGGAGGCAGAGGCAGGTGGATTTCTGAGTTCAAGGCCACCCTGGTCTACAGAATGAGTTCCAGGACAGCCAGGGCTACACAGAGAAACCCTGTCTCGAAAAAAAACCAAAAAAAAAAAAAAAAAAACCTCTGAGTTTGAGATAAGCCAGGTCTCCTTAGTGAGTGCCATGACAGTTGGGGCTTCATAGTAAGACCCTATCTCCAAAAACAAACAAACAAACAAAAATAGTAAATATGACCTTGATTCATGCCTTTTAGAGATAGAATTGTGAAGAGAAGAGCTGCACTCGGCAAGCTGAGTGCCTGGAACTAAGTGATGTAATTCTATTGTAAGTCCAAAAAAGACAACCAGAAGAACCATTGAGACAAATTCCAGTCCAAAAACTGGCAGGCCCAGAAAGAGTGGATGCTTGCATTTTCGCCTGAAGTTAGGAAAAGATGGCTCTCTCGGGCAGTGGGAGGTCATCTTTCTGTGCAGGCCTTCAGCTGGCTAAATGAAAGCAGTCTGTTTCACCCACACTACTAATTCTAATGCTACTCTAATCCCCAAAGACCCACCACCAAAGCTAGGCGTGATGACTGACACACTGAGCTCCAGTGAGTTAACTGACGTGGGAAGATATCAGCTTACGTGGAGACCAGCCTTCGCAAAAGGCCTTATCTCAAAACCAAGACAAAAAGTGCCTTCACGGACACCCGGAGTGGGGGATGGGGTCTCGGACACCCGGAGTGGGGGATGGGGATGGAGCGCAGTAGAGTGCTTGCTTGGCACACACAGGTCTTGAGTTTCATCCTGCAAAGTAATGTATAAATAAAAATATATGCCGTAGCTCAGTCAACACAAGATTGACAGCAAAAATGATCTTCACCGTGCGGATGATCGATGATGTGGAGATGTTTGAGGTAATTATGGAGGGCATGATAACGTTATTACTGGCATCTAGTGAGTGGCACCTAGGAAGTTGGTAAGCATGAGTATTCCCATTCCTACCCCTCAGTGACCCACTCAAGGTGTCAGGCGAGTTGAGGTTGACTAGCTCAGGTCTAAAAAACTTTAAATCTTATGATAATGCAAAAGGGCATAAAAGTTTGGGATTTCTATCTAGTCAGTTTGGAGTTAATATTGATCTAATGGAATGTATGACATTTTTGTCCAAAGTCAGTTCTGTTTATCCTTTTCGAAATCTTAAATTTGATTATTTAAAGTCAGAGCTGCGGAAATGGCTTAGTAGGTAACATGCCACTTACACAAGCACCAGGACCCATGCTGTTGCACACGCCTGTAACCACAGTATGTGGTGAAGATGGGATAGATGGGTGGATTCCTGAAGTTCATTGATCAGTGAGAAACCTTGTCTCAAAGTATAAAGATGGAGAACTGTGGAGGAAAGACCCACGTGCAGCCCCTGGGTGCACACGCACCCACTCACACTAAGAAGTACGAATACAACACTCTACAAACACAAGTAAAATAAAATCAGATGTATTCATCAGCAGACCGCTTAAAATTTAACATCCTTTAAAAACAAAAACCCAGCCATCTTGTTCTGTAGCTCAGGCTAGCCTCAAACTCAATCCTTTTACCTAACCCTCCCAAGTTATGGGATATTAGGTATGTGCTGCCATTTTCAGCTCAAGACAACTTTAAACATTAATAATGTTGAATCAATTGTATCTCTAAAGTCTAGTAAAATAAAAATGATTGTAGTTTATAATTTGTGTGGATTTTAATCTGGCCAAAAGATGGCGCCAGTGTACCATAAGCATGTGTGCTCTACCCAGTTATGCCATTACTCTTGCGCTCCTCTGGATCTTTCCTTACCTTGCCGTCTGTTCAGTGTTGGGTAAGAGCGGCTTGACATCCCCTCTGTGCATCTGACCTACAGAAGTACATCGGCAGAGAACAGCACACTTAGCGGTTGTACTACTGAACAAGTCTGAGGATTTTTGCAGTCATTAAGATAAAGTCATGGGATTTTACTGCAATGACATTGACCCTCCTAATCATATATCAAGCACAGTTAATGTTTTCCCCGGCCAAGAGCTAAATGGAGACAGTCAAGAAAATTATACCTTGCTTGGCCCTTTTCTCCTCCCATTCTTTTATTGGCATATATTCACTGCACTCAAGTGTTGGGTTTCATAAAGTCAGGTTCAAGTCTATTGTGTGCTTTAACCATAGCCAGCCCCTCCCACTTCCTTCCTGTCCCGTCCCTCACCCACGTGTCCCCCAGTTGCCTTTTTTTAAGCTTTTGGTTTTATTTGTTTTTGAGAAAGGGTCTCTCAGTTATGTTGCTCTGGCTGTTCTGGAACTATGTAGACCAGGCTGGCTTCAAACTCACAAAGATCTTCGTAGTCCTGCCTCCCACAAGCTGACATGAAAAGCGTGTGCCGCCACACCCAGCTCTCCCCTCTTCCTTTTGTCATATGTATATATGCATGAGGCAAGATGTGAACAAAAGCATGTATTTTCTTTCTGCATCTATCTTATTTTTTCTTAGTATAATCTCCAGTTTCATCCATTTTTATAGCAAATGACTCATGGCCAAATGAAACTTTGTTGTGTATGTATATCACATTTTTTTTAAATCAGTGGACACGTAGCCTATTGTGAATTCTGCTGTAATAAGTATGAACGTGGAAGTATCTCTGTGGCATGTGGATGCAGAATTGTTCAGGTATGTGCTCATACGGTGGTACTGCTAGGAGACAGTACCGAGAGTTGATAGGTGGGAATGCGTGAGA
>CM052705.1:80803231-80825729 GCA_028551405.1 Uromys caudimaculatus | reverse complement strand
GCTCCTTTAACAAAGGGAAAGAGTAAATGGCAGTCCAGGGAAGGGAGAAGACCTTTGTTAGCTGTGCATCTGACAGGATTACTATCAATATATAAAGAAGTCAAAAAGCTAAACACACACAAGCAAGCAACCTGTCAGTAACTGGGCTAATGGAATAACAGCCAGTTCTTAGAAGATAAAGTACAAATGGCTCAACATCCTTAGCCACCACTGAGACACTGATTAAAGGCACACTGAGATTCCTCCTCTCAGCAGTCAGAATGGCTACATCAAGAAAACAAGATGCGGGCACAGAAGCCTCATGAACCAGTGGGTGCATAGTCTGACAGTCACTGGAAATGAGCGTGGCGCGCCCCCAAGCTAGAACAGGCTGGCTTGCTTGTGTCTTGCCTCTCCTTCCCTTTGTCAGCTGCTTGCCTCTCAAAACCACAGTTCCATCAACTACACGGATGCTCTTGGATTCCCTCCTTCCCCACCTCTACCCAGGTCCCTCTTTAATAAACTTCTCAACGCTCATAGTCTGCCCTTTTCAGTGTCTGTTCTCCCTGTTATTACTAGTATTCTCCTAGGGCTTTGTACTAAGGGTTTTCGTTTCTGTACAGCTGAGCCTTCTTGAGAAATGACCCTATTTTCTCTCAGATAAATTGTCTCCTAGCGTTTACACAAACCTTTTCCAGCTGAAACAATTTGGTAATACTGTATCAAAATGACAGAAATAAAGTCTCCCTCAAGCTTTCCTTCCCATGGTGCCCCTCCTGCCAGAAACCTGAGGGAATGGCGGTGCTGTTGGAGGATTCTTGTATATTCTTTGTCTCTTCTCTGGGGACTAGAAGCCCATACAAGGAAGGCAATGTAAGCAGCCAGGTAGCCCTCATCTCTGTGGCTGTCTGCATTTGACTTTTAGGAAGGTCCAGGGAAGAAGATTTTCGTGTGCCTCAAAGGCCTTTGAAGAAAGGAAACTTGTGAATTCAACTCTGCCACATTTTTCTATGGTGAAAGCTAAATAGAGTCCAAATCCTATGTAGATTAAAGTATGAAGGCAAAGGGTTCCTTAATGCACACCAAAGAGGGAGGAGGAGGGAAAACTCAAAATTCCTTTTACCAGGCCAATTTTGCCCTCCATTGCCTTCTCACCCTGTAAGTCTGCAGTCTCCGCTGCTCTTAGGAAGCGGTTCCTGATTAATTTACTTTTATTTTCTCTTGATCTCCCAATCCTCATGTCTCCATGCTTTGAGAGTGCAAGGACAGCAGGTGGACACCACCACACCCAGATTAAATTTACACGCGTGTACACACACTCCCTCATGCAGTACTGGGATTAAACCCAGGGCTTTGCACCCCGCCCCCCTGGGGGAATCACTCCAACACAGACACATGGTCCTTCCTGCTCCCCATTTCAATCAGGGTTTTAAACTGGGAAGAAAAGCATAAAAAGGGAAAACCCAGTCCTCAGCACCTGTGTGATGTCTCCTGCTGCATCAGCCACCACAGCGGCCAGAGAGTGTCCAGCGAGCCCGTCTGTGGCACCCTGCAGTGACTGCGGTGCCTGGGCTAAAGAACCCACGGAGATGGCTGCCGAGTGTTCCCCGGGAATGGCTCCTTCCCCCACCCACGGGCAGGGCCTGCAAAGGCTTCCCACAGCACCTACTTGCCCGTTGGACTGTGTGGGAAGATTCGTGGCCACTTCCTGGGTGTCTCCTGTCCCACCCAGAGCCGCAGTACCCGGGACAGACACCTGGGGCTTCTTTCCACCACGCCAGGCTTGTTCCAACAGGTGTGCACATGTATTTACTCCGTCCCCTAAACTCATGAATTAAGCCCCCTGAAACCAGAGCGAGAGGGGAACAGGGGACTCCAGACTTCAGGGTTAAAGGTGAGTCAGTGAAGGATTAGCATACATGGTGATAAGGACTGTCTGTAAATGGTAGTGTTCCCCTTCTACTAGAAAAGCTAATTTCACAAAGCTTTATGCTGAGTGTGGTGACAAGCTTGTAACTGCAACACTCATGAGATACAGGCAGAGGCAGGAGGATCTAGAGTTTGGGGACAGCCTGAGCTACACAGGCCTTATCTCAAACAAACAAACAAAAAATAACTTTTTAAAAGTTCATAAGAGCCAGGTGTGGTTGCAAACAGCTTTAATCCCAGCACTTGGGAAGCAGAGGCAGATGAATCTCTGTGTTTTTAAAGACAGCCTGATCTATGTAGCAAGTTCCAAGACAGCAGGGTTACACAGAAAGACCCTGTCTCAAAAAAGCCAAAATAATAATAATAATAGTAATAACAAAAATAAAACACAATTCTGAAGAATGTGAAATTCTTTACACGTAGGCAGTAAGGAAAGTCCACAGCCAGGTGGTTTCAGGATCTTGAGGGTGCTATCAACTTTTCAATGGGTCCTGAGATTTGAAAAGTAGAGTCTCGTTGGACCCAATTATTATTATTAAGTTGTAGTTAGAAACAACAACAAAACCAAAAAAACCAGAGACCACACCTAGTAGTACATTCCTGTAATTCCAGCACTTAGGAGGCTGAGGCAAGAGGATTACACAGATGTTTAAGGCCACCTATTTCACACTACAACCAAAATACTATTGGTAGCAGAATGAAATTGGGACTTTATGGAACCACAAACTAAAGTTGGTATCAAGTGAATAATGTAAATCCTTCCATACCACGGCTTGCATAAGAAACCCTAAAGATTATTAACAATTCATAGACACATACTAAAAGAGAGGCTGGGCGGTGAGAGGCAGAGGTAGTTGGGTCTTTGGGAGTTCAAGGCCAGCCTGGTCTACAAAGCTAGTTTCAGGACAGCCACGGCTACATGGAGAAACCCTGTATCAAAAAACAAAATAATAATAATACAAAAAAGCAATTCATGCGTCCGGTAAGAAACAACTAATTCTTTTTTGTTTGTTTGTTTGATTGATTTGGTTTGTTTTTAAGATCCTGGGAACTGGGCATGTAGTGAGTACTGTGTCACTAGGCTCCAGGGCCCAAAGTTCGAATGGCATCAGATTCAGACCTTGCTCTTGTGGTTGTATCAGAGTTCTGTTTGCATCTCTTTGAGGGAGGTGGCCTCCTGTGTGTCTGTGTTGTGATGTCTGTCCAGTCCCCAGCCTAGTGGAACTTTTTATAGAACTAAACGTCCTCATCAGTGTCATCTTTACAGTTTTAGGAAATAAACATAATTTACCAATTTTAAAGACACAGTTAAATAAATGAGCTAATATAACATTTATTCTGTATTAGTTAGTACATGAATCAATTCAGCTTGAAACCTTTTTCTCTACAGAGTATTATTTCTTTACAATTAGCCTTTGATTCACAGTAGTCTAATGAGAATTTCAATGAGAATACAAAATGGTACTCTTACTTTTATAACGGCTCATCTACTTAACATTTCTACAGGCAAAGAACCCACATACTTGGCATTATGCAGGCCTTTTCTTGTACCTGGTCACAAATCAGAATGGATGCGCTGTTTATGTTCAGACTGCTCCTGTATTCAGATCCCAGCTTCTCCATCCCTTCTATTTCCCTTTCTGCATTGTCTGCGGCTTTGCCTTACCCCTGTCCTGGCTTCTGCTGCCACCTCCTTTGCCCCCAACACACACACACACACACACACACACACACCCTACCCAGGACGAGCTGTAGAAGGTCCATTATCATGGTCTTTGACAGGTGTTAACATGTTGAATCTAACTTCACTGGGGCACCCATACTGTATGTAGATTCATTCTAATACGTTTTTGTCATTGAGGGTCATTACAAAAATTCTTTTTAAAAATGTGTGATAAAATGCAGAATGGATTGAAACTTTCAATTCCATGTAAGAAACTTTGTTACACGGTCAAAGAGGAACTTGAACTCAAAGAACTCTACAACTTAAGCGAAGGTTTCTAAAACTGCAAAACTGACAGGTATAAAAGTCAAATTCTGGTGCATTTAGCATTAAACTAGAAAGTAGAGCACTTATTCAGTGAAGCTGACTAAAGGGACTTTCAAACAACAGAGTTTGATAGTCTAACAAGTATTTTAAAAATTCTGCCACAACCCCCTAAAAAAAAATTCTCAACTATAAAAAAAGATAATAAGGCAACTGGAAATCAGACATTTGCAGCTGAGATGAACTCTGGGCTGGATGCACGTGTATGGCTGGCCCAGGGCCTCCTCACAGGCCACAGAGCTGATGAGCCTCTAGCAAGAGACCGCATTTTCTCTCAGAAGTCAAGCTGTGTCTAAGACTCCACTAAGTAGTAGACCAATTAAGATCATCACCGTCTTCATGCTGTCAAGCCATTACCTGGGAGGAAAATTATGCAGACAGCTCTTCTGAAGAGATTCATTTGTGCCACATGCTTATTATTCTTGGAGGTGGAGGAGGTGGCAGGGAACATGATTTCTGTTGGAAAGGTCTTTTGTTTTCTGCTGCCTTTACTTAAATGTTACTGGGGACTATTTTTAATATCCTAAAAAAGTGCTTTGAACAAATGTTAAGTGAATAGTCACACACACACAAATTGTGGCAAGTGCTTATA
This sequence comes from Uromys caudimaculatus, assembly GCA_028551405.1. Classification (NCBI taxonomy): domain Eukaryota; kingdom Metazoa; phylum Chordata; class Mammalia; order Rodentia; family Muridae; genus Uromys; species Uromys caudimaculatus. Next base: position 80,821,182 of record CM052705.1, on the reverse strand, counting down.
TCCTCTGTGCTGTAAGAAGTGGGGTGGATAATGCTTGACTTAAGAGGGTGAAGAGAATACACTGAAAAATTATCAAGGATCTGATAGACGCCCCCAGCTTTAGAAAATTCTGAGTTCAAAAAGAAATGTTCATTAAAGGCAAATTTCAATGAAAATTAATGTGAGTGTCCTAAGTTGATGCCTCTAAACGGGTCAGTTTAAGGCCACAGGGTGTAAATTGAGTCAGAATCTTTCTATGTATTTTGCATAGAAAGTCAAACTGCTTGAAATACATCCCAATACAAAAAAATATTTTATGGCAGACTTCTAAGCCACCTCTCTGGTTCCTGCTTATTTTTGTAACAACAGAATAGTTTGGATCACCCTAAAATTCACTATCATTTGGCCATATAGCAGATACATAGGGTTGTGACCCACTAACGAATTTCTGCTTTCTGTTTACAGATTGAAATTCTGTTTAAGTCCTCAGAAAAACCAGAGAAACTACTTAAGAATGAAGGAGAATATATTTTCTTATAAAAACAATCAATTGTAACAACACATTCTAACCAAAGGTATGGTTATCAGACAGCAGTGTAGGGAACACACAAATACACACGCGCACACACACACACACACACACACACACACACACACCCCAAAACCTGAAACCCAGGGCTACTATCCTACCCCCTCAAATTACAGATTTACTTTGTACCTGCTTTTCAAAATCCCCAAATTCAGAATACCTTCAATAACTAAGAGCTTTGCATCTTATAGATTTTACTCATTCATAAGAGATTAGAAACTTTAATGTGAGTTTAATGTGGCTCTCCTTGGAGCCATTCTTATAGTAAATAGATACAGAATTATTTAAAGTACGGCAAAGTGCACCAACTTAACCAGGCTTTTAAAAGTTCATTTTAAACATATTTGCTGGTAGCTATCTATACAAGTCTATTAGCACCATATACACAGTGGGTTAAAATATTCTTTCAAAGATGATTCTGGAGTGATTTTTGGTTTTATGTCTAAAAGGAAAACAATTAAAATAAATTTATTGAAGGAGTCGTGTTTTTATCTAAATTGAATGATACTCCCATGACCCCTTAAAAACATGAAGATAGGCAAGCCCGAAGAAAATACTTTCACATTCCAGCCAAGAATCTTGCTAAACATCCACCATTTGGTTAAATTTCAAAGCCACATTAGTTACTTTTGCACAAGATCACAATATGTATTTACAAAATAAAAGTATAGGAATACTTATACGGAAGTATACAGTCCATAAACACAGTGTAAATGCAGAGCAGATGAAAATCAGCAGTCCTTGCTGGGCAGTGGTGGCGCACGACTTTAGTCCCAGCACTCCGGAAGCAGAGGCAGGCCGATCTCTAAGTTGGAGGCCAGCCTGGTCTACAGAGTGAGTTTCAGGACAGCCAAGGTTACACAGAGAAACCCTGTCTTGAAAACAACAACAAAACAAAAATAACAACAGTCAAACTAACCAGTGGTGCTCATGTCTCAAGAGGATGCTCTCCAACAGACATTGTACCATCTTTTGGAACAAGTAGTAACACCATCACTTAGTGGGGTGGGGGTGCTGTACAATATGACCTGAACTTGGGGGTTGGGAAGTATGTTACAGTGTTATGGCTAGACATGATGAAAAATACTACTGTTGAAAATCTAGGCTTGAGCATGAATTTTGACTTTTTATTCAGTTGATTACATAGTTTCTGTTTGGCCAAGAACTCTTTTCACAAGAATATTACGGTTTTCTGGCCCTTTAGCCAGGCCATGGTGATCCACACCTTTAATCCCAGCTAGCACTTGGGAGGCAGAGGCAGTCGGATCTCTGTGAGTTTGAGGCCAGCCTGGTCTACAGAGCGAGTTCCAGGACAGCCAGGGTTACACAGAGAAATCCTGTCTGGAAAAAACAATAACAAAACAACAAAAACAACCAAAGAAGTAGCTCTGCTAAGGGAATCCTTTGCTCCTGGATAAAAAATACTATTCCCTTTTTGACTTCTCAGGAGATAGGTCCACTCACAGATGGGTGTATACAGGTCTGCTGGGCAGAAGGATCACGGAGAGAGAAAACACACTCACTGTGTTCACTTAGGAATGACTTTTGTACAGAACTTATTCAAGACTAGAAAAGCCCACTCACCTGATTCACCATTAGAGACAGCAGAAAAACCCTGTCAAAGGAAAGTGGGTGTAGTGTTCCCCTACACCATAGGGTCAAATCATCAGAAAGAAACCCAGGCTTGGTGATGCTAGAGACCGGTCAGAGCATGTAGCATACCCAGTGCTCAGTAGTCTTCCCTCCTCAAAGCACTGGGCTGTCGCCTGCCATTTCCACGCCTCCTGTAAGTCACTTCACATTGTGATCTGTGCTGACTCCCTCTAGTCCAGAACTGACTGTTTCAGTGAGAGTTTACAACCTTCATCGGTCCTTTAGCACTTCTGGGCTGGAACCGTACCTTTAGATTCCACAGATGATAAGCCACTAATTTATTACTGAGAAAGAAGTGCCACAAAGGGATAGAAGAATTCATCCTTTAAGTTTTTTTCTTTTTTCTTTCTTCCCACGACCTGGAAATGACGTCACTGCAACAGCGTGTTTATTTGATTATCCTCGGAAACCATTTCATTAACCAGCTGTTCTACTGACAACTCGATGGCATTCTTGACGAGAGAGGAAGCTGTTTCTATTAAGAGTGTTTCATACTGTTCTGAAGTTCTCCCCTCGAAGTCACTATCATTAGCAAAAACCCCCACTTGCTCATTTTCCATTGAAATTAGGAATTGCTTAGGGACATTTTTAGATTTCTTAACATCAAATTCACTGATTTCAGTGTCAGTAATGATAATAGCGATTGGCTCCATTCTTTTGCTTTCTTCTGATCTTGGTTTCTCTGTATCAATTCCATTTTCTTTCAGGTCTGGTGCATGGCTCAATACAGCTTCTTCTGCCTGGCCAACTGTGGGTTCCTCTGCCTGGTCAACTGTGGGTTCTTCTGCCTGGTCAACTGTAGATTCCTCTGCCTGACTCACTATGACTTCCTCTGCCTGGCCAACTGTGGGTTCCTCTGCCTGACCCACTGTGGGTTCCTCTCCTTGACCCACTGTGGGTTCCTCTGCCTGGCCAACTGTAGCTTCTTCTGCCTGGACAACTGTGGCTTTCTCTGCCTGACCCACTGTGGCTTCCTCTGCCTGGCCAACTGTGGCTTCCTCTACCTGGCCAACTGTAGTTTCTTCTGCCTGACTCACTATAGCTTCCTCTGCCTGGCCAACTGTAGCTTTCTTTGCCTGGCTAACTGCAGGTTCTTCTGCCTGGCTCAGTTTACCTTCCTTTGCCTGACTCAATACAGTTTCCTTTGCCTGGGCCACTGTAGCTTCCTCTGCCTGGCTCAGTTTACCTTCCTTTGCCTGATCCTCTGTCTGGATCACAGTAGCTTCCTCTGTGTGGTCCACTGTAACTTTTTCTGCCTGGCTGACTGCAGCTTCCTCTGCCTGGCTCAGTTTACCTTCTTTTGCCTGACCCTCTGTCTGGATCACAGTAGCTTCCTCTGTGTGGTCTGCTGTAATTTTTTCTGCCTGGCTGACTGCAGCTTCCTCTGCCTGGCTGACTGTAGCTTCCTCTGCCTGGCTCAGTTTACCTTCCTTTGCCTGACCCTCTGTCTGGATCACAGTGGCTTCCTCTGTGGGGTCCGCAGTAACTTTTTCTGCCTGGCTTAGTGCACTTTTGTCTGCTTGGCCGACTGCAGCTTCCTCTACCCGGCCCAGCGCAGTCTCTCCTGATTTCTTTTCTTCAGCTGCAGCCTTTCTCCTTCTCTCATCTTTCCCACTTGGTGCACTTTCCTGGATGCCATCACTGGGTTCTTCCAGACTGCGGTGATGTGTGGTCGCTGGTGATGGAGGAGCAGCAGGAGTCACTGGCCGAGGGCTGCCCGCTGCTGAGCTCTCAAGTAGACTTGCTTGCTGCGCCTGTACACTTTGCTTTTCCGTAATCGCTTTAGTCTCCTTTTCAAGCCCTGGAGTTCCCAACTGAACAGCAGAAGACTCATTTTCTAATTCCAGGTCGATGGCAATCACATTCTCTCCCAATGTGACACTGTTGCTTATGTGTGATTCCTGGATCTGCCTAACCTCTACACTTTCCTGTAGGTCCTGGGTGGCCCTACCCTGGATTGCCTGGTTATCTGGCTGAGTCTGGGCTTTTATCTCCAAATCATCTGCCTCTCCCTGGACTCTGACATAGCCTGAATCTTCTGTGAGTTTGGAATGGCGACTTCTCTTTGCCCCTCTTGAGAATCTTATGCACGGAATCTTAAGTCTGGATTTTGCCTTCTTCTTAGGAAGAGCTCCGTCCTCGTGTTGCACTTCGGCCTCAGATAGCTTCTGCTTCTTTGCAGACTCGGACCTTTTCCTGTGTGTCACAAGGCGTTTGATGGAGGCCCAGGCCCCCGCTGGTTGCCGCTGACCAGAAACCCCAGCTTCTGGGGCATGCTTCTTTGACTCCTCAGCAGTCTTGGTGCCAGCTTTGGGCTTCGCCTTGTTCGCTTTCTTCCTTCTCTTGAAGCACAGTGTGGCTGTTTTTCTCTCCTGCCTCTCTTTCTGAGGACTGGCTGCTACTGGTCTCTTCTCATCCTTAGTCTCTATTTGAATCTCAGAAACGCTGGTCTCCATTTTGACGCTGCACTCTTTCATTCTCTGGAAAAGTGTCTTCTCTCCTCCTCCTCAAGTCTTTTGTGACAAAACTGTCACACTAGGTCTGATTTCTCCTACGTGTCTACTCTCCCCTCACATCACAGTTCTTTCTGCGACTTCTTCAGGACAAAAATGCCCTGTTTATCTTCTGCTCAGTGTCTTCTTTAATTTACTCTTTGAATGAAAACACTTTCCTGGATAAACTTCTCCTTTATTTAAAGCCCAACCTGATGAGAGAAAAAAGTAGGGTTTATTCCATGGTATTTATTTTATTATCTTATTTTATTTTGTTCCGTTTTTCGAGACAGGTTTCTCTGTGTAGCACTGGCTGTCCTGGAACTCACTCTGTAGCCAAGGCTAGCCTTGAACTCAGAGACCCACCTGCCTCTGCCTCCCAAGTGCTAAGATTAAAGACCTACACCATCACTGCCTAGGGGAGGCCTATTATTTTTAATATATGGGGCATGCATTCCACAGAAAGTACATACTAAAACAACTTATGGCTAGAAAGTGAGGCATGTTTTTGCCCTATCAAAAAGATTCCAGTGTGAACTCATTTTGAACAATTTGACTCTCTGGTGGTTGTTCTATTGTAGCATAAGGTTTCTGTTCTAAAAATGTACATTCCACCAAGGAGGCGCTACTTTCCATACATACTCTCAGGAAAAAAAAATCCAGCATCGCTGTCATTCTCTGCTCTTAAAGTCGTTGTGTAACTTTGCCATTTTCACCGAAGCAGCTGCTACTCATGGTTTCCCACTGTAACTGCACACAGCTGGAGGTGAGTTAGTGATGGTAACAGCCAATGTTGGTTGCGCAGCTCTCAGGTATGAGGCAACGCCGAGTGCTCTAACATACATCTCTAACCTGCACCACAGTGGTGCCGAGTGAGGAGGTGGTGATATCTCCATCTGCAGTTAAGCAGCCTGCCTGAGACTACAAAGTTAGTCGGCAGCGACAGTGCTCAGATTTAACCCAAGACTGCCTGTTTCTGAACTGCGTTCTTCACTGCGCTTCAAGGTCCAAGAGAAAACAAACTGCTTTAAAATGCTAATCTGAGGCTGGTTGTGACCCCATGCATGACTGTAATTCCAGCAAGTGGGAGGTGGAGGCAGGAGAGTCAATCAAGGCCATCCACATAGCTATATGGTATAGTTGAGGCCAGCACTGGCTATGTGAGACCCTGTCTCAAGAGAGAAAAACGTGTAAAACTAAGATTTGGTCTGAGCACGTAGCTCAGTGACAGAGCGTTGGCCTAACATGCCACAAGGTCCTGGGTTTGATCTCCAGTGCCATCAAAAAAATAATAATCTAAAGAATGGGATGGCTTAAAGAATGGGAACCTGGGGTGACTAGCTAAGGACAGCTCCATGAATTTGAGGTGATAGATATCCTGAGTTAGGTACAGGGGCTCCTTCCTTTCATGTATATTCTTCATTGAACGTTCACTTGGGTACCAGTTCCTAATTCTCTGTAGAACTGGAACCCTGAAAAATCATTTTAAGAGCTAAGGATTTTTTTTTCTTTTTAATGGTAAGAACGCTTCGTCTTTCTACAAAGAAACAAAATTCTAGAATGATGGAATCAATATAACATTTGCAGTCTCTCCTCACACACCCGAGCACTAGAACCGGGTCTTAATGGCCTCAAGTCTTCTTTCCCCGAGCTCTCAGCCTCCTAGAGAGCATTCCTAAGCAGAGAATGTATGTATTAATAGAAGAAATATTCAAATGAGATTATATTCCGGAAAGTCTCTGAAACTAACCTAAATGGCCTAGATGATTGCACGAGAGGCTTCTTTTAATGTACATCACTGTAGAGATCAACACCCCAACAAGTGTACGCGAGGCAGGGAAAGGATGCAGCTGCAGGCGTTAAAACTTTGCAGAGTGTTAAGACTGCAAATGATTTGCCTTTACCTTGAGAGGAGCGCTATCGTCTTGGAAACCTTAAAGTCCCTGCTGTCCTTTCCAGGCAGAATCTCTTGTCTAAGGCCACAGAAAACAACCACCACCCTTTTCCCCTTGAGCAACAAAAAGCAACCACTATCGGAGCAGAGCAAGGAACCTTTCCCAGGAGAAGACACGAACCGCAAAGCTTCCTCCTGGAGGAAGGACTCTCCAAGCTTGACGCCCCTGTGGCAGGAGACAGAGCTCAGGATAAAGTGCTCAGAAAGGAAAATACCGGGGGCGTGGAACAGATAGCCCAGCTTCAAGATATCTGCAGAATTATCATAGCCTAGAGCCGAAAATCACAGTTCCCCAGAAAACCCCTAAAGAAGGAAAAGGGTTAGGCAGCCGGTGCCAAGGCAGCAGCTGCAATGCGTGCGAAGCGAGCAGGCGGCAGAACTGACGAGGGTCACCCACCTGGAGCCGCCTGAGGACCTGCGACCTTGCAGTCTGTGTCCCTCACAATCTGGTGACCAGTACCCCGGGTCTGCCGCCGTTACCGGGGCTCAGTGCACCAGATCCTGACCCAGAGCCTCTGGTCTTGCCTCTACTTACCCAGATCCTCACGGTCTCAGGCCAGCCTTGCTCCCGAGGTCGAGGAGCACGGGTCTAAACAACGGGAAGCTCCAAAGACCGCGGAGCGCGCAGCCCTCTGCAGAGGGACCGCAGCCGCGCGCCCCCTCCCCAGCGCGGAGAGAGACAGCTGGCCGCGCCAATGCGCGTGGAGCAATGGGGCGGGGCTACCGCCGGGGGGCGGGGTAAGCTCAGCCAGCCACCTGCCAGCAGACTGCCCCGCTGCCTGGGAGAGACCTCCGTGCTCCCGCCCCGGACGCGTCCCCGCTGCATAATAACCTCAGGGCCAGGGTAGAGGGACCACTAAGGCCGAGCAACTGCGAGAAGAGGGTAGACTCCCCTCATTTCCTGAGACGTACATCTGTAAAAACCCTGTTTGAATTTCTAAGGTTCCCACCGTGAATCCCCCTCGAACATTAAAGACAAGGTAGAAAGCATATCTTCAAATAAAGATTGATGGGAAAGATGGCTCAGCGGCGAACCGCACGTATTTCTCTTCCAGGGGATTTGAGTTCGATTCCCATACACCCACATTAGGCGGCTCACAACCACCTGTAACCAGCCCTAGCGGGATCTTTTGCAAAAACAAAATTAAAAAGCAAGATTCATAACAGTACAGAGACAGTAAGGAGGGAGACATTTTATTTATTTTTGTCGAGACAGGGATTCTCTGTGTAGCCTTGCTTGTCCTGGGACTCACTCTGTAGACCAGGCTGGTCTGGAACTTACAGAGATCCACCTGCCTCTGCCTCCAGAGTGCTGGGATTAAAGGCCTGTGTAGCTCCGTACAACCGACCTGGAACTCACTATGGACCAGACTGGTATTGAACTCACTGAGATCCACCCACCTCTACCTCAGGAGTCACACCTGGCTATGGAGAAAATGATGTATACGATGAGAAACAGAAACAACTTTGCTAAACAGATCCTCACACCTGGTACTGGTACAGCCCTCACTGTAGAACAGGAAGGTGTCAGCTCAGGTCGAAACCAGCAAATACAGCTCTGTGCATACAAGGTGTCACTTCCCCAGCTCGGGGTTGGTGGCTTTGAGTGTTTTCAAGAGTTGAGATCCTGTAAGTTACATTCTGACTGACAAGTCTCTCATCCTGCTGCCTCTACCTAAGTGCTGAGACCACAGGCTTGTTTCATATGTCCAAACCTCAGGCTCTGTGCACACCAGGCAAATGCCTGTATCGTACCCTTTGCTCCAAATGGGGCTGGAATAGTGAGTGCCCTCATCTCCATCCCCACTTGAGAGGAACAAGGTGAACAGACCCTAAGGAATGTCCTAAAGGACACAGTAATCCACCCGAACTTCTGATGTGAGATGTCAGATGGGCCATGGTCTGTGCACCCTTCACCTGCGCTCACTTGCCAACATGGACGTGGTGCTCCAGCAGAGCTCAGCCTTCTCCAGGGCTCCCCCTAGCATAGAGCTCAGAAGCCCCAGTAACATGTAAGAACTAGTCCCCTTCCCCTTTCTTAAGTGGACCATGACCTTTGGGAGGTCAATATCAGATGTCCACGTGGGGATGGGTTTTCAAGGAATATATTTTACCTTCCTCAGATTCTCTAGTCTCAATTTACTCCACCAAGACCTGATAAGGAATAAACTCTTGGTGCACAAAACAGACCCAGAGGACCCAGGTTCAATTCCCAGCACCCACATGGCAGCTCACAACTGTCTCTGACTCTTTTCTGGGGACTATGACTCTCTCACACATGCAGGCAAAACACCAATGTACATAAAAGAAAAATATATATTTTTTTTTTTTAAAAAAAAGAGAGCTCTTCTGGATTTGCAGAGGACCAGAGTTCAATTCCCAGTGCACATTTCATGCCTTTAACTCCAGGGGATCCTCTTCTGGCTCCTGCAGGCGCTGTACGCACGAGCACTCCCCCCCACACCACCCCCACGCATTTGCCTGGTGTGGGGTTTGGACATGGTGAAACAAGCCTGTGATCTCAGTACTTAGGAGGTAGAGACAGTAGGGTGAGACTTTCAAAGCCATCCTTGGCTACATAGGGAGTCTAAGGCCAGCCTGGACTACATGAGATCCCATCTCAAAAAATCCAAACGAATTTGACTTAGCTTTGCTCATCCACCAAGCACAGGTGTGTGAAATGTCTTTATATTCCCATGCCGGTTATATGTTAACCCTGCTTCAGGCAGGTTTGAACTTGAAACGAGCTGGAAGAAATGCGTGTCTTCAAATCCGGCAGACCTGGGAGTTGGCAGTCATTTTAGGAAGCGGCTCATCCAGATGAGGACAGGGTAACCTAGCTGTCTTCCTAGAAAGCACTTGGAGCCAGGCGTACTAGCGCAATCCCAGGACGTGAATAGCTGAAGCAGGACAATAAGTCCCCAGCCAGGCTGGGTGCATAAAAAGACCCACTTGGAAAAGGAAAAAAAAAAAAAAAAGTATCAGGCAATGAGAGATGCAAGATGAAAGAGCAGCTATGAAGAGCATCTTAGAAACTTGAGTGTAGCTCTCCTGCACCTGCTTTGCCCTTAGAAGTAAAGGAGCTGAACAGTGTAAGGTAAGAGGTGGATTACCTTATGTTCTAAGGGAAAATAAGATTTATATGATCAATAACCTATCTGACATCTCTTTCTCTCATGTATACACAATGCACCCAGTGAAGAGAAGGGGGTTGGCGTGGGGAGAGATTAGGGGAGAGAGAGAATATTACTATAAAAATCTGCATTTTGGCTTTTCTTTAGGATATGGCTAGAACTGGCTGCCAGATGTTTGAACAATGTACCTCATGCACAAGAGAAAGAAACCTGTCACTCCTAAACACACTCAAGTGACACGGCTTTGAAGCTTATTACTGTATTATTGCCTACTACTCCATCTGAATTATATAATTAGAAAATGAGCTATAAATACCTTCCCAATCTGACGAGGAACTAACTATCCTCCTCACAGCTTATCTTAATAATGTCACAGGTACAGCATGCCAATGAAACAGCCTACATATGTATCTCAACAGCTCGGAGCCGACTACCATTCTGGTCCCCATCCACAGTCCAGGCTTTCAGCTACAATGGTCGCAACTCCTCCTTAACAGTTCACATGGATCTTCAGTGCACAGCATCGGGGTCGCAGCGACCAGGAGGCACAATCTGCTTATCAGAGAGCCTACCAGTATGGAGAGGGGAGAGCCAGCATGGGAACCCTTGGATCTGGAGGAACTGTGCTAGCCCCATGCTGAAGGGATGGGACTTGGGCCAGTGACACTGACAGGTCCCCAGTGCACTGATTCTTCTCTAGGTATTTGACACAAGTGGCCGCAGATATCTTTTTCCCCCGGGGAAATCGCCTCTGCAAGCTTGTATTTGTGACACCTTTGAGCAAGGATCCAAGAATCAGTTGCATAAAATCCTTGCCATGAGATTGCTCAGCAGCCACCCTGACCTTATTTCTTCTGTAAAGTTTCATGCACCTTGGTTAGTTACCTCCTCTTCCTTCTGGAGGCAAGCGGAATGGACCCAGTTTCTTCTTTGTACAGCTTAGAAGGAGCTGCCTTCTAGGAACTGCTGAGAGGCAGCAGAGAGCAGAGGCTCTGGAATAAGGTGACAGCAGGCACCAGCACTGGGATCCTGGAATACCTTTCTGTGAAATGAGGATAGAAGCCTAATTGATTACAATTCACCTACACATTGCAAGCAGGTATCAGCCCTTGTTATCAGAAGGAAGGTGGTGAGTTCCTTCTGAGCAGTTTCATTGGCAGGAGTTAGCTGTGTGGATGCTTGCACACAAGTTGCAAAGGAACACAGAATTTCCCATGGTGTGTGTGTGTGTGTGTACGCGCGCGCACGCACGTATGTAGCTATTGATCAAACCCAGGGCCTCCTTACACAGGGTTGGAAGGATGACCCAGTGGTTAGAGTTTGCTGCTCTATTGTGTAGATTGGCGTTAGGATTCCAGTACCCATGTCTGCTGCCTTATAGATGCCTGAACTCCAGATCCAGGGGACCCAGTGCTGCTGGCCTCCAGAGGCACCAGTTTGTTCTCCCACAGATACACATAATTAAAAATTAATCTTCTGGTTTTTCTTTATTCAAGATGGGGTTTCTCTGTGTAGCCCCGACTGTCCTGGAACTCGCTCTGTAGACCAGGTTAGCCTTGAACTCAGAGATCTTCCTGCCTCTGCCTTCCAAGTGCTGGGACTAAAGGTGTGCACCACCACACCTAGCTTAAAATCTTTAAAAAAAATAACCAAAACCCATGCCTTTAAATCCAAGGCAGGAACAGGAGGATTACTATGAGTTCAAAGACAGTTAGGTTCATAGTGAAATCCAGGCCAGTCAGTGTGTGATATATAGTGAGACCTTGCCTTAAAAAAAAAAAAAAAATCAAACAAACAAAAATAAGCTTTAGGGTCTGAAGAGATCCTCAGTGGTTGAAAGCATGTGTTACTTTTTTTTTTTTTTTTCCAAGACAGGGCTTCTCTGTGTAGCCCTGGCTGTCCTGGAACTCATGCTGTAGACCAGGCTGGCCTCGAACTCAGAAATCCACCTGCCTCTGCCTCCCAAGTGCTGGGATTAAAGGCGTGTGCCACCACTGCGCCCGGCTGCATGTGTTACTCTTAACAGAGGACCCAAGCTTGGTCTCAGCACCCAGGTAAGGCAGCTCACAACACCTCTAAGGTCAGCTCCAGGGGATCTAACACCGTTTAGCTTCTACAGGCACCCACACCCACTCATATGAAAATAAAATGAATTTAAAAAACAGTAGCTCCTTTACTAAAGCTAACTTATTTTTGCACCGGGGTTTATCATGGTTAAATCTCTCTCCATCCTTTCTGCCTCCACTCTATTTATTATTCTTCCCAGTATTTTAGATCAAAGCTTGGCAATGTGGAGGACGTCCTTCACCATGATCTCTAAGTCACTGTGTCTCATAAGGCTGCTTCCTTCCTGTCTACAAACTGAATTCCTATCGAATCCCACCCTGAATGCTATTCTACAGATTATTTTGAAAGTTAGTAGAAAGATGCTTCCTATTAGGGACAGCAATGAGTATTCCAGATGTGCCAGGAACTGTACAAAGTTCCTTATAGGACTTGATTGCTTGACTGCGGAACCAACCACAAGGAAGCGGTAACAGGACTTTTATCTCCATAAACCAGGTGAGGGGTCAGAGAGGTGGGTGAGGGGGCAGAGGGGTGGGTGAGGGGGCGGAGAGGTAGGTGAGGGGGCAGAGAGGTGGGTGAGGGGGCAGAGAGGTGGGTGAGGGGGCAGAGGGGTGGGTGAGGGGGCAGAGGGGTGGGTGAGGGGGCAGAGGGGTGGGTGAGGGGGCAGAGGGGTGGGTGAGGGGGTGGAGAGGTGGGTGAGGGGGCAGAGAGGTGGGTGAGAGACAAAGGTATGTGAGGCAGCAAGGGGCAGAGCTGAGCCTTCCTTCGCCATTTGCCGCCATTGTTTCTCCAGACTGAGGAAGAGTAAGTATTACAACACTGGTGTGGACCCATGGGACTAAGTATAACAATGGTGGAGACGCCTGGGAAAACAGCTCTGCCCACATTAGCACTGTTTAGCTTTGGTACCGGGGGATGCAGAATCTGGAAGGAGCCAATGCAGGAAGACAGGAAAAAACAGAAGACACAGCATAAGAGAAGTGAGGACATTCTAGAAACTTCAAACAAAAACTCACAAAACCATTCTGTATAGAGAGGTAGAGCCCAGGTACTTAGCAGTAGTCTAGCAAACATTTGCTAAGCCAGTGGAGCAGAAATGGGCCACCTAAAGGGGGTGCCACATCCTTGAGGACCTGAGATGGATTCAGCATAGATGTCTATTGCCAGAATGGATAATTAAAATGTGGTACATACAGAAAATAGAATTGTATCCAGCCATGAAAGAAAATGAAATTATGAAAATGGATCATTAAGTGAGATAGCCTGTGCTCAGAAGACACGCTTGTTCTCTGCTGCATGGAGAGTTTTACCTCTGTTAATAAAGAGGCATATCCAGGTGGGAAGAAAGAGGAGCAAAGGTTAGGAAACTAGAAAGCAAGGCAAACTTTCATACAAGCAGCAGTCCCTCTGTGGAGATCAGTCAGGAAGGGAAGAAACAGGAAAGCAAGTCTCCCTCGGTATCCCACTCCCACTCCCACGCCTGCAGGTCTCCCGAGTTTGTGTCTTCATAGGTACATAAGCCAGCACCCTGCCTCCTGAAACAGCAGATCCCCAAGTGCCTTCTGCAGCTTGCTTCTTTAGCCCCTGCCCTTACACGCCCATTGGAAGGATGGCTACCATTCGACTATTCTACCTAGGTCTAGCAATCTCACAGTTTACATTTCAACAGCAAAGTAGCAAAATTATTTCATTTATTCTGTGGACTTTCACTATGTAAATAGACATGATTTATGTTAATTTATACATGATATGAATTAAGGCTATGAAAGGCTTATAGGGAAACTCCCACTATTTCTGAAGCTCTTCAGGGCAGGGTCAGACTTCCAAGACTTCTGCACACTTCCTCAGTGGGCCTGAGCAGACACTGACCAGACAGAGTAGCCTCTTGGAGATGGACGATCTGGAAAGAAAAGCAGGATGAATGTTTTCTCCAAGCACAGCAGTTTCCTCTTTCCTTCCACATTTCATTTTCCAGCTACATCTCAAAGCTGTTCACACTTACACCCTTCCGCTGGGTGAGTCTCCCATATATGAACGTGAAAACAGCCCAGATTGTGATGGTTGTGTGAACACTGCTGGACTGAGCAGGGAGCCCAGGACAAGTCTTGCAGCACACTGACCCTCTGCAGGGAGCCGGGATATGTCCTGCAGCACACTGACCCTCTGCAGGGAGCCGGGACATGTCCTGTAGCACACTGACCCTCTGCAGGGAGCCGGGACATGTCCTGCAGCACACTGACCCTCTGCAGGGAGCCGGGACATGTCCTGCAGCACACTGACCCTCTGCAGGGAGCCGGGACATGTCCTGCAGCACACTGACCCTCTGCAGGGAGCCGGGACATGTTCTGTAGCACACTGACCCTCTGCACAAAGTGCTTCCTCCCTAGACCAAGCTCTCTTCCTACTCTCCTCACATGGTAAGAATGAAGACCACAGCTTGCCTCTGGGACCTTCACTTTCTCAGGGCAGGAGGCTGCCTTATTATTACTTTGTCACACCCCATCTCAAAGCCCCTTCCAGCCTTCTTGCCATGTGCCCCCCCCCCTTTGCTATGGTTCAAATCCACTTCCCTAAAACTCACACCTTCTCTTTTCCTGGTTTAGGCCCTCATTTTGCCGGAGTAGATTACATCATTAAATAACCTCCTAGTGGAAGTGGGGGTGGCAGCCTTCGCCTGTCTGAAAATACCTTGGCAGATTTGGCCAGGGGTAAACACAGGATGAAAGTTATCTTCCCCTTACACATTTAGAGACATTCCTCTGCGTCTAAAAGCTCCTTACTGCTGATAAGACAGGCATTCTCTCCTCTTCTCATTTCATGGGCCTGACTGCACCAGACAGGCCGACCACAGCTCATTCTTCCACTGGCAGGCTGTTTTTTAATTCCTTGGAGAGGAATGTTGAGGACTTTCCTGCTTGACATTTTGAGATCTGAATTGAATGTGTCACTGTGGTGAGGACCTGGGGCCCTGTTACATAGGGTCCAAGGACCCGAGAATTGGTTTTCTTCTCTGCTTTCTGACAATTAGCCAACTTATGTCTGAGTGTATGAGAGCTTTCCTGGGCACTGAGCATGGCTCTCAGGGTGATTGCTCCACCATCATTTACACCCCAGCCAACTCTTCCTTCTGTATTTTCTTCTCTTCTTCTCCCCCCCACCCCCCTTGTGAGGCAGGGTTTCTGTGTGTAGTCCTGGCTGCCCTGGAACTCACTCTGTAGACCAGGATGTCTACCTGGCTCTGCTTCCAGAGTGCTGGGATCAAGGTGGGTGCCATCACCACCTGGCCTGTCTTTCCAAGGTATACAGATGGACTTGGGGCCACTCCTGCCTCTACTAGATCATCAACTGTGAGCCCCAAGCCTCCTGGGGATGCTGCAGAGCGAAGCTAACATCCACCTCAGACCTCCATAGTGGCTAGGCTGTATACCTTCTCCCTGCACTGCCATGGGCACTGAAGCCTTCCTCTTCCAGACTGAAACATGAGTGTTTTACTCACTGATTATTGCCAAGTATCTTTCTTGATTACCATTGATTCCTTCTCAATGAATCTGGTAGGAAATATTTGGAAATCACTTGAATTTGAGTGTTTGTAGACTCAGTTGGAGCCTTAGAATTCATGACTAAGCTACAAAGTTAAAACATAAGAACAAACACTCTTTCTGCAGGGCAGGAGAGACTGTTCAACTGGGAAAGGCACTTGCTACCAAACTGCAAATCCCAGGACTCCTCTGACCTCAACAAATACCATGCATACCCCCTTGCTGTTCCCATGAAATAAACAAATACAAAAATGTAAAGTAAAAATAAAGGCAAACAAGAAAATCTTGCCCAGTAACAGCTCACCTGTTTAAAACAATCCATTCACTTGTTCGGTTTCAGGGTCCAAATCAATATCATAAAAACAGGGCCTTGTAGGGAGTCCAGGCATTGTGCTCATCTGTGAGGCAAAACATCATTACAAAGGAACTTAGGGGACCAGCAGGATGGCTCAGTGGCTTTTATTTTTTGCTACCAAGCCTGACAACCTGAGTTTTTATTCCTGGGACCCACAGAGTAAAAGGCAAGAATCAACCATTAAAAGTCATCTGTGAACTCTACACGTTCGCACACACACACTCACCACATACCACACACCAGACACACACACACAAACACACAGACACACACACAGACACACACGCTGTAATGATTATTTACCTCCCTTCCTTTGTGCCTTGCCACAGATTCAGACACACCTTTTAAGTCATCAATGCAGGGAGTATTCTCCTTGTTACATATTAAAAACCCAGTCATTGATCCAGAGATGAACTCAACAAGAAACCCTCACATCTCTCCTCAAGCTAAAGGCTGAGCCTCACTGTGACCTTGCACAGGACAGTTAGGGCTGATGTCATAGGGAAGCATGGTTCTGTGCCTACCCAGCATTGGCAGACGCTGCAGAAGCCAGGGAATACACTATGCCTTAGCTGTGCTTCATGAGACCAAAGGAAGCTGGGACACTCTGTAATCAATCCCAGCACTGGGAAAGCTCAGGTAGGACTGTTGAGAGTTTCAGACCAGCCTGGGGTACTTAGTGAGTTAACACAAACCAGGGTTACCTAGCAAAACCACCTCTCAAAACAGCTGAACAAAGCAACCAAAAAGAGGCAGAGCACTAGTTTGTTTTTGAATTTTCTTTCGGTGAGTCTTGCTTGCATAGAAGCCCATGTGATTTCTGTTGCAGTGACTTGACATTACGTTTCACATCCTTTAATTTGGGCCAAGACATTTCTGCATATAGCCTGGACGGCTTGACGGTCTCTATTCTTATGATCGCAGGCTTTCTAAAGCTAAACTTGAAGCTTCTGCGCTATATTTTGCTTGCTTCTTTTCTGAACACTTGGCTCTGCCATTTATCAGCAAATCCACATGGCTTGTAACTGAAAATGTGGGGTTTTTTTCTGTCCTACTGCCTGTATAATGAATATATACACTCTCCAGACCAGACTCAGAAAGGAAGCCAGCTTAGACTGAAGTTCTAAAACTTCACTATACAAATGTCATAAAACAGATGAGTCATTTTCTGTAACACAAAACATCAATATTTGAGAAAAACCTAATCCTGACATCTGAGCACACCGATCAATACACTCCGAAGTGGTACATGGATCCAACAACTGACTTCTGTCAAAGCATTCTGTAGGAGGGTAGGAAAGAAGAGGGGTGTAGGGACAAAGAGGGGAAAGGAAAGAACTGGTCTTCAGACCCGGAACAAACTAGCAGTCAGCATTATAAAGGCAAAGGATGGGTGCCACTGACCCAGATATGCATGCACATGCTGGCAGGAAGCTCTAGACATGGTTGTTAAGCAGCAATGGGTAGGATTTTCAGTACTTTCATCTGTCCCTGTAAACACTGGTCATTGAGAAGCAGAAAAACAAATAAGCGATGGTATGTATATTGTCTTAGTCAGGGTTTCTATTCCTGCACAAACATCATGACCAAGATACAAGTTGGGGAGGAAAGGGTTTATTGAGCTTACACTTCCATGCTGCTGTTCATCACCAAAGGAAGTCAGGACTGGAACTGAAGCAGGTCAGGAAGCAGGAGCTGATGCAGAGGCCATGGAGGGATGTAACTTACTGGCTTGCTTGCTTCTCCTGGCTTGCTCAGCTTGCTTTCTTATAGAGCCCAAGACTACCAGCCCACAGATGGTACCACTCACAAGGGGCCCTCCCCCCTTGATCACTAATTGAGAAAATGCCTTACAGCTGGATCTCATGGAGGCATTTTTCTCAACCGAAACTCCTTTCTCTGTGATAACTCCAGCTTGTGTCACGTTGACACACAAAACTAGCCAGTACATATACTTACATGCAAACCTAGATATAAAATTCTGAAAAGCCGGGGGCTGGAGAGATGGCTCAGCGGGTAAGAGCACTGACTGCTCTTCCGAAGGTCCTGAGTTCAAATCCCAGCAACCACATGGTGGCTCACAACCATCCATAATGAGATCTGATGCCCTCTGCTGGGGTGTCTGAAGACAGCTACAGTGTACTTACATATAATAAATAAATAAATCTTTAAAAAAAAAAAAAAAAAAA
>CM052705.1:80743967-80802731 GCA_028551405.1 Uromys caudimaculatus | reverse complement strand
AGTATTAGAATATAATTAATAAGAATAATTAAGGTGGGTCACATATGCCTTTAATCTCAGCATGCTGGAGGCAGAGGCAGGCTGCGATCACAGAGGATCTCTGTGAGCTCAAGGCCAGCCTGGTCTACAAGTCCAGGTACACAGAGAAACACTGTCTTGGGGGGGGGGGGGGGAATTAAGGTGTCTCTTGAAAGCTTGTGTACTCTGAGATTGTGACAACCAAAGTTATGTTTTAGTTATTGTGCCTAAGAGCAACATGAAACAAACATGTCCCTAACCTGAAAGCCCCTTGCCCAAGGACAGATACTTCCTGGAATGCTGGAGGCTTTATTTATGGGAGATAACAATCCACATGCTTTCATTCCCCTAAGCAAGTTTGTTTGACCCAAGTGTACCAGATGTAGATCAGTATAGGCTGGAGGTGTGTAGGCAGGAAATACATCAGCATATCGCTTGCTGACTGGACCTGATGGGAAATACAGTGGCCCCATGGGTGCCTTTTCAAGCCTCTGCAAAATGTCATTTGTTATCATTTTCTGGGAATCCAGGAACAGACCTGGCCAGAATATTCTCTCATATTTTCTCTCATATTTTCTCTCTCTCTCTCTCTCTCTCTCTCTCTCTCTCTCTCTCTCTCTCTCTCTCTCTCTCTCTCTCTCTCTCTCTCTCTCTGCGGTTCGAGCCCTTGAGAGGCTGAGGTACCTGTAACTCCAGTTCTAGGGTTTCCAACACCCTCACCTGTAGCCACACTTTTGGAATTGGGGCTGCTTTGGACTGACTGCAGTGGCTGACTATGATCTCCTCATGCTCTAGCTGAAGCATGATTTTGGCAGCTGCAGATAGTTTCTGCAACTGTGATGTTTGGAATTCTAGGAACTTTTCAGAAGGTATATAAATGCCAGAACCCTGAGAGGTAGGGTTGGTGGTAGCTGGTTGTTCAGAGGCTTTGACTGTGGTCTGTTAGCAGTTGTACTCAAAGAAGAAACAAGAAGAAAAAAAAATTAGATTCAAGGAAGCCCCCCTCCTAATCTAGTAATAGGGGGTGAAACCACGGGTATAAAGGGTGGGAAAAAGAAGAACCCACAGAGTAACGGAGACTGGCTACATTAACCTTCTTGGGCACCCAGCACACAAATGCTGCACAGGCATACATGCTGGCAAAATAACCACACACATACATTAAAAACCAAGAAGAATAAGCTGTAAGTCTGTCAGGGAGATGCTGGATGGCACAGGCTCTGTTCATAGTCTTGGGGCTGCAGGATCTGTAGAACATGCTCAGTAAACAAAACTGTGAGGACGGTTTCTTCCCACGGGGGTCCTTTTTAAGATGGTCTATTATGGCGCATAACCTATGCACACCTGTACACTTCAAATCACCTCTGGGCAACTTTTAACACCAATACAGTGTGAGCACTATATGAGCGGCCATCACAGAACACTATTTAGAAAACAGTGAACCTATACATATTCAATACAGACACATTTTTTTTCCCCATAGCAATTTTGTTTTGGAAGCCAAGTTTTATTAAAGATACTTCAATATAGACCCGAGTTGAAAGGAAAAAGAGAGGCCAAGATGGGAGAAAGGCATACGGGTGGTAGACTTCTCAGAGTAGCAGCAAGTACACATACCCAAACGTGGGTGCTGGCTCTTTAAGGGAGGGTTGCTGGTTTTGTTTGAGACAGGGACTCACTATGTATGCAGCCTTGGCTGAACTAGATAGAACCCATTAAGTACACTAGGGTGGCCTCAAACTTGCAACAGACCTCCTGCCTCTGCAGCTCGGGATTACAGGGGTGTGCCACCATATCCAGCTCCTATTATCAACCCACAGACAACTGAATCAGTGGATGGTGAAGCCATGTACATATACAGAGAACAGACTGAATATTGGCATCATCTGAGCCCAGTTAGATCCATTCTGGATTTAACCAAGAGCAAACTGTCCCTGGGACACAGAATCTTATTCGATAGAGGACCAGGATTAACCAGATAGACCTACTTACACCTTTCTCCTAGACGATGGCAATCTGGCACTTTCAGACAGCCTGAGTGACACATTTCAGAGAAGCAATTAACGGATTCCACTTACAGCCTCCACTTACCGTTCCTACTAAAGGGTACAGGAAACCAGCCCCAACGCTGGCACGGATGTCCCGGATGGGCAGGACGAAGCCAGTAGGCACCCCTTTTTGCTCTGGGTTGTGAGACAAAGACAAGTGTGTTTTGGCCATGCAGATGGGTAGATTCCCAAAGCCCTGGGTGGGAAAAAGGGAATATGGGTGTGACTATACAGTGAAGAAAATCTGGATATTGATTGTCAGGAGACTCTGAGATGGCTACCTCCCTGCATACCCACCTCTGCCTTACCACCTTCCCTCCAGTTTAGTTACTGCAGACCAAAACAAAAAAGAATCTCTGTAAGGGAAGGAACAAAGTACTTAACGATATTCTACAAATGACTGTCTTCCATCCTGACAATCAAACACAGCGCACCGCAGAGGTGTCTCGGTATTCCAGCAAGACATTCTGTAACTCCTCCTGGCTTTTCTAGATGCTCATATATACTCACAGGTAAATACAGAATTTAGGGCTGGACCTTCTAACCCAAACCCAGCATCTTTGGAGAGGAGGCTGCTCTGTGAGGGTAGAGTGGAGATCACAAGGCTGAGAAGATCAGGGTCCAGAGCTCAGGCGCAAACACCCACCTGCTTTGTGTAGATTTCTGCTTTGTTCTGTGCTTCGGGGAGCAATTCGATGTCATCGGCCCCGTAGATCTTCTGTGCAATAATCCTGATTTTATCCTCAACTGAGAGCTGATGTACAAGAGAGAAGGGGACTGTGACTAGACACATGTGAGGATTCTTAGCAAGGACATTCTAGATCAGTGCCCCCAAAAGGGACACAAGACATTCTACATGCTACAGGAGTGCAATAACTTGAGGGGTTTTTTGGGTCACAAACGTTTAACTAATTTGATTATTGGAGGTGGTGAGGAAAAAACCCAGGGCCCTGCATATTTTAGACTAATACTCTATCCCTAAGCTCCAGCTCCAGCTTAGGGTTAGAAACATTGTCTTATCATTCAAAACAAAAAACAAAACAAAATCCAACCAACCAACCTACCTCACCGACCTACTGTGTGTGTATAAGCCTGTGGTAATGCATTCCCCACTGCTCCCGTGTGGAGAGCAGAGGACAAAGTCAGTTCTCATTCGACAGTGCGGGTTCTGTGGATGGAATTCAGGCCATCCAGTTTGCTGCAAGTGCCTTGATACAATACAGCTATATTGCCATCCCAGAACCATTTTAATACAAAGTTCCAGATTTGGTTAAGTGGAAAATATCTCACAGATGTAAAGTCATTGTCTACATAGACATATAATTATATAGATGTACACATATCGGGCCCCTAAGCAACTAGGACTAAATGAATATATCGGGCAGATTTTGAAAAGAGCAATGTTGTACCTATAAAATACAAACTTTACTTTTTACTAAACAGTGACAACTTTTGAGGGAGCTTTAGGAAGCGGGCAGGAAAAGTGGGCTCTCAGTAGTGGCTTTGGAAAGGTGCAGATGACGGTCACATGCACCTTATAATTGGAGCTTCTTAAATGCCAAAGCACATTTAGAACTTCAGAAGCAAAACCACTCTGGTTGAGGGGCGATTTAAGACTCGCAGCCCCTGGTTTCCAGAACAGAGAAAAGCTCCTGGAAAATGGGTCTGAAGCCCCATCCTCTCCCTTCTCAGGTCACCTGGCGGCCCAGAAGGTCTAGGGTTCCTGACCCTGGACAGTGGCTTCGAGAAGGGCCTTACAAGTGCTTCTTACTTGTGTGCATTTATGTGTATGGCACTTTCTAGAAGGGTGATTGTTCGAATGGATTTCCAAAGCCATTTACAAAACCAAAGCTCAATAGGTGAATGCCATTATCAACAGGAGTATCCTAATGAGCTCTCCAGAGCGCAGCACACAGATAAAAGGCAGAAATATTTTAAGTTAAAACTCAAGAATAATAGTTTAATCCTCCCGTGTGTGTGTGTGTGTGTGTGTGTGTGTGTGTGTATGCGTGTGTGCGCGTGCTCAGGAGAACAGATGGAGGCTACAGGATAACCTTGGGTATCTTTCCCTTACCCCTCCTCACCTTGTTTTTGTGTGTCAAGGTCTCTCATGAACCTGTAGCTCACTGATTTAGCAACACTGGCTGGCAAATAACTCTACAGATAACTACACATCTCCAGCACTGGCGTTTAAAGACATGCACATCTGGTCTTACATGTGGTGCTGGGGATCTGAAATCAGGTCCTCATGCTTATGTGGCAGACACTTTAGAGCCTGAGTCATCTAATCCAGGTGCCAATCTTTTTTTTTTTTTTTTTTTTTTTGGTGGTGATTTCCCAAAGTCTTTGAAAAACCAAGCCAAAATGTAGCCTAGAGAATACAAGCAGAATGAACTATAATGTTCACCCCTCGGTCCAAAGTTTCTAATTACTGTTGACAGATTAACACCCAATCACAGCCTGAAATGCAACCCCACATTAATAATGGCATTCTCTGAGCTAACTGAAATGTGCCATGGGACAAACTGCTTCTGCAAGGCCAGTCACCTGATGTGGTGATGGAGACTCAGAAGCCTGTGGAGGCGCTTTGGTTTAGGTGCTGGGGTTTCTCTGAACTTGAGGCAACACTATACCATGAAGCGTTATTATTGAGAAGTGGTCAGAAAAATTTCCAGCCATATACAGCCAGCTCCTTGTCAATTTCTTACTCCCTGGCTGATACAGTAGTGAAAGGCTTCAATGCAGCGAGTTACATGGTTGGCTCCACCCACAAAGGGGTGTGTATATTATAAGCTTTACAAAGTTAGGGTGTGAGGTCATCTGTGTTTGTAAGACAGAGGTCTCAAGCTCAGTGTCCAGACTGTGGTTGCGGATAACTCACCCGTGAGGGAATCAGACTGGTAAGGCTGCGTACAAGTTCCACACTTGAGGCATTTATTTGTACTCAGAGTCCCCTCTGGTTTGGTTGTGTTTGCATAGAGCAAGCAACCCACCTTGAGGTCATAGAGGAGCTGGAAGCTGCTGGGGGCCTGTGAAGCTCTCTGGACAGCCTGAGCCAGGGCTAAGGCCCCCTGGCCCCCTTCTGCCCAATGGGTGCACTTGACAGCATCAAAAGCCCCATGTTCTCTGGAGAGGCGGCCGATGAGGTCCAGCTCAGCATCTGTATCTGTCCTGTACAGGAGGGCTTCATGTTAAAGAATGGAAGGTGGCTGGGAGGGGAGAGTATGTCTCGCTTATGCCACTAACGGCCACGAGGACTGCAGCCTGAGAAATGGACACCACTCAGTCCTGCCTGCTTTTAAGCTCAGCTCTATGACCTTTGGCCAGCTACTTTATCTGTACTTATTTGGCTCCTACAAGGAAAAAATGGAAAGAATCACAGTGCTGCCCAGGGATGGATGTTATGAGGCTTAGACAGGAATATGTTTAAAGTATGTGGAACAATCCCACCACACCACTGGGAATCAGTAAATACTAGTTTTAAAAATTGCTGCTTCCCATTGCGCTGCGGTGAGGGCATTATTGCAAAACCCTAAACAGTGCTAAAGTGCCAAACAACCCACACAGCTCGTTCACGAACACTGCTAGCTCAATGCATTCAACTCTCTCAACATAGCGTCCCACCTGACCCAGAGAAATAAAGACATTCTGCAGGCTGTACTCTTCTGTAAGCACAAAAGGCCTGGGAACAACCAAAAAGAACATTTCTTGTCACGCCTGTGTATTCTTCCTGTTGCTCAGTAGAGAAGAGGGTCCTCAGGAGCAATTTTGACTTTGGACCTCAGTGGTGGGGTAGCTAACTGTGTGTCTGCTGTGACACACATGGTGCCTGTCATATCACAAGCAGTAACAACAGCAGTAGGCGAAGAACTAAATGGAGCTAAAAGCAGCACTGCACTGCTACAGGAGCTAATTTCTGGCATTTTCTACATTCCTTTCTCTATATTTTGCACTTACTTGAATGCGTTCAAGGCCACGACGACAGGCACTCCAAACATTCTAGCATTTTCTATTTGTTTCCTCAAGTTACTGAAGCCCTTTTCAACCAGGTCTAGGTCCTGTAAAACAATAGCAAATTGCCTGTAAGGTCAAAGCAAGCTGACCGGAAAAACAGTTGCTGCCTCTGGTTAAGACAGAGACTGTCCCTAGGGCATGGCAGGCACACCTGTAATCCCAGCATTCAGCAGGCTGAGGCTGGAGAAGTTGAGATTAGCCTGGGTACACAGTGAATCCTTGTCTCAAATAAATAGATAAGATAAAAATAAAACAGGGAGGTGTGTCTTTGAGCTGGCAGAAGGGCAAGAAGGCAGTGGGCAACCAGGAGGACCAGCGATGCACTTCCCACCTGCTGCTGGTGGAGGAAGGAAAAGCCACTCCTGTCTACAGCACTGGACTGAAGCTGCGCTGCCTCCCTACACCTTGAAAACTTGCAATGGCCTCTCTGTTCTTTGAAGGGGATGAGTTTGGTGCCTCTATCTAAATGATATTCACAGCTTGTGTGTTTACACAGCAGATTAACTCCCAAGGTGCACAACAAAATGACTCTTCTCAGTGGGAGCCATTTGATCAGCACAGGACCCACCAGCCATAAATACTGTCAAGTAATACGTCCGTGAAGTTTGCGAGGATTTAATGAACTCATCCATGAGCCTTCCCTAGGCTAATAAAATATGAAAATACTATTTGGACAACCCTCGGACTGGGCAGGACTGATAACTCAATGGTTAAGTGTATACTTCCTGTTCTTCCACAGGAAATGAGTTTGGATCCAGTACCTAAGTCAGGTAACTCCCAAGAGCCTGTAACTTCAGCTCCACGGCTCTCCTTCTCTGGTCTCTTCAGGCACCCACTTACACCACACCACATCCACATACTTGCACACAAAGACATTTGAATAAAAATAAGCATAAAAGAAAAGTTGAGGCTGGAGAGAGGCACTGGCTGTTCTTACAGGGGCCCTAAAACAGCCGCCTATTATCCCAGTTCCAGGAGATCTGATGTCCTCTTCTGCCTGAGGGAGCCAGACATGTGTACGGTACACATGCATACATGTAGGCACTTCCCACATACACAGAAAAAACAGAGGTTAAAAAAAAAAACCACCATAAAATGATTATCAGAGGCTGAGGCTATAGCCTCAGTTGGCAGAGAGCTTGCTTAGCATGCATGAAGCCCTAAGTTCGACCCTCAGCACATGAGCTGCCTGTGGTGGCACACGTCCATGACCCTAGCACCTGACAACATGAAGCAAGGGAGGACCAAAGATACAGAAGCAGGCAAATCATTCCTACACATAAATCAATCTTGAAAGTAAGAGTTTTCTGGGCAGTGTACTGATATTCTCATATGCCACGCCCTGCAAGTATCCCCACAAAAACTATAAAATCTAAAATTTAAAGGGAAGTAATGAAAGAAACTAGCAGAAATATTACTTATTTAATTCAACCCCCCCCCCCTTTTTTTTTTTGTTTTTGAGACAGGGTTTCTCTGTATAGCCCTGGCTGTCCTGGAACTCACTCTGTAGACCAGGCTGGCCTCGAACTCAGAAATCCACCTGCCTCTGCCTCCCAAGTGCTGGGATTAAAGGCGTGTGCCACCACTGCCGGGCTCAAAAACCTTTTCTTTCTTTCTTTCTTTCTTTCTTTCTTTCTTTCTTTCTTTCTTTCTTTCTTTCTTTCTTTCTTTCTTTCTTTCTGTCTTTCTCTCTCTCTCTCTCTCTCTCTCTCTCTCTCTCTCTCTCTCTCTCTCTCTCTCTCTCTTTCTTTCTTTCTTATGTGCATTGGTGTGTTGCATGTCTTTGTGTGTAAGGTCGTCAGATCCCCTGGAACCAGAGTTACAGAGAGTTGTGAGTTCCTATGTGGGTGCTGGGAAATGAACTCAGGTCCTGTGTTGAAGAGCAGCCACTGCTCTTAACCACTGAGCCATCTTTCCAAACCCTATTTATTTAATTCTTAAAAAAATAAAAGTTTTTTTTAAAATATAATTATTTTGTGTGCATAGGTTTTGCCTGCATGTCTGTGCACCATGTATATGCAGTGTCCCTGGAAGCCAGAGAGGGCTAGATCCTCTCTGGAACTGGAGTTACAGATGGTTGTGACCCACTATGTGGGTACCTGGAATCGAATCCAGATCCTCTGAAGAGAAGCCAGTGCTCTTACCTACTGAGCCACAGCTCCAGGCCCTGACTTACTTATTCCTTGACAGGATCTTATTATATTTTCTGGGCTCTTATGATTCTCCTTCCACATCCTCTTAAATATGGGGATTATAGGAGTGTGCTACCATTCTTGTCTTGAAACATACCTTAAAGATTTTTTTCTTTTAGTTTTTGTTTTTTCACTATGTAGCTCTGGCGGTCCTGAAACTCACTATGTAGATCAGACTGGCTGTGAACTCACAGAGATCTGCCTCCCAAGTGTTTGGATTAAAGGCATATGCCACCAAGCATAGCTACTTGTTATTTTCAAATTATATTTATTTTGTGTGTGTCCCCACTGTTGCTAGTACCATGTAGCAACACGTGGAGATCAAAGGTCAGTTTGCAGGGACTGGTCCTGTCCTTCCCCTAGGTATGTCCCCCAAATTTAACCATCTAGATATAGATGGATGGATGGATGGATGGGTACAGGGTCTCCTGCTGCCCAGACCCACCTCAGACTTGCTATATAGTCAAACATTTTGATTCTACTCCTTCCACTTTCCAAGTGTGCCGACACTGACACTTGTGCACTCACTTGGCTGGCCTTGTGCAGTAGTAGGATTAAACCCAAAGCTTCGTGCATGCTTGACAATCATACTACCAACTAGGCTACTTCCCCAGCCAAGAGAATACGTACCAAATGTTAAAGGAAACCCATTTTAAAAAATATTCTTATAGTGTCTAATTTTCTTTTTTGTAAAGAAAGGACATACCATTTAAAATGCTAAGGTTTTTGGGTAGCATGCATGAGATCCATTCAGTGCTGGGTCTGATCCCAGCACTAAATTAAAAAAAAAAGTAACTGCAACTTCAAAGTATTAGTATTTTTGGTCAGGTGTAGTGGCACCACCTTTAATCCCAGCACTCAGGAGGAAGAGGGTATGTATCTGTGAGTTCAAGGCCAGCCTGGGCTACAGAGTGAGTTTCAGATTAGCCAGAGCTATAAAGTGAGACAGTGTCTCAAAAAAATCCAATAAATAAATAAATAAAAACGTAGTTGTCTTCATAGCAACATGCTGGCTTATGAGGAAAACCTAGCAGTGTGACTTGGTGTTTAGCTGCCTAAAACAGCAGGAATGGTAGGGAGGCTAACGTCAGAAACCAAGCAGCTTGTGACTCCCCCCTAACTGTAATCTGAGATCAAGATTAATCTGATGGTCTAAAGCACGCTCTTGTTTTTACTTCTAGTCACATAAAAAAACAATTAATACACAAGGCCAACTGAGAACAGTTTTAAATAAGCCGAATTTCTTAAATGAAGACACCAGCTGGGCCAGTTCGGGGCAGTCACTGTAATTAGACACAGGAAAGGCTGTGGGGTAGCAGGAGGGCCAGAGCTGTGAATTCCCCTCCTACGCCTGAACCACACAGATGACCATAAAAGGCAAATCACAGCTCAGAAGACAGGCAGACTCAAGGCACCAACCATCTTTTTTTCCAGTCAATTTTGCAAACTTCATCTGGAGGCCGTACACTGACCCTGCACCCCTGATAATGTAAGAGCCTCCAGAAGGACAGGGAAATCGAATCAACGGTGACAGAAGCTGACCCCGAATCTTATCCAAAGGCCCATCGGTTATGTAATCACTCACAGTGGCCCTAGGGATGCTTCTCTGATGGTAAATGAGATCAGTATGAAGACCAAATTCATTTACAGAAGATGTGCGAGCTCCAACCGTAGCCAGGACATTTCCTGGCTCTCAGGTCTTTAATTTGGGTTTGGGTTTGCAGAGAGAAAGGTTATTTCTAAAGCTCTCTTCTTGCTTGATTTAAATGACATTTAGGACTTCTGCGTGATAGTCTAGGGCAGGGCTTCTTAACTCCAGCACTACTGTCATTTTTGTTACTGGGGTGGGGGTGCCCTACACACCCCAGCTGTTTAACAGCCATCCCTGTCTTCTACCTATCAGATGCCAGTAACACTTCTGGTAGGTGTAACAAGCGGAAATGACTCTCTCTAGCTGGGTATGGGGTGCACGACTCTAATCCTAGCCTTGGAGTTCAAGGCCAGCCTAGACTGCAGAACAAGACCCCTATCCCTAACAAATAACAACAAAAGCCTTCCAGATAAAGCCTTGTTCACTGGAAGCAAACTGCCCATGACTAGTCTAGAGCAATGTCTTTCCATTATCTTCCGTGAGCCAAATTTACTCACTGCTACTTCCTTAATGTGATTTCCAGTACATGTAGGGTTTGTCCTCCAGCACCCCCAAGGACCTGCCCTGCCCCCTTTGTCTTCCAGATTAAGACTTGCTGATTTGGGGTGTGGTTTCCTAGGACAACAGATCAGAAATAATGGTAGTTACCTCTTCTGTGTAAGCCTTGGGAAGAGGCAGTCCAGCGGTGACCTGGAAGAAAGGAAAGAAAGTCAGGTGTGTTTCCTACTTACTGTTGGAGCTAAAGTGGCGCTTAGTGCAGTGTGACAGGCAGGTGGCTGCACGCTCCAGAGAATAAAGGGCAGCAGTGTAAAGCTGTTTCCTGCCCAACAGACTTGGAGATGAGTCCATTGAGCAGTGGGCAGTCAGGTGGTTCTTTGTGAAGTGAGATTAAGGAGGGCAGATGGACGAAGAACAAGGTAGACAGAAATATGCTTGTGGCAAACACTGATCCCAGTGAATGAAGCACACACCAGTGAAATGGAAGGAAGGGTGAGTGTGAGGGAAAAAGACAGCGACCAGCCCTAAGTCACTGTGGATGTCTAAGGTCAGGCCTGTAAGGAGCATGGCCGCTCAGGTCTAGGCAGGAGGGTGGGGGCTGAGCTGTGATGTCGGAACAATGAAGACGGGGAAACCAAGAGTGGGTGTGTGCCTGGACCCCCTAGTACTCAGAAGCAGGAGAATCACTACAAACTCCTCAATATAGCAGTTGGAGGCCAGCCTGAGCCCAAGAAAAGGGGTTGGGAGCATAATGGCTAGACTTCCTTCCTCTGAGGTAGGTATTCGAACTCTAAAGCAGTTAGCTCATTGTGTCTCTAGGAGGAAGGGCCTGGGTCCTGATCTGGGAAGCTGGCTCAACCCTACTGTATGGTACATGCAAAAGGCTCAAGGTTGACCCTGTGCTCACTGCAGACAACACAGTGATTAAAAAGCCTCTAGCTGGACCTTCTACTCTTCAGGAAGACTGAGGTCTGCACGTCCAGTCTATGGTGTTGTGACTCTTGAGGCCCATGTAGAAGATACACAGGAAGCAGAGACCTTCCACATAGCTTCCCACAGGTCTGGTTCCGGGACAGCGCTGGATGGGCAAAGCCTCCTTTCAGGACTGCCAGGGTGGGGCTCAGACTCCCAGGCAGGTCCAACCTTTTGACTTTGCAACATAATATTGTCACCTACACAGTTCACACTCAAGAACTGCACAATCGAGTTACCAAAAACAAACAAAAAACCCCAAACCAAAAACTAAACAACAACAACAACAAAAACCCCAAACCTCTTCCCTCAAGGGTTCAATGTTTTTAGTGCATTTAAGGCTTCATGGACTTTACTCATAGCAGCCATTGGTCGAGCTATGGAGTGAGGATGCTGACTAAAGTGTATTTGAGACAGGAATTCGGGGTAGGATCAGACGAACACAGCCCACCTAGCATTCCTAGCAGAAAGGGGTGTCCTAGGTTGGGAAAGTCTAGTCAGGGGCAACTCTGCTAAGGGCTGCCAGGGTAATGGTGTGGGTTAGGAAAGAGATCACAGTGGTCAGGGGGTCCAAGGCCAAAACTACTTCCCTAATAGAGCCTTCACTTTCTCACTGAGTGGACTACGATCTCTCCAAAGGTTACGTGCAGAAGAGAATCCACCGTTTCTAGTGAACCAGATATAGAAGAGACAGGAAGAGTGGACAGTGCTTATATTTTGTTTCAGAAAATATAGTAGTTTTTCATTTAAAGTGCCTTTTATGTCAACATATAACTTAGCTCTAATTTCAAATATATTAAATATTAATAGCTATAACATACATAAATAAAAGCTTTTTTAGGTCTTTAACAATTTTGAAGTGTACAAAGAAGTTCTAATGGCCTGGTAGTAAAATTTTGTCAGGTGCATGCAAAGCTGCAGGCTTACTCCCCAGTGTAACACCCCCTGCCCCTAGACAGTGAAATATTTGTCAGGCATGTGCAAAGCTGTGGGTTCAAGCCCCAGTGTAACCCTGGGATAGTTTAAATAGGTACAAGCCTTCCTTCACAGACGAATGTGTTTAAATACTTGACATAGTGAGTGGCACTGTTAGGAGGTGTGGCCCTGTTGGAGGAAGTGTGCCACTGTGGGCTTTGAGGTCATTCATGGTCAAGCTACACCCACTGTGACAGTCTTCGTCTGCTGCCTGTGGATCAAGTTGTAGAACTTTCAGCTCCTTTTCCAGCCTCATGTCTGTCTGCATGCCACTGTGTCCCACCATGGTGATAACAGACTAAACCTCTGAAACTGTAAGCCAGGCCCAATCAAATGTTTTTCTTTATAAGAGTTGCTGTGGTCATGGTGTCTCTCTCTTCACAGCCATAAAACCCAAACTAAGACAGCCCCTCCATCCTGAAAACAAAGAAAAAAAATCCAAAAACACTCAGGAATCGCTATATAAGAAAGAACAAATGTGTGCCACCACACCAAGAAATAAGGACTCATTTCTATAACAAGAGAGGTCTTGTTCCTAAGTTACAATACCAAGCCTAAAGGACAGAAGTTTAATACTCTAATGGACAGTATAAGCAACCTTACATGCTGATCTAAGAAAAGATGTGAAGCCCGGTGTGCTACTACTACAGTTAATCCCAGCACTTAGGAGGCAGAGGCAGAAGGTGGAGTGAGGCTAGCCTGGTCTACACAGTGAGTTCTAGGACAGCCAGGGATACACAGAGAAACCCTGTCTCAAAAGACAAGCAAGCAAACAAAGAAGAGATGGGAAAACACTAAAGGTGTAATTTCTAAGCAACAGCGTTCAGGAGAACACACCAAGTGCAGGTTGGAGCTGCTCCTGAGCGAACCTGCCCTTTGCCTGTACCAGCCAGAGGGCCTGTCTTCTTCATGGCCTTTGGCAGCTCCAACAACTTACTGCAGGCTTTCAGATCCCTGTCAGCCAGGACTGCTACTCATAAGCTGACTTCTGCTTCAGCTCAGTGCTTGGCTGGCTGGCTGCCAGCATCAATATTAAGAAGGAAAATTGGATTTGGATTTATAAATAACTGGTTGACACTTTTTTTTTTATATCAGTAGGGACAAGCACAAGCTCTCAGAGGGGGTTAGATAGGCAGTCATAAAGACAGTTTGGGTCTCCTCAAAATGCCGCAAGGGGATCTGTCCCTGAGGGTGATGTGGCCTGTATATGGCCACCCCTGGCTTTTGGCACCCTGTTCAGCATGAGGATAAATAAGAGCAGTGAAATGCAGGCCGACCCAGAGACAAGTCATGACATTTCCTTTAAGCATCTGGAGCATTCCTGATAGCCATTCTCGCAGTCCCTGGTCCTCACCGTGGGGCCACCCCCGTGCATCTTAAGAGCCCTGACGGTGGCAACGAGAACCACCACGTGCGGCTGGAGACCAGAATACCGGCACTTGATGTTGAAGAACTTTTCCATTCCTATGTCTGCTCCGAATCCTGCTTCCGTCACTGCAAGGAAGAGGAGCAACTGTAAAATGGCCACGGCCACTCTGATGGAAGGTAAACACACGGCCGGCCACTGAGGAGGCATGAGAACTCACCAACGAAGCCCTCAGGGCCAACCAACTTGAGTGCAATCCGGTCTGCAATGATGGAGGAATTCCCATGTGCAATGTTGGCGAAAGGTCCAGCATGGACAAACACTGGTGTGCCCTGTGGAGACCATGACATCATAAGCAAACACCAACCTGGCTTCACAATGGGGTCACATGAGCCAAAGGGCTAGGATTTAGCTGGAATTTGGAAAGAAAAAAAAAAAAAAGACTTCTGGGAGGAAAAACTCCAAAACCACCACCCCTTTCCATGGCGGTGCTGGGAATCGAATGCAGGGCCTTTTGCACAGCAGGTAAATGCCCTGCCACTGACCTACACCTCCAGCCCCAATGGCATCTACTTTATATCAGCAACACCCGCACCCCAACTACAGTAAGAAGGAAAGTAAGGAAAGAGAAGAGCAGTAGAAAAGGTTTCCATGGGATGGCAAGATGGCTCACTGGATAAAGGAGATTGCCTTGCAAGCTTGGAGACCTGAGTTCAAATCCCAAAGCCCAAGTAAAAGTGCCAGGAGAAAACTGATTCCACGAAGTTGTCCTCTGACTTCTACATGCATGCTGTGGCACACACAGTGTTCCCATACAAAACTGACTTTGGAGAATCTTTCAAAACAGGTGCCTGATTTTGCAAGGAAAGCTTGCTTATAATTTCTTGGTTCCGAACTCTGGACCCGGGAGTTACCCAGCTCACCTCTAAGGTCTGCATGAGATTGGGCTTGATTGCATCCTTCATCAGCACTGTCAGCGCCCCACTCACACCCTGCAAGACAAGCCCACGAAGCATCGACTCGTGCTAGCAGGAATCCAATCTCCTGAAACCCAAATTCAGCACTCCGGGGCTTCTCATTCATTTTAACCATCTTGGAGCAATTAGTGCTTATACCTAATCTCAGCCATTCATCTTTATTTCTTATTTTTCCTGGCTGTACTAGGAAGCCACCAGTTATCTTAGCAGGGAGAGGAAGCAGAAGGAAAATGGCTTTCGCATACAATTTTCTGAAAAAGCATGAGGCGCTGGAAACAAGTCCCTCATCAAGCGCTGCTGGCTGCTGTGGGGAATCCATTTAGACCAGTTTAGAGGAGATCTGGTCCTTCCAACAGCAGTGAGTTATTTATAACCTTGGTATCTGAGCAGAAGTGATATATAAATCAAATTCAATGTATGTTTCCCAAAGCGGAAGCCAGAATACTAGCCAGAAGTCTAATTTCAACTCCTAAATCCAACTCCCCCTTTTAAGGCATCTAATCATTGCCAAATAAAGCCAGTGGTGAAGTAAAGTCAAGCAACGGTTCTCATTTATATTCAACCTTAATGTGGTTCTAAATTTAAGGTCTGGGTGTTAAAATTTAAAACACATATTAACTGTGAAAACAAAGTTAATATTTTCCTCCCCTTTTCTAAATTTGCCTGCCATCACACGAGCTGTACTGGTGTGTTGATACAAACAGTCCTTTACATTTTTGATCTAAAGCAGGTGTAGTGCCACACGCTCATGATCCATTGGTTCTCAACCTCAACATTATGACCCCTTGGCAAACCTCAAGCTCTAAAAAATATATTATGATTCATAACAGTAACAAAATTACAGTTATAAAGTAACAACAAAAATAATTTTATGGTTGGGGGTCACCACAATGAAAGCAACTGTATCAAAGGGCTGCAGCATCAGGAAGAACCATTATTATAATCCCAGGACTCGGGGGGGGGGTGCTAAACTAGGATTGCTATTGATTTGGGAATAGCCTGGGCTACATGGGCATAGTGGCAGACAATTTTAATCTCAGCACTTGGGAGGCAGAGGCAGGTGGAACTCTGTGAGGTTCAGGCCAGCCTAGTATACATACATACATACATACATACATACATACATACATACAAAGCATTCCAGGATAGCCAGACATACATAGAGAGACCCTGTCTAAAGAAACAACAACAAAACACCAAACAAACAAAACAGAAAGAGACTCAACTAGAAGTCTATTGGCTAAACTGGCTAATAAGTCCTTTCAAAACAAGTGTCATGGGGAGGCACCCAGGATGACAGCAAACACTTGGACTCTGGTGGTATTCATACAAACTGTGGTCAGGGCTTGCTCAGGAAGATACTTGCAGGAAGAAGGCGTCATTCAAAGTCACCTGGCACCTGTGGCCCATTACAAGAGCCAACACCACTACCATCATTCTCTATGAAGAACTTTTAAAAATATATAAATTTCATAATTTTTGCAATGAGCAAAATTGGTCAATGAGTTAACTGCAACATTTTAAGTAGAGCATAATTTCTGGTTTTAACAATCACTGAAAGACCCCGGGATGCTACACTGCCTGTCGCTTACCAGGTCTTCGCAGCTGATAGGCTCCCCTTTCTTACTGGTTGCCACCACCATTTTGCCCAGTCTCTCTCTCATGTCTTCCAGAGAACTAGTGAGAGCCAGGACTGCCATGATTTCACTGGCCACAGAGATATCAAACTGGGCCTGTGGGCAAAGAGATAAAGAAGATCTTTTGTGTCAAACCAGAAGGATGAATTATAGGAGGCATCTCTTTTGGCTTAGATAAATAGCTAACAAGGATGGAATAGAAATAACTAAGTAATCTCCCAACAGTTGAAATTTATAATTGTTCAGAGGCCTTGAATAAGCATTTTGAAAAAGTCAGTGTTCTCGGAGCTGGAACACTGGGACAGAGTACTTGCCCAGCACGCACAAAGCACCGGGTTTGATACCCAGCACCTCATAAAACATAAAATCGTGGTAGTACACGCTTATAATCCCAGCTCGTGGAGGAGCGGAGTTCAGAGTCATTCTCAGCTATAATAAGTCTGAGACCACTCCGAGCTACATAAGACCACCCTGAAAAATAAAAAGCTGGATAGCACGACCAGTAAGCTATAATTTTATCCCTGTGAAAGCAGCTTGGAATATTGGTTACAGTTTCCCTAACACAAAGGGGACAAAACAGGGATTCTTACCCTGAGGATATATACCGTCAAATGGCCACAGAAGAGAAATGATTTTAATTAACTTATATGCAAGAATATTCACTTGGGGTTCTCCACCTCCAGGAGAGAATGCTGGGGGAAAACCACACAGGTGACACATGGATTTATTGCACAAGCTGTCAGGAGTGCTCCCTGCCAAACCCACTCACTTCCATTTTAAAAGGGAGAAGGCAGAACACCACCTGCCGGTGTGGTCGGAGGGGGGGCGATGGAGGGGGGTGGAGGCAGCGAGAGCTAGTTCCCATGGAGCAGTTACTGGAGAAGAACAGTTACCGTGCGTGTGTGGCCTTTCTCTGTTGGAGACTGTCCAATTGTGATCTTCCTCAGGAATCTATCGTTGGTGTCCAGCACTATGGTGGAAAGGGAGGGAAGGAACAGATTTTAAGAAAAGGTACACGAATAAAAGAATGGGGATATAGTTCCGTGGTAGGTCAGTCTAGTAAAGGGAGGAAAGGAAAAAGGGAGGGAGGGAGGGAGAGAGAGAGAGAGAGAGAGGGAGAGAGAGAGAGAGAGGGAGAGACACTAGGGTAGATAGCATACACCTAGAACACCAGTACTCTGATGGCTGAGGCAAAGCAATAACAAATTGAAGGCTTTCCTAGGCTAGGGAGCGTGACTCTGTCTCAAAAGTAAACATAATCCCATAAAGACGCAGGCACCATAGAGCTAAAGGGAGGAGCAGAGTTTAGTGCGTGTGCGCACATGTCGGTGAGTGTGTGTGTTGTTTCAGAGACAAGGTCTCTATTATGAAGCTCTGGCTGCACTGGAATTTACTATGTAGACCATACTGGTCTCAAACTTACAGAGATCCCCCTGCCTCTGCTTCCTGAATGTTGAGATTTAAGGCATGCATTATCATATCCACTTTAACAGCAGAGTTTTAAAACAACAAATCTAGCCTAACAGTAGTTTATTAATACTTGACTTCAAAATGGACTCCAAAGCTAGAATATGGTGTAAGAGACACGGTCACACACCAGAAATGCGAACGGATGGCGCTTAAAGCAAAAGGAATGTGGAGTGGTTAAGCTTCGTTCCTTCTAAAGAAATCAAACACTCATGAAATCTGGACTCTACTTCATGAAAAAGCTGAGGTGTGTATTGTTCTGTGCGTGACTCACTGACCTTACACCCACACAAGAGCCATCCACTCAGACCAAGTGCAAATGCCTGCGAAGCACTCCAGGTCTCGGGCCTGGTCTCTCCTTAGCACATTCTCTGGTGGTGAGATACCCACTTGTATAACCTCAGGTAACCTGGACAGATCGACCACCAGCTGGCCCAAATCTCACTTCCCGGGACTCACTTGCTACCCCTCACGGTTTAGTGGACTCCTACTTTTTCTTTCCCTATCGCCATGAGTTCATAGAACCAGGTTCCTAGAGTCCTTGGAATGTTAAAGAGACAGAGCCTCAGGAGGGGTATGTTCACCAGCAAGGACAAGTGATCGGATGGACGTGACCGTCACCCCCACCCAGAGAAACTGACCCCCAATGCCCTACGGAATAGAGCTGAGGTTGAAGACCTATAAAAAAACCACCATCACCCCCATTGCTTATTAGTGGTAGCATAGTTAGCGGTATAAAACAACGAGTTTCCAAGCTGGTCAACACATGAAGGCTCAGGGAGGCTAATATATACAGAGCGTGTGTAAGTCTCCAGCAGGCTCTTCCTTAATTGTTTCCTTTGTAGCAAACCAATAAACATCAGGAAAGGGAAAGTAGCCAGATGTGGTACTTCATGCAAGGCTGAGAATCAAGAGTTCAAGATCAGTGAAGGCTACATAGTAAGATACACTCTACACGAGACACCCTCCCCAAACACACACATACACACGCTAAAGGAAATGATTAAACAATGCATTAATTCTCATAACAAATGGTGCGCTTCCTTCTTCTAAAAACAGTGCAGTAGGGTCTGGAGAGACGGCTCAGGGTTGAGCACACTCATTGCACTTGCAGTTTCTGGCAGCCACAAGGCAGCTCACAACCATTCATAGGAACTCCAGTTCCAGGGGATCACATGCTCTTTCCCAGTCTCCTTGGGCACCAGGCATGGATATGTACTTATACATGTGTGTAAGAAAACACCCATATGCACAATTAATTCATTGATTAATTAATTAATAATTAATTAAAGAAATTAAAATGGGGCCTGCAGAGATGGATCAATGGTTAATAGCACTGGCTGCTCTTCCAGAGGACCCAGGTTCAATTCCCAGCACCCACATGGCAGCTCACAACTGTCTGTAATTCCAGTTCTGGGGTATCTGATGCCCTCTTCTAGTTTCTGTAGACACTACATACACATGTTAAATAGACATAGATGAAGGCAACCATACACATAGAATTTTTTTAAAAATCTAAAAAAAATGTTTTAAAAGGATGGTATATTGGTGGTCCACAGCTGTAATTCAGCATTTGAGAGGTGGAGGCAGGAAGGCCTTGTTCAAATTCAACCTCAGCTACATAGAGAACCCAAGGCCAGCCTGGGCTACATGATCAAAACAAACAGCAAAAACTCCAAATGCACTCCTGTTTGCTGATTATAGGTGTGATTTTACCATGCTGCTTCAAGCCCTGTGGCTTCGACAGGATTATTAACAGTTGCTGTACCAATAAAAACAAGAAGAAAGTTGGTAAGTTGGCTTCTGGTGCATTCTGCATGGCTTGATGGAAATCTCTTCTCTGCTGTGATACAAAGGAGATGGATAGAAAATAAAATCCGGAGCTATGCCAATTGTACACAGAGAAAAGCAGCATATGGCCGTGAAGTCAGGCAAACGTGTAAAGGCCGAAGGCTGGCGAGTGTGTGTTTCAAGAGGAGTTAATAAAACGAGGAATGATTAGTAGGATAAAGAGATATATGAGAAATCAAGTCACCGGTGCCAGAGAGTTCTCAGAATAAAAGGCACACATGATTCAAGTGATTAGAC
This sequence comes from Uromys caudimaculatus, assembly GCA_028551405.1. Classification (NCBI taxonomy): domain Eukaryota; kingdom Metazoa; phylum Chordata; class Mammalia; order Rodentia; family Muridae; genus Uromys; species Uromys caudimaculatus. The sequence continues at coordinate 80,782,828 of CM052705.1, read as the reverse complement.
ATCATTTTCCCACTTCATGACACCCAAACTTTCTGCATAAAATTGAAATTTAAGAAATGTTATTTTTGGTTCCTGCATGAACTTCCTTGAAACCCTCATTTCAATCAACACTGAACAGACATTCAGCCAACCCCACAAAGGGACGTCTACAATGCAGCTAAGGCCGACAAGCAAAGCAAGGGGTATCCTGGACAAGCATCCTGACCCAGGAGCATACTGGAGGTGGGAGAGATGTGGGGTTACCAAAGTACAGGGCTGGCAGCCTGTGCTGGGTACACACCTCTCTGCCACGTTATGGTTTCTGGATCAATATCCAGTCTTGCAAATCTGTTTATCTCATCATCTGTCAGCGTGGTGGGGTCAGTCTTCTCAATGCCTAGCCTCTGAAAAAAAAGGAAATTAAAACATAAAATAAGACAAGAACCAGCACTCGGGAGGCAAAGGAAGACAGATCTCTGAGTTTGAGGCAGTCTGGTCTACACGGTGTATTCCAAGACAGCCAGGGCTACACAGCCAGATCCTGTCTTACTTAACGAAACAAACTAAACAAAAATAAAAGCGAAACTAAAACAAGAGCATTCATTCATCCTTCCTTCCATTCCTCTGTTTCTTGATTATAGATGTGACATTCCCTGCTGCTTCAACTTCCCCCCCATGATGGACAGTACTTTGAACTGTAAACTAAAATAATTCCCTCACCCGAGCTCCCAAAGACAATACAGAGAAGCATACTTTTTTAAATTGACCTTTATCTTGCGATAGAGATACAAGGACAGTGAATGAATCCAGTCTGTGGCACGCCCTTGGAATGCCAGCATCTTAAATCCAGAAGGGAAAAGTATGACCTGACCCCCTGGCTAAGCCTGGAGGTTGTTTCCTGTTCCTACCTGTTATGTCTGCCTCTGTAACAGAGCTCCAGAGACGTCCCTCTACCCAGCCAAAAACAGCCCCAAACCAAGAACTATCACAATGCATTTCTGGATTCATTAAATATATTGAAATGAAAATCAATATGCGCAGCTTTAAAAACCAGACTGAGAAACCCAACTGAGGTCAAATTTTAGGAAAGGCAAAATTGAGCAGCAAATCAATTTTAAAAAATTAATTTAAACTCTTTTACATGTTTTTCTGTGGCTCAATACTTTTGCTGGCTTACTGTTCTAAAAAGATACAAGAAAGGTTTTAATTTTTCTCCTTACAGAAGTTAGGTACTTTAAAAATGTATTTAGTGTCTATAAGGGTCACTTCTCAGAATGGAATGTTATCAAACTCCCCTTTTCATTTTTGGCAGACATGAGTCAAGAGTGGGCAAGACCCACTCTGTCTAGGGCCCTTTCCTCTCCTCTCCTCTGAGACAGGGTTTCTCTGTGTAGACCAGTGGAAACTCAGATCTGCCTGCCTCTGCCTCTAGAGAGCTGGGATTAAAGGTGTGCACCACCACTGCATGAGAGGTGAAAACCTCAGATGCCCCATGAGCCTAGAACTTGACACTGTTCAAAGAAACCCACAAACCGCTCAGTCACCCTGCTAACAACCTGCTGTTTGGAGGTGATGGTCAATCTCACCTGACAATTTGAGGAGGTCTAGAATCACCTAGAAGATAGGTCTCTGGGCATGCCCATGGGGAATTTATCATGATTAAGTTAGTGAAGGTTGAGAAGACCCGCACACCCACTGGAGGTGATATGCTTTGAGTTGTGACTCTGCATTGTACAAAAACCGAAAAAGTGAGCTGAGCAAACATCCTCTCTCTGCTTCTCCACTGAGGATACAATGTGACCAGCTGCCTTATGCTCTGTGCACAGCTGCCTGCTGTGACTTCTCCAACGTGATGGGCTGTAATTTCCTACAGTGAGCCAAAATAGAGCCTTCTCTCTTTAATTGCTTTTGTCTGGATTTTTTGTTTTATCATAGCAACAAGACGAGTAACAAAGGTAGTAACCCACTTCTGACTGAGCTCTCTGGTCAGACTATGAAAACTCTGTACCTGGGCGTGGTGGCACACACCTTCAGTCCCAGCATGTGGGAGGCAGAGGCAGGTGGCTCTCTGTGACTCTGAGGCCAGCCTGGTCTACATAGAGTTCCAGAACAGCCAGGGGTACACAGTGAGACACCACCTCAAACAGACACACACACCCACCCACCACCACCACCACCACCACCACCACCACCACCACCACCACCACCACCACCACCACCACCACGGAAGCAGTACGCAGAGAGTACCTGGGAGAGAGAGGAATAGGAGCCCAGGTTCTAGTTTGATCCCTGTAAAGGGAGCTGTAGCACCAGAGAGATCCCTTGACCTAATTTCCTTGAGTGAACTGTCCCCTTTCCCTTTTGACAAAAGGTCCCTTTATAAGGTAACAGGTCATCTGCTCCTCCCATGGTACCCCAGCACACCACAGAATATGGCCTTATCATGATGGAATCATACTTGATGTACCCAAAGCACAGGTTTCAGGGGAGGCATTAAAAAAAAAACAAAAACAAAAACAAAACAAGCTAAGGAACATCAAACTGCTTTAAAACTAGCTAGTACATTCTCAGTGAGCAACAAAAATCACAAACAAAAACCCGGATACAAAAATTAACAACAGGGCTGGAGAGATGATTCAGCAGTTAAGAGCACTGACTGCTCTTCCAAAGGTCCTGAGTTCAATTCCCAGCAACCACATGGTGGCTCACAACCATCTGTAATGGGTGCCCTCTTTTGGTGAGCTACAGTGTACTCATATGCATTAAATAAATAATAAATATTTACATAAAAAAACAAACAAAAGAACACCAAAAATTATCAACAGAGTTGTAAGTAGAGCAACATTTAAACAACATATCTGGGTAAAGGAATCTCCACAGTTACTCTTGCAGCATCAAAACACAGAGTTGCTCAGAGCAGGATATATGGCTTGGGGGTTAAAAACTCTTGCTGTTCTTTCAGAGGACCCAGGTTCAGGTTCCAGCACTCATATGGCAGCTCACAAATGTCTATAACTCCAGTTCAGGGGTCCAGACGCACTGTTCTGGCCTCCAAGGGCACAAGTCACAAACTAATGCATTAAATAAATATAAAAACCAAACAAACAAAACTCCACAAAATGTCAGGGTTTGGGGATCTAGCTCAGTAGGGGCTTAGTGAGCATGAAAGCCTGGGTGCACATGCTTTGTCTGATACCACAGGGAAAGATAGGTTGCAAAGAATTAAAAATAAACTGAACAGAACTGCTGATAAGCAGCACATACCATTCAGCGAGAAAGAGAGAGAGAGAGAGAGAGAGAGAGAGAGAGAGTGTGTGTGTGTGTATTTTCCCCCTTACTTCAATAGTTACACATAACTATCCCTATGCTATTCCTTTATAGTTACACCATCCCTTGACCCCTGACTCTTGGCATAGAGTAGTCTGATATTCTTTCTCACTGAAGATATCACATAAACGGAAGCACAGCCTATGACCTTTCGATACTCGCTTCTTTGATTAGACATAATGCCTTTGAGAGTCAACCAAGTTGCTGTGCCTATCAGCAGCTCATTTCTTTTTATTGCACAGATGCACTGCAATTTTGTTTAACCATTCATCCATTGAAGAACACTTAATATTTTTCTCACTTTGGGGAGATTATTAATAGAGTCATTAAAACATGCATGCACAGGTTTTTGTGTGAATGCCAATTTTCATTTTTCATGTAAAAAAATCAAAGAGGAATTATTAGCGTATGTGGTAAAACACGTGCTTGTTGACTGTATAGGTTTGAGCAGGCTATGCAGGACGTAAATGCACTTGCTCTGAGAGCCCAGTGAGCTGAGCTCGATTCCTCAAACCCAGGAAAAGCCAGATGTGGTGTGCACATCATAAGCCCAGCTCTCCTTCAAAAGATTGGAGGAGACAAGAGAATGATATTCTACATAGCAGCAGAAACCAGAGTGACCCTGACACAACCAATTAGACATTAAGAGCTGACTCCCAAAAGTTGTTCTCTAATCTCTACACAGAGCTGTGACCTACATGTGTCTACATTTAATATAAATATTTTGACATGGCTACATATATGCCATAGAAATGAAAATAAAACATAGAAATTACTAATACTCTGAGAAGAACATGTACCCAAGATTCTAGGGATTCAAACTCCAGAAGCTGCTCATCTCCACAATGGCGTCCTCAATCCCCACATTAAAAAGCCTCCGTCCTCTCTCTTCTTAGCTGAGGACTGCTTGTCAGCTCTATTTACTATAAGATCAATCACTTTATAAACATAAAGAAATGAGGGGAAACCCCTGACTTCAATCCTGTTATCTTTAATTAAATTTCTTATGGTATCAGCTATCAAGGAGGCAAAAGCTTACCCGTAACCTGCGGATTTGGATGTCAGAGAACTTTCTTACTCCATTTACTGAAGGTACCAGACGATTAAAGAGAGCCTTAAAGAAAGAGAAGAAAGGGGCTTTAAATGAGGGGGTCCTACTGTCACGGCACCTGCATGAGCACCCAGGGGACTAACATTAATTCAGGTACCTCCCCCTTACATGCACGCACACACGCATGCATGCGTGCGCTCTGCATCCTACCTTGTCTGTCTGGGTCAGCTCATGAAATATCCGAGCATCGATGGCAGCAGCCACGAGGTTATTGGCAGCAGTGATAGCGTGGATGTCACCAGTGAGGTGGAGATTAAACTACAAAAGAGCAGAAGCCATAGCAGTCTCTAGCAGCTCTGCCTTTCCCACCTCCAGCCTCCTGCGACCAATACAGTCTCTGCACTAACACCAGTGGATGCTGGCTGAAGTGCTGCTAGTGGACAGGCTCGCGAGTGGGCTTCTGTATGCCAAGCAAATGCTCGACACCCTCGGGAGCCTGAGGGAGGACTGCCACCAGTTCAAGACCAGCCTGAACTACACAGTGAATACTGAAGGAAAACAATGCCCAGCTATCTGGCCTTTGAAACAACTCCCAGGGAAGGAATTAGCAGTTTTCCATATAAGTGTGCAGAGAGCAGAGCACCCCCCGCCCCCCACTCAGTCCCCTGCCCCGCCAAGGTCAGAGGCTGCACAAGTGAGAGCATAGATGGTTGTTCCCCTCTGGGTCCCCACACTGCTCCTGGAGACCATGCAGCATGTGTTAGCTTGCTCAAAATGATTATTCCCCATCGAAAGGTAGAGCCTGAGTCCAAGCTGTTGTCTCAAGTCTACAAGTAAAGAGTTTTTTGTTTAATATATTGCTCCTGCCAAGAAACAAGTGGAGTGGCCACTAATCATAAAATAATAATAATAATAATAATAATAATAATAATAATAATAATAATAAAATCTCATCTCTGGAAGGGAAAATCTATCATACAGGGTAGGGTTCAGTCAAACCCTGGGCTACTTTACCTCTTCCATAGGAATGACCTGGGAATAGCCGCCTCCTGCAGCGCCACCTAGGGGACAGAGCAACAGCGGGGACTCAGGTTAACTTGTTTCTCTGTGAATTGGAATCCAAAGGCCAACAAACTCATTTTCATAACTACTAAGCAAATTGTTTGTTTACTCTCTCCAGTCACTCGGACAGATGTGAGCAGGTGTTTTCTAATTTGCTTTACCACACTGAAACACTTGATCATGTTCACGCTGAATAGGCTCTCAATTGAAATCGGAGTGCAAATGACAGAACCGCGCACACACACATACATACCTACTCATTATCTTTAGAAGCAGGTTCCCTGTGATTCCTAACATGTTAAAAACCCAGATGACAGCTACATAAAGGCAAGCCCATGTGATTTCCTACTCACAAAACTACACTAGCTTCCAGAAAAGGAATCTTGAAGGTGCACACCAAACAGAGACACCAGCTCTTCTAGACTAGAAGACAGGTATCAGAAAACAGCTGAACCATGAGGGGTCTCTCTGTGGCCCATGTGTCAACAAAAGGCCAGTCAGGACGTCCAGGATGCCATGACATCAGTAAGAAAAATGTCAGTGTGAAAGAACAGGCTTCATTTTTGTGAGGAAAACAATGCAAGGAGGAAGATTCAAGAGGAAAGAGAAATGGGTTCTCTCATGGGAATAGGGGACAAGGCTCCTGGAGTAAAGAGGAGGGTTATTACAACAAGTTCAGAGGCACAGGCTCAGGAGGCAGGATGACGGCAAACAGGCCAACCTGGGCTACAGGTGCACTCCAGGCCAGCCTGAAGCACCTGGGAAGACCTTGTCTCAAAGACAAAAGGAAGCTAACAAACAGAAGCAAGTCAGACCTGGCAGGAGGGAGAGGTGTGCCTGCTGAGAACAGTTCCATTAATTACCGGAACAAGCAGAACAGGATACCTCGTCAGCTAGCAAATGAAAACGCCGCCTCTAAAAACATTATAATTAATAAAAACAGTTTCAATTAAAAGAGTGTGCTTTGAAAGTAGAAGCAAAGCCGTCGAGGAAAACAGAGAGGAGCAATGGGAGGGGGTAACTGAGGACGCGGGTGTGGGGCTTTGGGGTGCGCGGTGCACGCGTGTGTGAAATCGTCATTATGTAGCATAGCACCACGTATATCAAAGCTGCACGGTGGAAGCTGGGACAAAAACAGAAGCATGCTTGAGTGTGTAGCTCGGTGGCAGTGTGTGCCTAGCACGTGTGATGGGCCTAATCTCAACCAATGTACGCAAAATAAATACATAAAGTCAATAAATAACCTGAAGGAAAAAAAAGCATCACTACAGAATCATTGTGACCGAAATTAGGAGTTAAATATGGTGATCCAGGGTCCTCACCGAATCAAAAGTGTTGTGTGTAGAGGCACAACAGGTATGCCGCGAGAGCTGCCGTGGTCTGAGTTATAATGGTTCTCAACCTACCTGAAGCTGGGACCCTTCAATACAGCTCATGTTGCGGTGACCCACAGTCATAAAATTTTTTGTTGCTGCTTCATAACTGTGATTTTGCTTCTTATGCATCATAATGTAAATACCTGATATTCGACCCTAAAGGGGTTGTGACCCACAGGTTGAGAACCGCTGCACTAGGGGCTGGTGAGAGAGCTAAGTGGGGGAAAGGTACACCCTGCCAAGCCTGACAACCCAAGTTTGATCGCTAGGACCCATATGGTGGAAGGAGAGAATAAACTTAACAGGTTGTCCTCTGACCTCCACACGCAGGCTGTGGCATGAACTAAGTCACTCACTCACTCACTAACACGCCAATTAACTAACAAGCTAAATAAATAAATGTGTGATGGAGCCTTTAACCAAATTACCAGTAAAGTCCCACTGCTGCTATCATAAACAGTGATGACATCTCATGGGAGGAGAGAATGACGTAAACACACAGTGCTTAGCACAGTACCTAGCAGAAAGCATTCACTGAAGAAGGCAAGCTCTTCTCATTCCAGACAGGGATCTGTGTGGCTGGACTACTTCAGTGTGAGCCTAGACCAGCAGCTATGGTTTCCTTTACTGTTCCTGTGACAATGGAGTGGATATGGGGATCAAATAAAGCCCTTTGAACTCCATTTTACACAGCCCAAGACTCCATGTGTATGTCAAAGTAAGAGACTTGGGGTAACGACAAAAGCCTTCCTCAAATGCACGCTGCAAATGTCTGAAGTAAATATTCCAGCTATCTAAACGAGCTAAAGCCCCCATAAGCACCAGTGGGTAAAGAAAAGAATCAGTCTGGGAAGACTAGAGGACAGGCAGGGGAGGCAGGTGCCTCTGGCCACAAGTACCTTTTATCCCAAAGGTGGGGCCTTGTGAAGGCTGTCGCACACACGCAAAAACATTCTGATGCAGGTGGGCACCGAGGGCTTGCACCAGCCCGATGGTGGTTGTACTTTTCCCTTCTCCCAGGGGCGTTGGAGTAATTCTTCAAGAAGAGAGCAAGAGACAATAGAATTAATGTCACTCGATCACAGTCTAGAGTAACTCCTAATCTAAATAATAAGAACAAAGGGCTGGCAAGATGGCTCAGCAGTCAAGGGCACTTGCTGCTCTTCAAGAGGACTGAGTTTGGGTCCCAGCATCCAGTACCTAACAAGCCACCTAAGCTTACAGACATCTGTAACTTAACCCCAGGGGAATCCTACATGCTCTTCTGGATTCTACCGGCAAGCATACATGCATGAACATACACACACACACACACACACACACACACACACACACACACACACACACACAACCAAAAGACTTTTTAAAAAGATAAAGAATAAAAGCAAGCATACATGCATGAACATACACACACACACACACACACACACACACACACACACACACACACACACACACACACACAACCAAAAGACTTTTTAAAAAGATAAAGAATAAAAGCCCTGGGAGATCTTTTCTGAGTCCCAGTTGTAATTTTGAAAATCATTAAAGCAAAAAACAGCATCTCCGAGATGCCTCCAGCCTCAAAGCCTTACTCTGAGTTTCATCCAGAACTCATAGAGAGGTGGCATGCAAGAACCAACTCTACAATTGACCTCCCACTTCCACCCTTGCAGATATCATTTACATACACAATAATAAATAATAATAAATACAACTGTAAAGAACGTTACATCTACTCACTGCAAGAAATATGCTTGACCCTGATGCCCTATGATTTTAACTACTTTTCCAAAAAATTGACATTAAGTTTTATTTTATATGCATGAGGTTTTTGGCTGCATGTTCACGACACACAGTGCCTGTGGAGGCCAGAAGAGGGCATCAGATTCCTCAGAACTGGAGTTACCGACAGCTGTGGGTGCTGGGATTCAAACCCTGGTCCTCGGGAAAAGCAGCCTAGGCTCTTAATCACCAAGCCATCTCTCCAGCCCTGTCAACCCACTTTAAAAAAAGGTGTATTTATTGTTTTTATTTTATGTCTATGAGTGTTTTACCTGCGTGCATGAGTGTACCACATGCATGCCTGGCGCTCTCAGAAGCCAGATGAGGTCCCCAGATTCCCTGGAATCACCTCTTTAGGAGTCTGTGGGGACCTACACTTCTGCTCACTCATGTACTCAAGCACATAATTTAAAACAAAAACAAAACCTTAAAACAACAACAAGACTAAGCTGATGGCTCTCCCACACATGTGCAAATGCCTCACTGATGATAACGGACTGGCTGAACGTGTAGCCTGCTGGTATAAGAACGAACATACCCAGTCACCACAACGTATTTCCCATCTGGCTGATGCTTCAGGCGATCTAGTGCTGACAGTAAGACTTTGGCCTTTGTTTCCCCGTATAATTCCACCTCTTCTGTGAGTAGTCCAATTTCTCGGGCCAGGTTACCAATGAGCTTTGGTTTGCAAGATCGTGATATAGCAATGTCACTTTAAAAATACAAGGATGGGTGTCAATCTTTAGTTACCACATTTAATTAGCCCCACACTAGTAACATGCTCCATCCCCACAATCAATGGTGCCATAAGGAGAAGCACATATGGACTCTTGGTACCCAGCAGTTAAGTCTAACCAGCCGCAAAGTTCTAACCAAGAACATTTCATTCCTACCTTGGGACAGGTGTCTTGAGGCTCAGCTTGTTAAACTGAATTGTCCACTTCCCTGGCTTAAATTTCTGCAGGAAGCGCTGTGCGCTTTCTACTGTGCTCTGGGCAAAGCAAGAGGAATGGAGAGAGAAGCAGTGAAACAGTTTAACTCCACACATCAGGTCCAAGCCCAAGGTCATGACAGTTCAATTCAACTGAATCAATTCACAATCCCCCTTGTAAACACCTCAGCGAGAAGGGAGAGAGGAGGTGCCATGCTCTGAGGCCTTTGTCTCGCCCACACCCGCAGGTATGTAGCCAGCCAGCGAGGTTGTACTTCAGTTCTAGATGCCAAAGGACTTAAGGGCGACACCTCCTCTATCGGTGGAAAGGATGCCATGGCTTTGATCTCTTCCCTCCTCTCTCCTTCAACAGACTCCGATCCGAGCCATTTTTCTGAGTGAGTCTTAGTGGTGTCTTTGGGTAGAAAAGTCTCTAGAACAATGCAGAACTTGCTGTGCCATACCTGCATCAGCATCGCCACAGTCATGGGCCCCACGCCGCCGGGGACAGGGGTAATAAAGCTTGCCCGCTCCTTGGCCTCGTCATATGCCACATCACCCACAACTTTCCTTCCAGCTGGTTTTGTATCATCTGGTTCAGAAGAGGGGGGAAATCAAAGTAGAGTCTCAGAGCCACAATCACGTATCTCCAACTTTAGTGATTGATTATGAGTTTGGCCCCCATCCAATAAAAGATCTATGTAAAATTTAAGAGCGTATTAGTCCCAAAAGGCTTGAGTGTCAACTTTATTAAAGCTACTTACTGGACATGCTTGGGGTCCAGCATGGGACAGGCCCTGGATTCTATCCAGGGCCCCAGTGCTAGATAGATGGCAGGTGCTACCCATTTTCTAGGGAAAGTACATTATCTGAAAAACCTCATGAGATGTATAAGTGGCAAGAACAGAAAATTAAAATAAGAATAAATAAATACTTTTAAAGGGGTGGCTTTCAGATCTCAGAGAATCCTTTTATAGTCCCTCTGGTGATAAATAAAATATGCTTCTTAGTCTTAAAATGCATGACCTTTTAAAATGTTAATTTGCCAAGGCCTACAAAGGAATTTTTTTTTTTTTAGGTACACAAAGCTCCAACTATGTCACAGCTGCCAGATACGTTTCTACAGCAACTGTCAGCAGTTACTGAGCTCGAGGCAGGAGCCGGAGGAACAATTCAACATCCCATTCCAAAGACTGAGCAGTTACTTAAAAGCTTGCTCGAGGCAAAGAATATAATTACACTTCCCTTAAAAGGACCAGAAGCACAAATCTCTCCAGCGAAGAATAGCTATTCAAGGGAACAAACTCAGAGATGCACCACTGTTCACACAGAGAACATCCTACACCCTGCTCTGGTGCACTTCCGGGAGATGCTGGTGGACAGGCCCAGACCTTGAAGCATTAAAGCTCCCGGGGAGGATCTGGTAGAATCCTAGGCACATTTCCAGGTCTCTTCCAGCATGTTGCTATGTTGGGAGAGGAAGTTTTCAGATGTAGCCAAAAAATAAAATAATCCCAAACCAAGAAGCTTCCGTCTCTAGGATGAGCCTGTTCACTATAACTGCCTTCGAGACTCCGCGCTGACCTGCGGTCCAAAACTGCAAAGGCCTAACACACACACACTCGCAATTTTTTTAGGTTACTGAAGAGGCTAAAGCAGCACATCTCCTTGTAGTCCTTCCCAAAGCCATTTCGAAATGCAGGAGGTGGAAAAGATGGTTCCAGAAGCAAAAGCTGACCATAGAAGCCTCCCGAGCTGGGGGCACACATCCTGTGATCCCAACACTCCTAGGCTGAGGGGTTGCCAGGAGGTCTGGGGGACAGGACGGTGGGAATGGAACTATCTCAACAAGCAGAGGGAAGCAAGGACCAATTCCAAAAAGCTACCCTGATTTCCACACATACCCAGTAACACGTACACACTCACCAAACACTGTAAGGGCTGACTTAATTCCCTGCTGAAAAAGGAACAAGAGCCTCACCAATATCGCATGGTCGGTGGGAAAGTGGCCACTCATCAGCACGGTTATCCATTCCTAGCTCTACTTTCTCTTTCAGTGGAAACGTCCAAACATAAAACTCAAGTTTAGCTTGAGTTTGGCTCTGAAACTCAGTTTGGAGACCACTAACTACAGAGGTCAGTACAAAACCTTAGACTGTGAGTGGACAGTGAGGTGAGGAATCTGCTCCTTCTAAATAAAGCACTGGCACCTCTCCAAGAACCTTTACTAACCAAGCAGGAAAGTCACAGTCACCAGCTCTAGCCAACACTTTCCTTGATCCATTTGATTCCTGAAAAATATTCTTTTGAGGCAACTGGAGACGTGGCTCAGTGGCAGTGTTTGCCCAGAATGTACGTACAAAGTCCTGAGTTTGACTCCCCAACACTGCAAGTCAAAATTTAAAAACTGGAAAAATGTATGCATTAATTCATTCTTACTGTAAGGTGATTCATTCCTTTTATCTTTAAGTGACTCACACAAACAATTCCCTATCTATCCATCCATCCATCCATCCATCCATCCATCCATCCATCCATCCATCCATCTATCTATCTATCTATCTATCTATCTATCTATCTATCTATCTATCTATCTATTTTTTGTTTTTTCAAGAAAGGGTTTCTCTGTAGTTCTGGAACTCACTGTGTAGACCACGCTGGCCTGCAACTCACAAAGATCCTCCTGCCTCTGCCTCCTGAGTGCTGGGATTAAAGGCGTGTGCCACCGCCACCAAGCTGAACTTTTAATAAGATAAAACTCAGAGTCTCCTGCTTGCTCGGCCCTTCTTCTACCACTGATACTCAGTTCTCAAACAATTTAAAAAATATGAACCAAGAAGTGGCCTAAGGGGTGGATTAGACGACTTCATCAAATGAAGATAATTTAAAGATCAGTCTGTAGGTCTTGAGGTGCACTTCTGGCCTGTAACACTAGGATTCTACCATCCCAGGGAACTACACATTTCAGTCTTATTAATATCTATGTGTCCATATGCATAGGACCAATGAAAACACTGATGGCCACCTTTACTGTTTTAACATAAGAAATCGATGTTAATGCCAAAGTCTCAGACATAGCTACAGAATTCTAGATTCTGACTCAGTTTTTAAAATCTCAAATAAATAAATAAATAAATAAATAAATAAATAAATAAATAAATAAATAAATAAATAGATAAATAGATAAATAGATAAATAGATAAATAAATAAATAAATCTCTCCCTTTCCCTGAAGTAATAAGGATGGGACCCAGGGTGTAGCATAGCTAGGCGAGTCTTCCATTGAGCTGCACCCCAGACCATGTTTTCCTCTTTTATCTGTCTCTCTTATTAAAATGCCCATAGTAGTAGTTTATGATCCAGAGATGTGGGGATGTAAGCAGACTGAGATGTCACATTGCAAGTATTGACAGTGGGGGAGATGCAGGGGAGCAGCTTCTTCTGCACCCGTTAGGTAATTACACCCAGCAAATGAGTGATCAATTATGAGCTACTGTCTTAAAAGCAAGGCCGAGTGGGAGGGAGGTTAGAAACGCTGAGAACTTGAGTGACGAATGCTCCTGGCAGCTCAGTGTCTGCATTTTAAACTTCAGATGGGAAGGGAGAAAAAAATAATAATCCTTGCTGTAACTGCCTCAACAGCTCCACAGATCTGAGTGCTAGCGTCAGGAGGCAGGACGCCAGACCACCAAGGAGCTCCCCAGAGCAGGCTGCCCCGGAGCCAGAAGAACGCAAGGCACGAGGCACACCCGAAATGCGAGTTCTGTGGGACTGGAGTGAGGGGGAAAAGGATTTTCAGAAGACAAAGACCATCCCTGGATGAAAGGAAAGTCAGATGATTTAGGAAGAAGCGACAAGGGGGAGAGGAGCTGGAGACGCTGTTTGAAGAGCACATACAGAGAATGGTGATTGCTGCTGTGTTCAGTGGGAGAGCACTAGTGTTCATGCACAAGGCCCTGGGTCTGATTCCCAAAACCACAAAATGAATGAATGAATGTACAAACGGGTGAGTGAATGAATGAATGAATAAATAGGCCATACTCAGGCAGAGAGCTCAAGGCCTGCCATACTGCTCAGTGCATATAAATACTTACTGTTCCTTCATGCAACTATATATATATATCACATTATATAAATATATAATTAAATAATTAATAAATTAATATATATTATATATTTAGTTGCATGTAAGAACAGTAACGATATAGTTACTACACATATCATATATATTTACATATAGTCTAACCTCCCTTTATATGTGTATATATATACATATATTAAACTATATATAGTAAATATAGAAGTCTGCATCGATCTATAAACATATAGTTATTATATATCTATATATAAATATAATGACTATATAGTTATATATATAAGTATACATATTATATATAACTATACATTGTTATATATAGTTACTACATATAGAATATATATATGTATGTGTATATGTATGTTACTGTTTTTACATATATATGCATATAGATATTCTTGTACTGTTCTTGGAAATTTCTTTTGAAAGAACAACCTGCCACATAGACAAAAGATGCAAAGGAGATGGCTCAGTGGATAAAAGCACTTGTCACCAAATTTAATGACATAAGTTCAAATCTGATAAGTGAAGGTTACCAAGCGACTAACAGGCAAAGTAGTGTACTTAGCATGGACACCACTGACAAAAGGGCGGCTCCTGTCCCACGCAGGAAGAAGTGGGACGGAGAAGGATGGCACAAGACTTCACCAAGCTACTCTCGATGGCAAACAATTTAAAATTCATTAGCTGTCCAGGGGTGTTGGTGCACACCTTTAATTTTAGTACCCTGGATGCAGAGGCAGGCAGATCTCGGGGAGTTCAGGGCCAGCCTGGTCTATATAATTTATGAGTTCCAAGCCAGCCAGGACTACTGAGTGAGACCCTGATTCAAAAGCAAAGAAACAACCTCACTGACAGTTTAGGAGTTTTCTATTTAATATTTTTGTACCACAGTTGACCTTGAGTAACTGAAACCAGGGAAAGCAAGATCACAGACAAAGAAAACCTACTGTAGCATCTCTTTAAGTCTATTTAGTGCCTTCCTTAGAATACAGAGTGATGGGTATGTGAAGGCAGAACAGAAGCCAGGTGAGGCCCTGCACACCTGTAACCCCACATCCAGGAGGCTGGCAAGGACAGTCATGGCTACCGGAAGAGATAACAAACGAACAATCAATGATGCATCTGGCCCTTCTCCCCCCCCTCTGGACTAAGTCAACTGAGGATTAGCACAGGGCAGTGGGGAGCCATACCTCTGACCCCAGGCAGGACAGCCACAGATGACAACGACCCACCTCCTCACAGGAGCTCACTAAGCCCTGGTACTTGATATAAAATGAGGGTTGCGGCTCTCTGCCCAGCACCACTCACCTGGAACATAGTTGATGCCACAGTCTATGACCACAGCCCCAGGCTTGATCCACTCCCCCTTCACCATCTCAGGCTGTCCCGTAGCGACCACCAGTATGTCTCCTTTATTTACCTGGGACGGGGGAGGAATCCAGACTTAAATGAAATAATCCTAAACACACACACACACACACACACACACACACACACACACACACACACACACACACACACGCACACACACACAAAGGAAAATCATGAGCTGTACTAATTTTAGATATTAGCAACACTTTCAGGGATACTGGGTAAGGTCTCAAATGCAAACCAGAGTTTCTGCTGGCCCATCCCACACTGTACTCAATCTTGTACATTCCAAAAGCCCCCTTTCCCTAAGGATTTTCCCTAACAGGAAAGGCAATGAGAACCAGTGGGTGCTGGAGGGAGCACAGGTTGGGAGCCACAGACTTAGGACAATATCCCTGGAGATGGAACCCTCATTTACAGAATGCAATTGCTACCACCATAATCAGGGGACAGTTTAAGAATCTTAAAGAGGGGGTGCCAGGCCCCTCCATCTTGTTCTCTGCCCACATACAAAACTACACTGGGACAGAACCATGTGAACATTTATTGACTCAGAAATCCAATGTAAGGATCAAGAATAAGCTGCTGGGGCTAAGAATGCAGCTCGGTGGTAAAATACTGCCTGCTCTAAGGGTTCAACCCCAGCCTAACAATAACAGAATGACAAGAACAGCTAAGGATGCCCACTGTTCAACCTCTTCTGGGGTATCTTCATCCCAAGGCCAACAACGTGCCCAGGAGATCTGTACATGTCATAATTCCACTGACATTACTGCTAAACCCTGTGTGCCATGGTGCATGCTGGTGAGGAAAGTCTATGGTCAGAATGTCAGAAAGATCTGGATAAATGTTGGCAAGCTTGTGATTTGAATTTGTTCCTTCCGCTTGAAAAATGAGACATGAAGCACAGCATAGGGGTTAAGAGATATAAGCCAGGCAGTGGTGACACACGCCTTTAATCCCAGCACTTGGGAGGCAGAGGCAGGTGGATTTCTGAGTTCGAGGCCAGCCTGGTCTATAGAGTGAGTTCCAGGACAGCCAGGGCTACACATAGAAACCCTGTCTCGAAAGAGAGAGAGAGAGAGAGAGAGAGAGAGAGAGAGAGAGAGAGAGAGAGAGAGAGAGAATGTACCCACACATGCACGCAGACTGGATGTCGACACTACTCTGGACTGCCTACCTCCTTGTCTAGATTGGCAGTCTTGGAATGGCAGGTGGTCACCGTGGCATTGTTCCACAGAAGCAGGTCATGCATGGGTGCACCAACTATTTTACTTCGACCAACCACCACCGCATGACTTCCAGCAATCTGCACCCCTGGAAGAGAAGCCAGCACAATTAGAGATGGAGAAGCAGCTGTCCTCCTTCACACACTGCCCAGTGCATAGAAGCAGATCTCTGCATCAAACAGAAATGTTCCTAAGAGCGCTCCTTTGCCAACTGCAGCCTTGGTTCCAGCCTGGGACTTGCACACTGTCCTTCCTGCGGTAGGGTTTGGAGATCTGCTTAGGCCAAGATCTGTTCATTGAGTCATAAGAGAGTGGGAAGAAATCCTACACTCAAAAAAGAAACCTCAACACACAGCTAACAGCCATATGGAAGTAGCTATCAGATTAAACTCCACGGGCAAAATAGTCATGAAAACTATGGTGTGTGGAACAGGGTCAGAGCAAAGGAGGAAATTAGATTAGTATCAGTAAGACTTTCCAAATTCAGTGAGTTTATTCATCCAGTTTCCCATACAAAGTTCTGTCTGGCATAGGGCCTGAACCACGGGGTTATCTCTGGGGGAGTAATAACACGAATGGCAAGAGATGGGAAAGCCTTTTGCTGACTCAGCATCTGTACTTCTGGCACTGTGTCAACATCCCCCACCTCACACCCCAGTGCTGGAAACCAAACTCAAGGCCTCACTCACACACGATAGGCCTGGGCTCTTCCACTGAACCACCCGGAGGCTTGTGTTTCTTTTGAGACTCTAGGTTGCCTGGACTGGCCCTAAACATTCTCTCTAGAGCACAGGCCGGCCTTGATGTGCTTTTTAGAACTGAAACCTGCTCCCACAGAGGTGACAAGTGCTCTCCCTCACCCCCTGGCCCGTGAGATGCAGCTATAACCATCTAGCATGAGAAGAGGGAGGGAGCTACATGGGATTGCTGGGAGAAAGGGGCCTGAAATCAGCTGCCCACAAAGAAGGAAGCAGAGTGCTCTGGAATACTCTGCCTGGCCAATCTACCCTGTCAAGGCTGAAAAGCTATGAACCCTTGCTTGAGACTTAAATCATACTTCTCGAAAAAGAATCAACTTCATCAGAAGACCAGCACTTAGAAATCGCTAATACCATGACTATACTAGAATTGAAAGTCCTCATAGTTTGAACCAATTGACAAGTCCATTGCTGGGTTGAATGCATGGGTCAACTATAGAACAACTAACTGACTAGCATGCTGGGGTCCCTGGCTTTCATTCTCAGCACTGCAAATCAATCAATCAACCAACCAACCAACCAACCAACCAACCAACCAATCAATCAATGACACTTTATTATACTAATTAGGACTCAGCAAAGATTTCAAGCTACTGTTAAGGCATCAGTAGCTTTTGAGACACTGGGAAGCCACAGGTGTAGTAGCCCATGGGATTCTTTTCTATAAAGCTGTAATAAACATTGGCTAAACATACTGAAGAATACAAATTGTAGTTCTGAACTGTCACAGTTGGGCCAA
This sequence comes from Uromys caudimaculatus, assembly GCA_028551405.1. Taxonomy (NCBI): domain Eukaryota; kingdom Metazoa; phylum Chordata; class Mammalia; order Rodentia; family Muridae; genus Uromys; species Uromys caudimaculatus. Next base: position 80,765,121 of record CM052705.1, on the reverse strand, counting down.
GGCTTCTGGCTTGGCCTTTGCTGGCCAACCACAGACAACTTTCATTACTAATGCTGGCCAAACGCCTCACTTGAAACTTCTGACCTACTTCTTGCTAACAGGACTCATTTCTGTGCAAAAAATAAACTCTGCTAAAAGTATTCATAAGGAAACTAAAATATGAAGGTACTAGCTCTGTGCTGAAGTAACATGGGGTGAACGCTCGCGAGATCTGCTCCAGCCATCTGTCTGGTGTTAGAACCCCAGTTGACTTGGGGAAGAATCCACAACTTTGCTCACTTTGTACTGTTGGAATTCTTATTGCTACTTAGGATTCCCACCCCACCCCACCCCACCCCACACACAAAATAAATTGCTTTAAATGCACATAACCCTGGGTTCAAATCTTGGTTCTATTATCTCTTGGAAAAAACTCTCTCTCTCTGATGTTTTGTTTGTTTGCTTCTTTTTGCTTTCAGTGCAGGGGGCTGAATCTTTGGTTTTGAAGGCAAAGCTTCCTAAGAAAGAGCCTTCTAGATACTCTGCAACACAGAGGAAGTGGGTCATAGTGAAATGGACCTGATTCACAAAGAAGCTCAGGAAAATGCTCCATTTTCTCCTCAGCCCTGTGGAGTATCCATGCTGTAGTTAAGCTTAGTTAACAGCTAAGGAAGTAGGCTCAGAGCCAGTGTACTTGCAAAAACACCTGCAACCCCAGTGTTTGGAAGGCAGAGGCAAGTTCTCACGATTGTCCTGCTGGCTTCCTCTTTCTTACCTGCCTCTTTGATGAGTTCCAAGCACCCCTTGGGTGTGCACGGAATGAAGCAGTCATTTAGATCACCTCTGGCAAGCTTCCCAGCATTGATGCTCGTCAACCTAAAACAGTCAAAGCAGGAAGGAATGGAGCCTCTGTCCTTTAGAAACAAACGTGGTATGTTTCCAGAACAGAGGATGCTCTAAATAAAACCAATGGGTGGCACTCACCCGTCCACATCCTTCTCGGGAGCAATGGCATTGATCACTGCTTCAGTGTTAATGGAATTCTCTGAATCTAAAGGCATCTGCACTATGAATCCGTGCACAGAGGCGTCCTCATTCAGGGAGATGACGTATTTTAACACCTAAAAGTAGTGCCACAGTTGATTTGTACTAATTAACCACAGACTCTGAAGGGGGAAGTGAGGGCTGTAAAGAAATATCTTCTATCTGCAGAGCGTATCTCAGCCCCTAAAGTCCCACCAAAGCAAGCAGACAGGAAGGAACCTTGCCACGTGCATCCATTCGCTCACCTCTGACTCTGTGGACGTTCTTGGTAATTTAATGTGAGTGGCTTTGATCCCAATCTGCAGAAATGAACACAAGAAACAGGGAAATGGTACAAGAGCCTAAGACCTGGGCCTGTGTGATGGTTTGTATATGCTCTGCCAAGGGAGTGGCACGATTAGAAGGTGCAGCCCTGTTGGAGTAGGTGTGTCACTGTGGGTGTGGGCTTGAAGACCATCCTAGCTGCCCTGGAATCAGTATTCTGCTAGCAGCCTTCAGATGAAGATGTAGAACCCTCAGCTCCTCCTGCACCAGGCCTGCCTGGATGCTGCCATGCTCCTGCCTTGACGATAATGAACTGAACCTCTGAACCTGTAAGCCAGCCGCAATGAAATGTTGTCCTTATAAGAGTTGCCTCGGTCATGGTGTCTGTTCACAGCAGTAAAACCCGAACTAAGACAGCCTGCCTCTCTGAAGGACTGTGACTGAGACAATGGAGCATTGGGCATCATTTTGCCCTGTGTGGAGAAGAATCAGCCCATTTGTCACCATCACATTCGACACCATTCTACAGCCTCTCACCTGGCTCTCAGGGAAGAAAACCATCAATGAGAGAAGCACACAGGGGAAAACCAGCCAGCTAGGTCACCTGATTCTGCCTTGCCCAGTAGTTAAATTAGGGTCTGTTGGTGGCAGTTAGTTTTGTGGGGAGGGCCACACAGGGCAAGGGGTTACCAACAGGACCTTTGGTGGTAGTGAGGAAGGATACCAGCATTGCTGTTCTTGGTTTTACCTCTTCGGCAGCCTTCAGCTTCACATTTATATAAAGATTGGAATCATCTCTGTCGCCAACCTGGAATGATAAATACATGCAGATCAGACAGTTAGGGAAAGGCAAAGTGTGCAGGAAAACTCTGCAATTTTAGTTTGGATAAAACGGGGGTTTGAGTCAAGTACTCTTGATGAAGAGAACTTTTATGGAAGACAAAGGAGGCTGGGGAAGGGAAGGCTGGGGTGAATACAAGTGGCTTTACTCTGGACCCTCTGACTTCGTTCACACAATCCATTGGCAATGCCAAAAGAAAGAGCACGAGCTGGATGCAATGGCGTGAACCTGTAATTTCAAGCTGCTCGGAAGGCTGACGCGAAGAGTTGCTTAAGCCCACCAGATAGTGACCAGCCTGGACAACGAGGATAACCCTTGTTAACAACAACAACAAAAGGGGGATGCAGGTGCTACTGTACCGTGCCTGAACCTCAAACAAGGCAAGTGCTATAGCTTCCAGGAATGTGGGATGACTTAGAACAGGATGAGTAATTGACGTTGAGAAATTATCGTCAGTCAGAAAGACACCAGAGAGGCAGAAGTTCCCAAAGACCATCCAGGGGCAATGGAAAATGCTCCCAGTCAGCCAGACTGTAGTGAAACCAGTAAGACAGGATACTGGGCTAGCTTATACAGAACAAACCCCACCGGGACGGCAAGGTGGTACCCACCTGACAGATGTCAGCATGGGAGCCTTTGTACACTTTGAACCCTGACCCCATTACACCATATACGTTTTTCATCATGACCGTGCTTACAATTCTTCATAGCATTAAGTTATCTGTAAAAATTTATTCACAAATATTTCCCAATGTTCAGGTCATGATCTCTTTGTAGTAAGTTTTGCTTCTTTCCATTCTGTAGAGGGCAAAGCATCCTAGCCTCAGGGTAGAGCCCAGGGTGACAGAGGATGGCCTTCATAACAGCATTTCTAGAACTTTCTGCATGCACAGTCTGATGCTATCCTGGTATCTCAGGAATATGGTGTGAATCCCAGCTCTGGATGTCCCATATTCATTTGGTTATTTATTAGCTTTGCTGACTAATTTGGACTTCAAAGGAACTAGGAGAGTTGAATCAGAGGAACTTGAATCTTGGAGATTAGCTTTGTTTTTTGGTCCTGCCTCCTGCATGCTGAGCCTACAGTACATCCCTAGCTCTAAGTCTCTCATAGAGGAGCTGGTTATATAATCAATGATAGACTAGATACAAGAATGTTTAAAGAACATTAAATTCTTGACTGGCAGTCAAATGGGTGGGTGGTAGACTAGTTCCCCAGAGCACATCTTAATCCCAATGATTTATCAAGAATGTTACTTAAGCATTTCATACTGCGTGCTAATCCCTTCCTGCAAAGGGGTGGTGCCTCAAACCATCAGAAAAACCCAACAAGACAAAAATAAACCAGATGTGTAATCCTAGCACTTAGAAGGCTGAGGCAGGAGGGAGACTGAGATGAGTTTGAGATCAACCTGGGTCTCATGTAGCCCAAAATGGGCTAGAATCTTTTATGACCCTCCTGCCTGTGTCTCCCACATGCTGGTTCAGGGCCTTTGCCAACACTTTTTATGACAGGCCAGATCACAAGCATGAACTATCACACCACTGGGCACACAGTTACAATCCCGACATTTTTGAGGTGGCTGCAGATTTCAAGGCCAGTCTTGGCTGCCCAGCAGGTTCAATGTCAACTTCTGCTCTGTGAGACCTTGTCTCAAAAAATCCACCAGCCAACCAAACAATAACAAAACCCAAAAAACCCACCAGCCATTGGCTTCTTCCTCAGGAATATACCAAATGGCAGCTGCCACAGGTGCCACCGGGGAACTGGGGCCCAGGCTCGGGAGGGCTCAGCTATCCATTCTTTTTTTTTTTTTTTTTTTTAAGATTTATTTATTTATTTTATGTATATGAGTACACTGTAGCTGTACAGATGGTTGTGAGCCAACATGTGGTTGCTGGGAACTGAACTCAGGACCTCTGCTCACTCCAGTCACACTCGCTCCAACCCTGCTCACTCTGGCCCAAGGATTTAGTTATTATTATATATATATAAGTACACTGTAGCTGTCTTCAGACACACCAGAAAAGGGCATCAGATCTCATTACAGATGGTTGTGAGCCACCATGTGGTTGCTGGGATTTGAACTCAGGACCCTTGGAAGAGCAGTCAGTGCTCTTAACCACTGAGCCATCTCTCCAGCCCTCAGTTATCCAACTTTGGGGCCATGGTAAGGAGGTGCCACAGGCTCATGAAGGTAAAGCAGGACAATGAGTAGATCCCTATCACCAAGCTGGGCCATCTGGTCAAGGACACGAAGATCGGGGGCCTTGATGAGATCTACCTGTTCTCCCTGCCTGTCATGGACTCTGGGATCACTGACATTTTCTTGAGAGTATCCCTAAAGGACGATGTCTGATGATCGTGCAGATGTGGGCTGCAATGGTCAAGTTGGTCTTGGTGTTAGGTCCTCTAAAGAGGTAACCTGTGCCATCCGAGGGGCTATCATCTTGGCCAAGCTTTTCATCATCACTCTGCAGAAAGGTTACTGTGGGAACAAAGACTGGCAAGCCCCACTCCCATGCAAGGTGACAGCCATAGTGGCTCTGTGCTAATGTGCCTCATCCCTGTCCCCAGAAGCAATAGCATGATCTCTGTCCTGTGCCCGAGAAGCTTTGATAGCCAGTATTGATGACTGCTACACACCAGCCAGAGGCTACTCTGCTACTCTGGACAACTTCACCAAGGCCAGCTCTAAAGCCATTTCCAAGACTTACAGCTACCCCCAACTTCTGGGAAGAGACTGTGTTCACCAAGTCTCCACCAGGAATTCACTGACCACCTTGTGAAAACTCACACCAGAGCCTCCATTTAGAGGACCCAGGCTTCTGCTATGGCTACCACATGTATTTTTATAGCAGAAATCAAAGTAAGTCTGAGAAGAAAGGAAAAATAATGAAAGAAAGAAGGAAAGAAAGTCCAACAAGTATATACTAGGACCAGGTCATGAACGTCCTGCAGTTTGGTTTTTCGGTCTGGACTTAATTTACTCCTGTGCACCACTGCCCTGGCAGCACCACTCTGGCTGCACCACATCCTCTGAGAGCATACTAACGAGATCCTGCAGACTGCAGAGCCAGGCTGAGCAGAACATTCTGAATGAATGTGAAGAGACTGATGCCAGTAAGAGCCAAATGACCTCTGGCTATCTTTACAGCTTGTTGGCTATCTACCTTGTATCCGACTTCCTCATAACCTTTAGATAAAACTCTAGAAATAAGTTTGACACAGGTTAGCCAACCCAAAAACTGAGAACTAAGTAGATTTCCTTGCTTTAGTGTAGCCCTATGATGTGGCCCTATCTATGTATTTTGCAAACATGTTGACTGATAACTTTCTTTTTTGTGACTATAAAAATTCGTGTAACTTTTTCATGGTGGAAAGTCTTTCAGATCCTTTGAATCCACATTTTCTGACCTATCATGGCCATTTGTAATTGGATCAGAATAAACTATTATTTCCTTAAGAAGAGTTGATTTATTCAGTGACAAAAAAAACAAGCAGGTTTTGTACCCAGGGCTTGGATGGGGAGCCAAACTCATCCCTTCTGACTGGCTTTGGGCAAGCCCCCCCAAGATGCTTGAGCATTACTGTTAGGACAGCTTTTATCTCATTGGGGTAATTTAACGATTAGCACAATCACAAATATATACAGAACCTTTGAACCACAATAAACACTTATCTACTGCCATTTCATCAGTAGAGAGGGATGTAGTAATGATGAGATTTGTATCTTAACAAGAGCTTCCTGCTGGAGAGAGCTCGGGCTTAAGAGCACGGACTGCTCTTTTGAAGAACCTGGGTTTGATTCCCAGTACCCGTATGGTGGCTCACAGCCATCTGTTCCAAGGGATTCAATGGTCTCTTCTGGCCTATGTTAGTACCAGGCATGCATGCAGTGCAGACACACATGCAGGCTTATTCATACACTTAAAATGAATGGAAGTTTTTAGACTAGAAACAGAAAATCAGTGAGCAGTAACAGGGTGACCCAGAGTGGGAGGAGCAGAGATGTAAAGCAGGGAATACATTCAAGATCCAAGACACAGATTCCACAGGACAATAGCTCCATGAGAATGAGATTTGTTTTGTCTTAGAGATGGGCTCTCTCACATGGAACAGACTGGCCTTGAACTTCTAGCCTCTGACCTCTACTGACCCAGTGCTGGGATTACAGGTAAGTACCACACAAGCTTTGAGGAGAGATGACCTTAGACCTCTGGCATGGGTGTGCAGGAAGACATCAACACCTCAGGGCAAAAAAGACAGGAGGTCTGAGGAAAAAGAACAGGATGGGAACATTTTATTGCCAAAGACTGGAGCATCCATACCATTGTCTCATTGCTGAGACACAGGCAGCAGAAATTGCTTAGACTATAGTAGATACTTGCAAAATCAATAAATTTGAAGTCAATTTTAAAAAGTATTACAAAGAAAAGGTTTGGTTAAAAAAAGAACTTAAGCTGGATATCGTGGCAGGCAGCTGTTATTCCAGCAAGGGAAGTGGAAACAGAAGGATCTGAAGTTCAAAGCCATCTTTGGCTACATAATGAATTAAGACCCAACTGAGATACATGAGAACTTTTCATATACTGAAGGAGGAGGAAAAGGAAGGAAGGAAAGAGGAAGAAACTGCAACAATTCAAGGAGCTGGTTTTCTTTACAACTCTGCAATCAAGCAGAGGTGCTTGGTTGGCTTGGTTTGTTTTGTTTGACAGAAAAGGCTGAAGAAAGCAATCAGAAAGCTCAGCCACCATTTCAAAGTTACTTCCTCTGGAAGGAGGCAGGGAGGGTCAGAAAAGAACAGATAGGGCAGTGTCAGGTTACAAGTGATACATCTGGGGAAACTGGCCTGCGGGGCAATTTGGCTGCTTTTTCTTGGGTCAGATAAATAGCTCAGTGGCATCAAACATTAGCTCGACTGACTCCATTTTGACCTCTCAGTGAACTGCTGGACGCAGTGGCGTAGCTTAGTCCACTGATTTACAGAAATGAGTTTCACTTTCCTTCTTTCTCTCTCTCTCTCTCTCTCTCTCTCTCTCTCTCTCTCTCTCTCTCTCTTTCTTTTTCTTTTTTTTCTTCTTTGCAATGTTGAAGATAAACCCAGGCCCAGTGCATGCTGGGCAAGCACTCTACCACTGAGCTACACCTTCAGCCCAGAGTCACAATTCTTGCCTATGACATGTGGTTCTTCCCACAACAAACAATTAAGAATGAGTTAAGAAGTAACCAGTCTCCAAATGTACCAGGTATACACCCACCACACAAATCTTTGGTTCCTAGTTATCTGAGGTTAAAAAATAAATAAAAAGGAAAAGCTACCACACATGGAGCACCAGGCAGAGCCATAACCTTCTGTATTTCTGCTTTGCTAAGACTGTGTGGATAAACCTCAGTGTGGGTCAGGGGAGGAGGTATTTAACTACCACTCCTTCTGAGTTTTTGGATACATAAGGGACAGAGGTTTAGCAAAGGATTAAATGGATTATGTGTAGGCACGCACAGACAGAATGTGGGACAAGGAAGATGGTGATTCTGAAGGAAGCTTCAAATGAAAGCTATTTCTGCCACGCAAATCAATCAATCCTTCAGGCACTCATCTGTACATCTGCCTGAGCAAATCCGTGCCTATTGGATGAATCTTTAGATCAGGAAGAAAACTGGACTGAGAGGAACCAGAGTTTGGCAATATTCCCTCATCAAGAAAAGATTCTGCACACCCGTAATTGTATCACTTGGGCTGAGACAGGAGTTCAAGGTAAGCTTTCAAGGTAGGCTTGGGCTACACAGGAAGTGTCAGGATGTCGGTGGTGGTGACTGAAGCGGAGGCAAGAGTTCAAGGATATATAGCAAGTGTTTGCATGCTAATGAGGACGTTAGACTGTGGTCGGACAGGCAGTACACTGCTGAGTAGACAGCCTTGCAGAAACGTTTCCTTTATAAGGTTGTGGTTTGTGGAAGGTTATGGTATACAGGTAGAGACTTTGATGATACAGTTAGGAAGCAGTCATGTGTGACAACGGTCCCTTTGTGAACCACTTTGTCAAGGTTTATCATAAGGAATATCACTTTAAATTCTGACAACCTTTGCATAGTATGATGCCATTTCTTTTTTTTTTTTAATTGTGTTGGCTTTTGTATTGATGGTACAAAAGTAACAGTGGGCAAGTCTGATGGTGGCAGCAAGTCTGATGGTGGCAGCACAGACCAAGTATACCAACCCCACTACTCTCCATGCAGCTTACCCAGCCATGGTCCCTCAGGAAAAATAGACGGTCGTTTCACTAAGGAATGCTCTTGATAAGTATTGATGTTATTAAACTTCAGCCTGGGAATCTTTTGAGGATTTATGGAAAGAATCAGGAAGTTCCTGCAGCTCTCCTGCTGTCTGTGAAGGAAGCTCGGTGGCTATTAATAGGCAGAGCATTTGTGTTATTTTACCTTGCCAGATGAACCAGACGCACTTTTCCACAGAAAACCAACTTTTCTTGAAAGAACTCACAGTGATAACTCAGGCTTCAGTATTTTGGAAATATTTTCTAAAAGTCAACAACTGAGCTGGCCCAGCGCTATACACTGGCAATCCCAGCCCTCAGGAGGATGAGGCAAGGTGACTGGCCACAAGTCCAAGGCCATGGACTGCAGCCACCAAATCTGTCTCAAAAACAAACAAAAAAACACCGAAAAACAAAACTGTTGACTCTTGGTGTGCTGACTAGTTCTCTCTCAACCTGACACAAGCTAGCGTCATTTGGGAAGAGAGAACCACAGTTGAGAAAATGGCCCCACCAGACTGTTCTGTGGGCAAGCTGTGATGCATTTTCTTAATTAGTGATTTGATGTAGAAGGCCCAGCTCATTGTTGATGGTGCAACCCTATGGGCAGGTGGCTCTGGGGCGTATAAGAAAGAGAGCTGGCTGAGAGAAAGAGGGAGAGAGGGTGAGAGGAAGGGAGGAAGGGAGGGGAGGAGAGGGGGAGAAGAAGGGAGGGAGGGAGGGAGGGAGGGGGAGAGAGAAAGGGAGAGGGAAAGAGACAGACAGATAGAGAGAATGTTAAAAATTAAACCTCATGCCCCACCATGCTAGGTGAGTGCTCTACCACCAGCCTTAGGTCCAGCCAGGTTTTCTTCACACATTTTTCAATTAGAACAGCACACAGCAGGAGACCAATGTGGAAAGAGAAGGAGTCCAGCTTCCCTAGTATGCACAACACTGCATAGTTTTCAAGATGGCTCAATGGGAAAAAGCACTTGCTACCAAGCCTGAAGACTGGAATCTGGTCACCCAGTGGAAGGAGGAATGACTCCTGTACTGACCAGTCTTTATGTCAACTTGACACAAGCTAGAGTCACCGGCGGAGGGGAACTTGGTTGAGAAAATGCCTCCACACGATCAGGCTGTAGGCAAGTCCGTAGGGCATTTTTTTTCCTCCAGACATAGTAAGTCCAAGAAGTTTAGCTTGCATTTTTTTGTACATGGTTTTGCTGTATAGCCAGGCTGCTGGTGGTCCTCCTGCCTCGGTATCCCAAGGGCTGGGATTACCCACATACACCATAATGCCCGTCTGTTTACTTTCTTACGGTGTGCCACCGTGGGAGGGCCCAGCCCTTTATTAGTGGTGCCATCCCTGGGCTGGTGGTTCTGGGTTCTACAGAAAAGCAGGCTGAGTAATCCATGAGGAGCAAGCGGTAAGCAGCACGTGTCCATAGCTTCTACATCAGTGCTGTCTGCATCAGCTCCTGCCTCCATTTTTTCCGCCCCTGTGTGCTCCTTCCCTGACTTCTCCCAATAGACCGTGATTCAAGATATACAAAGCACACTAGCCCTTTCTTTTCAGTGTTCCGTCACAGCAATCGTAACACAGACTAAGACAACTCTTGAGAGTCGTCCTTTCAATCCCACAGGAGTGGCACACTGCACACACTCCAAATCAGTGAATGTGTAAGGTTTTTTTTTTTTTTTAAATTTTTTCAACAGGTAATACATGTCTTCTCATCAAATTTTACTACCAAAAGGTTCTAAACTGGGCACTGCGGTGCACACCTATAATCTCAGTACTCAGAAGTTCACTGTCAGCCTGGGGTACAGAGCAGGGCCTGTCTCAAACACAGTTCTCTCTCTCTAATGTTTATGTTAACATATCAAGAGCTTCCATTGGCATTTTGAAATAAATTATATTTCATATATTAAGTGTTCTTAATCTGGGTGCTGCTGGCTCAGTGGTTCAGAGGAGCAGAGTACTGTTCACAGGACCCATGCTGGGGAGCTCACGACCATCACTAATTCCAGCTCCGGGGAATCTGGTACCTCCTCCTGGACTTGCCTGCATTCACGGGTGCACATACCCGCACAAGGGCACATACTTATAAAGGTACTTAAAAATAATCAAATTATAAATAATGTATAATTAAAAATAAAAATCCTTTAGGGCGGAGTATGGTGTACGGGGGGCAGAAAGAGCTCTGAGTTAGAAGCCTGGTCAGCACAGGGAATTTCAGGACAGCCAGTGTTGTTGAAACTTTTTTAATCCTGACCTGGGGTTTCTATCCCACTTTTGACCCTTTAGTTCCTGAATAAAAAACACACACAGCCTTTATATTTACAATAAGCCTTAAACAGCCCAAGAGCTGGGTAGCTACTACCCTCTATGTTGTTCAAATCTACTTCCTATCGATAACCCAGTTATTACTTACTGTGTTTCAAGTCAGCGCTGCACAATGAGACCCAATCTAAAAATCTTTTAACGAGAGTAAATGTACTTGAAAATAAGTAAATAAATAAACCCAAGCTTTTTCCCAATACAGCAACTATTAATAGCCAAGTTCTGTTTAAATTTTAAGAGTACAAAGGGTCCTAAGAAGACCTAGTGGGCAGGGTTAATGACGCAGCTCAGTGGATAGAGGGCTTGCCCAGCATGCAGAAAACCCCGAGTTCCATCCCCAGCACCACACAAAACCAGGCAAGTGGTACATGCCTATAAGTTGGGAGGCAGAGGCAGAAGATTGGAGTTCAAGGTCATCCTTGCCTATATTGACATATCATCAGGATATATGAGACCCTACCTTAAAACAACACAAAAAGCCGGGCAGTGGTGATGCACGCCTTTAATCCCAGCACTTGGGAGGCAAAGGCAGGTAGATTTCTGAGTTGGAGGCCAGCCTGGTCTACAGAGTGAGTTCCAGGACAGCCGGGCTATACAGAGAAATCCTGTCTCGAAAAACCAAAAAAAAAAAAAAAAAAAAAAGAAAGAAAAGAAAAACGAAATAAATAAATAAATAAATAAATAAATAAATAAATAAAATAAAATAAATAAATAAATAAATAAAACAAAAAAAAGGGAGAAAAGCACCCATACTAGCATAGAACAAGATAAACCAGCACCCAGATGCTGGGTACCAGAAGGGAGCCCACAGTGAGAAGCCATGGTTGTGTGTGAGGTTTCAAGGTGGGCGGCAGAGGTCTGAAGGCTGCAGCCTCTCCTGCTGTGGAGAGGCCGGGTAAGAACGGTGTTACAGGGAATGAGATGCTCCAGTACCTGCAGGATCGCCAGGCCAGGGGTGAAGCCAGGTACCTGCTCCTGCATCTGAGCAACCTGGTTCTTCAGCCGCTCTCTTATTTGCCTAGAGGGAAAGAAAAGGTGGAAGTTACCACTTCATGGTGAGCAGAAGTGAGGCAGATCACTGGATACATCTCTTAGAAATTAAAACCACCTTTGCTGATAGACATTATCTATGCATCTCATGGCCTTCTCACCAATTCCCCAGGCCTCAGTTTACCATAGAGTATTCTCTAACTCTCAATGATGACAACTGAACCAGAGGCAAGTACAGGGAGAGATGTTTAAAATACCTCAATTGGGGGCTCAAGACATAGCTCAACAATTAAGAAAGAACTGTCGTTGCAGAAGACTCAGCCTAGTGACCATCACGATCCTTCAGGGCCAGGCACGGTGGCTCAGCTACTTAGGAGGGTCAAAAATTGAAGGCCTGCCCGGGCTACATGTGAGTTCAAGGTCAGCCTGAGCAACTAAGAGAGCCTGTCTTAAAATAAAAAATAAGATCTGGGTGTGGGGGAAACTCCTGTAATCCCAGTATTCAATGAGACTGAAGCAGATTACTGTGCATTTGAGGCCGGCATGAGCTACATGAGTATCAGACAAGCCAGTACATAGCAAAGACTGTCTCAATAAAAAAATTCGTTGTTTTAATTCAAATTTTATTTCTAGTTAGTGACCTTGTTTTTTTCAAAGCATTACTCAACACAAGAATAAAGTTCAAAAAAAAATAGGCCACGGTTTTGGAGTTTCTTCTGTTGCTGCTGCTGCTGCTTTTCAGGCGGATTTGACCTGGATGTTGGAGGCAGCTCTGCTGGGAAACAAGAACAGGCTGCCTGGCAGTTGCCGGTGTCTGCATCCCTGCAGCCCCAGCCTTTGCTGCTCCGTCAAGACAGTGAGCTGTGGTTTGAGGACAGAGCTGAGGACAAGCTCTGAGCTCTGCTGCCAAGGGCCCAGCTTGCCTCTTCCTGCTCCCTTCCCTCTAGCCTGTCAATCAAAGCCTGAGGGGCTTTGGTTAGACGACAGGAGCACAGGGACTCGTGCCCAGCGCTCTCTGGGCAAGTTGGTCATGGTGCACTCACCTTTAGTCCCAGCAGCTGGGAGACAGGAGCAAGAGGGTTGGGAGTCTGAGATTATTGTCAGCTACATAGTGAGTCTGAGTCCAGCCTGAGAATGTGTCTCAAAGCCAAGATGGAATAGGATGGCAGAGGGGCATGCGGAAGACCAAAGTTATCATCTTATCCCAACCTAAGCAAAACCTTTGATGTGTAACTACTAGGAAGACATAAAAAAAAGCTGGCTCGAGAAGGAGGAGGAGGAGGAGGAGGAGGAGGAGGAGGAAGAGGAGGAGGAGGAGGAGGAGGAGGAGGAGGAGGAGGAGGAGGAGGAGGAGGAGGAAAAAGGTAGGAGAAATAACAGTGGAACAGGTGGGCACTTCTGAGATTGCCCCCTTGTCAAGTAGGAAGGCATGAGGCGTTCTGTATGCCACTCACAAATGAAACACAGGCTCCCAACAGGCCAGTGACTTTCCTCAAGCCAACTGGCAAAAAGATGAGCAGGTTCCAGAAACCGGGAGCAGGCACCTGCCACCACCTGGAAACTGGGAGCAATGGCCAGCACAGAGACTACTTTATTCTGGTGTGATGGGAGGCCATGACAGGGTTTTGAACACAGATCACATGGTCAGTCAGTCGTACACTGTTTGTTCTGGTTGCTGATTGGAAACGGAGCAGGGTGCTGCAAGCTGAGGTTCTAGAAAGAAACCACCATTACTGCAAGGCCCGGCCAGCACGGTCAAGAGCAGATTACAGTGTGGCTGACAGGTTAACTTAAAAAACACAATAGGATCCTAGACCCATCTGCAGGCAGCACACAGAAGACGTCATAGCTCCGTGGACTCTGAGCTTTGGGGATTTCGAAATGGTGACAGAAAACTGTCAACTGGGAGTGTGCTGAGGCCCAGAGCAGATTCCACGCCAGCCCAGTCAAGCTATTTACTGGGTCTTCTGAGCATTTGAGACCTACAGTTGGAAATGTAGGGAGAAATAAATACTCAGCAGGTGGCAAAGGCATGAGAACCGAGTGCCATGGGCGGTGAGCTGGAAAACGCTGGTTTTACTCAGTAGGCTAAGACTACAGAACAGAATGCTCCAGAGTTCAATATGGCTGCCATTTAAAAGAACCTAAGCCTGAAGTTTCCTTTTTAGGGGAAAAAAAAAGGTGTTAGTTGGAATCACTTACATCGACTGTCCTAACCTTTTCCTAACAGGCAGCTCTCTCTTCCGTGAATGTTTTCATGTATAGAGGTCTTCACGTGTATGTGCAGGTACATGCGTGTGCATGGGCGTTGGAGGGCAACTTTGGGTGTCATTTTAAGTCTACTCACTTAGATTGGCTAATTAATGAAGCACAGAAATCTGGGCCCTAAACACACACACACACACACACACACACACACACACACACACACACACGCCAGGCACAGTGACAGACACCCTTAATCCCCGGACTTAGGAGGCAGAAGCAGGCAGATAATTAAGAGTTTAAGGCAAGCCTGGTCTATATAATGAGGTCCAGGCTAGCCAGGCTCACATAGTGAGACATTGTCTCAAAGACAAATAGATAAAATTTCTGGGTGTGTACACCACAGTATGTATGTGGTCAGAGGACAACTTGAGGGAGTTATTTCTCTTCTCCCACAGCGGGGGCCTTGAACTCCAGCCGTCAGGCTCCGTAGCAAGGCCCTTCACCCACTGAGACACTCACTGGCCCCTTCCTATTTCACCATAAGCTGTCTATTTCTATTGCTTTGAGGAAGAAAAGGTACTCTGCTCTTGCCTTCTTGGGTGGCTACTAAAATGAAGAGAAGGAGGAAAGCTAAGAGTTGGCTACAGCTGGAGTAACGGACACTGAAGAGCAAACACAACTTCACCTGTCTTCAGGAAGCTGGCGACTATAGTAAATTAAATGGTAGTAATTTCTTCAATGTTTATAGGCCCAAATTTCCAGAAGTCTAAGTGTTGTGGCAGAAGGACCCAATCACTGCAGTCTTCAGTTGTGGGAGCCCCCCTCCCCCCCATGCCTCTCCACTGTTCCTGAAGTAGATCTTTCATGTAAGGACTTCAGAGCCAAATGATGCCAGAAGATGCAACCAGAAATACTTATGGTCCTCCAAATACAAATACTCATGCCAGATTCACGGCATTCATCAACCACTTACAATCTAAGGGAAGCCGTTTGTCACTCTCTACATAAGAGCAATCAGTACTGAAGTGTGCACAGAAACCGAAAAGCCAGAAAAGCCAGTGTAGCACTCAGGTCCCTCTGGATCTGATTGACGGGCATCAGTAGAATAATCACAGCCAAGTGATATGATGCAAGGCGTGAAACATGGGCACAGATGCAGTTTTAAAATGATACTGCCATCTGGTGGGCAGAAGTCAGAAGCACAAGAAACAGATCAGACTATGTGGATGGGTTGGTACATGTATTTAATCCCTGGACTCAGGAGAGGCAAGGAGATCTCCGTGAGTTCAAGGCTAGCCTGATCTACATATCTACATAGAATTCCAAGATAGATGGAGCTACATAATGGAGAGACCCTGTCTCAAAAAAACAAAGAGTAGGCTATGAGGCTGAAGAGATGGCTCATAGGGTTAAGGGACGTCTGACAACCCCAATAACCTGAGTTTAATCCCTGGGACCCACGCATAGAAGGAGAGAACTGACTCCCTACCAGTTGTCCTCTGACCTCCAAGACTGTCATGACAACACCAAACTCCTCCCCTCTGCCCTCCACCAAATAAAAATAAGTAATGGCAGACCATGAACCCACCATGGAGGCATGGACCTCCACTACCTGGTAAGAATCTCTTTTAAGTTTAAAGTTAAAAAAAATTATTGAATATAGACACATGTGTATATACACATACATGAGACAGACACACAAACACACTCAAAAATAAAATGAATCTTAATGCTAGGTGGTAGTGGCACACACCTTTAATCACAGCACTCAGGAAGCAGAGGCAGGCGGATTTCTGAGTTCGAGGCCAGCCTGGTCGACAGAGTGAGTTCCAGGACAGCCAGGGCTACAGAGAAATCTGTCTCGATAAATCGGAAAATTAAATGTTTTCCTTTATAAGAATTTTGGCTTGGTTATGGGTCTCTTATTGAGTTTTGGTCTGATGCTATGTATTGCAATACTAAATCCTATCCCCACAGGTCTAGTTTTGTTGTGCAGACCTTGCTCCTTAATTTAAAACTATTGGTTAAATAAAAATGGTTCAGCCAATGACTGGAGGGATGAGAGGTAAGCGGGTTTTGAGTTACTTGGCTGGGGGTAACAGAAAGACAGGGAAAGAAGAAAGGACAGGGGAGGAGGAAGCCATCATGGGAGGAGATGAGCCATGAGCAACGGCCAGGAGAAACAGCAAGTATTTGCCTATACTGCTGGGGCAGTAGCCAGGCCAGCAGTTAAGAAAAGTAGATTCAGGGTTACCCCCCAGTAATTGTCAAATCCAAATAAAATAATCATAGTCTGAGTCTCATTCATTTGTAAGCTACTCGGGAACAAGTTTAAATTGGTTCAACTACAATCTCTTCACAGTAATGAAACCCTCACTCAGATATCTTGAATCCACACAGAAGATATGATAGAGTGAGACCCTATTTCAAGACAGATGGACAGAAGGATGGATGATCCTGTCTGAAGTGGATCACCTCAAACTCAGATTCAACAAGCTCCTGACATTAGGCATTCAGACCATAGGGCTGGGAATGTGGCCCCGTGGCTGGGCTTCTGCCTGGCATACATAGCCCCAGCTTCAATGCTAGTACTGCAAGAATACAGAACAAAACATTGCTAAACTCTACGTCATCTCTCAGAGTCAAGCATCCAGATTTTTGCGTATAATTGCAAACATGAGTGTGTTGCAATGTAATCTAATTTTAAAAAATAATTCTGCAAGTCAAACAAAACATTTGGCTTATAAGCCACTGGTTTTGTTACAAGACAGAGTTAGGAGACAAGATGGGCTGGCTCTGCATACAAAGAACCAAGAAGCTGTGACCAACTATGTGCCAACAGGGGAAAACCGTGCCAGTGGGTCTGCCAGCATAGGGCGCACACCAGATTGAGTCTCGATATCTATCATCTAACCATAGATCTGGCTGTCAGAGCTGGTTATGGTGACACGGAATAGCTACAAGTTCCCTGTAAACCTGGACATTGCCACCAGTAAGAGACATATATGCTTGAAGGAGAGAGGGCAGGAGCTGGTACACAAAAATAGGCCCATGAAGCCCACAATTGTGTTTTGGAGAAGACTAAAGTAAAACCTAAGGGCTTGGGGGTCCAGAGAGAGGGGTCAGCTGTTAAGAGAACCTGTTTGGTTCCTAGCACCCACAAACTCTAGTTAACTCTGGCTACAGAGGATCTGACACCCTCTTCTGACTCCCATGGATTATACAGAAAAACTGTCTTGAAATAAAAACAAAAACAAGTAAACAAAAGGGGAAGCTAAACAGATCACGCAAAACAGAGTAAATCCCTGGAAAAACTGTGCTCTCACCTAAGAACCAAGGTGTTCTGACACTGGCAGACCCTCTCCTAGGTATGCTGGGGGCCCTTTCAGGGTTCGCCCTTACAGGGTTCACCCTCACGCCTGGGGCAAATTTCACCTCCAAAGTCAGTCCTGCCACTCACTCAAGGGCCACTCAGTTTGCCCCAGGGCCATCCTTGCTGACCCCAGGTGGTTATTTACTAATCAGTGAGGTCAAAGGTCCAATGCACAGGCCATTCTCGGAATGACATAACACTGACAAGTTCACAGCCCACAGCCAAGCCCATAGGTCACTTTGACAAAGAATATGACATTCATTTCCATTAAAAGAGCCCACACACAGAAATCCCAGCTCTCCCGGCACTTTCTGTTACTGAACATCTGATTTATCAAGTTCATGAACATGTACCTATTGGTCAGCAAATTCTACGAGGGGAAGAGATTTGGGCTATTTTATTCACTGTTAGAGTTTGGGGCTTTGAAGATGTCCTGGCATAGAAAAAGCACACGAGAAAAAGACTAAATACACAAAGGACACATAGCTGTCTCTATCCCCAGGCCACGCATGCACGCACGTTGGTTATATAGTAAGACCTTTCAAAAAAAAAAAAAAAAAAAGGAAGAAAAGGAAAAAAAAGTTGAGGCTTGAGGCAGAGGGCTGTAATTCTAGGTGAGAAGCTGAGGCAGGAGGATATCAAGTTTGAGGTTTCTCTGGCCTACAGAATAAGTTCAAAGCTAGCCTGGACAACTTAATGGGAACCATCTCAAAAAAGTAAAAGAGAGCCAGATGTAGTGGTGCACACCTTTAGTCCCAGCACTCAGGAGGCAGAGGCAGGCAGATCTCTGTGAGTTCAAGGCCAGCATAGTCTACGGGGCTAGATCCAGGACAGTCAGGGCTACACAGAGAAACTCCAACTTGAAACCATCCCCACCCCAAAAAGGAAAAAAGAGCCTAAGGAGATCATGGATCAGGGATGAGTAAGTATTAAGTCCTGGCTTTACCAGGAGAAGGGAGGACAGGACGTCTTTGGCCTAGCAAAAGGAAAAGTGTGGACAACTTACCACCAAGAGCCTCAATAGGTAGGTAGGTAGATAGATAGATAGATAGATAGATAGATAGATAGATAGATAGATAGAGATAGAGATGATATAGATATAGATTTCAAACGGAAAGATCACCTCTGGTTCAGGATTCCCACAGCTACAGCCCAAGCATGCAAGTGCTGTAATGACTGAGCAGGTGATTTCACCTACCAAACACATTCTTGTTCACTGAGAACTGTCAACAGACACACCAGCTCCTAGGTCAAAGTGACATAGCCACCATAGGAGTATACTGAAGAAAACTGCTGAGGACCAGTGAGGTGGCTGAGGTGATCTGAACTGTGGAAGCCTGGCTCTAGAGATCTCAGAAGAGAAGAATTTTAGTATGTGGTCGAGAGACTGTTCTTCTATTTTGGTGAGGAATTGGCTGCTTTTTGCCCTTATCTTAACAGCCTGCCTGAGGCTAAGGTAAAGAGATTTATATTAATTGCATTGACAAAGGAAGTCTCAGAAAAGCCCAGCAGAGACTTTGTTCTCTGGTTAAGTCTCATGAAGAGCGTTTTGAACAAGCATAGCAAGCTTAGAAAGGAAAACTATAGAGATAACAGATACAGACTGTGGGGCAAGATCCCACCCAGCTAAATTTAGGTCCTGGCATGGTGGACCACACCTTTAATCCTAGCATTTAGGAGACAGATATGTAGATCTCTGAGTTCAAGGTTAATCTACAGAGCGAGTTCCAGGACCCAGCTAAGTTTAGGCAGAGAGAGGGAGTAGGAAAACAGAAAGCTGATAATAGAATAAGGGGGACCAACCAGGCAGTGGTGGCGCACGCCTTTAATCCCAGCACTTGGGAGGCAGAGGCAGGTGGATTTCTGAGTTCGAGGCCAGCCTGGTCTTCTGTGTTTCAGGACAGCCAGGGCTACACAGAGAAACCCTGTCTCGAAAAACCAAAAAAAAAAAAAAAAAAAAGAAGAGAGCCTATGAGGCTATTGGTGAAGCTGAGTTGCAGTGGAAGACCCCAGAGCCCAGAGTATTGGAGATGTCGGGACCATGGATGACGGCAGGTTCAAAGCTTCTACTGCATGACAGCTTCCACTAAGTTCCCGAGCTGACCAGATGGAGCTTTTACAGGGTTTACACCGGCCACCAGCTCCACCTTGCCTCCTCCCCTTTCTCTCAGGACTGGGATTGAGCAGAGTGCTTCACACAAGCTTGGCAAAGCTGGCATGGCCAGTGTTCCAGCACTAAGCTGTCTTTTTTTGTGGTTTTTTTTTTTTTTTAATTTTGGGACAATGTCTCACCTCAAACTCATGCTGTAATCCAAGCAGCTGTGAATTTATCTGCTCTCAGCCTCAACTATCCAAGTAGCTTGGATCACAGCTTCGCAGGCCTGAAGCTTAAGATCATCCTGCCTTAACCCCCCAGGTCATGGCCTGGTGGTTCAGCTGCCATTTCTTGATCTAAGTAAAGAGGCACATTTGGCTGAGAAAAAGTCATTGCCACATAAGCTTGTGATGGTGTACTTTTGTATCTTCTTTTTTCTGAAGCAGGGCCTTATGTGACTAACCTGGCTAGGAACTCACTGTATGAAGGGGGATGGCCCTGAACTCCTGATTCTCCTGCCTCCTAGACTTATGGGCTTAACCACCATGCCAGAAAGGGAGGAAGAAAGGAAGAAAGGAAGAAAGAAAGAAAGGAAGGAAGGAAGGAAGGAAGGAAGGAAGGAAGGAAGGAAGGAAGGAAGAGAAAGGAAGAAAGAGAAAGGAAGAAAGAAAGGAAGAAAGGAAGAAAGAGAGAGGGAGGGAGAGAGAGAGAGAGAGAGAGAGAGAAAGAAAGAAAGAAAGAAAGAAAGAAAGAAAGAAAGAAAGAAAGAAAGAGAAAGGAAGAAAGGAAGAAAGAGAGAGGGAGGGAGAGAGAGAGAGAAAGAAAGAAAGAAAGAAAGAAAGAAAGAAAGAAAGAAAGAAAGAAAGAAAGAAAGAAGGCTTCTATTACATTTATTTACTTTGTGTGTATGGCTATGTAAATTATTCTTAATATAAACAGTGAATTAATCAGGTGGCTGTATTTCTTTATCTTATGCTATTCACCAATAACCACACAGAAAAAATAAGATTTATTCAAAACTGCACCTCAGTAGCTGGACAGTTAAATGGTCTACCTTTACCTCCTGTGCTAATCTGGCTCCCTCCCAGCCCCACCCCATGATACTTGCAAATCATTATTGATCTGGTTCTTCAGAACCTTCTTCATGGCTCCAATTCCTCCATCCTACCAGCTGATCTGAATCCCCCCCCCCCCCCTTTCCTCTGGCTGGCAGGCATCCCATCCTACTCTCTCTTCTGCCCAGCCCTTGGGTAATCAGCATTTATTGACAAGGCAGAGAATAAATGATTAGAACAGTTAACACAAACATGAGACAGGAGATTCTCGGTATAAACTTTACAATGTCGTGTCCAGATTGAAACAAGATATTGTTGGAGACAAAGGCTTTTGACCTTGGCATTGTTTGCTTGATCCCAGGTTTGACTTAATCTTGCTAGCTATCTCGTAGCAGGCATTCCTTTGATTCCTTTCCGCCTGATATCAGATTATCTATGGCATTGACCTTTAGGCTTGGCTGGATTAGCAAATCAAGGTGTTCCAGCAGGCCTCCCTTTGTTTCCTCCCCAGGTAGGGAGTAGACGTCCGGCCTTCTACTCAGAGATTATGTCTGATCTGCATTGTGGAATTTCCCCTCCCTCTGCCATTTCCCGCCCAAAAGTGTTTAAAAATATGTAACATTAAAAAATAAACGGAGCTTGAACGGAATTTCGTCTTGCTCCAAACGCATTCTTTGTTTCCTGTTTCTCTCCCCAACCTACG
>CM052705.1:80725065-80743867 GCA_028551405.1 Uromys caudimaculatus | reverse complement strand
ATATGAGAGCAGAAAAAGATCATCATTTGAAGAACTCAAGGGTAAACTTTACACGGTGTTCAAAACATTGTGCCTACATGGCTACACATTAGAGTTCAGTGGACAACTTACAGGGGTCAGTTCTCTCCTTCCTTCCTGTGGATCTTAGGGATTAGGTCCTCAGCCTTGGTAGCAAGAGCCTTTAGCCTTTGAGGTATTTCACTGGCCCTCTACCCTATCTTAATAAAGGCAAAAATCTCCAAGCGATTCTAATATGCAACCAATATTGAAAACCACTGGAATAGATCTCAAGTCAACTACTGCTTTCAAAAGGAAAACCAAGCAGGCATTCATGTATATATCAATTATCGATTATTAATATAGCTAATGTATCCTGAACATTCGCTCTGTGCCAGGAAGATTTGTAAACATTTGTTAAGAATTCATTTAGGTAGCATGGTGGCACACACCTTTAATCTCAGTACATAGAAGGAAGGGGGTGAGGAGGGATGTTTGTGAGTTCCAGGACAGCCAGGGTAATATAGAAGCCCTGTCTCACAAGACTAAAACTATCATTTCATTTTGCTAGAAACCCAATAATCTAGATATTACTTTTAATTTACATCTGAGGAAATTACAGTACAGAAGTTAAGAAATTTGCTTAAAACCACACAACTAGTAAGAAGTGGAAAAGTTTCTAGGTATTTTAGATATAGACATAAACAAAACTGCATATCTCATATCATTTAAGTTACTTTATTATTTTTGTATATGGATGTTTGGGCTGCATGCTTATGTGACCCAGGTGTGTTCCTGATGCGTGGACACCATCAGATCCCCTGGAACTGGAGTTACAGATGAGCTTCCAAATGGGTGCTGGGAAGTGAGCTCAGGTCCTCTGGAAGAGCAGTCATTGCTCTTAACCACTGAGCCATCTCTCCAGCTATTTTTTTTTTAATGGAGCTTATATTTAATTTCCTCTTCACTCATCCAAAACATACCCATACCAATTCCCAGTTACCCACCAATATGAAAACCTAAATTATCTCTTTACAATCTAATATGAACACTTCAAGAAAGAGCACAGTAAGAAGGTGTGAACATATATTTATTCATATATAATATATTCCTAACCAGAAACAGGTACTTCAGTAATCTACATGTTGAAAAATACTCAAAGACAAAACAGGCAGGTTTGCGAGAGTGCTCGGACACTCGGACACACACACACACACACACACACACACACACACACACACACACACACCCTCAGAACCTCTTCTGAGGGAAAAGCAAATTAAAACCACTGAGATAAAACTTCACCCACCCACCCCCAAATAAACTTCACACCCATGAGGATGTGTATTATCAAATGTGCAAGGCCAAAGGTTCAGCAATTAAAAGTCCTTACAGTGCGAGCCTGACAACCCTGATTCCTATGTCCAGCCCTCAGTGAAGAGAATCTACGGCAGGTTGTCCTCTGGTCCCCACACATGCACACATCATTCAAGCTCACTGTAATCAAATGTATCTCTCTATATATAGGATTACCTTTTAAAAATCAGAAATATCCTTCTGTAGCAAAACCCAAGATGAAGCAATGGGCTATTGGGTCTGGCTCTAAGATTTCACTAGTACCAGTGGCTGGTGGGACCTGGACCTCCAATGCCACCTCTGTTGTCACAGTCAACTCAGCATCAAAAGACTGAGGAACTGAAAGACCAGTAAATGCTACCGCCTAACCTATAGTAAATGGGTTAATTTATGTTTTTAAAAAGAAAAAATTAGATAAGCGGCATTAGCCTTTAATCCCAGCACTCTGGAGGCAAAGGCAAGCAGATCTCTGAGTTCCAAGCCATCCTGGTCTGCAGAGTGAGTTCTAGGACAGCCAAGGCTACACAAGAGAAACCCTGTTTCAAACACAAACAAACACAAACACACACACACTACATGATGGGGCTGGAGAGATGGCTCAGTGGTTAAGAGCACTGTCTGCTCTTCTAGAGAACCCAGGTTCAATTCCCAGCACCCCTCTGACAGTTCACAACTATTAACTTCAGCTCCAGGGGATTTGACACCCTCACAGAGACATACATGCAGACAAAACAAAGATACACTAAAATAAAAAATGGTAACTAAAAAAAGTTACAAAGTATCCTATGAATATGTACAGACTATGTATCCGGCTAAAATTTTAAAAATCAAATCAAGTCTTAAAAATTAAAAACAAAATAGAATTACCAGAACTAACAATCTCTTTCCTGGATATGTAACCAAAGAAAATTAAATTACAACCTTGTAAAGAAATCTGTTCACTAATAGCAGCTGCAGCATTATTCACAAGAGCTAAAATATGGGAACAACCCTTCTAGGTTGTGACCTTATTAATGGCTGCTCTTATGACATTATAGATTCTTTTGAAGCCAGGGCATTGCAGGTGCCAGTTCCTCTACCACTGAATAGCCATGGCTTCAACAGACAAATGGAGAATGAGAATTAGACATACTGTGAAATATTATTGACCCTTAAAAAAGGAGATCTGTCCCATGGACAGAACCAGGAGACACTATGCTTAAGGAAACAACCCTGCCACTGCAGGAAAAATGCTACATAATTGCATTTATAGGGGCGTTAAATCCAAGCACACAGCTAGAAATAAAACAGAAAAGAGGTGGAAACCCAAAGAATACAAAGTAGAAGATAAGGAAGATTAACAAGTCAGGAGCTCCAGGGTAGAACAGAGGACTGTGGGTAATCAAAGGATACTGTATCCAGGATTGCGCCAAGGAAGTTCATTTTAGCAAGTCTTCTAAGAGGTAACCACCCATGCACTTACTTCACTATAGTAACCATATACATTTACTACTTATATGCATCCCATAATATGTGACCAACCTTAAATATACATAGTAAGTTTTTTTAAAACATTGTTATTATTTATGTGCATGTATGTATGTATAAGTGTATGCCATGCCTGCACATGGGTACCCAGAAGGCATCTTTCCCTTGGAGCTGGAGTTACATGCCGTTGTGAATAGTCTGAACAGGGTGCTAAGAGTAAGAACTGAGCTGAGTTATCTGGAAGAACAGGGTGTGCTCTCTTAACCCCTGAGCCACCTCTCCAGCCCCCATATTAGGGTTTAAGAAAGAAAAAAAAAAAAGCAGGCATGGTGATATATTCCTTAATCCTAGCACTCAGAAGGCAGAGGCAGGTAGATCTCTGAGGCCAGCCTGGTCTACAGGGTGAGTTCCAGGACAGCCAGGGCTGCACAGAGAAACCCTGTCTCGAAAAACAAGCAAGCCAACAAAAGCCTGAGGTAGTGGTACAGATCTGTGACCCCAGCCCTTGGAAGGTGTAAGCACTGAATCAGTAGTTCAAAGCCAGTCTCAGCTACATTTGAGTTTGAGACAAGCCTGGGTTACTTAAGACCCTGTCTTTAAAAGAAAAAAGAAAAACAAAAAAGCAAAAAAAAAGCACTAGGTGTGTATTATGATTTCTAGTCCAAAAATCTGGAGTTCTTCCTTGCCTTAGTGCAAGAGTCACCATTTAATTTATATTTCTCCTCTTTTTTCCCAATCTTCAACAGGGGATCACTTTACCATGGGGTAGGCTTCACCATCATTCCTAAAAGCTTCTTCTGACAAAGCCAAGTGTTTAGTTAACAATTACTGTTGGCCCCAGCAGTTAATAAATAACCAGTGATACTTAATGGCATAAAAGCAACCTTCAGTAAGTTCACAAAAACACACCTCTCTCTCTCTCTCTCTCTCTCTCTCTCTCTCCCTCCCTCCCCCCATACCCCCCCTCCTCAGCATTCCCTAACACTCAGAGGTTAAGCACACTTACAGTTCAATTCCCAACCCTCTCTCCCCAAAAAAGCAAAAAGGTGTTACTTTCCTGGAGGACACTTGGCAAATATTTCCACTAGTTAAGCATTTAAATCTGCAGGGCCAGAACAGGTGGTCAAATGGAATATGGAATAGTCAGCACACAAGAGCCAAACTAAAAGTAACTTTAGTGCCAGGACAGATAGGTTGTTAAAGGGTAGAGCATGAGAGGGCTGGCGTTGTAGCAGAGTAGTGCAGCGCTTGCCTTGCCTGTGCGACACCTTGGAAGTGAAGCGGACGGGATGAAAGAGAAAGTAAAAGAAGGCATTTGGAGTAATGAGGAATGCATTGAAATAGAGGAAACCCTCTAGGCCGGGTGTGGCGGCGCATGCCATTAATTCCAGCATTCGGAAGGCAGAGTGGGGGGTGTCTGTGAGTTCAAGACCAGCATGGTCTACAGAGTAAGTTCCAGGACAGCCAGGGCTCCGTGGAGAGACCCTGTGTCAGAAAACAAACAAAAAACTTAGAAAGAGACCCTGTCACCAATCACCCGTGTTAAATCTTGCCACAATCGAGTCACCACCACATTGCAGGACAAGCGGCTATGCTGGGTTTCTGAGTTTGGACTCCCCAGGCAGCCCATATCTAGGTAGAATGATGCCAGCAGCTACACTTTTGAGAGCAAGATCAGGTCAGGACTTGCCGCCAAAACATAGGAATGAAGCCACCCCAGGCAGTCTATTGCAATTGCACATTGGGCCGGGCATGTGTTTCTCTGGCTTCAGGAAACCAGTCTTCAGATTCTAGGGGCCGTGTCAATGTCCTCTCTTCCCACAAAACCCATCTAAGTACCTCTCCTGCAGAGCCCGGTGCTTGGGGATCCGCACTATCAGCAGTGGCAAGTACTTACGCGGAGACCACTTTCCCGTTCAGGATTCCCGCCGGTGCCATGGCCTTTGCTAGTCTGCCACCCACGACGAACACCAGCAAAAATCAGGTTCCAGTCCCTCCGCGCGCGCGCAGGACAGCACAACCCACGTGCTCCGGGACCTCCCGGAGAAATTCAACCAGTGCGCCTGCGTCGCGCTCCCAGCAGCGAAGGTGCGCAGGCGACCCGGAATGACGTCGTGACCCGCTAACAGCGGAGGCCCAGGAAAGTCTGCGGGAGCCGGTGGGCCCAGGAAGCAAGAAAACTGTCGCCAAAGACTGGCTGGCGACTGTGACTGGCTGTGGAAAGAGCCTGTGCAGAGCCCGGTTCTGATGGGCTGGGAGCTTCCCGCCTCGGTTTTAGCCAGTCAGAGATAGTGTGTAGGGGGCGCGGTGGGGCGGGCTCTGGGCGGTGCCGGGGCAGGAATGGGCCTTTCAGAGCAAGTTCGCTTGACCTAGGTTGCTGCAAGAGTCCTGCAAAGTGGCGTGATTTTGGTTAATCCTGCCTTCTCCGGGCAGGAGGTTGGAGGCCTTAGACTTGGAGCGGGCAATGCAGCTCTCCATGTTGTCATAGACCAGAGCTTTCAGAGTGTGGCGGGGGACACCTGGGATAAATTTGCCTCTTTGTAACCCTCCTAGCAGGAGGATATCCTAACGAGGCAATTGTGTCCCTCTGGTTAGCCATCTGCGGAGAAAGCACCCCAGGGAATTGAATTTCCATCTGGAATCTTGTGTGGGAGAAGCTGCTTAGTGTCAGCCCGAGTAGAAATTTGTTTCCAGGAAAGAGATTTCCGAGATCACCTTGCAGGACTGAAGCCTAGACAGTGATGGACGGGACCACAACTGGACCTTCACTGTTCAGCTCTGTATTAAGTCTGACTCTCTACTAAAACCTTAGCCTCATATTAGGACCCAGAAGATAAGACTTCTCTTTGTCCCTCTTCCCAATGTGGCCATATTGAATAAATCTTTTTCTATATCTTACCATTACTTGTTTAATTGGCTTATAAGGGTGGTGACTAACCTGGTTTATTGGATTCTCAGAGCCCAGGGTCTGACTCTCAATTCTAGTAACAGTGGGGAGGATCAATCCACAACCTTGGCATAAAGACAAGTTCACTACCACTGAACTGTAACTCAGCCTTCCGTAACTAAAATCGAACCTGCTATCCTCCCAGGCTCAGTCCAGCAGCTAAAAGGGAGGGGCCTCAGAGCAGGCGCTAGGGGCTCCATCAGTGTGAAGGGAGCAGAACTCAGGTTGAGTGATCCTCTGCGCTCAGCAGATCAGCATTGAAGCAGAGACCACTCTGTTTATCAGCTAAATGCCAGTCTGGTGCAGAAATGAGTTTGGCCTTGTCCTTGGGAGCCTGGTGGGAGAGGAAGGCATCAGAGTCGCTGAATTGGCTTTGCTTTTTCTGCTGCTGGAACTGGGCTGGATTCTTACTGTTGGGTTCGAGATAGAAGCCAAGAAAACTTCTTTCAGACACGGAAGCTTAAAAATGAAAGCTTTATTTTCTGAATGCTGAGGGAGGCAGCCAGTTCAGGATCTGAAACACGTCTCAGAAAAGATATTGTACAACATTTTAAAAGGACGCAAACACAAGGTGAGGGATGAGCTGTAGTGTTATCCAATTGTATTTGTTTGACATTTTGGGTTAAACAAGGGAGTACCGGTTGGAGACTGTGACAAATCCAGGGACCAGGCTTCAAGGTCCTTAATTCATTCTCCTAGATATTTGGTCTAGAGCTCAGAGTGATAAGGGAACAAAGGATCAGGTCAGCTGCTTGTAGTTAATTAAGGCCTAACAGGCAATTGGTTATATATTTTTATAACTTATGCACCTTGGTTTAGAAAGCAGCAATTTCTATATTCTTTACTGGCTAACAGACAATTTAAAAACCATTTGGAGAGGTGGGATAGGTGTTCATTCCTAGGCCTGGGAACATGAACTTGTTTGACCCTGCCAACAGGATGGAGAAGTTGTCCTTGAGGTTGGACTCTGACAACTGTCTCCTTACAAGGTGTCTCTGAGATGTTTTGACTCACACAACTGTTTACAACATAAGCTGTTCAGCTATAGGGAAGTCCCTAGCTGCCTTAGGACCTGTGACCTTGAATTTAGTTTTCCACCATAAAATAAATGGAGTCTGTAAACAAAATGTTAGTACCTAGAATAAGTTTCTTTGGCTTCTTCCCAAACTACCCTCCTCTGGTTGCAGTTTCCCCCACATCATTCTAAAGATAAGTCCTTCCTTAGAACTTGACCACATGGCTGTTGATTTAACAACTACTTTTAGAGTAGCTTGTTTCAACCATTGGGAAGACACGTGGCTTGCCCCTCCTTCCCCCCTTAACCCCCCCCCTTCTGCCCTGGGAATTAACCTAGGGCTTGGCATTCTACCAGCAGCTAAGTTCACCACGACAGGTCAGGGCTTGTACGGAACTTGGTTTTTTTTCTGCACTAGTGTATGTATGTGTATTTTAGTTTATAGCTTTTGCCTGAAATCTGGGGCTGTTTTACATTGCATCCATATATAGTTAGATAATCTTTGTTTTATTTCTTTAGCAGTTTAACTGAAGTATAATGTACAGACTGTAACATTTACCCATTTTAAAGAATACAAGTGTATGATTTTTACTTTACAAAGTTTACATTTACAGAGCTGTGTAACTCACTACGATGTATAATGAGGAAATCTTCGCTGTCTTCGCTGTTGGCTGTTTTTTGGGGGAGTGGGGGGGTTATCCAACCCAGGGCTTCTACTATGGTTAAACATGAGTTCTACTAATAAGCTACAGCTCAATCCCCTACTTTACTATTCTTTGGGGGGGGGAGCTTTTTTTTTTTTTTTTTTTTGGTTTTTTGAGACAGGGTTTCTCTGTGTAGCCCTGGCTGTCCTGGAACTCACTCTGTAGACCAGGCTGGCCTCGAACTCGGAAATCCACCTGCCTCTGCCTCCCAAGTGCTGGGATTAAAGGCGTGCGCCACCACTACCCGGCGGGGGGGAGGGGGAGCTTTTTTAAAGACAGGATTTCTCTGTGTAGCCTTGGCTGTCCTAGAACTTGATCTGTAGACCAAGCTGGCCTCAAATTCAGAGATCTGCCTGATTCTGACTCCTGAGTGCTGGGATTAAAGCAAAGAGAAAGAGAAAGAAAAAGACCTGGAGAAATGGCTCAGTGGTAAAGAGCATTTCCTGCTTTTGAAGAAGACCCAGCACCCACACAACAGATTATAACCACCTCCAGTTCTAGGCAACCCAACTTCCTCTTCTGACATCCATAGCTCCTGCACATACAAACTATACATACACAAACACACGCAGTAAGGATTTTTAAATGCAAGAAAATGGTCCCATAAATTGCAGTCAGTGTTTCTGTTATATATTGCATTTCAAAGAAGATTTTCACTAATTTGGCTACGTTGTTGGTGAGAATGAGGCCCAAGCCCCATTAAACAGGTAGGGAAATGGTCTTAAGCCCGTAAACCCAAGGCCCAAAGCTGTGACTAGGTAAGGCCCCAAACCTTGGTGCCTTATCCCTAGTTATTGCCTCTGCCATCTAAGCAGACTGGTTTTCAGCTACGGTGGCTTTGTGTGACTTGAATTCATTCATCGAGTGAGTAACTGTTGAACAGCCATTTCCCGCCAATAATTCTGCTCCAAATGCTGACAGCACCCTAGAGAACCCAGCATCACAGTGAATTATATTCTGGTGGAGGATACAAACATCAATTAAATATGTCATTTTAGAGATGAAAGGATGCCATGCTATTATTTATTTATTTTTCTGTACTAGGAACAAAGACCAAGATCTTGTACGTGCTGGGCAAATGTTACACTGATTGCTAAGTGACACCCCTAGCCCAAAGACATGCTATTAAAAAAAAAAAAAAAAAGTCAGATGAGCCAGTGTGTTAGTAACTTTTCTGTTACTGTGGTAAAACACTAACCAAAGCAATTTATAAAAGGAAGATTTTATTTGGGACTTATGGCTTCTGAGGGTCCATCACCATTTACAGGAAGCATGGCAGCAGGCGGGCATGACAGATAGAGCAGCAGTTATGAGCTCATGTGTCAAACTCCTAACAGGAAGCAGATAATGCACAGGGAAAGGCAAAAGGCTTTAAAACCTCAAAGCCTTCTTCCAGTGACATACCTCCTTCAACAATGCCATTCTTCCTAATCCTCCATTAACTGAGTAACAAAGTATCCGACCATCTGAGCCTTGGAGGACTTTCTTTTTCAATCCACCACAGTCAGGCATAGTGGGGTGCTGCCTTTAATCCCTACACTGGGAAGCAGAGGCAGGTGGATCTCTTGAGTTTAAGGCCAGCCTGGTCCACAGAGCAAGTTTCAGGACAGCCAAGTCTTCACAGAGAAACCTTTTCTTGAAAAACAAGGGAAACCAAAGAACACACACACACACACACACACACACACACACACACACACACACACACACACGGGAAGGGAGGGCTAAAGATAGGTATGCATATCAGATGGGGATAGAAAAATGATTTGTTTGTTTAGTTTTTTGCTTTGTTTTTTTTTTAAAGATTTATTTATTTATTACATGTAAGTACACTGTAGCTGTGTTCAGACACACCAGAAGAGGGCATCAGATCTCATTACGGATGGTTGTGAGCCATCATGTGGTTGCTGGAATTTGAACTCAGGACCTTTGGAAGAGCAATCAGTGCTCTTAACTGCTGAGCCATCTCTCCAGCCCCTGTTTTGTTTTTCGAGACAGGGTTTCTCTGTGTAGCCCTGGCTGTCCTGGAACTCACTCTATAGACTAGGCTGGCCTTGAACTCAGAAATCCACCTGCCTCTGCCTCCCAAGTGCTGGGATTAAAGGCGTGCTCCACCACTGCCCGGCGAAAAATGATATTTTAATGATTTTTTTTTTGTCTGTTTACACTGTGGAAGATTAAAACTCATACGATACACATGCTAGGCAAGCACACAACCAGTGTTCCCCACCCTCAGTCTAAGTGCCCGGCTTAGGCTTACAAGTGTGGAGAAGTTTCTCTGGGCATCTGATGTGAGAGAAACCTGACTCAGCAAGGGGTTTGGAGTGTGAGAGAGAAAACAAGGGCTTGGTCTGAACAACTAATCAGGTTGAATTGCCATTTTAATTTTTTTGGTGAAAGGATCATATTGGGGAGATAAAACTCTCAAATTAAAGAGAATCGATTAGATTACAATGTTCTCAGATGCCTCCTGGACATCTGGTCCCTAAAACATTTCAATGTTTAGAATTCCAGGAGATGGGCGGGGGAGATGGACCCACAGGTAAGAACACATGCCACACAAGCCTGCCAACCTTGAGTTCCAACCCAGACCCAAAATGAAAAACAGGGTGCGGTAACCCAGTGTTCCTCCTGTGAGACGGAGGCAAAAACAAGAGAAGCACGTAGACGCTGGACGCCCCAGAATCATTGGCAGACCCTGCCTCAAAACAGGGTGGAAAGAGAACTGACTCCTAAAAGTTATCCTTTGACCTCCACATGAATGTTTGGGGTACACACACGCACGAACGCACACACGCATGCACGCACGCACGCACTCACTAAGAATGTAATTCAGAATCAGGCTACAATACCACACAGCAGCTCTACCTCGGTCTCAGTCACCTGCTGGCATACTATGGAGTACATTTACATCTAAGTATGAGTAGGCTACACCTTGCTTCCCGCCTCCTTCTCTGTCTGCTGCCTGGGAATCAGAGGGTCTGCCCAGGCCTGTGCTTGCACCTTTCCTTAGTACAGTATAAGAGAAAACTGCTTCTGCCTCATGAGGCCTGTTTTCCTCTCTTCAGAGTCCCCAACGTGCACTTTCGTCTCTGGTCCTGAGGTCTTAATCCCTGTTGTCTACGTTTGTCTGTCCATGGCACTGATTGCACTTCTAATCAATAGTTCATAACAGTGTCTGGGAGTGGCGGGATGCGGAAAGTTTGACTGCGCTCACTCCAGGGCACCATCGGGCTGTGAGAAGCCGCAGGACCCCGGCCCGGGGAGTGTGGCCTGGGGATCCTGGGGACTTCACAGAGCCAGTTCCGTCCGGTTCTTAGGCTCTTGGGCATCCCAGGTGCCTCTGGATGCTTCGGAAGAGAAGAGCTGTGAATGAAGTGGGGCCCCGCCCTGGCCGAGGGGGAAAAGGCAGGGAGGAGCTTGGTGGGGTCCCCCTGGGACCAGGTCCTTGGCTTGTCACCAGCTAGCTGGTTGGCTTGGTTTGGTGGCGACCTTGGCTGGGAGCACTGAGAGGCCATCTGTGGGAGACTAGACGCGGCTCTTTAGACAAAGGCCTGTTCCATCGTTCCCCACGGCCAGATCCTGATGAAGAGAGATAGTCCATGGTTTTAGGGTGTTTATTGTAATAGCAGACTGGGAGGGCGAGGTTGAAATACCTTTGCAGGGAGGAGTGGCTGGGAAGGGGAGTGGCTAAGCCTCTAGGTGCCTCATTAGAATGGCGATGTCTTGAGGCTATGTGACCACAACTCTACCTGTACGCGACTAATGGACACAGGCCTATGGTGAGCTGCGGCCTGGTGTCAGGAGCCTGGGACCCAGGAGCGTGGCAAAATGCCTACCATCCCTTGTAGGGTTATCCCCTACTGGGTTCACCAGGGCTTTAAACCTTAGTTCAACCAGAAACCAGGCTGCCTTTCATGGTCCCACAAACCTATTTCTTCATTAAAGAAATAGTAGCTGGGACGTGGTGGCACACACCTTTCAACCCAACACTCAGGAGGCAGAGGCAGGTGGATCTCCACGAGTTCGAGGCCAGTGTGGTTTTCATAGTGAGTTCTAGGACAGATGAAGCTACATAGTAAAACTCTGTCTTAGAAAACAAGCAAACAGAAAACAAAACAAATAAAAAATAGTAGATACACTTGTGAAGACAGTTAACATATGTGCCATCAATCTCATTCTTTGGTCTAGGCTGGCCTCAAATTCCCAATCTGTATGAGAAGGTATATATACCAATGCCTATGTTTGTTTTTGTTTGTTTGTTTTTGTTTTGTTTTTTGTTTTTGTGTGTGTGTGTGTGTTTATTTTTTGTTTTTGAGGCAAGTTCTCATGTAGCCTAGGCTGGTCTTGAACTTATTATGTAGTTGAGAGTGGCTATAATTTCAGTTCCAGCACTCGTGTCTCTCCTGAGTGCTGAAATTACAACCATGTTATATACCTATGCTGGCAGGATGACATCATCTTGTGCTTCAGGGCAGCACAATTCTCTATCAATTTAAAGAATAAAAAGGGGGGTTGGAGAGATGGCTCATCGGTTAAGAGCACTGGCTGCTCTTCTAGAGGTCCTGAGTTCAATTTCCAACAACCACATGGTAGCTCACAACCATCTGTAATGGGGTCTGATACCCTCTTCTAGTGTGTCTGAAGAGAGCAAGTGTGGTGTACTCATATGCGTAAAATCAATCAATCAATCAATTAATCAATAAATCTTAAAGAAAAAAAAAGGCAGAAAAACTAGGGTCTCAGCACTCAGTCAAGCTTCATCAACAGTGAAAGTACAGGGCCTTTATGCTCCTAGGAAATCCTTTTACTACTGAGCTACACCCAAACCTCAGAGGACATCATTTTAAGATTTTATTTATTTATTTATTTTTAAAGATTATATTTAGCCGGGTAGTGGTGGCACACGCCTTTAGTCCCAGCACTTGGGAGGCAGAGGCAGGTGGATTTCTGAGTTCGAGGCCAGCCTGGTCTACCGAAAGAGTTCCAGGACAGCTAGGGCTATACAGAGAAACCCTGTCTCGAAAAAAAAAAAAAAAATATATATATATATATATATATATATATATATGTCTATCTGTCTGTCTGTCTTCAGACACACCAGAAGAGGACCTCGGATCCCATTACAGATGGTTGTGAGCCACCATGTGGTTGCTGGGAATTGAACTCAAGACCTCTGGAAGGGCAGACAGAGCTCTTAACCGATGAGCTGTCTTTCCAGTCCTAAGACTTTTATTGAGGAAATTTTTGCTTCTCTGGGTTAAATATCTATTACTCTCATCCTTGTGAATCTTAATTTCTTTCTGACTCATTTGTTGTTGTTGTTGTTTTGAGACAGGGTTTCTCAGTGTAGCACTGGTTACCCTGGAACTGACTCTGTAGACCAGGCTGGCCTAGAACTCAGAGACCTGGCTGCCTCTGCCCCCTTTAAGTGCTGGGATTAAAGGCCTGTGCCACCACTGCACGGCTCTTTCTGCCTAGTTTTTATTGTACATAACTAAAGATGGTGTACAGTCATTCTCATTCCTAAGTTTACATCGAATGGCCTTATAGATTGAAAGATATTTATGCATAGGCTCAGACCCTGGAGTGAGGTCAGGCTATCAGTGTTCTTTACTATTTGGAGGTATTCTGGGCAATTTTGGCATCAAGAATATATATGTATACTAGGGTCAAACCTTCCTGCTACAAACGTGTTTTCCTAGAATAAAAATTTCAGTTTTTGAGACAAATCATCTTTTCCTTAGAAATAATAGATGGAATCGTCATTTCTACCCTCTTAGGGATGTTTTATATAGATATAGATATAGATATAGATATAGATATAGATATGATAATACACACACACACACACACACACACACACACATATCAGAGTGTAATCATCCTAGGAACTTCACAAAAATCTGCAAACAGGATTTTCATGTTTGGTAGTGTTTGTTCACTTGGACAGGCTCACTTTTCTTTTTGGGGGGGGTGGTTTTTTCAAGACAGGGTTTCTCTGTGTAGCCCTGGCTGTCCTGGAACTCACTCTGTAGACCAGGCTGGTCTCGAACTCAGAAATCCACCTGCCTCTGCCTCCCAAGTGCTGGGATTAAAGGCGTGGGCCACCACTGCCGGGCTGGGCAGGCTCACTTTTTAAAACATTTTTGTTTGATTGTTGTTGTTGTTTTTAACGTTCACTAATATTTGGTGAAAAGTACTTTGTGCTCTTACTTCCTTAGTTGGGGAAATAACCCGAGTCTAACTGCCACCTTGAGATGTCTCTGCCTTCCTTGCTATCTATGATGCGTTCACCTAGCAACAGTTTCCGTGACGGCAAACATTCTACTGGCAAATTGTGCAGAATGCCCACTCACTAGGGGGTCTCCTGGGAACTGATCTTGGATTTGGGATTTTCTCTTGATTGTGATACGGTAAAAGAAAAATTACGTTTTGTTCTTTCACTCACTGAATCATAGTAAGCTGTATCTCATGGATAAGAAAGTAAGACACACAGAGAGTCTGAAGGTGGGATTTTCAGAGTTGTAGAAAGTAAGCTACAACCTTAAACAATGTTAACTAGAACTCAGCTTCCATTTAAAAACATGTTAGTTATGTAGATATGCGTGTGGACTTACCACAGTGCCCAGTGGTGGTCAGAGGACAACTTACAGGAGGGGTGTGTGTGTGTGTGTGTGTGTGTGCGCGCGCGCGCGTGTGTGCTTAGGTCAGAGGACAGCTTTCAGTTCTCTCCTACCAGGCGAGTCCCAGGGATCAAAACTCAGGTTTTAGGGGTGTGATGGCAAGCAGCCTTACTGGTTGTACCCCTCATTGGCCTTCTTTCTTCTCTTGAACCTTCATAAAAGAAAGGCCTAAATTATAACCAGACCCGGACCTCCAGAAACACTAGCACACTCAAGGACCTTGGTTTTGACCCTTAACACTGAAAGGAAAGTAATATGAGGTCACATTTATACTTTCTTCTGAGGCAGAAAGAGCTCTGTAAATTATCACACTATCAATTTGCATTTGAATTTTTGTGGTTTGGTTGTTTCTTAAGTGCTATAGTTAGTATTTATGACAGGTTGAAAAATTTTAAATGAGAGAAATTCATAGGTCATAAAGCAAGGACATATATATATACATATATATATAATTAAGTGTATGATATAATGTAAATAAAATATTTTAGAAAAAAATATATTCATATATGTCTAATAACACTTCAACTATTTTATATTCTCTAGGTCCATGCTGCCTCCAAGAAACAAATTCAGCAGGCAGTTTCTTCTGAGGCCTAAGCTCTTGAGGCACTCCTGGAACTTTCTGGAAGTCTTTGCTATTGGCCCTGAGAGACCTCAACCTCTCTTCCTGAGCCCTATACAGAAACTTCCATTAGAGGCACTGTAGGTATCTGTCGGATGCTTCCTGTGTCTCCAGCATGTCAAGGCCACTCCAGCCTGTAAGTCACTCGGATCCAGGGAGGCTTGCTAATAGCCAAACCAAAGAAGCCTGTGAGGCTAAGTCACCAGAAGCCAGGCACCTATCACATCTATCTGCTCAGGAAAATGTCCCAGTGGTGAGTTGGACTCTGGTATTTTGTCCCTATTTTCAGAAGTAAGATATTGTTTGTATACCATTGAGAGCTGGTCTAAGAAAGGGAAGGTTCGCCTCTGATTGCCCATTCACTGGTATGCTTAGCACTTCTTTGCTAGAGAATGATATAAAAGATAAATTCAGGGGTCTGTTGACAGAGCTCAGCAGGTAAAGGTCATCATGAAAGCCTGATGACCTGAGGTTTGATTCTTGGGCCCACAAGGAACCCAAGAATACGGAGAGAACCAAGTCTCAAACCCAAGTCTCTGACCACTACATTCAAGTTGGGCACACATTTGATCATACACACAGAAACAAATGTTAAAAAGGGGTGAGGGGCTGGAGAGAAGGCTCAGTGGTTAAGAGCCCTGACTGCTCTTCCACAGGTCCTGAGTTCAATTCCCAGCAACCACATGGTGGCTCATAACCATCTGTAATGGGATCCAATGCCCTCTTCTGCTGTGTCTGAAGACAGCCACAGTGTACTCACATACATAAAATACATAAATGAATCCTTTTAAAACATAGGCTAAATGATATCCCACTTTTTTGTTTGGTTTTTGAGACATCATCTCACCATATAGCCCAGGCTAGCCTCACATTTATATCTCCTCCTACATCAACCTCCAGAGTTCTAGGATTGCAGGTGTGAGCCACCATACCTAGCCCTTTGATTTTTTGAGACTGTATACATGACTGGCCTGACACTATGTAGTCAGGCAAGCCTCACACTTTATATCCATCTGCCTTAGTTTCCCTAGTGCTGGGATTACAGATAGACTATCATACCAGTCCTCTTCCACTTACATTTTAAAAATTTTATCTATCTATCTACCTACTTACCTACCTACCTATTGTGTGTGTGCTGAGATCAGAGAACAACCTGCAAGAGTCAGTTCTCTCCTTCAATATGGGGTCCCAAGAGCAGAACCCAGGACTTTTGCTTAGCAGCAAATGCCTTTACCTGCTGAGCCATCTGGTAAACCCTTTCACTGCTCCCAGAACAAGAAGACTTGAAACATCTGAATCTAACAAAACCTGCAGTAAGTTTGGGGTTGTTTGCCCTTTTTTGGCAGTTTGATTTACTAGTGCCCATTATTCCCAGACACAGAGAGAGCAGCCCAGCAGATGGTCTCTAATCTTAACTATTTTGTAGATGGGGAAATTCCACCAGGGAGCAGCCAGGGTGATTTAGTAGCAAAGCAGGTAGTCCAACTATCTCTAGTGCTCCATACTGCTATGGGTTTACAGACTTCTTTCATGACCTTAATGGAGATTTTTCTGGGACTTAAATATCTTCTTGGAGCAAAAGATGGCTCCTCCATTGACATTTTAAGAGCACCAGAAATATCTACCCAACTCTTTATCTTATCACTAAAGCAGTGGTTCTCAGCCTTCCTAACATGGCAACCCTTTAATACAGTTCCTCAGGTTGTGGTGACCCCCAACCATGTAGCTATTTTAGTTGCTACTTCATAGCTGTAATGTTGTAAGTGTTATAAATTGTAATGTAAATGCCTGATATGCAGGATATCAAGGTCATTCTTGGCTACACATGGAGTTTGATGCAAGCCTGGGATACAAGAGACTCTTTCAAAAAATATATATTTGGCCACATTTCTACAATCTTACTACATGTGGTCTGTATTACACCCCATTTCAGCCTGAGAAACTCTGACTGCGTGGTTTTTTTGTGTGTTATGTTTGTTTTATTTTTTGCATGCCTTTCTCCTTTTCTATTTGCTTAGAAGTTATATAATACATGACATTATTTTCACAGCCATAAAGCTTTTATTATTGTGGTAGATATGGTCAAATCACATTTTATGCATGTATGAAATTCTCAAAGTTTTATTATATTAACATATATACACTTAGCATAGTTAACTCAAATCTTTATTAGTTGTTTGAATTCTTTAGTACTAAACTTTTGTAGTATTTTAACTTCTTTTTCTGTTCTTAATGGGTGTCCCTTTAAAAAAAGAAATTTCTGCAGGGCATGATGGCACATGCCTTTAATCCCAGCACCTAGGAGACAGAGGCAGGTAGATCTCTGAGTTTGAGGCTAACCTAGTCCCAAGTGATTCCAGGATAGCCAGGGTTACACATAGAAATCTTATCTCAAACAAAAACAAAACAAAAACCCAAACCTCCAAACAAACAAACAAACAAAACCAGCCAGCCAGCAGACTGACAAAAACAGAAAAGCAACTTCTTGTGTCTGGAGAGGTGGAACCTTTAATCCCAGCAACTGGGAAGGCTGAGGCAGTCAGATCTCTGTGAGCTAAAGGTCAGCCTGGTCTACAGAGTGAGTTTCAGGATAGCCAGGGCTACATAGTGAGACCCTGTCTCTAAATAGATAAATGAATACCAAAAAAATTAAAAAGAAATAAAAACAACTGCTTGTGTTAGTTGCTTTCCTATTGCTATGCTAAAACACAACAGAAAGTAACTTATGAAAGAGTTTATTTCGACTTACGATTCCAGAGGGTAAGAGTCCATCATGGGGGGAGGGGGTAATGGCAGCAAGCAAGCAAGTGTGATATCAGGAGCAGGAAGCTGAGAGACCACATCTCAGCCACAAACGAGGAGCAGAGATCCCACTGGAAGTGGCAAGAGGCTTTAAACTCACAAAGCCCTCACACAGTGATGCTCTCCCTCCAGCTCAGCCCTCACACAGTGATGCTCTCCCTCCGGCTCCACCTCTCCATAACCTTCCCAACCAGCATCAACAACTGGGGACCAAGTATTCAGATGCTTGAACCTAATGGGGATGGAGGAGCATTTCTTGTTCAAGCTACCACACTGCTTTTCTGGTGTGTGTGTGTGTGTGTGTGTGTGTGTTGTATGTAATTGTGTGTGGTATATGTACCCATGTACCTGTGAGTGTACAAACCTGTGCTAGGCTACAAGCCAGCAACCTCTGCATTCCTGTCTCTGCCTCTACTAGCCCTGGAGATAACCACTGAGCCATCCGTCTAGCCCAGCCCCCCCACCCTCAGAATCTTTATTTTCTACTGAAGACACTCTTAGTGCTCACATCTTTACTATTCTCCTTTTCCTCCTCCTCCTCCCCCCGTTTTTTGTACTCCCTCTCCACTTTTCCACTTTTTTGGTAACACTCTGTGGTCCAGGTCGATCTCAGACTCACATTAGTCCTCCTCCTTTAGCCTCCCAAGTGCTTGGATTCCAGGCATCAGCCACAGCGTCCAGCATGTTTGTCTACTCCCTATTTTTTCTTGTATTTCACACTTGATAAGTTTGTTTTCTTTCTGTGGGAACTTCATTACTAGAAGCTTTCTAAAGTAAAGACACATTGTAGTAAACGTTCTCTAAAACTTTCTCTAAAATGTCTTTATTCTGTTTCTAATCTCAAAACATTAACTGGGCGTATATTCCAAGTACTTGGGTACAGGAGGGTCACAATTTGAGTCCAGCTTGGGCTGTATATTTAAACCTGACTCAAACAAACACTCAAACATAATTCAATTCAGTATGATATACTAGATGGTCGTTCTGGTGTTCCATTGAATTTTAGGAAACACTTATTTTACACACTATTGTAAATTTGAAAGTATGTTTCTGGCTACATATTGAAAGACCCCCGAGCTGGGGAGACCCTCGCTCAAGTCTCGGGATGGCGCGACCCCCCAAGAACTCACGAAAGACCGTCCTTGCTGCAATCACATGAGGTTTAATTCGGGGGTGGTGAGAAGGACCAATGCATTGGGGTCGAAC
>CM052705.1:80616246-80724565 GCA_028551405.1 Uromys caudimaculatus | reverse complement strand
CTCTCACACACACCTCACACACACCTCACACACCACGTGCGCTCCCCTTTCACTCTCACACACTCTTCTCCTCACATTCTCTCTCCTCACTCTCCACTCACCTCATGCGCACCTCACTCTCTCTCTACTTGCTCTCCTGCCTTTTTCTTGCTGCAGTCTTTTATTGGTACTCTAAAAGTAGGTGGAAAAAAAGACATTGTATAATCATTGCCAAGTCAAATTCAAAAGAATAACCACATCCCACAAAGAATCTAGAATTACAATTGTTCCCCAAAGTTTCAAGCTTCCCTATTCCCAGGCCTGTAGCCAAAATAATAATAATTGCACACTTATCATTATTTAAACTTTAACTTTTAATTTATTATACTTCAGAGCTCAGAGCTCCGAGGTCAGCTACTTGCATTTTCTTGTGAAGCTCTAACGATAAATGACATGGGCAAAGCTGCCAGGCGGTGGCCAGAAAGAATCAAGGTAACCCTTACCCCAGTAGTTCTGCTTTCTGCTTCTGCACATTGCACACAATGACTCTCCCAAGAGTCCCAGTGTTTTGACTTAGTTTGCTAATATATAATTTTATGCATTCTATACTTTCTTATCCAGGAACCACTCTCAAATGTTGTGCAAAAATTATTTTATAACTTCAATAACTTTTTCCTTTCTTGGGGTCCCAATGTTGGCTCTATTTCATTTTCTAATAATTTCTTCAAACTTTCTTTTCAAGTCAAACATTAATCTGGAACTACCATTGTGCAGTCATTGCATTGTTTCCAAGATGAAGAGCACACAGCATGCACCTGGGCCATTAAGACTGTGCTGTGCTGTGCTCTATGCCTCAATATTTGATTGTTTAAGAATCATTCCATCAGCCGGGCAATGGTGGCGCACACCTTTAATCCCAGCACTTGGGAGGCAGAGGCAGGTGGATTTCTGAGTTCGAGGCCAGCCTGGTCTACAGAGTGAGTTCCAGGACAGCCAGGGCTACACAGAGAAACCCTGTCTCGGGAAAAAAAAAAAAAAAAAAGAATCATTACATTAAGGAACATCTAGTTTCACAGAATTCCCCAGAGCAGGAGGAGAAGAGAGTAGGAAAGTCAGATATAATAGAAGAATTGTGCACACCAAGGCCAGCTGGAAAGCAGTCACGCACAAATGAAATCTATACAGCCGTTGTCCAGGGCTAAGGTTAGGAGAAATGGGAACCATTGTTTTTTACAAAGAGCTGCCACGGGCTACTGAGATGTCTCCATGCTGGCCTACTGTGGACAGTCCCTTATTTCAGATGGCAGGTCCCCTGGACAGATGTGTCTCCTGCTTCTCGGGGTCCAAGACGCCATCCTTTTTTACAAAGAGTTACCATGGGCTTCTGAGATGCCTCCATCCCGGCCTGCTGCGGGCAGTCCCTGTCATGGAGTGCTGTCCCCAGCAGAAGAGGGCATCAGATCCCATTACAGATGGGCTGCTGGAAGAGCAGGACCTCTGGAAGAGCAGCCAGTGCTCTTAACTGCTGAGTCATCTCTCCAGTCCCTAGTGGGTGCTTTTAACCTGTGCAGGAGGACTTCCTGAATAAGGGAGGTAACTATACTGAGTGGCTACCCCCTTCCTCACACACTCTTTCAGCTCCTCAGGACGGTCTGTCAGAAAGACCCCAGGTGCCCACTGCAGTTCCTGAGTGCAGCACAAGACAGCAAGGAAGTGCATCTGGCCCCAGGGGTCCCAGGCTTTCCTCCAGGTGTCTACTTCGGAGGAATTCGGAATAGTTGTAATAAAATCATTGTCCAGTCTAGCACTTGCTCTCCCTTTATCCCCGTAAGCTTGGTGTTCTCCACAGGATGCAAAGCCATGCTCAAGTGTCAGTGCTCAGGGTGAAACCCCGCTACAGACTGATTGGACGAGGTGCACATTCTTCTAGCCGCTTTTACAAATACTGGCCCCGCCTAGATGTGAATGCTTAGGCATTCACTGTAGATCTAAAACAAAGCATGTATTTTATTTACTAGCAAAGATGTTGCATAGCATCTCTACCCCAGTGGCTTGGCTCTGCAACACTGACCAGGAATGAGGACATGACTGACGCCGCCCAGACTTGTTCGTACAGAAAAGCGGGGGTGAGGTGGCTGTGTGTGCACGATGGAGCTGCACTTACTATCACAGCAATCTGAAACCTCAGTGTGTTTATTAGGTACAGCACTGGGGAGGAATTAGCTGGTCTCCGTCACGGTATCTGTAGAGGAGCAGCCTCTCAGGCAGTAAACATCCAGAAAGACAAAGTTGCAGTTGCTTCATAAAACATTATGGCAGTGATGCCTTTCTCACATTCCGTGTATCTCCATGGTCACATGAGTGTAAGCCACGGCCTGACCTGACCTGGGGGAAAGGAGAGACGCCCGAGGAGTCAGCCTGGTGTCTAATGCTACTCAGACTGTGCTGTGACTGTCTTTTGGGTTATCTGTGATTCTGGTCTCTGGTAGGGTGAACTTCTTAGCCCTTGGAGGACTAGTCAGCAGCATGTACCATGCTCTGTCAGGCTGATGCATCTCAGAGAAAGAGCCCTGAAAACAGGCAGGTAGATTCATTCCAGCATGGAGACTTTGAACCAGTGAAATCAAGCACAAAATGAATGTTTGGAAACAAATGAGACACGCCTGGATTTCAACCCCTGAGATATGGTGACTGATGTGTTAAAGTTGTCAAACACTTTCAGTTCTAAGCACAGGCTTAAAACTGTCACTGTGGCTCTATTTATTATTATCAATAATAATAATTAATATAATTATTATATAATAACAATGATATTAATAACAACAATTATGCCGGGCAGTGGTGGCACACGCCTTTAATCCCAGCATTTGGGAGGCAGAAGCAGGTGAATTTCTGAGTTCAAGGCCAGCCTGGTCTACAGAGTGAGTTCCAGGACAGCCAGGGCTACACAGAGAAACCTTGTCTCCAAAAAACCACAAAAAACCCAAAAAACCAAAAAAACCCAAAAATCCCAGCACTTAGGAGGCAGAGGCAGGTGGATTTCTGTGTTTGAGGCCAGCCTGGTCTACAGAGTGAGTTCTAGGACAGCCAGGGCTACACAGAGAAACCCTATCTTGAAAAACCAAAAACCAAACCAAACCAAAACAAAACAAAAACAAACCAACAAAACAATTAATATTATTATCGACAGGCTTTCACTATGCAGCTCTGGCTGGCCTTAAGCACCTTTATTTTCCTGCAGGCCTGAGCCACCACACCCGCCGGTCTCCTCTTGTTCTTAGGCTTCCTCTTCCTCCAGCGAGCCATCTTTCTTGTTTCTCTTTATAACTTTATGGTCTTTTCGCCCCTCTATCTGTCTTTTAAAATACTTTTGAATTTTATTTTATCTGCATATATATCTGTGAACCACATGCAAATCTGGTGCCCACGGAGGCCAGAAGAGGGTGTGAGTTCCCCCAGGTAGAGATGATTGTGAGGTAGCATGTGGGTGCTTGGAATTGAACCTAGGTTCTCCAGAAGTACAACCAGTTCTTCTAACTGACAAGCCATCTCTCTCTTTATCACACAGCTAGCCCTGGTTGTCCTGGAACTCACTCTGTAGACCAGGCTGGCCTCGAACTCAGAAATCTGCCTGCCTCTGCCTCCCAAGTGCTGGGATTAAAGGCGTGCGCCACCACTGCCCGGCTGACTCATACAGTTTTAATGTTGATAAACTATTTCAAACTTACTGTGCCATTGTGTTTTATTTTAAAGGGCTTTAAAACACTGAGATACGCTGTTAAGGAATAGATTTGAAAGTCTTCATTTTATTTTTTAGCAATGTGTAACTTATATTCATAGTGACTTAACATCATGATATTTAAAGCAAGAAGTTACTTTAAGTAACATTTTCTTTCCCCCACTCCTTAGCTGAGAAATCTTCAAAGCAAGCTCTACATTAAAGACACTTCTTTGCAAGACATGAAGGCTGATTTAGAGAGTTACAAAGAAATTAATGCACAGCAAGCACTACAGATAATGTCCCTGAGAGATGACATCAAGAACCTTCAGGACCTTATAGATTCTCTAATGAAGATTAAGATTTTGAAAAACACAAAATCTCAGAATTTTGGAAGACACAACTGGGATCTAACTGAGCGAGTTATGGAGCTAGAGAACTGTCTAAGGTGGGGTTTATACACACACACAAGCACACATACACACACACATATACACACACAAACACACACACACGCACGCACACACACATATACACACACATATACACACACACATACACACACATGCACACACATATACACACATATACACACACACAAACACACATACACACACACATACACACACATATACACACACAAACACACACACACATATACACACATGCGCGCGCACATGCGTGCACACACACATACACACACACATACATACACACACACACATACACACATATATACACATACACATATATATATCTTTTGTCACATGTTTTCAAATTGTATATAAGCCCATATTCCTGATCAGATAATTTAATAGAATTTCACTGAATACCTGATACTTTGGGAGTATGCTGGTTAGTTT
Organism: Uromys caudimaculatus; assembly: GCA_028551405.1. Lineage (NCBI taxonomy): Eukaryota > Metazoa > Chordata > Mammalia > Rodentia > Muridae > Uromys > Uromys caudimaculatus. The sequence continues at coordinate 80,720,005 of CM052705.1, read as the reverse complement.
TGGCTTTTTTATTTTTGTTTTCTGTCAACTTGATACAAGCAAGGACAGTCTGGGAAGAGGGAACCTCAATTGAGAAAATCCCTCCATAAGCCTGGGCTGTAGGCAAGTCTGTGGGGGAATTTTCTTGATTAATGATTGATATGGGAGGGCACAGGGTCTTGAGTTATTTAAGAAATCAAGCTAAGCAAGCCATGGGGAGCAAGCCGGTAAGCAGCGTTCCTTGGTGGCTCAGTTTCTGTCTCCAGGTTCCTATCTTGAATTCCTGCCCTGACTCACATCAGTGAAAAACTGTGACCTGTACGTTAAAGAAACCTTTCCCTCCCCAGGTTAGTTTTGATCAGGGTTTTGTCACAGCAACAGAAACCGAACCAAGACAGGAGGTGAGGGGATGTCTCTGTTGGTAAAGTGCTTGCCCTGGCAGTGAGAGGACCTGAAGTTTACTTCCCTGCACCAACTCAAACTATTGGGTGTGGTGGTGTGCACATGTAAGTGCTGAGCACAGAGATGCTGAGCCAGATGGATTCCCGGTCGGCTTGCTGGCTGGCCCACACCCTGACCTTGCTGATGATCCTGGGGTCTCAGTGGGAAAACTTGTCCCAATGAAAAGAGACAGAGGACTCTTAAAGAATGCTATTTCAGGTTGGCCTCCATGTGTATGCGCGCGCGCACACACACACACACACACACACACACACACACACACACACACACACATACACTTTCCTAAGTAGTATACTAGCTACCTTGAAGCATAGATACGCTAGTGGTTGGCCAGCCATCAGCACTATGTAGTTTTAGAATGCTTCCATCGCCTCCAGTGGAGATTACACAGCCATGGAAGCCATGCTTCCAGCAACTGGAAACCTCTGAGCCTCGATCTCCATGTTCCAATTCTAGACACTCAATGTGAATATAACCATAAAACATGTGACCTCATGATTTCTTTTGCTTTCCCTTACCACTGAAAGGACAATATTAACCCCATTTGTCCCCATTTAAGGATCCCATTTGTCTTTATTTTGAGGACCGGGACTGATTTCAAAAAAGGCCATAATGTATCAGCTTCAGGAATAGGCCATAAGTCCCAGAAACTAGGTTATACTCTCTAGGAACAGACCATAAAACCCAGAACAAGATCATAAAACTCCCTCCCAAAGAACAGCCTGGGGATAACCACAAAAATGGGGAAATACCTTATCTCAGAATGGACATTTGCTCTGAGCAGCCCAATTTCATCCCATGGTTGGACAATCATGACATAGGAATGTAGACCACTGATCACCTGTGACCTCCTAGCACCCACCAGTGAAATTTTAGATTACTTAATCCTTGTAGAGAGTTCTCCTGGTTCTGTATAAGAAGGCCTTTGTGACTTTATCTGGAGTCACCATTTCAAAGAATGATTGACCCTGCATGATGGTTGTTTCTGCAGAATAAATGTTCTTTGTTTTGTTGTTGTTGTTTTGTCGTTGTTTTGTTTTTAAATGTTCATCTATTTTATTTATATGGGTACACTGTAGCTGTCTTCAGACACACCAAACAAGGGCATCGGATCCCATTACAGATGGTTGTGAGCCACCAGGTGGTTGCTGGGAATTGAACTCAGGACCTCTGGAAGAGCAGTCAGTGCTCTTAACCGCTGAGCCATCTCTCCAGCCCATGATCTTTGTTTTTGCAGAGTCTGGGGTCTTCCTTCAGTGATTTTTGGACCCTTATACAACAGTGTTCTCAGGGTTCACCTGGACTGAAGCATTAATCAGTACCTTAGCTCCTCATACACTGAACTATATGTCTTGGGCATCACGTGCTGCTTAGCTGTTTATTTATTGAAGGACATGTGGGTTGGTTCTAGGGGGTTTTTCTGCTTCATTACTTACCCTGCTATAAACATCCTTATACAGACATCTCTATAATTTTCCCCCTCAAGTATTGTTGGGCTATATAGCAACTGTTTAATTTTTTGATGTTACTTGCTTTGTTTGTGTTGAGATGGGGATCTCATTATGGTTCAGGTTAGCTTCACATTCTCTGTGTCCTGGAATTTGGATGTATACTGTAATCCTCCTGCCTCCCACATGCTGGGATTATATATATCCACATCCAGCTTCATTGAATTATTTTTTAAGGCATTTCCAGGCTGCTTTCCAGCAGAGGCAGCTGCACCTTTACACCTCCAGCAGTGGTAGGTTAGGGTCACAGTGTACTCATACTCTTACTAAGATGAAGTTGGATCTCCTGAAGCCAGAGTTAAAGGTGGTTGTGAGCCACCCAATGTGGATGCTGGGACCTGGAGCCAGTCCTCTGCAAGAGTGTTAAATATAGTCATTGAGCTCCCTCTCAAACTCTCTGGCCCTCTCCTCATTTTATATAAGGTCTCAATATGTAGCCTTGGAACTTGCTATGTAGACCAGGCTGGCCTTGAAGTCAACAAAGGTCCATCAGCCCATCTTTCAGCAGTTTAAAATATTGAACTCATTGTTTTTTGTCAACTTGATATAAACCTAGATGTATCTGGGAAGAGGGAATCCTAACTGAGAAAATACTTCCATCAGATAGGCCTGTAGGCAAATCTGTGGGGCATTTTCTTAATTGACGATTGATGTGAGAGGGCCCAGCCCACTGTGGGCAGTGCCACACCCCTGGGCCACTAGTCTTGGGGTATATAAGAAAGCAAACTGAGCAAGCCATGGAGAGCAAGTCGGTAAGCAGCACTCCTCCAGGGCCTCTGCTTCAGGTCCTGCCTCTAGGTTCCTGCCTTGGTTCCTCCCTGCCTTGCCTTGATGATGCCCTCTGACATGGATATGTAAGCCAGAAAATCCTTTTCTCCCCATTTGCTTTTGGTTGTAGCCTTTATCACAGCTGAAGGGAAATGATGGATGTTCTCTTCTGACATTTATTATTTCTGTAGGAAAGTGTGCCAACTGCTTCCTGCTCTTTGAAGCTAACTCATGCCTCTCCTCTTGCCTCTCCTCTTGCTGCCTTTAAGTGGTAGGGGCTTGACTGTGATGTGGCTGTATAGTTAATGTATTTTAAATAAGAAATTAAAAAAAAAAAAAGAATTGGGAGGCAGAGGCAGGCGGATTTCTGAGTTCGAGGCCAGCCTGGTCTACAGAGTGAGTTCCAGGACAGCCAGGGCTACACAGAGAAACCCTGTCTCAAAAAAAAAAAAAAAAAGAAAAAGAAAAAGAAAAGAAAAGAAAAGAAAAGAAAAGAAAAGAAAAGAAAAGAAAAGAAAAGAAAAGAAAAGAAAAAGAAGAAGAGCTGGGCTTTGATCCCAGTACTCAGGAAATAGAGGCAGGCAGATTTTTTTCAGTTCGAAGCCATCCAGGTCTACAAAATAAGTTCAATGACAGTCAGGAATGTTACACAGAGAAACCCTGCCTCAAAAAAAAATTTTCTTTTTAGTCATATTGGAAATTGGTTGAGCTGGTTTCATTGCATTGTTTACCACCGATGTCCTACCCAGGGAACACCTGGTGGGAAGCAAGCCGGCAGAGAGGAATGCGGAGCTGAAGAAAAGGCGGTCGTGCCCCAGCAGATTCTCTCCCCAGATGAATCTGAAAGGACCAGAAGATTCCTTGGAAATTTTTCCAATGAAGGTGAGAGTAAGTTTTAACTATTTCCCCAGGAGAAAAGGATTAGTATTTGGTAGTGTGCCAGTCCTCTTGTGAATGGAAGACCCAAAGAAGCATGGTGGACCAGAAACCATCGGGACTGCTGGGAGAACTGCAAGGTCTCTGTGATTTTACAGAAAGATTTGTGGGCGAGGAATGGGGCCATGAGCCAACCACGGGGAGGGGCGATGAGGAAGTGAGAGGTTGGAGTCGTCTTATTCAGTTTGACTCCTGCTGCTGAATACACCAGGCTTCCGGTTCGAGTTCTCTGTTTCTTGTTCAGATTGGTTCCTGCTGCTCAATGCACCGGGCTTCCTGTCTGTGGATGTAGACCAAACTTGGTGGGTCATCAACTTTGGCCATTGATATCTAACTCTATAGATTTTCCAGAAGGAAGTGCACTGAAAAGAGAAGGGGAGGAGGCCGACCATTGGCAGGGGCGCTGTGAAAGTTTATTGTGAGCTCCTCAGGTCATCACAAGTTACTATGTAAAACAAGGACCTGTATGACTTAGTTAATGTGGGAGATTCCATGGAGGTGGGGGTGGGGACAAACCCAAGGGCTGAAGAGATGGTCCAGTAGCTGTGACAGGGACCAGCGTGCATGGGTACCAGCATGCATGGGGCAGGTGCACAGGGACCAGTGATAGGATCCATGTAACAGGCAGGCATGGTCAGGCATGCCTAGATCTCCAGCACAGAAAAGGCCGGGTCTGGATGGTCTCTGGTTTTCTAGCTACCAGATTTAGCATATACCCTCCCTCAAAGGACTAAAGCAGAGAGTGATAGTGGGGCACACCTGACACCTTCTTCTGGCACACAAACACACAGCCATGCACATCTGCACACACACACACACACACACACACACACACACACACACACACACAGCCATGCACATCTGCATAAACATTGTAAGGTCCATGATTCTCTGAAAAATTATACCCCAGACTCAAATAGTATGTAAACACAAGGAGTGTTTTATTCTGCAAAAGTTCACCGTGTTGGGGTCTCCCATTACCAAGACAGAGAGACATCCAAGTGAGCTCGAAGGCTCAATTGAAAGCACATTAGGGGAATTCCAGGATAGGTGACCTTATCTTGCTCTACCTCTTAGAGACATTTCAAAACCATTATGGGGCATGGGGGCTGGAATCTGAAGTTGAGGAAGGTGTGGCCTTATCTTGCTCTATCTCTTAAGGACATTCCGGAACACACTGGACAGACATACCGGGTGTGAGGGCTAGAAACTGTTGGTGACCCATTGTCCTTGTTTCAGGCCAGGTGGCAGGGTAGTTTCTGACTAGCTACCTGAAGCCTGGGTTTTTAGGCCTAATCTCCTGAACTGCCAGTTTGAAGTCTGTCATTGAGTCGGCCTATCTCATCAACATATGTATACCGTGCGTGCTTGTGCGCGCACACACACACATATTCAGCAACTACTTTCAGTGTAATTCTAATTTGTGTTTGCATCTCAAGATTTTCACACTTTCCCCCTTTTGAACTTTTGCTACAAATCTCTCCTTAAAAAAAGAAATTCACCAATAACTGGAATCCAAGCAGGTTTAGCTTTCCTCCCCTGCTCCTTTCCCCTCTAGGTCTTTAGAGATACAAACTCATCATGACCTCCATTATTCTTCTTAACTTTTTGTTTTGTTTTATTTTGTTTTTTTGGTTTTTCGAGACAGGGTTTCTCTGTATAGCCCTGGCTGTCCTGGAACTCACTCTGTAGACCAGGCTGGCCTCGAACTCAGAAATCCACCTGTCTCTGCCTCCCGAGTGCTGAGATTAAAAGCATGCTGAACTTGCTGACTCGGCAAGGTGGACTCCTCCCCTGGGAGGAGCTTAGCAGGCCCCTCCCCCCATGGGTCTCAGCTGGTAGTATGTCTTGCAGAGAAAGTCTAGTCACTGTTGTTCAATCCCCAGATCCAATGGTGGAAGGAGAAAATCAACGCCCAGAAGTTGTCCTCTGACCTCCATCCTTGCACCATGACACATGTGCTGTCAGCACCCATCATACATGTGCAACGACAAAAAAATATTTTTAATTAAGAAAAGTTCAGCGTTCTCTTTTACTCTTGACGTCTTTGTAACAGATATAGGCCAGGAGGAAGAGATGTGACTTATTTCGCTTACATTATCGAGGCTGTTACATTTGTTAAGCATTGATTCCTTTTTTCTTGTAGTATTAGGGATTGAATTTAGGGCCTTTAGAATATAAGGTAAGCACTCACTCCACCACTGACCTACAGTTTTTAGTTTTCGAAACAGGATTTCTCTGTATAGCCTTGGCTGTCCTAGAGTTCACTTTTAGACCAGGCTGGCCTCGAACTCAGAAATCCACCTGCCTCTGCCTCCCAAGTGCTGGGATTAAAGGCGTGCACCATCACTGCCCGGGTCCAGCAAGACCTTCTTGACAGATTATTTCTCCACTACCAGTGAAATAAACCAATCCAAGCCCGATTAGATTATATTAAAGGCAGGTTTATTGGGAAGCTGCTCTCAGGCAGGAGAGTTCACTGACCCCAAGTACTGAGGCCAGGGAAGTCACCATGGGGAAAGGGGTGAGAGAAAGAGAAAAAGGGGATGTATACACAGAGAGAAGAGGAGGAGCCTCTGGGGGAAGGGTGGCCCAGCTCCTAACTGGAAAGTCAAGGTTAGAGGCAGGGTATGCCAGGTAGGGACTGAGGGATGCTAGGAGAACCTGGAGGCCAGGTCTGCTTTGATATGTAAAATATGCACCTCAGTCCCTTGTCCAGGTCTGAAACCAAACACCCCTCTCAAAACAAACAAAACAAAAAACAAACAACAACAACAATAACAAAAAAACCCACCAAAAAATGCCCCCCAAACCAAAAAGAGCCAGTGCACAGGCTCGGCAGGTAAAGGCACATTTTGTGACAGACTGATGGCTTGATTTTGATTCCTGGAACCATGTGATACCAGGAGAGAAGGGATTCCTGCAGGTTCTCCTCTGATCTACCTGTGTAGACAGTGTCACATGCCACCTCCCTCATAACAATAAATAAGATAATTAAACATAATAAAATAAAATGATAACCTTTAAAATTCCTTGTACTGTGAGCTTGAGTGTTCTGTAGAGTCTGCTCTCATCAACAAGGGCTGTTTCAGTTCCTACCTTTTACTGTTACTGTCTCTTCTTTTAAGTCAGTGCCCTTGTTTCTTATGTGACTCTACTGTTTCAAATTAAGGGTCTTTTCTCCTGAGGTGGTTAATACTGAATTCACAGTTCATAAGGAGGGACATAGGTATTTCCATATTAAGTTTCCAGTGGGAAGTTCAATCCTTGTGTTGGTCTGTTCAGGACAATAATGAAGTCAGCACCTTGGAGAGAGACGACATTGTTTACCCTGAGGGACCCACTGACGGGCAAACCACTGGCGATAAATGTCAACAAGATTTGATCCACAAAGAAAAACTACCATCTGAGCTGAATAGAGCTCCATATTCCTGCAGCTGGGAAACCACACCCGAGCAATCCCACCACCAGGACTTCCTGGGTCAGTTGGCCACTCTACTCAGTGACAGCATCGGGCCCATACTAGCCACAGAAGAGGCAGTGAAAGAGAGGATCCAGGAAATGGGTACAAAGGAACAGCTGTGGAAAAGCGTGAGTGTACTTAGAAAAATTGTTCTTTCCAATTTAATTCTCTTTTTCTTTCTTTGTTTCTTTTTCTTTTTTTTTCTCTCTGTCTGTGTCTCTGTCTCTCTCTCTTTTGGTTTTTCAAGACAGGGTTTCTCTGGGTAGCTGTGGCTATCCTGGAACTCACTCTGTAGACCAGGCTGGCCTAGAACTCACAGAGATCCTCCTGCTGGCATTAAGGGCGTGCACTACTATTGTCCAGCTGATTTTTTTTTTTAATGTATGTGTTTGTGGGAGTTCACCTAAATATGTGGATATGCATACATATGTGTGCCAGTGCACGTGGGGGCCAGAGACTAACCCTGGGTCTAGGGCTCTGCCTGCCTCTGGCACTTGAGCTACAGATGTGCACTGAGCTTTTCATATGGGTGGTGAGTATCCCAACTGGAATCCTATGCTCACAATATTTTACCACCCGAGGCCTCTCTCCAGCACCCCAATTTTATTAGTTTAATATGTAGATTCTCATATTAGCCAATTAGTAGGCTCTTTGGCTTCATTTGTAATTTTTCCAAGACAAGGTTTCTGTGTGGAACCCCAGCTGTCCTGAAACTCACTCTGTAGACCAGGCTGGCCTTGAACTCAAAGAGATCTGCCTGCCTCTGCCTTCTGAGTGCTGGGATTAAAGGCGAGCGCCACTACTGCCTGGCTCATTTGTAATTTTTTAAAGATTTGTTTTTATTACTTTATTTATGTATATGTGCATGTGTCTATGAAAATATAAGCTACTTGTGTGCATGCCTGCAGAGACCAGAGAATGGCCGCAGATCCCCTAGAGATAGCTCGACAAATAGTTGCGAGCTGCCTGATGTGAGCATCTCTGTGACCACCACAGCCAGCAGAGTGAAGATCCAAGGAGGCAAGAAGGCAGTTCAGTCCAGCACAGCTTAGTAGTCGGTACTGGTTCAAACTTCAAGAGTCCGATCCCGATTGGTTTATTTTGGGCATATTTAAGCATAGCACAAGTGAATACTTTCCTGGTGATAATTAACCCAGTCCCATGTGCACAATAAAGCATAAGACTTGGATACATCAAAACTCTTTGTAAAGTACATGTGGCACCTTCCAAACAGATGGGTTCTATAGACTGACAAGCCAGGATAACGGTCGAGGGGAGGACCTGATTTGATCTCTTGGCCACACAGACAGTGCAAAGATCACCAGGCTATTAACCACATTCATTCTCAACCTTCTGGTTAGAGAACGGGTTATATATCTCTCCCTTTGAAGAGACACCTAGTGTGCTTAACATTCCTGGTTCCCCTAGTGCTTGTCTGTGAGCACAAGAACCTTTGTGCCTCCCACACCTGACCTGGGTACTGGGAACTGAGCCTGGGTGGTCAGTGAGGACTTTATGCTACCGATCTGTCTCTCCAGCTCTTCACTGTAATTTTGATGGACTGACCTTTTATTACTAAGTGGAAGAAGAGAACAAGTTGCTCTTAACTGTACTGGAGACACTACAGCTTGGTCAGAGCACGGAGCCCTGCTATGACCCTGAGCTCCACCATCTGCAAGCTGTGTGTTCTTGGGCAGGTTACTTATGTCCACTGTGTGTTAGTTCCATTTGTAAATTGGAATTAAGAGATGTCATTCCTACTTTTTACCATGGTTGCAAAGTTTAAACGGGTTTAACATGATACACGCTTAGTATAGTTTAGTATAAATTCGATAAATATTAACCTAATTAGTACTATATTAGCTAGGCATGACAGCACATGCCTATAATCCAAGGTGAGGGTAAGAGTCGTAAGAGGGTAAGAGGGCAGCCTGGGCTACAGATGAAGACCCTGTCATAAGGAAGAACAACAAAATTGTTATACAACTTTACTTCACACTATGAATATATCTTATCCTTGTGTATTAAGATTTTCTACTTTTTTCTTTTCTGTTTTTTTTTTTTTAAGATTTATTTATTTTATATATTTAAGTACACTGTAGCTGTCTTCAGACACACCAGAAGAGGGCATCAGATCTCATTACAGATGGTTGTGAGCCACTATGTGGTTGCTAGGAATTGAACTCAGGACCTGTGGAAGAGCAGTCAGTGCTCTTAATCGCTGAGCCATCTCTCCAGCCCTCCACTTATTTCTTAAAATGACAAATATATCCAGATGTATGATCCTTAACTAGTATTTGGGAAGCTGAGGCAGGAGAAATCCTGTGAGTTCAGGGATTATCCTGGCTAACAGAACAAACTGCTGTCTCAATCCAAACAGCCAATGTTGTAGAGATGGCTCAGTGGTTAAGAGTACTTTCTGCTCATGCAGAGGATCCATTTTGATTTCTAGCACCCACATGGTAGCTTACAACTATCTGTAACTCCAATTCCAAGGGATCCGATGCCTCTTCTGTACACTGGTCATGTATGTGGTGGTGGTACACAGACATACGTGTAGGCAAACACCCATACACATAATAAAAAAGTATATATCACCTCTATTCATCTATCCACTAACTCAGTGCACTGCAGTGTCTATAGAAGTAGAACTTGTACATAGTTTAAGATGGCGTGGGAAGCATGCAGCATTGGGAAGAGTTTATTTAATGTCATGTGTTGCAGAAAACTGAAGCCCTGCAGCAGGAAATTCAGACACTCACCAAGAGGCTTGAGCAGCTGTACCACCTTTATGAAGAAGCTGCTGAAGGGTCACCCCAGACTGAAGAAAATTACATGGAACAGAGAAGATCCTTGGGACATCTGGAAGGAAAGGCTGCTGTCAACTGCTCTCTGAGGAACTTCGATGTGGGCAGGAAGAAAGTAAGAGCTCCCCTAGAGCTTCTCTGAGAATGATCACATTTTAGGTTGTTTTGTGTGTGTGTGTGTGTGTGTGTGTGTGTGTGTGTGTGTGTTAGCATCTTACCGCGAGGCCCTGGATGTGCTGAAACCCTCAGCATCCTACCCCCACCTCCCGAGTGCTGGTGCGCACAGTGTGCACCACATCTGACCTGTGCGTGTTTTTGAGGATGGCCAAAGGGGAATATGCTCCAACTCCTTACTGTTTATGATTTTCTTTTAAAAAAAATCATCACTTCTTTCCCTCTCTTTTTCTCTATTGTGCATATATTTGAAGTATTATGGCACTTATTAATATGAATCTTATTTTTAACAGTTTTTTTTTGTTTTTGGACAGAGTTTAGTTTAACAATATAACATAGCCCAAGCCATACTGAAACTCTCAATGTAGCCTAGGATGACTTTATTTTATTTATTTATTTATTTATTTTAAAGATTTATTTATTATATATAAGCATACTGTAGCTGTCTTCAGACACACCAGAAGAGGGCATCAGATCCCATTACAGATGGTTGTGAGCCACCATGTGGTTGCTGGGAATTGAACTCAGGACCTCTGGAAGAGCAGCCAGTGCTCTTATCCGCTGAGCTATCTCTCTAGCTTTATTGACTTTATTTTTATAGTCCCTCTGCTTCTGTCTCCCTAGCCTAGGTGTGATTAGAGATGTGTGCCAACTCCCCTGGCTAATACATATCTTAATTCACTTTTAAATGAGGATGATTAGGAAAGGCACTCAAAGGAATTCAAGGTATTGTGACAGATAGATGTATATCTGTGAGGGGCCACTGAAGATATTCCTCAGTCAGTCTGGTGTAAACCACTGACCTCTGCTTCCTGGTTCCATGTATCTGTGAGGGAAGAGGCAACAGAAAGGATAGGAATGGCTAGTTTATTTCCAGGAGTTTCTGGGTTTTTCGATTTTTTTTTTTTTTTTTTTTAGACAGGATTTCTCTGTGTAGCCCTGGCTGTCCTGGAACTCACTCTGTAGACCAGGCTGGCCTCGAACTCAGAAATCCGCCTGCCTCTGCCTCCCAAGTGCTGGGATTAAAGGCGTGCGCCACCACTGCCCGGCTTTTTTTTAGCACTTTTTAAAAAGTTATTTCTACGCTGGTGAAATGAGTCAATTCACACCAGATTAGAGTATATATAAGCAGGTTTATTGGGAAACTGCTCTCAGGTGGGAGAGTTCGCTGGTCCTAATAGGAACCAGGTCTAGGGAAATCCCCATGGGGAGAGAGACTGGGGAAGAGAAGAGAAAGCACGTGCACAGAGAGAGGGAGAAAAGAGAGAAGGAAGGAAGGGAGAGCAAACATGTTTGGATTATATAGGGAAGAGCCTCTAGGGGAAGGGCAGCCTGGGCTGGAAAGTTCTGGGCTGGGGGCAGGCCAGGTAGGGACTGAGGAATGCTGGGAGAAGCTGGAGGCCAGGTCTGCTTTGATGTGTAGAGTATGCACTTCAGCTGCATCTTCTGGGGTCTGAAACCCAACATTTTTCATTGAATTATGTGCTATGCCCTAACCTATGCCACACAGTTCTAGAATGATAATGGCTCAGTGTGCAATGTCACCGGCTCACTTACTGTTGACTACGCTTGTTTCAGCCTGTCCGTCAATGTGTGTTTTTGCTGGTTTCCCTTGGCATGCTAGGAATCAGAATCTTATCATGTGGCCTTGGCTGCTCTGGAACTTGCTACAGACAGCAAACTGGTCTCAGACTCACACAGATCAACCACTTCTCCCTCCCAAGTGCTGGGACCATTCAGGGTTCTTTTTGTTGCTTTTTGTCTTGGTTTGGTTTTTTGTTTGAAGAGTTTTTTTTTTTTTTTTTTTTTTAAACCAAACAACAAACAAAACCCCTCCTTCACTGGGTCTGGAGAGATGGCTCAACAGTTCAGAGCACCGTTGCTCTCACAGAAGACCTGAGTTTGATTCCTAGAACCCACATCATGGCTCATAGCTAACTGGACCAACAGTTTTAGGGGATCTAATGCCCTAGCCTGGCCTCCTCAGGTACCAGGCACATACATGAATGCAAGTACTCATACATAGAAGATTAAATAAATCTCACAAAACAAAACCCTCCACATTATGAAATGATATTTGTTTTTGTTTTTGAGACAGTGCCTTATAATGTAGCCCTGCAATTTGATACACAGACCAAACTGGTCTCTGACGGCTGCCTGCCTCTGTAGCCACTAGAGGCATGTGCCACCATGCCAAGCTTCACTCTAAAATGACATAAAATAAGTGCCTCATAGTGTTTCAGCTTGAGCTGTAAGAGTCCATGATTCAAGGAAAAATGATACCCCGGACTCAAATACTATATAAATGCAGAGAGCGTTTTATTCTGCAGAAGTCCAGTGTGCTAGGTCATGCTAGGGTCTTCCATTACCAAGATAGACAACCAAATGAATTCAACAGGCCAAATTTAAAGCACATTAGGAGAAGTCTAGGGTAGGTGACCTTAACTTGCTCATCTCTAGGGACGTTCCAGAACCATTACTGAGGCATGGGGGCTGGGAACTGTTGCTTGGGAGGTCTGGAAACTGTTCCTGAGGAATTAGCTGAGGAAGTCTAGAAACTGCTGCTGACCCATTGTCCTTGCCTCAGGCCAGGTGGTGGGGCAGCTTCTGAGGCCTGGATGTGCCCAGTTCTTGGAAACAGATTTAGGTCTCCTGAACTGCCAATTTGAAGCCTATAGTGGAGTCAGCCTAGCCTTCTCAGAGTAAACCTTCTACATCTGCTCTTGAACAGTAATGATTCATGTCTATGCAAGATATTTAAACAATTTATTAAATGTTAAGAAAACACAAATAGCAATCCTTTCCTCCATTCCTTTAAAAGGTCTCAGGAAAACAGCAATAATCCTCCCATCCCCCTTTCTGCCTCTGTCCTCCCAGGAACCAATTGTTTAGGCATGCGTCTTTCAGAGGTGCTGTGGTGGTGCCTAACACAGCAGTAAGTGAACATCACAGCCAGTTTGAGTCTGGTGACATTTTTTGTTTCTCAGTGTATATAAAAATTGTAATGACATTATATTGTAATCCATTATGTTTTCATTATCTATAAAATATATGTCAAAATAAACTAGTAAAGTGTTCTTTAGAAAGATAAAATAGACAGCTAGGCAAGCTCGTTTAAGGAAGGTAAAAATAGGCAATCTTTGTGTGGTGGTTTGAATGAGAATGGCCCCAGTGGGTGCATATGTTTGAATGCTTGTTTCTTAGTTTGTAGAACTGTTTTGGAAAGGATTAGGAGGTGTGGCCTTATCGGAGGAGGCGTGACACTGGGCCTAGGCCCTGTCTCTCTCTCTGCCTCTAACTTGTGAATAAGTTGATCTTAATGAGACACTCCAGTAAGGTGGTAGATAATTAATAAAAATATAAACACATGCCGGGCAATGGTGGCGCATGCCTTTAATCCCAGCACTTGCGAGGCAGAGGCTGGTGGATTTCTGAGTTCGAGGCCAGCCTGGTCTACAGAGTGAGTTCCAGGACAGCCAGGGCTACACAGAGAAACCTTGTCTCGAAAAACAAAAAAACAAAAACAAACAAACAAACAAACAAACAAAAATATATATAAAAAAACACACGAGCTCAGGTGATAATGTGCTTGCTTAACATAGAGGAAGGCCTGGGTTCCATCTCCAGCAACACATAAACCAAGCATGGCCGCACATGCCTGCAATCCCACCTGGAGGCTCAGAAGTTCAGGGCTATTCTGATGGTGAGTTCCAGGCCAGACAGGAATACCTGAGCCCCTGTCTAACAAACCCACTTCCAAAACACCAATAAATTCCAAGATTTGAGACAGCCAGTGTTTTATGGGAATAGTTTTCTTCGACTGACTTCTGTGTGCACATTTGTACATACCACACACACACATATTTATGGGAATAGCTTCTTTTTGACTGATTTCTATGTATATATTTGTACATATCACACACACATGTTTTTGAGACAGTTTCTATATGTAGCTATGTTTTTTTGAGACAGGGTTTTTTTTTGTGTAGCCCTGGCTGTCCTGGAACTCACTGTATAGATCAGGTTGGCCTCAAACTCAGAAATCCGCCTGCCTCTGCTTCCAGAGTGCTGGGATTAAAGGCGTGTGCCACTGCAACCTGGTATTCTATGACTATCTTAACATAACTAAAATAAGCATAGTTTCCTTTATATATTTTTTTATTTAGCTATATCACTATTATTTTTGTTTGTTCCAGAAAAGATGGACACTTCTATGCTAACACATATTTGATTTTCCTGATTATTTTATTAGTTTATATTTATGCTGGCAGATACTTTACTTATGCAATTATCATTAAACCTCACCCAGAACAACATCTTAAAGTGCAGTTTTCAATTTCAATGCTGTTAATTTCTACAAAGGAAAACTCCAGGACCCGGACTGCCTACACAAATAAACACAGCAAGTTCAAACAGTTAGAGATGTTATTGGATATTGAGCAGAATTCTAAGATGGCTGCAGCCCCAAGAATGGAGGAGAAAATTCAGAGACTTCAGAAGCAGCTTAGTGATTTGAAATTGTCAAATAAAAACATGAAGACTCAACTGACAAGAATAAATGTCCTTAAAGTAAGTGCAGGGGCTGGGTTTTCAATGCTCAACCGCCGCTTTGGGGTCCTCCTGTTTTCGTTGTATATCTCCCAGGGAGCTTTCACACTTTTTGTTTGGTTAGTTGATTATAAAGTGTGGTTTGCAGAATAAAGTGGGGGTACTCTTGAGGAATCAGGATAGGTCAAAGAGACTACTGCGGTGGAAGAGAGCCAAGTTAATAGTGTTGAGTTAAAAAAGCCAAACTAAGAGTGGAAAGCTAAAAGATTTATTCAGTTTGGCCATATGGTGAAGAAGGACAAAGAGATCTAGTGACCGCCCTCACCCCAAGTCCATCTTTGGGATCTTGAAGTGAGATTACAGTTTAAATAGAGTTTAAATATGCATCTTTAATGTACATACTCCTGGTCAAGGCGTGGTCCTCCCCAGCACGGACCCATCATTACTGGGGCTCAGTCTCATTGGTCTGACTAGTTGTTAAGAATTCTAAAACTTTCCTCCTAGGAGACAGGCTTCCCCTCTGGCTGGTGACTTTTCCTTCTCCCAGCATGAGATTTCTGTGGAAATTCCTATTTCTTTAAAAGAGTCCTTGTTGGGATAGTCTTATAGTCAGATTGAGAGACAAAGTCTCCTTAGGACACCTTCATTGCTTCTAGGCCATTCTCTGTGCTATGGCATATGGGCACACACACACACACACACACATGAATGCACACATATATGCACGCACGCATGACATACACAGGTGCATAAATGCACACACACATGAACATACACACATGTGCACATATGTACTAGAAATGTCTAAAATCTGTAATCTTAAAATGATTTTGTATACATGCAAAATAATATTAAAGCCTTTAAGAGTCGTCCTTCCTAATACAGTTCCTCATGTTGCAGTGACCCCAAGCATAACATTATTTTCATTGCTACTTCCTAACTGTAATTTTGCTACTCTTACAAATTGTAATGTAAATATATGTGTTTTCCAGTGGTCTTAGTCACCTGTGAAAGTGTGATTTGACCCCCAAGGGGGTCATGACCCACAGGTGGAGAACACTGCTATAGGATCATAAACTGGGTGTCTGTGCAGCCACCAGATAAAATGCTGTCTCTCCTGTTGAAGCCCAAGCATAGTTCATGACTTCTCAAAAGTAACTAGTATTCAAACTGTCACGACTATAAACCATTTGCTTTTTGTTTTATGATTTAAAGATTTATTTATATGTATTTTCATTTTATGTGCATGCACCTACATGACTTTATGTGTATCACATGTACCCAAATGGCCACAAAAGCCAGAAGAGGGTATCCCAAGATCCCTTGGAACCAAGAGGTTGTAAGCTCTGTAATGTGGGTTATAGGAACCAAACCCAGGTCCTCCACAAGAGAAGTAAGCACTCCCAAGGGCTGTGCCACCTCTCTGGCCCCTTCTTTTGGCTTTACTGAATGAAGTGTTTGAGAAAGGAGCTCACCCAGTAGCTCAGGCTGGTCTGGAACTCCTGATCTTCCTGCCTCAGCCTATAAATTGCTGAGGTCACAAGTAAGCACACTCGACTTTTACTATAGTATTTTATTGGGTCAATAGATTATTTTTAATTAGTTTTTTTTTTTTTCTGTTTTGGGGCCTTCTAGCTTCTTGAGCTATACTATTTCAAGAGTTAGTGCAAAATCAAACATGCACTAAATAATTGACCATCTAGTATGCAGTTTATCAATATTTTTCTACTGTAAAATCAATTATTTTCTGTTTTGATATTTAGTTAATGTAGAGTATAATATTGTTGAGAACATAGAAAATGTGTGAAGCCTCTTCACATTCTATATGTCCAGGATATAAAATTGCTAGGATAAGGTTATTAATCAATATTATAGTGAAGAAATACTCTCTTAATTCAGAAACCGACGAGGTTTTTGCCCATGTATTTTAAAAAATAATTTATTTTTACTTTATGTACATTGGTGTTTTGCCTGCCTGTATATCGTATGAAGGTGTCAGATCTTGGAGTTATAGACAGTTGTGAGCTGCCATGTGTTTGCTTGGGAATTGAACCCTGGTCTTCTGGAAAAGCAGGCAGTGCTTTTAACTGCTGAGCCATCTCTCCAGCCCTAGATTGATTTTTTTTCTGTTTGTTTGTTTGTTTTTTTAGAGGGTATTTCTTGTTTTTGTTTGTTTGCTTTCAAGACAAGGTTTCTCTGGGTAGAGCTGTCTGTCCTGGAACTCGCTCTGTAGACCAGACTGGCCTCAGATTCACAGAGATCCGCCTGCATGTGCTTCCTAAGTGCTGGGATTAAAGGCGTGCGCCACCACTGCCCGGCTTGTTTTGTTTTGTTTTTAAGTCATGTGAGCCAGGAGTTATATCACAAGTATTTAATCCCAGCACTAGGGGGTAGAAGGAAGAGGATCTCTATAAATTCAAAGCCAACCTGGTCTACATACCAAGTTCCAAACCAGCCAGGGCTACACAGTGAGACCCTGCCTTAAAACAAAGAAAGATGAGTTGTCTTGTCTGTTATTTCCAGAACAATCTAAGCACGTTTTTCTCCTTCCTTTCCCTTACCGTTTATCCTTACACAGGACAAAACAATTGAGAGGCTCAGGCAGTCTGTAACAAAAGTTGAAACGGTGAAAGAGAAGACAGCAGCCAAAACAGACAACTTGAAAACCCCATCAGATCCTGCGGAGCAGGGAGCAAGACCAGAGAAGGAGAGGGCCCACCAGGTGCCAACCCGGAGCCTTCCAGAGCCTTCCACAGTCAGGGCTGTGCTGAAAGGGGTCTCAGGACGAGAGCAAGAGGTCTTTTTCTTACGAGTGCTAAAAACTAATTTCAATGACATGATCAACACTCTCCTCAACTTAGACTTTATCTAACTGGCAAAAAGAGATTTATTGGCTAATGTCATTATAGATGGTTTGAATTCCTCAGAGGGGTAGATGTGTTCCTGGACAGCAGGATCAGCACCTAACATCTGACAAGGCCCTTTTCCTTCTCTTCTTGGTGTTGGTGTGACATCTTGTCTGTTTCCATAGCAGCTGTTTTTCCTATGTGATAGGAAACATGGCCACTGAGAAGCATATAGTTTTATGTGTAGGTTCTGTGACAGGAGCCATAACTCCAAGAGAAGTTTTCTGGTCTGGGTTGGGGCAAGTGCATGTCCTTGTGAATCCAACATGGCTAGGACCGGGATATGTTTATTTTAGCTTAGGTTTGTGTACACAACCTCTAACTAAGACGGCCAAGCCACAGAAGATAGGAAACTGGGTTTTATGTTCTATATCGCAGTCCTTGGGCTAGCACACCCAGACATGCTTAGATTTTCCGTTTTGAGATAAAACCCATGGCTGTCACCTCAAAGGGGGTAAGAGACACAACATATTCTGAAGGCAGACACAAGCGACCATGGCTCAGCCATGATTTAATCTGCCCCAAATACCATGTTCCAATGTGCTAGCAATTTCAAGAAGTTTTTATAGTAACAGAACAAAGAACATTATAAATCAGACACATTTATTATTATAATTTATTAAATTACTGTTTTGAGACAGTGTCTCACTATATAATCTTAGTTGGCCTCAGCTCTCTATGTAGACAAAGCTAGCCCTGACCTCCAAGAGATCTTCTTGCCTCTGCCTCCCAAGTGTTGGGATTAAAGGGGCTGTGTTTATAAAATGATAAGGAGAGAAGGGACATGTTTGGTGGCTGTGCAGTCAGGTGTGGGGGAGGGGGAGCCTCCGCGGGCCTGTGCTGAGGCGTCCCTTCCCCCTGAGGGACCAGCCACATGGCAGTATAGTGTAGAATAGAGTTTATTCAAGGCATGGGGAGGGGAGTTGAGAGGGCAGTAGAGACAGAGAAAGGCAGAGAGAGAGAGAGAGGAGTAGAGGCCAGCATGAGCACAGAGAGAGAGAGAAGGGGGAGGGGAATGGGGAGAGAGGGGGTAAGTAAGAACAGGAGAGCAAAAGAGAGAGGAGGGGGCAAGCAGCCCCTTTTATAGTGAGCCAGGCACACCTGGCTGTTGCCAGGTAACCATGGGGCGGAGCCTAGACAAAATGTCAACAAAAGGTGTGTGCCACTTGCCTGACAAGACATTTTAAAATTTATTATATTTTATTTATTTTCATATGTGTGTGTTTTGCCTGTGTGTGTGTGTGTGTGTGTGTGTGTGTGTGTGTAATGGGTGTACCAACCTGTTGCCTTTGGAGGCCAGAAGTGGGTATTAGATCATCTGGAACTAGAGCTACAGATAGTTGTGGATGTTGGGAATTGAACCTGGGTCCTCTGGAAGAGGAGACGGATAGGGCTCTTAACCACTCATTCATCCCTGCAGCCTATCTATCTCTATCTATCTATCTATCTATCTATCTATCTATCTATCTATCTATCTATCTATCTCTATCTATCTCTATCTATCTATCTATCTATCTATCTATCTCTATCTATCTATCTCTATCTATCTATCTATCTATCTATCTATCTATCTATCTCTATCTATCTATCTCTATCTATCTCTATCTATCTATCTCTATCTATCTATCTCTATCTATCTCTATCTATCTATCTATCTATCTCTATCTCTATCTATCTCTATCTATCTCTATCTATCTATCTATCTATCCATCCATCCATCCATCTACCTACCTATCTAATGAGTGTTTTGTGTGCATATATGTCTGCATACCACGTGTGCCTGATGCCTGAGGAAGCCAGGAGTCAGATTCCCTGGAACCGGAGTCACAGGTTGTTGTGAATTGCCATGTGGGTGCTTGCAACCAAGAGCAGCCAGAGCTCTGAACACTGAGCCATCTCTTCAGCCCCACTGTTTAACACTTTGGTACCTGCTGAAGTTTATTCTGTTGCTATGTATTGTAATGCTAAGTTCTATACCCAAAGGCCAGATAACCATAGTCTAGTCACCTGAGTGACTTCTCAAGTTTACAAGCTTTTGCTGTGCAAACCTTGTTCCTTGATTTAAAACTATTGGTTAAGTAAAATTGGTTATAGCCAATTACTGGAGGGATTAGAGGTAGGTGGGTTTTGAGTTACCTGGTGGGGGGTGAAGACGCGGAGGAGTTAGGAGAGAACAGGGAGGCGAAGGAGGAAGAACTGGAGGAGAGAGGAAGCTGCCATGAGAGGACATGGCCAATGAGCATGTGGCCAGGAGAAACAGCAAGTATCTGGAGTACACCACTGGGGAGGCAGCCAGGCCAGCAGTTAGAAGAGTAGATTATGGGTTACCCCCTAGTAATTGTCAAAGCCAACTAAAATAACCATAGTTGGAGTCTCATTTATTTGTAAGCTAGTCAGGGATGAGCTTAAAATAGTTCTACAGCAGGTATGTGCTTCAGGTAGGTGTGCTGTACAGTGAAGTCAGAAATCACTGCTTTTGGTCTCAGATGCTCTCTAGTGACATTCTTAGCCTCTGCATTGGTGGAAGCAAGGGGCCTGTTTATACATTCTAAAAGAATTTCCCTAATAGTCACAAGGTTGTTAGGTCACACATAAAGGTGGACAATAAATGTCACTCAAGAGGACAAAATAGCTAAGGATAATTAGACTCTGTACCTGCAACAGTCAGCCTTGGATAATGTTTAACCTAGGTGCGGCTCTTTGTTGCCCCCCTCCCCCAGAGTTTCAGTTAACATCACTTTATTTATAAAACATATAAACACATTTTTGGTAGTACTGGGGATCAGACCCAGGGCCTCGCTGATAGTTGGGAGTGATTAAGTATATGTCATATTTCCATAGTAGTTGCTTAAGTAATTAGAAACTGACCCATTGTTATAGGATACACTAGCAGAAAGCCGGGTCATCATTTCCTCTTTCCTGTTTTCTCTTTTCTGCATGACTTTTCTAGCTTGCTTTTGCTCCTGCATGTCTCCTTTGGACCTTTAGTCACATCTCTCCTCCTGGGCCTGCTGCTTCATTTCTGAGGCGATTTTCTGCAGCTATTGCTTGATTTCAGCCACCCTTATCCAAGAGATACTTTGATCATAGTCTTTAGCCAATTCTATTCTGAATACATTTCAGACTAAAATATCCTCTCTGTGCCTGAAAATTCTTAATTGATAATCTCATTTCTGTCAAACTGCTGCATTCATACATGGCTACCATGTTCGTGGGTGTTTTGTTGTGTGTGGGCCCATGCATGCATGTGTACATGAGTGTGCACATATGCTTGTGTGTGTATATGTGTGCATGTATATGTGTACTTTGTGTGTGTGTGTGTGTGTGTGTGTGTGTGTATGTGTTTGTATTGGGGTGCATTTTATCACCTGATCAGGTTAGATGATACTGCCTTTCCATTTCTATCCTAAAGTAGTTCTAGATAACTTAATTATATAACTTTTGTCTATTCACTTTATATTTTTAAAAGATTTATTTTATTCTTAATCATGTGTATGTCTGTGTGAGCATATGCTGTGTATGTGTGGTGCTCTCAGCGGCCAGAGTCACCGATCAGTCACAGATGGTTGTGAGCCCCCTGGCATGTTTGCTGGGACTTGAACTCTGCTCCTCTGGAAGAGGACTATGTACTCTTAACGGCTGAACAGCCTCTCCATTCCCTATTCACATTAAAATCCCTGTAGTCGCCTAGGTCTCTCCGTATTTCTGGTTTAGAGCCCTTTCCATATGTCTACTAGGACGTAGGAATATTTCGGCTGAACACTGCTCTCTTCTGTTGTCAAAGCAAGGGTGTTTTTTACTTTTCTTGTTTTTGAGGTATCGGTGCAGGGCCTTGCAGATGCCAGGAAAGCACTCTGCCTCTAACCTGTAAACCCAGTCTCTAGACTGTCCCTCCTGAGACAGGGGCCACTCAGTTGTCACAGCTGGGCTTGAACTCCAGGTGCAAGCCTTAACTGGAGGCAAAGGGTGTGTGTGACGCCCCTTCTGCAACGCTTTTTACATAATCCCTTAGTTCCGTCCTTCCTCTTTTCTGCTAGCCACCTCTCCCTTGCAAGCACTCTGCAGCCTCCCCTCAGAAACCTTGTCTTCTAGAGCTGCTATTACTGCTCTCACCTGCTTTGAAGCCTCTGTCTTTTCATTTCCCATGGGTCAGTGTGCTGATCCTGCAGGTCTCAGGCTTGTCCTTGACATTGTGTCTTTGTTCCACCCCAGTGGATATTGAGTTTGCCGCCCTCTGGTGCTGCTTCTGATGGCTTGGGATATTTATGTCCCCCCTCACGTGCATAGTGAAAGCTGTAGTTCTTTTTCAGTTGGCTTTGTGGCTGTTTTCTTATTTGCTGTCCTTGCTGATCTCTTTGGCCTTGGATGCATTGAGAAAATATGCATTGAAGACGGCTATTATCATTAAGCAAATTAGTAGCTCAAAAGGCAGTTTGTCAACCCAGTGGCACATGCTGACAGTCTCCAGTTTGGGAGACTGAGGCTCATGAGTCCCTCTAGCCCAGGAATTATAAGGCTAGACTGAAGCTAGAGAGAACACATACAAAAAGTATACTGGTAAGATGGCTCAGTGGATAAAGGTGCTTGCTGCTAACCCTGCCAACCTGTGTTCAATCCCTGGAACACACATGGTAGTAGGAGAGAACTGACTCCTGAAAGATGCCCTCTAGGGGCTGGAGAGATGGCTCAGTGGTTAAGAGCACTGGCTGCTCTTCCAGAGGTCCTGAATTCAATTCCCAGCAACCATATGGTGGCTTATGACCATCTGTAATGGGATCTGGTGCCCTCTTCTGGTGTGTCTGAAGACAGCTACAGTGTACTCACAGACATTAAATAAATAAATAAGATGGGCTCTGACCTCCACATGCATGCATGCATGCATGCATGTACAAACAAATATTAAAAAGTAATAACATTATGAGCAAAATATAAGTAGTAATAAAATTGGGAAAAAATGAGAAAAAGAGATAAAAATGCACAAGATATTTTAAAGAATTCTTGTAATAGAAAGGATTTTTCTACCTTGAAAACATCACTTTGCTCAGGCATGGAGGGAAGCCTGGCTGTAATTGCAGTGCTTGTGAGCCTGGGAGGAAGAAGGTGGGCTAGCTCAGCTGCACAGCCAGACCCTCTACTACACCCTAAGATACACTGCATTAGGAAATGTTTCATAAAACTAAATTTCAGAGTGTTCTAATTTCATCGTACATGATGAGTGGGTGACTCAGCAATCACATACTGATTTGTGTGGTGGTTCTTTACAGCTTGCCGACTTTCGGGAAACCATTATGAAGATGTTGGGATTTAACATGAAAACAGCAGACAAGGATGCCATTAATCAGCTGAAGCTTGTTGTCCAAATTTATGAAATCTCTAAGAGATCAAAGATGGCTTCTCACTGTGAGCCTGGACAGGCCAAGTGAGCAAGTTCTGCCTCTACATGATGCTAAGAAGTTATATATCGCTGTTTCCTACAGCACCCAGAATATAGCTACATTGTGAATAAAATTGGAAAGTTTCATCTAAAATCTCTTCTCTCCTGTGTTTAGTATTTACCTCCACTGTGGGATGATTATTTCTGGCTTAGTCTGTATTGTCACTTGAGATATATGACATTTATCTAATTACTTTTACTGACTGTATTCAAGCAGGATATGAATCATAAACATATAATTAGCTGTAATATTTATAATTATAGTCAATAGCCCATGTCTTGAATGAGTAATTTATTGGATAAACAACCCTCTTTAGTGCCTGGGGCCTGTCCCAGCCTTTTGGAGTTTGGAGCTGAGGTAGAGCACAGAGTTGATAGAAACCAAAAGACTAATGACTTGCAATTCTCTCTAACTGTACTGGGGGCTGGAAGCTGATAACTTATCAAAACTTAATGCTCTCTTGCTTATTCTATGGCTGAGAACTGCTGGCTTCTTTTCTCTTTAACGCTCTGTGCTTAAATAAGCACGGCAGAAACTTAACACTTTGGGCTTAAATAAATGGTGGGGGAACTTAACTCTTTGTTACTGTTGTTCTGTGCTTTAATAAGCACTAAAAAAACTTAATGCTTAAATAAGCACTGGGGAATTACAAAAAAACTTTATTGCTAGTGCTCCTTTCTCTGGCAAGTCAGCCAGAAACCTCTCCTGGTCAAGCAAGAGGCTTAGAGGGAAAGAAGTCACTCACACAGAGAACACACACACATACACACACACACATACACACCTCACCCTGTGTGAAGTAGAAAACAGCTACACCACCTTTCTTTATTGCTAGCAGCCTTTTGATAGTGTTTTAGACAAAAAAAGTTCTCTATGTAAGAAATAATTACCTCATAGATAAAATGTTACATAAAAGGGGAGTTTCAGAAAGGTATCAATAACAAGTTCAAAACAGTGTTTCATTCTGTAAGCTCATTATAAGTTCAAAGTAACAGTTTTTACATGGCCTTGCTTTATCATAGTACACACCTGTGGCTTCATCCTTGGACCTGAATGTTTTTCCTTGAACACAGATTTGTCCCAAGCCTATATCTCTTTTTAGTGTAATTATGAAAGCCCATTGTATGTCTTATTATGCAGCATTTACTGACTATTTATGAGGAGTGGGCACATTCCATTCTTGATTCCAACTTTATCACATCTTTCTAGCAAAACAACTAAAACCATTTTAAAACTTTCTTCCTAAAATTATTTGGATCAAATCAGGAATTCTATGAAACCATTAATTCATCTAAAGAGTATTAATTCATGAAAGTTCATCTTTATGTTGATCTGCAGAAAGTCTGCTCAATAGGGTGGGCTAATGCCCAGAACTCATTAGTCTATGTAATATTGACAGGAAAGGCACTACAGCTGCAAGAAGCAATCCTGGAACAAAGTCTCTTGGGGCCTTGCCTCTCAGAGCTCACCCATTGCAGACCATGCGAAAACGGTAAGCCACGGCCACAAATGTCACCTGCTAGCCTTACCCTTCCTAGATGACTTCTGACACCCTAGAGGTGCAGTAAAGGTATACTGTGCTAGTTCAGTCTGTCTTATTTTCTTAGCTAGGCATATGGATATCAAATATGACCTGTCAAGGAGTTGGAAGGTCACTGAGGATTCCTGTAAATAGAATGGGCAATAGGCTGTATTGTGGTTATTGTCCTAGTATTTAATACTTATTTTGATTCAATTAAGTATTTTAGTTAATAATTTAATTTAATAAATATTTAATATTTAATGCCTCACTTTCCACTTTATAGTAACTTCATTTACGTCTGTGTTTTGAGAGAGGGTCTTACTCTGTAGCTCAGGCTGGCTTCATTGCCTTTCCAATTTCTATACTCTAGAAACTGACTCTAGTATCTAGATGTTGCTTCCTTTGTGTGGAGAGAGAGAGAGAGAGAGAGAGAGAGAGAGAGAGAGAGAGAGAGAGAGAGAGAGAGAGAAAGACAGGAACAGGCTAAGTAGCTCGGACTGGCCTCAAAGTCATGATCACACAGCCTGTGTGCTAAGATCATGGGGACCACTATGTCTAGGCTGCATGTAGCTTTTACTACCTTTCTTTAACTCCAGGAATGAATCATTATACCAGCCCCCACCTAGATAATATTAGATCTGTGGATGAAACACACACACACACACACACACACACACACACACACACACACACACACACACACACACACCAGCTAATCTTAAAATGCCTTTGCTAACTCAATGACTAGGCACTGCTAAACCTCTCCTGCACAACCAGATAGAGTGGCCATTGCCCACGCCAGTTGAAAATTCACATGGCTGAGGTTGGTTTTTTCTCCTGCAGCTACTCCTCCTCCTCTCTCCCAACTCTCTCAGTTCTGCCTGCATCAGCCCATGCAACTCTTAAGTGTCCCACCCCATCCTCAGTCATTGGTTGCTGGTGTCTGTATTGATGGATCATGAACCAGTTGGGGAACAGGACCATGGGATCAGAACCAACCTCTACATTCCATTTTTTCTGTTCAATTTAAAAACAAAAACAAAGAACAACTCTTCTCCCAGACATAAATTGAACAAAACCATAGAAATCATGTAAATTAAAAAGTATGATATATAATTAACATATAGTCCATCACATTTGTCAATTAGATAAAGTATTCTATCATTCCTAACTTAAAGAATTATGATTCTATCTCTGGACTATGTTTAGATTTTACACTGTAACACCATCTGAAAACCATGTCTTCCACTCTATAACCTCTCTCTCAATGTTAAACAACTTGAGTTTGATTTGAGGCTCTAATGAGTCTTCAAACCTTTCAGAAATCTGAGAATGACTTAAACATTGCATGGGTATATAGGAAGTACCAAAGACAAACTTAAATAATTGTAAAGACAGCTGATGACCTTGACAGCTCCCTAATTTCTTAAAATGTAGGAGCATCTGTGTTCAGCTTTTGGTCCAGGATCATCTGACAGACCTTTGCAAAGCAGGATTATGAAGGACTGTTTACATAGTCTTGGCAGAGCTATCAGTTGCCTATTCTGCATAGTGACCCCTCACCCCCCGCCCCCCCATCCCCCAGTATTTTGTCTGCAGATGAAATAGGCAATTTTTGACCTGTGGGTATCTTGCCACGATTAAAAAAAACCAAGAAGAGACAGAAGGAAGATGGAGCAGAACCACATGGCCTGGAGAAGCCACAAGTAGCAAGGGATCTCATAGATGGGGAATAGATTAGTGTAGTGGTGAATCTGCCCAATCTAGGTGTGCAGCCTATAAATATTATAACTGAGTTGTGTGTTTTGCACCAGCTTATTGAGGTTGGAGATTTACTGCAACAAGTTGGCGCCAATCGTATTGCTTAGAACCCACCTAATTTGAGATAAAAGTCCACTGCCTTGACCCCCACCCCCAAATAAATGGCTGGGGCAGCAATCTAAGGCTGCAGCAGTGTGCAGATTGAAAGATGACTCTGTCTGAGGGGTCAGAGAGTTGCAGAGAGGCTCCCTCCTCAAGCTCCAGGTAGACAACTACAGCCAGGGGCAGCACCCCAGCCTGGAGCTGGGACTTGGGCAGCACTGGTGTCTGATTCACTGAGCCTATGGAGGGATAGGGGACCCTGGAGCTCAACTGCCTGTGAGGTAGTTTTCTGGCAGAGACAGAGATCTGGACATTTATGCCCAAGGGAGCCTTTCTGTGCTTGCTCTCCCATATCCCCTGTGTTTACACAGGACATGGGACAGCTAGACCAGGTCTCCCGACTGCTTGCACTGCAGGCTGCCTGAGATCAGGACACATGCTGCCAGCTGCAACCCAAACAAAAGAGAGAGATAGAGCAGGTTCAGAAGCACAGAAGCCTCAGGTCTTTCTACAATCAACCCCTCCCTGAGAATAAAAGAATCAGAGAGGACTGCAGTGCCCTTAATCGAACAGCAGAGGGAGACAAAGATACAAAAAGCACTGGATCAGGTAATGAGAATTATAAATGGAACATATATACTTGAGGATGAGAAACAATAAATACTTTTTGGGCTTTATGAGATGTTATTTTGAATGGTTCAACAGGGATAGATTTAAAGGAAATAGACACTTTGTCATTTACCATTACTGCAATATTTATTCTCTTGACTTACTGTGTCTTCTCAAAAGACAGGGCCCTAGATAAAAAATTACGTGCTTTAGAAAAGGGATTAGAGCAAACACTAGAACTAAAAGTTCAGGAAATTATAGATCATAATAAGCGACAGAAAGAGGAGCATAAAGGTTGGAGACAGGAGCTGAAAAAAATTGCTACAAGAAAAGGCTGCAGGATTTTACAGACTAGACTGAACAGCAAGGAGATAAGCTTAAGACTTGGCAACACGGCCGAGAGGAAACACTAGAAGTAAAGGCTCCAGATTCTATAAGTCAAGATAAGCCACAGAAAGAGGAGCATAAAGGTTGGAGACAGGCACTGGAAAAGATCTAGAAAAAAGGCTGCAGGATTTTACAGACCAGACCAAACAACAAGGAGATAGAGGATAATTTACTAAAGCTCATAAAGTTTTAAATGTGGAGGCAGAACCTTGAACAGAGAATACAGGAACTCAGGGAACAGGAGCAGTGACAGAAGGAGAGAGATGAAGCAAGGGTACAGACCTTAAGGGAGGAATTTAAATATTCAATTAAGGCACATACACACGTAGAGACAGAAGATAAAATCGGAGAAAGCCAACCAAAGGTGATTAGAAAGCCAACTTTAGTTTATCCAGTTAGTTCACAACAGAGACCTCCAGACAACGATCATCCGTAGGTTATCAAGAACTTGAATGACAACCCTTGGGTGTGTTAGAACTGAGAAAATTTAAGGAAAATGTCATTAATTTTGGAATGCATTTGCTATTTATATAAAAAAAAAATCCGACTTCTTGGGCTATTAAAAATAGACTAATCCCCCAAGACTGGAAGGATATGGCAAAAGCAATCCTAGAACCTGTGTCACATTTGCAGTGGTTCTCACGGACGAGGAAGAAGATGGAGGAAGAAGAACAGAACCACACGGAACCCACACGGAGCAAGGAAGCTCATAGAATAGGCTAATACAGTGGTGAATCCATCCGATCAGGCGTGCAGCTTGTAGGACTGTGAAAGGCAGCCTGGTTTCTGGTTGAGCTAAGGCTTGAAACCCCAGTGGCCCAGCAGGGGATAACCCTGCAAGGGATGGTAGATGTTTTGCCACGCTCCTGAGCCCCAGGCTCCTGACACGAGGTTTCAGCTCTCCATAGGTCGGTGGCCATCAGTCACGTAAGAGCAATGCCCCAAGCCCTCCACAGGTTGAGGACTTGTGGCCATGTAGCCTCAAGACAGATCTCCATTTTAATGAGGTACCTAAAGGCCTGGAGGCTTAGCCAATAAGCTCCCCTTCCCAGACACTCCTCCCTGCCAAAGGAGGCCCACCCTGAGAAAGTGGGGTGCAGTTTTACTCCTTAAAACCATGGACTGTCTCTTTTCATCAGGATCTGCCATGGGGAACAATGGAACAGGCCTTCGTCTAAAGAGTTGAGTCTAGTTTCCCACAGAAGGCCTCTCAGTGCTCCCAACCGTGGCTTCCGCCAAGCCAAGCCACCCGCCTACAAGCCCTCACTCCATTCTCAGCTCTTCCACGGCATCCTGTGGCGCCTGGATGACCAAGAGCCAGAGACCCAGACGGTCCCAGCTTTGGGCGCAGGCCTGGGGACCACCGAGCTGGCTCTGTGCAGTCCCCAGGGCCCCAGGCTACGTTCTCCCACCCCAGGGTGGTGTCCTGTAGTTTCTCACAGCCTGACACCTGCTCGGCTGTGGCATTGGGTAAATGTGGTCAAACCGCATCCCGCCTCCCCCAATGGCCTGAGCCCTGGGGCGGATGCGGGACCCCACTTAACCCAACAGCAGCTTATAAATATTATGACTGAATTGAGTGTTTTTGCATGGGCCTATTGGGGTTGGAGATTTACTACAGCATGCCTACCTTGCTCACGTTCTTGACTCATGATCTTCCTTCATTTTTAGTATTTTTTAAGATTTATTTTTACTTTTACGAGTGTTTTGCTTGTGTGCATGTATGTGCATCATGTGTGTCCCCTGCTTGTGGAGGTCAGAAGATATCAGATCCCCTGACAGTGTGTAAAAGTAACTTTTATTTGTCTGAGTAATTGTTGTCTCAGAGGCTTACTGCTGAATAAGCTCGCCCTTTCTAGTTCTTTCTGAACTCTGGCTGGCTGGTTCAATTCAGCTGTTCTGGCTCAAACTCCTCTCCAAGCTGACTGATTCTACCTTGCTCTCCTCAGCTTCTCACTGCTTGAAAAACCGCCTCTGAATGAAAATGAACTCAACTGCACCAAACTGCTCTGAACTCAACTGCACCCTACTGCATGGCCTAAACTCAACTGAGCCGCACTTGCTGAACTTCCCTCACTCCTGACTCACTCTGCACTGCTCTTAAGTAGCCTCTCTTTCCTGTCTGTCCTCCTCAGAGTTGGGTGTGTTCTCTCTGACTCACTCTGTCAAATCTTTCTCTTATTTGTCACTTGGTCTGCCCTTCAATTAGTCGTCACTTTCAAACATGGCTGCTTCCTTCTAAAAACTAACTTTACCTTCACTGTTTGGGATTAAAGGTATGTACAAGCCTGTGTCTGCATTCTAGCCAGATAGCACAGACCCAGAAGGTCTTTGGATGTGATCCCTTGCCAGAGCAGCCACGTTGCTGGATTAAAATTCCTCTGCACACTGGAGTTATGCATGATTATGATATAGCCCTGGCTGGCCTGAAACTTGCTATATAAGCTAGGCTTGCTTCAAACTCACAGAGCTCTGCCTGCCTCCTCCTCCTGAGCAATGGGATTAAAGACTTGAGTCATCATATTCTTCCTTCCTTTTAAAACCCAGTTTTTGTCAAGCTGCTATTTCTCTGGTTCTCTTATGTGCTTTTATTTCTCATATCAGAGCTCTTGTCATTACATTAGGACCGCTCGGACATCTAGAATGATGTTCCCATTTTTATTTTTAACTTTATATTTACAGTGCTGGAGATCAAACCTAGGGCCCTCACGCACGCTAGACAAGCGCTCTACTTCTGAGCTACCTCCCTAGGGCTGACTGCCCTATTCAGGTTAACAGACCTCAAGGTTAGTCAATTAACAACCTTATCCTTTTCTGTCTTTGAACTTAGCATAGCCAGGCTCAGTGCCTGGACATTTTGAAGCCATTATTTAGCACCCACTCAAATTGAGCACATGTATGCTTTATGAGCAGGCAATTCCACACCTACACAGGTAACGGATGTAGAACATATCTAAAAAAAGATGTTTACTAGACTTTATACGACTGTGTTCATAATTGTACTGAAGTGTATATTAATTATCTAAATGACCAGCCATAGCCTAAGTACGGCACCCAGATCAGCTGGTTCAGATCTCCTTTCAGGCTGAACAGGGAGGGGTCAACTAGAATGCTGAATCTTCTTAATGGCCGAACCAGTGGCTCTGGGACCAGAAGTAGAGAGGCAGACAACACGGGTTTGAAAAAACGGGTCTCTTTAACAGAGGTAGGAAGACAAGCAGCGAGAGGCACAATATAGTGTTTAGTTCTTGCTGAACAAACAGCTTGGATCAAGACTGGAGCTGCTTAGAATCTTAACATTATCTCAAGATTAGACAATAAATATGGCTTGGATCTCTGAGTTCTAATGATGGAGTTGTGGGCAGCTTCAATCACTCTGACAAAACACTTTCTGTAATTACAGGAGCTTGTGGTACCAGAAGCACCTGAGCTAGAGGCCACAGCCCTGAGACATATTGTATTCTGCCTCTGTTCTTTGGACGCCTGGGGTTTCCCAAAATTCTCCTCCTTCATTGTACTCTGGCCTTCACTTCTGTGTGTAGGCCACATGGAGGGGCACTACCCAATGTCCTTGCCTGCGGTTCAGAATACCCAAATGGCCATCTAGGCCAGGGCCACCTTCCTGCTCAGAATTTGCTTTTGGGGTGCTACAAAACTTGAGGTCCCAAAGATTCCAACAGTTCAGCAAAGCCAGTTTTACCCCACCTGAGCCGACACAGGCCATGCTATGCTTGTGTACATCATAGAAGACGTGGCATTGGCCACAGAACGTGCCTGGATTACAGCCAATCAGGGTGCGGGGGTGGTGCCAAGTCGCTTCCCAGACGCGGTGTTGGGTGGGGCAGAGTTGCGTACCTGTTGGTGTACATCGCGGCAGGTAGGTGGCTTCCTGACTTGGCTCCTGGTGGCTGCGCATTGTCTCTCAGCTCAGCCAGACTGGGGTCTGGCTCTAAATGCTAAGAATCTGGGAGGTTTTCCAGAACTTTGCAGTGCTGGCAACAACTCTGTAGGTGCTCCGTGTGCAAGGTTCCCCTAGGCTATACCTGTACTCGGCTCTGCAAATATTTAAAATGCACAGCTCTAAGGCTTTGACAGTTTCCCATGTAAATTAGTTTTATGATAGCTTACCAAAATATACTTTATATTTACCTTAATAGTCTTTTTTTTTTTTTTTTTTTTTCCCGGTAGTCCAGGGGATGGAACCCAAGGTCTTGCACATGTTAGGCACATCCTCTACTGCTGGCTCATATTCTCATCCTCTGGTTCTTTCTCCCCTTCCTTCCTTTCTTAGTTTTGTTGTTGATTTTGAGACAGTGTCTCATATAACGTAGTCCTGGCTACTCATTATGTAGACCAAGCTGGCTTTAAACTCACAGAGATTGTTTGCCTTCCAAGTGCTGGCATTAAAGGCTGTGCCACTATGCCCAGCTTATTATTATTTTTAAAGTATTTTTATTCTATGTGTATATGTGAGTGTCTATATTTTTGTGTGTGACTGGTGCCTGTGGAGGCCAGAAGGTGTTGAGTCACCTGGACCTGGACTTAAAGGCAACTGGGAACTGCTATGTGGGTGCTGGGAACTGAACCCTCGTCTTCTGCAGGAGTAGCTGGTACTCATAACCTCTGAGCCATCTCTCCAGACCTCCCTTTTTTTCTTTTTAAAGATAAATAGAACAGCCAGGCATAATTGTGCAGGCCTTTAATCCTAGAACTTGGTAGGCAGGCTGAGTTCAAGGTCAGCCTGGTTTACAGAACAAGTTTTAGGACAGCAAGAACTACATAGAAAAAACCCTGATTCAACCAAAACAGAACAAAAAGTAAAAAGATAACCAGGGCAATAAAAATAGGCAAGATTTCTTTTTAAAAAAGATATTTATTCTGTGGGTGTGCATATGAGTGTGTGTGTGTGTGTGTGTGTGTGTGTGTGTGTATGTATCTGTGTGTGTGTGTGTGTATGTATGAGTGTGGGCATGCAAGTGCTACAGAACATGCGAAGGCCAGAGGACAATTTGCTGAAGTAATTTCTCTCACTCTACTACATGGATTTTGAAAGAGAGAGAGAGAGAGAGAGAGAGAGAGAGAGCGAGAATATGCTTGGCAGTAATAATGTTTTCCACCTACTCAGCCACT
Source organism: Uromys caudimaculatus (assembly GCA_028551405.1). NCBI lineage: Eukaryota > Metazoa > Chordata > Mammalia > Rodentia > Muridae > Uromys > Uromys caudimaculatus. The sequence continues at coordinate 80,687,508 of CM052705.1, read as the reverse complement.
GGTCCCTCCTACCACATTTTAATATAATTTAAATTAGTATCACTTACCAAGCCCTAGGCTGATGGCTTTCAGTAGTTAGTTTGAAGTCAGCCTGCAAGCTAACACCCCTTCTCTGTCACTTAGCAACCATATCCTTCTAAACACAGCTGTTGGTAGAGATGATTTTAGAGAGCCATGAGCAAAAATCTAATCCAGAAAAAGGGAAGGGGCTTTGTCTGCAGGGAAGGACATGTGCAGAATTTACAGAGAATGACCAGAAAGGTGGGCATAGGAGCCGGCCAGACAGACTGAATTAAAGATTTCATATGAGCTGTCCATGAAACGACGAAGTCAGTGTGCCACTGCTGTTCTGTGTACTACAGATCTAACGGACAGGAGTAAGGGGAAGAGATGTAAAGGTTCTCGTTGTGTCCGGCTCTGCTGAGGCCAATGGAGGCACTAGATGTGAGAGTTCCCTGGAATCCCTTGGAAAGGATAAACCATGCTCTTCGTTTTACCTTTTGGAATAGGCTGTTATATAAGTGAGGATGAACGACCACTCCCGTGCGTGTGAGCCCACTCTCCATGTGGAATGCCTTACCAGCCCTTTATTGTCTTGGAGTGCCAGCGGATCCTCTGGAGCAGCTTCCGGCTGCGTAAAAACATAGGAAGATTAACCCAACTACCCTTTAGTGTGCTGCAAGACTTTGTTGTTATTGTTGTTTGTTTTTTGGTTTTTGAGGCAGGGTCTCATTATGTAGCCTAGCATGGCCTGGAATTCACTATGTAGACCAATTGGCCTCAGACTCACAGAGATTCATCTACTTCTACTTCACAAGTCGTGTGTGTGTGTGTGTGTGTGTGTGTGTGTGTGTGTGTGTGTGTATTTATCTTACACATTTATTTACTCTATGTGTATATGTGTGTGCCTGAGTCTATGCATTTTCATGAGGTATATGCAGTGCCAGAGGAAGTCAGAAGAGGGTTCTGGATCTCTTGGAACTGGAGGGATAGGTGGTTGTGAGCCAGCACATGGGTGCTAGGGCCAAACATGGGCTCTCTAAAAGAGCAGTAAATTCTCTTAATGGCAGACACCATGCAGGAAGAGCTGTATCAAGCAAGTGAGCATTTGGAGATGGCCCCCCATTTTGCATGGCTGTGATGGGTGTACCTTGGAGCGGCACAGCCTCTTCATCCCAGGATTGCTTCTTGCTCCTGCTGTGCTTTCTCTTGTGACAGTTTTGTCTGAGGCAGAGAAATGTTCCAGGAGAGCTGCTGGGAAAGTGTCCCTGCCTGCAACGACACAAGAAAGAGTTCAAGGTCTCCTACTGAGCTTGTGCTTCAGTGAGGGTCACACTCACAGCCACCATGGATGAACTACTGTGGGGACAGATTGGGATGCACCAAAGGCAGCAAGCAGGAGATGGACGTAGATCTTAAGCCGACTGTGAGATCCAGATCAGTCAAATTCAGAGGGTCTCATAGAGACAGCTATGTTGGATGTGGTCTTTATTTCACTTTCTATTTTTTCTTATTGACTTCCTGACCTACAACGAAAAATATCATCTTTCAGCTGGCTGTGGGTTAATTTGCTTTACCTGCATAGAAGTGGGCAAGGCCTCTTCTCTTCTCTGTCTTTTCTTTTCTCTCTTTCTCTCTCTCTCCCCTACTCCCCCTTTCCACATGGCGACTTCCCTGGCCTTGGTCCCTGGAGCCAGTGAACTCACCCACCAGAGAGCAGCTTCCCAATAAATCTGTCTTTAATATAATCTAAAAAAGAAAAAAGAAAGAAAGAAGGAAGGAAGGAAGGAAGGAAGGAAGGAAGGAAGGAAGGAAGGAAGGAAGGAAAGAGATAGCGGGCAGGCAAAGAGACCCTCTTTAAAGGCCATTCTCTGGTACCTTTTTTTCAGCGTGTCAATTGCAAAGGCAGGAGGCAGACAGAAGTGGCAAGTGGCACCCTCTAGTGTTAGGGCCCTCTAGGCTGGGTTTTTAGGACCCTTAGCCCTACAGGGTTTCAGATCTTCCTTCCTCTGCAGCCTCCAGTATTGTAGCTCTCTGCCTGGGCTCTGAGACTCTTTTGTGGCCCTGAAGGCTTGCCTTCATGGCTGGCTGGCTATGCCTTTACAACTCAGCCATTGCTGGGACGACTTGAGAGTAAGTCACTCTACCTAACTACCTTGCATTCTTTTTGAACTGCTCTTAGAGATTAATGAGAAAAGTTAACTAATTTTTTTTTTAATTTTCAACAAGTCACACTAATCACAAAGTGATTTAAACCAATAGCTACTCGAAACAGGGCATGGTGGCACACATGTTTAGTCATAGTCAGGAGGCAGAGGTTGGCAGATCCCTGTGAGTTTGAGGCCAGTCTGATCTACACTGCAAGTTCCAGGCCAGCCAGAGCGTCTGTGTGAGACCTTTCTAAAAAGAAAAGGAATCTAGCCAGTCATATTCTTTCCTGTCCACTAGGGGGAGACATGAGCCTGCTGTGTAAAGCTTGCAGGGGTTCCAAGTAGAAAGAACTGAGTCAGCTCTACAGCAGACAGTCCTCTTGTAGACTGTGAGGCTCGAATCAGTATCTGCAGATCCTGAGGTCTCACCTGGTAAAGAATATTAAATGCAGAAGGAGAGCACACATCAGCACTAGAGAGCGAGCATGCTAGTAACTCCAGCTCCATAGCTCACCTGTGCTAGGAAACCGACTCTCATTTAAAGAATAATCTAAACAGGTTTTTAATGATAGTTTTAGTGTGTTTTAAAAATGCATATGGGTGTTTTATTGCATGTATATCTGTGCACCACTTGCATGCCTTGAAAATCCAAAGTGGGCATTGGATCCCCTGGAACAGAAAGTTCAAGACCAGCCTTGGGCAGCTTAGCAAGTCCTGGCATTGAAATAAAAAGTAAGTCCGGGAGACGGCTCAGTGGGTAAGACTAAGGCCCTGAGTTTGAACCCCCAGCATCTGCATTAAAAAGCTGCACGTGGTTGTGTAATCCCAGTGAGGCAGAGCCTGAGAATCTGCTGGCCAGCCATTAGACTAAACAGTGAGCTCCTGCTTCAGTGGGAGACCCTGAGTTAGTGATAGAGGAAGACAGGTGACATCCTGCTTAAGTTCTGATGCTCATGCACAGGTATGTGTACCTGGAGACTCGTGTGCATACATCACACACACACACACACACACACACACACACACACACACACACACACACACACTTTCTTCTTAATTGCATTTAATCAGTATTTATCACAGCAATATAAAGTAAACTAGGATACCTAGAAACAGGCTGGAGACAGCTTAGTTGTAGAATGCTTGACTAGTGTGTGCAAGGTACTGGGTTCTTTTCCTAGTTCTACAAAACAAAGCATTGTCTATCCACCATTCCTCCTGTGAACTACACTCTGGTATTATTCCCATTTTATGGGGAAAAATTAAAGACATAAGTGTCCAGGCACAGAGCTGGTAAGTGGTTGAGATGAAAACTCACCCAGGCCCTGGATTCCACCCCTGCCATGGGTGGTTCTGATCTGTCTGCCCTACCCACAGAGATGCTCTTCACAACCACCAGGTGAGGTTGGACTACAGAGCTACTGGAGTTGGTTTCTAGTCTTCAGATCCCATGAGAGAAGCTTCCAGAATACCAAAGAGAAAGAAAGGCAAGCACTCCCAGGGAAGACTGCCGGACTTCATGCCTGGTATCCTGGTCAGTTCTTTGTCAACTTGACCCAAGTCATCTGGCAAGTGGAACCTCAGGTGAGAAAAGTCCTTCATCACCTTGGCCTGCAGGCAAATCTATAGTGCATTTTCTTGGTTGATGTTGATGTGGGATGGCCCTGTTCCTTGGGGCTGGTACCACCCCTGAGAAGGTGGTCCTGGGTTGTACAGGAAAGCAAGCTGAGCAAGCCAACAACAGCATTCATCCATGGCCTCTGCTTTAGTTCTGGCTTCTGTGTTCCTGCTCTGACTTCCCTCAGTGATGGGCTGTAAGACCTTTGATCCTCCAGTTTGTTTGTTTGTTTTATTTTTTGATTTTTGAGATCCTCCAGTTTGATCAACACTCTTTCATAGAGATATAATGCAAACCAGGGCAGCCTGAGGATTCAGATGAGAACCCACAGGAAATCAGCATGGTTAGGGTTTGAACCTTTGTCTGCAGTCTCTCAGAGCTCCTGTGACTCTCTCTCTGATGGGAACTCAAAAACACAGACATGACCTCTCACCCCTGAAAGCCCACAGAGTCCTGCCTCCAGCATTTTCTCACCCACTCTGTCAGGCCCTGAGTGGGGCTCATGGATTGTTTTTGTCTTCTCCTTACACTGATTGCACAAAGCCTGTAAAGAAAATAGAAATGCAGAGAGCCTGGGCTCTGGAAAGAAACAGGCCCAGTTTGAACCCTTTGCTGCTCACTGGCTGTGTGATTTCTATGTAAACTCTTGGTCTCTTCGTTTGTGAGGTGGTAATGGAAACAGTGCCCATCTTGTCTGATTGTGATGAGGATCCCTACAGTTTGGATCTTGAATGTTCTCCAATGGGCCACATGTTGAAAGCTCGGGAGTTCAGCCCCACCTACTCCTGGTAGGCAGTGAAAGCTTAGGAGGTGGGGCCTGGGGGAAGCCACTGGGGACATGCTCCTGATGTGGACACTGGACTTCAGCCTCTTCTCTTGCTTTCCTCTTCTTCTGGCCATAAGGTGGAGAGCTTTACCTGCCATGTACTCTGTCTTACTATAAGCCTAAAGCAATGGGGCCGACCAACCAGAAACCAGAAACCAAAGGAAACTCTTTTGGGTGTAGGATAGGGAGAGGTAGATTCTCATTATATACATCAAGCTGGCCCTGAGCTCGGGACCCTCCTGCTGCGGCTTCCCAAGTGCTGGGACTACTGGCACATACCAGTCCACTTGTCTTTTAAGTTGATCTCAAGTATTTTGTTATAGGAACGCAAGCCACCAAGACCAAGATTGAGCAAAATGAAGCAGGCAAGGGACTGAATGGTGGTTGTGTCCTCTTCGCATGAGAGCAAGTATCCTCATATTTCCTCATAGCTCAGACACTTAAGGTAATACGGTGTTCAGCATTAAGGGGCCATCCTTAAAGACATAAATGCACCAGGCAAATAGCATCCTCAAAGAAAAGTGTCTTATGAAAGAGTAAATGGAATGTTGACTGTCAGAGAACTTTTAAGATGAAAATAACTGAAGAAGCTGTCAAGGATTTTCTCTCCTAAATTGTAGTTTAGAGTGAGGTGGTGTGGGAGAGTACCGGCAGGAGGAGAGTAAAAGGATGATGTCATGCTGACAAGCCTGTGAGACAGGAACTCTGCCAGTGGACACTTGGAGACTGCAGTGGTATCAGCGTGGTGATGGAAGCTCTCCGAAGGAGGTGCATGGAGACCAACATCCAGGCCAGGCATCCCTGGTCCTGCAGATGGCAATCTTTTTTTGAACATAATAATGTTATCTTTTACTTTTTATTCTTTTAAAAATTGACACATAGTTGGGGCTGGAGGGATGGCCCTGTGGTTAAGAGCACTGGCTGCTCTTCCAGATGACCCAGGTTCGATTCCCAGCATCTACATGGTGGCTCCCAACTGTCTGTAGCTCTATGTAGATCGGATACCACTTCTGATCTCTGAAGCCACCTGGCTTACACATGATGCACAGACATACATGAAGGCAAAACATGCATACACATACAACATGATGCACAGTTGTACATCCATGTGGGTACAGTGGACTATCTGAATACACGTGTATAGTGTGGGATAATTAGGGTAACCTTGTCAACAGTTATTATTTCCTTGTGTTCAGGGGATTCAGCATTTTGTCTTCTAGCTTTTGTGGGGAAACAGGGTCTCCACAGGGGAACAGGTAGCCCAGGTTGGTCTTAAGCTCCTCACACGTGATCTTTAGCTCCTGATCCTCCTGCCTCTTTCTGTCACATGCTTCGACTATAATCATGGACCACACCTGGTCTCCCTACCTATTTTGAAATACACAGTAAATTGCTGATAGTTACAGTTGCCCTACTGTGCTATAGAATGATATAATTTACTTCTCTCTAACTATAATTTTTGTATCCTGTAACCTCTGTAGATCTGGATTTTTGTTTTTTGTTTTTTGTTTTTCAAGACAGGGTTTCTCTATGTAGCTTGGAACTCACTCTGTAGACCAAGCTGGCCTCAAACTCACTGAGCAGATCTAGATTTAAAAAAAAACAAAACAATTTATGCAATGTTTATTAGTTTGATATGGGTTCAAAGGACAATATAAGTCCTTTCCCTTGTATTTATTTATTATTAGTCATGTGTGTGCATATGTGTGCATGCTTTGTGTGTGTGTGTGTGTGTGTGTGTGTGTGTGTGTGTGTTGTACAAGTGTAGTAGGTGTGGAGTTCATGAGGACAACTTGTGGAGCTGACTCTTTTCTTCTACCTTTTTAGGTAGGTTCCAGGGACTGACCTTAGGCTATTGGTGTTAATTTGCCTTTACCCACCGAGCCATTTCTTGGGTTCAATATGAGGCATTTCTAGTATTTTTCCCTAATGAGTGAAACATTTAAGAATGTTAAATACAGGAGAAGTAGAAAAAAATAGTCAATTAAAAAAAAAAAGATTGAACCACAGAATCAGACAGTCTTATTAGAATATGTGGCCCCTTAAACCATGTCTGTTAACAGCCCTTCTCCTTTCTGACCTCATTTTTTGGGGCTGTTACCCTGTCTGGCTTGTCATTAATACTGTCTTATTCTGAGCCACAAAAGGTAAGGACGCTGAATTTCCAGAATTGCATTTGAGTCATTTGTGAAATTGTATCTTACAATTTGCCACCATTTCTGGAGGCTCTTTATCATCTCCTCAAACGGGCATGCACAGTCACACCAGGGCTAGTTTTCCTTCTAGGTCATGTGAGAACATTGCTTTGGAGCTAGGGATGCACGTCCTTCAGGCTGTTTGGTTTCAAACAGCCAGACTATTAGCAACTCAAGGTATTTGAGAGACTCGGGTGGAGGTCCAGCGTCAAGGAGCTGCACAAAAGTTACTATACCTGACTGAGACGTGTGTGGGTGGCTTGTAGGGTGCTCGCTGCAGAAACTGGTTTGCCCAGGTGGTTCATTTAAACTGCCAGACAGAAGAATCTTGTCTGGTGGCCTGGGGACATAGATATCAAGTTAGGTCCCCATTGCTGCTGATGTTCTTGGCACCTGGAATGCCAATCAAATATATACATCAGTAAAGAGTTCAGTTATATAGTTAGGTTCATCGGTGGTCAGGGCTAGAGCAGAACTTGATAACATTTCACATGGCACTACCCAGTTCTACAGGACAGTCACATCGCCACTTCAGGTTATGTCACACAGAAGAAAAAAAAAAAAAAAAAAAACATCATATGCAAATAGACACGAAGGCAGAAGTTTAGCAGGTATATAGATAAACTTGAAGTCGTACATTTGTTTAGCCATATGCATGTAGGAACACCCCACTCTGAGCCTCAGTTTCCCCATAAGGGGACAGACTCTTGGAATCTAGGAGATCCAGGGAAGCAGGTGAGCAAAACTCTGCAAAGCCGATGTCTGAGGCCTGGGCTGGAAATATGCTCAATAAAAATTACATTCCCTTTTGTTACCGCTAAGATGAGTGCTCTACTCAAACTCAACTCCTGATGTTAAGTCACATTGTTATAATAGCACTGAGCCTTCCCAGTGAGAATCACCCCTGTCCTTAGAGATTTAATAACACAGCACACACCGGTTCTAGCTAATGCACAATGACGGGCCATGAACAGAAACCCTCCTTAGCATGTATAGTCTCTCAGCCTCAAGTTACGCTTTGAGCAATTAAACATGTTTTGTAGAGACAGAATTTCCAAGGTTTGGCTGTTTGGACAAATGGAGAGATTTGAAATATAAAAATATTGTCATAGTTATCCTGGGACAGACCAGGACTGCTTTCCCTGTTAACGAGGATCATCTGTCTGCCCGGCAGAACCATGCTCTTCCTGATAAGAGGCATGGGGTCACTCAGGGTCATCTTCTCAAAACTGCCCGGCAGAGGCAGCGCTCCTTTAACTAAACTTTATTTTTGTGTAATGTAATACTTTCTAAGCAAGTCTATTGGTAAGTCCTTTATAACACCAGCTTCATTTTAACCTCCACTTCCTCCTTCAGCGATGTACAGGCTCTTTCCTTCCTTCCTTCCCTCCTTCCCTCCTTCCCCCCTTTCTTTCTCTCTTTCTCTCTCTCTCTCCTTCCTTCTTTCCTTCTTCCTTCCTTCTGTCTTTCTTTTTTGGCTTTTCAAGACAGGGTTTCTCTGTGTAACAGTCCTGCTGTCCTGGAATACACTCTGTAGTCCAGACTGGCCTTGAACTCCCAGAGATCCACCTGCCTCTGCCTCCTGAGTTCTGGGATTAAAGGCGTGCGCGGCCACGTTGGTCTGGGCCGCGGAGAGGACCCCCGCATGCTGTGTTAGGCAATGCCCTTGTTGCTGATCCTCACCAACGAAGGTGTTACTACTGCTCTGCAGTGATTAAACTCGACCAGTGTGGGTTCTGCCACTTCAGATCCTCCTGAAACAGACCAAGTTACAAGCACAGAATGTGGAGTAGCTCCGGTCCGTGCTTTAGAGCAGTAGAGCATCTCAGGACCCGAACCCTCCGGCTACGCGGTTTCTCTCTCACCTTGAGCAGTCTTTGGTTTGTTTTGCTTCTTTGATTATTTCCTACAGAAACACCCTACCCACCCACCCATTTTCCTCTGCTTTCCCAAACCGATGCCTTTGTGACACCTTAACGGGCAAAGTGGGCACTGTGGGACCATGGAGGATGCCAGAGACACAAGACGATACTACAGCCGGTGTCAACACTGAGCTGCACACCGTGGGGAGGTGCGGTGCACATTCCGCAGGGCCGATGTCTGTAGAGGCAGGGTGGATGGAGCCGGTGCTGTCTTTTGAAGTAGATAGAGCATCGTCAGAGAAGAGGTAGGTTGAGACAGGGGCGAATCTGCTTTTGGGCCTCCTTGCAAAAAGTTTATCTGTTATAAACAGGATTCTTTATTGTCTCCACTGTCACCCACATCATGTTCCAAGTTAACTAGTCATGAGCACCAGTAGATAGACAACAAATCCGGTCATTCAGGATGCATGTTCTGGGAATTCGGCTCAGTGACAGAGCAGGTGCATAACATCATCAATGCCCCAGGCTCCCTCCTTAGCACCAAAGACAGCAGCAAAACAAGCTACTGAATTGATATTGCTCGTCATATGTAACACAGCTGAGTTTTAATAATCCAGTGCTTTGTTCCTGAAGATTTACTAGTAAGGTGTTCAGTCTCTGTTATGGAGTATTTAGGGGAGAGGAGACCTTTTCCTGTCATGCCATGTGATTGCTCTGCTAGCAGCTTGGGGCTGAGATGGAGACAAGCTTGTGACACTGCTAAGCAAAAGCGTCATTGTTACCACAGCTCGCAGGGTGCTTTTTGGTCTAACCATTGGCATCCATTGTCTCAAGAGTCCCTTTGTTTTTGATCATGGTTCAGGTAGACTGGAGGATAATCACCCTTCTTACTGTCATTCAAGCAGACAAAGCACCCATCTGGGTACCATTATCCTTCCTGACGGACAAGGTGAGTCAGAGAGGCAATTTCCTTTCCTCTGTTCGTTCTCATTGCTTCAGATGCTCTGCAATGATAAGTCTTGTGTGAGAAGCAGTAAGCTGTGGGTGTTTGAGGGTCTTTGAAGAGAGAACATGCTGCCCCCATGAGCAGGGCACTTTCTGAGGAAGCATGACACCCAGCCCAGGGCTCCACTTCTGGAATTGATCAGGTGGCAAGAGATGCTGAGGAGAACTTTGTCTGTAGGAGGCATCGGGGTTCTGCATAGAGCAAACCTTGAGTCAGCTTTATTGCTGATGCATTGTAGATGTGTGGAGTTTTTTGTTGTTGTTATTGTTTTAATTTTATTTGTTTGTTTATTTTTTTTTCCAGACAGGGTTTCTTCGTGTAGCCCTGGTTGTCCTGGAACTTGCTTTGTAGACCAGGCTAGCCTTGAACTCCGAGATTCTCCTGCCTGCCTTTCAAGTGTCAGGATTAAAGGTGTGGGCCATCACCACCTGGCTTTAGTAGATGTGGTTTAAACAGACACAGGACAGAACTTTAGGCTATGTTCTAGGTGAAATCCTTCTCAGCCACTCACAAGCTGTGTGATCTTAGGAAGGTCACTTAATCATGGATATCCATTTTCCCATTCATAAAATTGGAATGATTAATGATGGAGTTTGCTCTATAGGCAGGCATGACAAGGGGATTACATATTTGAATTTGGAAGCAACTTGGGCTACATAGTGAGTTCAAGGCTAGCCTGTGCTACATAGCAAAACTCTTCCTAAAAATTAAAATATAAAAAGGAAGGAAAAGAAACAATGTATTTTATATAGCCATTGTGTATAAGATAAAAAAGGTGACATATATACATGTGTTGGTTAGTTTTTTGTCAACTTGACACAAGCTACAGTCACCTGAGAAGAGCTAGCTTCAACTGAGAAAATGCCTCCATAAGAGCACTTATAGGCAAGCCGGTGGGCTATTTTCTTGGTTAATGATTGATGGGGACCAGCCCCGCCCATTGTAGGTGGTACTAGACCTGGGTACCAGGTCCTGCACTGTAAAAGACAGCAGGTGGGGCAAGCTGGGAGGTGCAGGTCTGTAAGCAGCGCCCCTGCATTGTTCAGGTTCCTGCTCTGACCCCCTTCATTAGGGACTACAACTGTAAACTGAAATGAACCTTTTCTTCCCCAAGCTGCTTTTGATCTTGGGGTTTATCACAGCAATGGAAATCTAGCGCGCGCACACACACACACACACACCACACGCACATGTGCACAGGCGCACACACACACACACACACACCACATGCACATGTGCACAGGCACACACACACACACACACACTACACACTACACACTACACACGCATGCACAGGCACACACGCACACGAAAGCATCATGTAGTTAAATGTCCATAACTGGGTTTCTTTTTTATCTTGTAGCTTCGCCACACAGTGGATGTACCCTCGGTGAGCCTCTGTTCTCATCTGGAAGGTGGAGCCAGCATTACCTGCCCCTCAGAACTGGTATAAGGATTAGATGGGATGCTGGTAGTCTGGCTTGGTACAGATACTTGATAGAGGTCAGCTTTCTTTCCCTCACACCACCTTTACCTGCCTCGTGGCCCTGGATTGAGATTCCTTCACTGATGGTCCACTGTAGATGATTTTTAAAATTAAAAATGTATTATTGTATGTGTATATGATGTGTGTGTGCATGTATGTGGGTGTGTGCATGCCACGCCCTTTGTGTGGCAATCGGGATAACTTTGGGAGTTGGTTCCCTCCTTCTCTCCTTCCATCTTTTTATTTTAGTTATTTATTTTTATGTATATGGGTGTCTTGCAGGCATGTGTGTAAGTATATGTACCATATATGTGCCTAGTGACTGAAGGTCAGAAGAGAGTATTGACTTTCCTGGGACTGCAGTTACAGGCAATTGTGAGCCACCATGTGGGTGCTGGAACTGAGCCCAGATCTTATGGAAATCCTTCCACCTTACTTGGGTTCTGCGGACTAAAAGATCTGTCAGACTAGCTTGGCAGGTCCATTTATTGGTTGAGCCATCCCGGCCTCCCTCCAAATGAATCTTGTTAACAAGTATCATTAAATGAACTGATTTGTTTAAAATCTCTACTTCAACTTTTCTACCCAAGGCAGGAAAGGAGGAAGGACTGAGTGATACAGGACACACAGACACACAGGAAAGGGCACAGGGATGTGTAGACTGGGGAGTGCCAATCTCATCCTTGCCTGTCCTCACGGAATGGTCTCAGTAGCTGGCTATTCTCCCGTCCACTCACCCTTCCTAACCCTCAAGGTTGGGGACTTTCCACCTTACAAATTGAGAGAATACAGGACTTTTAGCTTAAATGAAACCTGTACATAGGATAAGTGGGGGCGGTGAGACTTTAGGTATAGCCTTTACTCAGAGTTTATAAAGTATGTGCTTCTTCACATGTGTGATCTGTGGTGCCTACCTGTGGGATTCATAAACCCAGGCCTCAGAAAGGTCCCCGAAGGCATTTTGGTTACGCCCAAAATGTTGAGGTTGGCATTGTACAAGTTTCCCTTCAAATGCCCCCTTGGTTTTCTTCTATTAGATTACCATCCATTGAGAATCACATTCCCGGTCTGAAGAGACAGCTCAGCTGTTAAGACAGCACGCTGCTCTTGCATAGAAACTGAATTCTTTTCCCAGCACCCTTGTCTGGGAGGGAGTCCCACACCTAGAGTCTCCGTGGGCATCGGTATACACACCCACGTGCGCATAATTTAAAAGATAAAAAGTAGATCTTTAAAACCCTTCACAAACGTCCCCATGATGTGTGAGCATGGCTTGACGACTAATTAGATACACGAGTGACACCAGGTTGGCCTACAGGTCATTTGTTTTCCTTTTAACTTTTGCCACCAAAGGTTGCCTTAAAGCCAATTGTTTCCTCAAAGACTAAGGTATGATTTCAGCCTTTGTATTGTAGGGTCACTTCCAGGCTAACGACATAGGGCTAGGAGGAGCAGAGCTGCCATCCGGGGGCGCCAGAGACCCTCTCCGCCAAGGAAGAGAGGAACCCTGTAAAAGCGCAGACAGATTTCTTCCAGGTGAATTCTAGGAGGCGTGCAGGATCTTGGACCTAACCCCAATGCCTTTAAAAACAAACAAACAAACAAAAAACTCCTCGCTTTCTCTCCCCACTTCCATCGCCAGCCGCTGATAGATGAGCTTTCAATCTTCCACCTCTAGCCCGTTGCTTTGCCTTGCTGGGGCTCAAGCTAACACTCCTTGAAAAGAGATCTGACTTCATTACTCCGTTATTACTGCTAATTTCGGTGCTATTACCTGAACCCGGGGCCTGGTCATGCTTCTCAAGGAGAGTTGTCAGACTCAAGCATTTAATGACACGCACGTGGGTCAAAGTATGGAAACAGGATGAAGTATGGTCCCTGGACGCACACGGCCAAGTCCAGAATCCCTGGAGATCTGATCAGAAATTCCTATTCTTGGGCCCCATCTCGGTCCTCCATCGTCAGTCTCTTGGAAGGGGGTAGGGGGTGTCCCTAGTGGATGACTGTGAAGTGGCTGGAGGTACATCCAGTGGATCTGGTTGCGCGGCGCGGGAGTGCCTGAGATCTCCGGCTCTGGGTTTGTAGTCACGTGGGCTTCTCAGCTACCCTCCCACACTCTTTTCTAGGTCTTTAAAAGAAAGACGCACTAACGTCCCTTAGTCGTGGGCAATCTTTGCAGCTTCTCCAGCTGCTGGCCTTTTTGAAAGGCACTCTCAGGTCCCTGCCTTCTCCGAGGCTTCTGGAATCAACCACCTCTTGAAACTTCCTGGGAGTAGAGGAGGTGGGGGAGCTGGCCTGGAGGGAGCGGCTTGTGCTGCCCCCGGCATCCCTTGGCATCTAGGTCTGCAATAGAGTCTGGCCGCTGCCGCCTGGCTGAGCGACAACCAGTGGCTGCGAGTCCCGTTCGGGACCGAAGAAAGCACGTGTCTGCATTAGAGAATGCAAAAGAGAGAATGTTTACCTGGCAGGTAAGTGTCCCTTGCTCGAATTGAGGCTTAACTGACTTTGTGGGAAGCCAGCAGAGTTTAGAACAATAAAGGGGCTGGGGCAGGGGGATGGATGTAACTGCCCTGAACACTACTGGAAACGGAAATTTTATTGACTTTTGGGTTGATTGTATGAATATAATTGTTCTTTTAAAGGAAGAAAATTTCTGTGATTTTCCTAGCAGTGGGTAAGGTGATGACACTTCTTACTTAAGTGTTGTGGACCAGGGAATATATGCCTATTTTAGGCAGGTGATCATGGCTTGAAAATGGCAGTCCTTAGTCATGTCAGAAATAGAGTTTAACTTCTTTCTGGGATAGTCTGAAAAAGATAAAATCTGATTTATCTTATATGCTAGAGAGGAGTCTAAGTGTTGCTTCTTCCAGCTTACCTGTGGTGACTATTTCATAGCAGCAGAAGAAAATTAGGTCAAGTGAATATTGGTGTGTGTGTGTGTGTGTGTGTGTGTGTGTGTGTGTGTAAAACAAAACTATGAATTTGAGCACTATTCAGAAAGCAATCCTGACGATTTTACTTAGAAGGCAGGTTTGTGTTTGGCACATAATACCCTGGAGGAAAGATTTTTGTCTTGTTCTATTTCAAGTGTTTTTGTGAGCATTCCACTTGAAATTTCACTGTTACTGTAATGATCCTGCTCATGGTGGCTATTTCCTCTCTCTCCGTGTAAATGTTATTTAAAGAGTGAAAGGAAAGATTAAAAAGCGGATATATAGTGACAAAAAGAATGTAGTAGATAACCTCACTCCCCCTGCCCCCGCAAGGCTGACCGTAGGGGTTCTCAACCTGTGGGTCGTGACCCCTCTGGAACCTTTGACCTCTAAAAAATTTATATTGCGATTCATAACAGCAGCAAAATTACAGTTATGAAGTAGCAATGGAAATAACTTTGTGGTTGGAGGTTATCATAACACGAAGGTCTGTATTAAAGGGATTGCCCCACTAGGAAGGCTGAGACCCCTTTCTCTACAGATATTCTATTTGAAGTAAAAGATGAGGTTTTATCAGTCAGGGTTAAGCAGGAACTTTAGAATTTTATGGTCTATAGTCATCTAGATTAATCTGAAATTCTTATTTCAAGAACAGTTTTAAAGGCAACACTTTAAGTCTTGCCCAACATACATAAATGTTTGAAATCAACAAAAGGCATGGACGGGGTAGTTTCAAGGTGGGTCTGAGGAGCCCAGATGGATCTAGTCAGATTTGACGTTTCTCAGAATTTATTTTTAATATACAAAGGTGAAATTTAGTACTGAATTCAACATATCAAATATGTAAATTAGCATTTAATAGACCTTATGTCCTCCTTTAAAAACTAAAACACTGTAATTCTTATTAAATGTGTATCCAACAGGCAATGACTTAAAATATATTTCATGTTAAAATTTTAGTTGATGTTTTGAGTCATTTTATGGAATGATTAGAAAGTGATTATATAAAATTCTGAGGAATGAACTCCAATCATTTGCAGGTGTTTTGATTATATATGCAAAGCCCTTGAAAACTGAACATTTGGTTATTAGACTTCATAATTCAGTGTTTAGTACATTGTTATAGAAATTCAAAAAAGTTCTGCTTATTGCAGCATTGTTTACAGACAGTTGTATTTAAGCTTTGAAAAGAAATACCACACGAAGAATCATGATAGAGAAGAATTAGCTTTTTCTCATTGTAAAGATACATGCTCAGTTTTAAAGAGTTACCTGTAAGTCAGTTATTAGTGGTCAGTTTTATGGTTGTTTTAGGGTGAGTTTTCTTTGTTCCTATCATGAAATTGATTGAGGGCCGTAATATTTTTCTTCAGAAAAGATACATGGAAAGGTAATAATTGCTAAACAGAAGCACACAGAAAGGGTACTTGGGGCTTACGAGGCACCTCTGAGGGGCTGGGGCTGGAGGTCGGTTGGTAGATGGTCTGCCTAGCATGCAGAGGCCCTGACCTGTGCCCACAGCGTCACATGAAGCATAGTGGTGCTTGCCTATAGTCCTAGAACTCAAAATATGGAAGCAGGAAGATCAGAAGTTTAAGGACAACCTTGGCCACATAGCAATTTTTAAGCTAGCCTGGGCTGCATGAGACCTTGTCTTAGAAAAGAAAAGAGGAAGAAGAGAAATGTATTTATACACATTTTTCTTGTCCATGAAATTCTTTTTGGCATCTGTGGGTGTGAGTTTTTACTTTTGTGGGGAACACAGGTGTGGATTGCTTTGTGGAGGGGGATGGGCAGCTGGAAGAAGAATAGAGGTCTCCTGTCAGAGCGGTTCGCATCTGTGGGCCCAAGATATGGTCCTCACAGGAGCTGGCATCTTTCCTGCATACACAGAGCAGACAGGGTCCTAACGGCCCAGCTACTTAGACTGCTTGAGATGGTGGATTTCTGTCAAATGCAAGCTTAGAAAAAGTAAAATTCAGAAGCAAAATCTTTCACAACCAGAAAGCATTTTACTTTCCATTGTCTGGGAACCCTGACCATCTTGAGAGGTGTGCCCACAGTGGAGCAGCTTCGCAGTGTAATGAGACCTTGTGGAGTGTCTTTACACATGCAGCCTCCTCTCTTCCCCAGAGTGCTGGGAAATGTGCATCCCGTATTTTCTCATTCCTGTTGTCATGAAATCCTTTGCTCAAATTTGTTTGAAATTTCCTAAGTTTAATTCGTTTTCACATGACGATTTAGAGTACCCTGAATGTTCCTTATGGAGGTTTACACGTAGACTCGGTGGCATCTTTGTGTTTTTATTTTTGTTGGTTGACTTGTTTTTGTTTTTTTTAAGACAGAGTCACAGTACATAGCTCTAGATGACCTGGAACTCAGTATGCAGGACAAGCTGGCCCCAAACGTGCAGCCATAACTCATGCCTCTGCCATTCCAGTGCTAGGAATGCAGGTGTGTGCCACCGTACCCGGCTCACTTCAGTAATACTCTATATGAGCTGTAATGGGCTGGGATGTGGCTCTGTTGGTACAGTGTTTGCCTGGCATGCAAACAACCCTGGGCTTGATCCACAGCACCACATATGCTGGGTATGGTTGTGTACATCTGTAATTGCAGACCTGGGAAGATGGAAGAGTTCAAGGTTCCCGTTAGTAATGGAGCAAGTTAATACCTGCCTGGGTTACAAGAAACACTGCCTCAACAAAACAAACAAACAGAAGGGAGGGCTGGAGAAGTGACCCCGTGGCTACAGTGGAACCATGAAGACCAGAGTTCTAACCCCAGCAGCGGTGTAACAAGCTAGCTATTCCTTGCTTGCAATCTCAACTCAACAGGGATGGAGACGGGAGAGTCTGGAGTTTTTGGCTTACAGCCTAGCTGAGAAAACTTGAGACCTAGGTTTAGAAGGATAAGGAATGGGCGGGGAGAGGCAGAGAAGGGCACCCAGCACCCTCGCTGGCCTGCGTGCATGTGTACACATGCATGTGCCTACACACACACACACACACATCTTTAAAAAGGAAGGTAGCATATATACCACAATGACAATACTCATTTTTGGACATAATTTTTATTTGCTAAATTGGACCTTCTATTTTGGCTTTTTATACTTTTTGTAACGTTCAAGAAATTTAAATGTTAATATTACCTTTACATTTTGTATATAAATACAATTGCTATGCCCATCAAGAGCTTATGTATTTAGCTCTCAGTTGATAGAAGGCGTGCTGTTTACATTCTATTGTTAAAGTTCTTTAAATGTGTTTTGATTTAGGATTTGGCGGCATCAGACATGCTCAGATGATACAGGCAAACAGTGCACTGAAGTATGATCTCAGAGCTGAAACACTGAAGACACAGCACAGTGAGGGCTAGGTTAAGATGGTCCTGGGACTCAGGAGACTGCTCAGTGGTTAAGAGCACTTGATGCTTTCCCTCCTTACTATCTACCAAATTTCTCCTACCTTTGAGTCTTTGGATTGTCTCTTCTGTTGGTTGGTATAGCAGTCTGGGTCAAACCAGGACATACAGTTGTATGATACTCTCAACAGGGGAAATTTAACTTGAAGAAGTACTAACTATAAGAAAGAGATGAGTATAAACTATGCAGAGATTCTTTTAGCCCCTAAGGGATAAGGAAAATACCCAAGAAAGGACAATTCTGAAGGGGTTTAGGACCTGCCAGGCAAGGTGAGTTGACCATTGACTTGCAGTGATGTCAGCTTGTTTAGAGGATCTAGGGTTTCTGATAAAGCTATAGGTCCTCTCTAAAATGCAGTTCAGTGGTTGGCTGCCAGAAACCAGGACATGCACACAAAGTGGGAATCTGGAAACCCTGTCTCGAAAAATCAAAAACAAAACAAAACAAACAAACAAAAAAAAACCAAAGTGGGAATCTGGATTCTCTCAAGGGCAGATGGTCTTCGGAGCATGCATGATGTCAGGGTGAAGAGTCTTGTACAATGGATGACTCTGCAGTGTTCAACCTTTGGGCCACAGTCTAGAGAGGTGCTTATCAATAGGTTGTTGCCATGGGGAGTGCAATGTTGCTGAGATTTCATTCTGGACCTTTGGCTGGAGCAAGCTCCACCCTGGGTTCTCACCTTCATACTGCCTGTCTACCAGGGCCAGAAGTTAGAACAAGCCTCTTTGTCACATGGTGTCTCTCTAGCGCCCTCTACTGAGCTCAGTTTGGTCTTACAGGACTTCTGTTTATTTATTTATTGTATAAATCCTATACTGACGGTTGCTTTTAAAGTTTAGAGGCAATAAACTGACAAAGTTACCATGGTCAGATGGATGATTTATATGATAAAGTTCTCATTTTTGTTATTGTAAATTTACAGCATATTTGACTCTATTAAAACTACAATAGGCTCACTCACTGATGTACCCCTTTTAGGCTTATTTGTTAGGAACAGCTTAGAGTTGACCTTATGTAGTTCTAGGAAAAAATACCTTTATGCATTCCTGTAGTTTTAAATTTGAAAGTAATTTTGTGATAAATTATTGTGGTTTAAAGTTCTCATAGTCGAGGCCTGGCGAGATGGCACAACTGTTAAGAGCACTGGCTGCTACTCCAGACGACCTGCATTTGATTCCGTTTCCAAGCCTCCACCTGATGGTTCACAGCCGTCTGCAACTGCAGTTCAGGGGACCCTGACAGCTCTGTAAGGTCCAGGCGTACACGTAGACACACAGCAGGCAGAACACCCACACATTTCAACTAAAATAACATCTTGAAAAATTCTTGTAGTTGACATCAGCAGCAACAGAGTGATGAAGAAGCGAGTGTGTGTGTGTGTGTGTGTGTGTGTGTGGCTTCGTTGGTAGAGTACTCTCCTAGCAAGTGTACAATCCTGAGTTTGATTCCCCCCTGTACTGTTCAAACTCAGCACGGTGGTGAATTCATATAATCCCAGCACTTGGGAGGTAGGTAGAGGCAGGAGGATCAGAAATTCAAGGTCATCGTTGGTTCCTTAAGTAGTCTGAGGACAGCATGGGATGCATAAGAACCTGTCTCAAAAAACAGTCAGTAAAACAGAGAACAGGAGCTGCACACCGAGTGCTTCCACCCTGTAGGTCGTGTTTCCATATACACCTTCTAGGACACACTTGTAGTCCTCTACTAATATGTGTGTGAGCAGTGTTAAGATAACATGGATACTAGAATTAAAAAACCAAACCAAACCAATGCTTTGTGTGTGTGAGAGAGACAGAGACAGGGAGACAGAGTGAGTGTGGGCACATGGATGCTGTGGTTTGTGCGTGCCTCCGGAGGACAATTTTCTCTTTCTACCGTGGGTTTTGGAATTAACTCATGTCATGAGGCTTGAGCAGCAAACACTTTACCCACTGAGCCCGTTTGCTGTCTGTTCCTTTTTCTTTTTCTTTTTTGAGATATATCTCAAATATCTCATATATCCCATGCTGTTCTTGAACTTCCGACAGGAAGATGACCTTGGACTTCTGATCCTTCAGCCTCTTCCTCCTGAATATTGGGTTTACAAAGATCTTACACTATCCCCTGCAGTGCTGGGGCTCAAAGTCAAGGCTTCCTGTGTGTGAGGCAAGTACACTACCAACTATGCTATGTTCCCAGCCTGCCTCCCTCTCTCTTCCCTCTTCTTTCTCTCCTTTTTCTCCCTCCTTCCCTCCTTCCCTCCCTCCCTCCTCCTCCTCCTCCTCCTCCTCCTCCTCCTCCTTCTTCTCTCTCTCACTCTCTCTCTCTCTCTCTCTCGCTTTCTTTCTTTCTTTCTTTCTTTCTTTCTTTCTTTCTTTCTTTCTTTCTTTCTTTCTTTCTTTCTTTCTTTCTTTCTTTCTTTCTTCTTACATCTCTTTAGTCCAAGCAGGCCTGGAACTAGAAATCCCCCTGCCTCATCATTTCCCCTAGCTAAAATGAATACTTCTTAGTTACTCCAGCAGCTTGAACTAACTGGACGTCGCTTGCTTTCCTCTGTAGGCGTTACACCTGCCCATGAGTCTCTGAGAACATCATGTCCACCTGTGCCTCTTCTCACAAGGATTTTTCTCAGCTGCGACCCGCACAAGACATGGAGATCAAAAACTCACCGTCAAGCCTTACTTCCCCTGCTCCCTATAACTGTAGCCAGTCCATCCTACCCCTGGAGCATGGCCCCATCTATATCCCTTCCTCCTATGTAGAGAGCCGCCATGAGTACTCAGCTATGACATTCTATAGTCCTGCTGTGATGAACTATAGTGTTCCTGGCAGCACCAGTAACCTGGATGGTGGGCCTGTTCGCCAGACCGCAAGCCCAAATGTGCTATGGCCAACTTCTGGACACCTCTCCCCTTTAGCGACTCATTGCCAATCATCGCTTCTCTATGCAGAACCTCAAAAGAGTCCTTGGTGTGAAGCAAGATCACTAGAACACACCTTACCAGTAAACAGGTAAAGTCTGGTAAATTGTGGGTGGTGGCATGATTCTCTCCTTACAGGTTAGTATGAAGAAAGACGTGTTAGAAAAGGTCTTTACTTTGCCACCTACATTCTTAGGATACCAGAGACATGTTGCTTTTCCTACTCTGATATTCTAGTTCTTAAAAAGATGTGCTTATGGATATTATGGAGAGAGTTCACCATAATGAGTAAATAGTCTCTTATGCAGCAGACATCAAACTTGTATCAGTTTGGTTTGGGTGAAGGTGTTGGGTTTTAAGTGGGTTTTTTTGTTGTTTTTGTTTTTGTTTTGCTTTTAACAGTCATATTAGAGTCTTAGTGTAAAATGACAGGTTGCTTACTGTTGATGACAAATTGTCTCCAGGATGCAAGTAGCCATGGCAACACTACAACGTTCATGAAGTAGCCATGCAAAGCCAGGAAAGCTAACGGGCATAGGCTTTAGTGATGAGCTGAAGTGGTGCTTTGTAAGGAGCAACGAGAAACTAACTGTAGGATTCTATTGAAAATGTCTGAAGTTAAAACAAATTGAACGCCAAAGGCGTGGCAACATTGATAGATTGTTTCAGTCTAATTTGCAAGGTTTTTACCTCTAACGATGGCTGTGGAGGGAGAGGATAGCACATGAGTAAGTGGTAAGAAGAAGCAGATTTCTAGAAGAGAGTACTAAGTTAGGGCACACTGACTATTAAATGCATTATTTGTAGGGTGTGATGGTGCACATTTTTGATCCCAGCACTTGAAAGGCAGGTCTAGCCTAGTCTACATAGTGAGTTCCAGGATAGCCAGGGTTACATAGAAGGACCCTGTTTCAAAAGACAAAAGAAAACAAAAAAAGGGAATTATTGCAACAATATATATAATAATAATTTACGATAATAACAATATTATAACAATATTTTAAATATGGTTATAAATCTTAGAGGAGACAGGAGCTGGAGGGCACATCTCAGTGCTAGAGGCATGTTAACATCCTTGAGGCTCTGGGTGTAATCCACAGCACCCCAAAACCCAACACCTCTGAGCCTCAAACCAAACCAAAACAACCTTTAAGACAAAACAGAATAATTTTATTTTTTCTTCTTAATCTTTTTATTTATTGGTAAGATAAAGAAAGAAATATAAAAACTGTGGGTCATGTCTTAAGAAGAGTGCTTTTAACTTACCTCTCTTTAAAGGGTGAAGTTTGTTTTCATCATTTCTAAACTAGCAATAGCTCTACCATCTCCGTCCCTGAAAGAAACATGTCCTGGCAAAATCAGCCCCTGGGTGGAGTGTGCAGCTGCCTCTACTGCTCTTCTGCGGGGCTCTTCCTCATTAGAGCTACTGATCCCAGTCCAGCCCTGAGCTGCCTGCTTCGTAACCTCCTGAGGACCTGGACTCACCATGTAGGCACTCAAATGTCAGTCGCTCCCAGCACTGGAGCTCCCGTGATCTGCTATCAGGCTTCCTGGGACATATTTGTCCCTAGCCCTGGAAGGCAAAGAGATTAAATTTGACAAAGTTCATGCTATCATTTTCCTGCCAAGCCCTGCCTCTCTCTTGTGTGTCCTTGTACAATGTATTCTTGTATTCTCTGCTCCCCCCAGAGAGACTCTGAAGAGGAAGCTTAGTGGGAACAGTTGTGCCAGCCCTGTTACTAGTCCAAACGCAAAGAGGGATGCCCACTTCTGTGCCGTCTGCAGCGATTACGCATCTGGGTACCATTACGGTGTCTGGTCGTGTGAAGGATGTAAGGCCTTTTTTAAAAGAAGCATTCAAGGTACAGGACTATGATAAATCATTTCTTTAGTAGTCACACTTTGGCTTGCAGGACGTTTTGCAGAGATGATCTGGTCTAAATGTCACCGCTGGCCTGGCTTACACTTCATGAACACGAGCAACTGAGATGAATGTGTGTTTGGGAGTGGGTTGTGTGAGCGTGTGGGGGTGCGTGGACTGCTTGTTTCTACCCCAGAACCTTAAGACCATAGGGGTCAGTTTGCCAC
This sequence comes from Uromys caudimaculatus, assembly GCA_028551405.1. NCBI lineage: Eukaryota > Metazoa > Chordata > Mammalia > Rodentia > Muridae > Uromys > Uromys caudimaculatus. Next base: position 80,665,014 of record CM052705.1, on the reverse strand, counting down.
TACATTACCTAACTGGGGAAGGGAGGTGTTCAGAAAGGAGAGAAGACCTTGTATTTACAACCTTGTAAAGATCCTGTTAGGGAAAAAAAAAAATCTGTGCTCAGCAGGAGCGCCAAAGAGTGTCTGTCTGCCTCTCTGTCTGTCTGTTCATTTTGTCCTAGGTTTAATATATGCTTATGTCATGATGGTGGGCTGGCTCCTGAGGGGAAGAGAATAAATATAATTTATGGAAATGGTCAGGTATCAGGAATTAACTGTAGCAGACTTTGAGAAATATGTCATCCTTAGACTCACGGATTCCAATCTTCTAGTTTTTAATCTGACATCAGACTGTCCTTGACCTTCCCTGGAGTCTTTGATGGTGGTTACTTACTTAGTATGTGCTTGTTCATGATATGTTTGCTGGTGTGTGTGTGTGCGTGTGTGTGTGCGTGTGCGTACACGTGCACACCTGTGTTGGGGGAGGGCATGAGTATACCATGGCACACGTGTAGAGATCAAAGGACAATGTGCTAGGGTCAGTTCTTTCTTTCCACTTTGTGGTTCTCGGGGCTTGAACTCAGGTCATCGTGCTTGGCAGCAGGTACCTTTATCACAGAGCCTGTGTTGGTTTTTTTAAATCATATTTTTAATAAGCTTCAACTGTGCACACCTGGCTTCAAGGCTAGTCAGCCTGACTGTCCTTGGCTCTTCTCCCTCACTCGTCACCTCTCTACCTTACCAACCCTGATGTATTGAAGTCACTTATTTTTTAAAGATGTTTATTTTGTATGTGTGTGGAAGGGTGCATGTATGTGGAGAAGTGCAGGTACACGTGTGTGCAGAGGTATGTGTGTAGGAGCACATGTGCACTTGTGTGTGTGTCTAGAAGCACATATGCACACACAGGTGCATATGTGTAGAGGCCACAGATAGACATCAGGTATTTTCTTCTATTGCTCTCAAGTTTTATTTTTAAAATATTATTTTACTTTATGTGTTTGAGGGTTTAGCCTGCATGTGTGTCTGTGTGCCATATATGTGCCTGGTGCCCAGGGAGACCAAAACAGGGCATCAGATCCCCTGAAACTGGAATTCCAAATGGTTCAGAGCTGCCAGGTGCATGCTGGGAACTGAACCCGAGTCCTCTGTAAGACAAGGGCCTTTAATCACCAAGCCATCTCTCCAGCACTCCCATCTTTATTTTCTGAACAGTATCTCTCACTGAGCCTTGGGCTTGCCGGTCGGCTGGACTGGCTGGCAGGGTAAGCTCTCAGAATTCTGCTGGCTCTGCTGCCAACATTGAGATTGCAGGCATGGGCTTACCTAGGTGTTGGGACTCTGAATTCAAATGCAGCTGAGTCTCTGTCATGTGACCTCGCTTGGCTTGTCTCTGTTGTGTTGCTCCGTCCTCTCCCCTGAGCTTCCTCTCAGGCAATCTCTGTTCCAGGCATTCCTTTTCCAGTCAGGCTGTGGTGCCCCAGTTCTCAACCCACGAACAGCACAGGGGGCGGGTACCAGACTGAGAATGGCAATTTAACTTGTCCATTGATAATTCTAGATTAACAGGACATTTTACCTCGAGAGAGAAACACTGGTAACATCGGGAGTCTGGAGGCATGAGCCATCTTTCTGTGTGTCCTGAAGTGTACACTGTATAGACGGCCACCTGTTGCTACTGGTTCCTTCATTATTAGCCCTATGACTTTACCTCCATCCTGTCTCTGCTTCTGTGCAGTGGGAGTGTTCGTGGAGTGGTAGTGGTGAAATATATTTATTAAGTATTTTTATTTATGATCCTGGAGCGGTAGGTTATAAAGCCAGGTCTAGTTCCCCACTGTATGATCAGAGCAATTCAGATGTTCTGAAATTCAGATTTGAAAGGTTTTTGTTTGTTTCTTTTAGATGGGTTCACAATGTAGCATAGAACTCTGCATAGTCCAAGCTATCTTAAACTAACAAAAATTATTTACTGGGGCTGGAGAGGTGGCTTGGTGATTAAGAGCACCAGCTGCTCTTCCAGAGGACCCAGGTCCAATTCCTAGCACCACACGGCAGCTCTTAACCACCTGTAACTCCAGTCCCAGGGGATCTGATGCCCTCTTCTGGCCTACATGGGCACTGCACACATGTGTTGTACAGACATACATGCAGGCACAACACCAATATGCATTTTTAAAAGTATTCATTATTATATGTATGTGAATGTGTGTGTGTGTGTGTGTGTGTGTGTGATGTGTGCATATGTGTGAGAGTGTCAATGTCATGGTCTGAGTGTAGACATCAGAGGCAAACTCAGGTCTCTAGGTCTGCATGGCTGTAAGTTTTTGTAGACTGAGCCAGCTTGCTGGCTCCACCTTACTTTTTGAGACAGGGTCCCTCACTGAAGTTAGAACTCACCAATTTGGTTAGACTAGCAGGCGATCAAGCTCCAGGGATCCTTCTGTTTCTGCCTCCCTGGTACTGAGATGATAGATACCCAATACCCTGCCTCACTTTTCACATAGGTGCTGGGGACCCGAACTCAGCTTTTGTAGTGAGCTCTTTACTGAGCCATCCCTCTGGGCCCCTAAATCCTGCATCTTGATTAGGTTCCAGAATTACCTCTTAAGGAACTTTTGACTTAGCTACGGCCTTTAAAAAGAGACGGCTCTCTTTTGCTGTGTAGGAAATGCATGTCAGCTTGAAGGTCTGTGGATCTTGAGGTTATAGATGCCAACTGCGAACAATAAAATTTCCTCTTGTTAATTCTTTCTGTTGCATCAGCCAGGGTGCCAGATCCTAAATTTGCAAAAAGGCAGGTTAATGCCCAAACCATTGTTTAATGCCCAAAGTGACCCTCCCACTAGACTCTTTATATTTTTGGCATAATTTATAATAATTGAGCATCTTTCCTATCTCTTTCTCCTCCCCTTCTCTCCTTCCTTCCTTCCTTCCTTCCTTCCTTCCTTCCTTCCTTCCTTCCTTCCTTCCTTCCTTCCTTCCTTCCTTTCTTTCTTTCTTTCTTTCTTTCTTTCTTTCTTTCTTTCTTTCTTTCTTCCTTTTTTGGTTTTTCAAGACAGGGTTTCTCTGTGTAGCCCTGGCTGTCTTGGAACTCACTCTGTAGCCCATGCTGGCCTCGAACTCTGAAATCTGCCTGCCTCTGCCTCCAGAAGGCCTGTGCCACCATGGTTAACTGCTTAGTTTTTAAAATGGCCCCAGATAAGCCAGGATGTTACACTAGTAACTTTAGAGGTTGATTGCATTTAACTTTAAGATTTATTTATTTATTTATTTGACGAGGTCCTGTGTAGCCCAGGTTGACCTTGAACCCATTATTTAGCTAACAAAGATATTGAACATGTTTGTTCGGCACTGGAAAGTTGAACCCAGGGCTTCTTCATGCACGTGAGGCAAGCTCTCTGCCGACTGTGCTGTGCCCCAGCTCACACTGTACTTTTTGACATTTACCATTTTTCATTTTCATAGTTTCCAACTTTCCTTGCCAATTTGGTCAGTAAAGCTGCCGGCCTGCGTCTCAGTGCAGTGGGGCTGTGTGGTGCCGGGCATCCCATCAGTACTAGGCTTGCTGACCTCTCCACATAGTGAGGCGCCATCAGACCAAATGCTGTGGTTTCTCTCCTGGGCTGTGGAGCACAGAGAAGGGATCAAAGACAGAGGTTACTTACCACTTCTAGTCTAGATTAAGGCATGGCTTTTTTTTTTTTTTTTTTGGTTTTTCGAGACACGGTTTCTCTGTGTAGCCCTGGCTGTCCTGGAACTCATTCTGTAGACCAAGCTGGCCTCGAACTCAGAAATCTGCCTGCCTCTGCCTCCCGAGTGCTGGGATTAAAGGCATGCACCACCACCGCTTGGTGGCATGGCTTATTTTTAAAAGCTTATTCTTTTAATTCTATTTCCTTTTGAAATTCTCTCAACAAATACTAGTGGAACTGTGTATTAGGTTGTATGACACAGGAGACAATGCAGTGTATTCTATTTTGTTCATTGCTGGTGCAAAACAGTTTCTTGAATGATAAATTTGTAAAAAGTATTGCGCTCATTCTATGCATAGAGATTCATGTTCTGTATGTGTGTGTGAATGTATGTGCATGCACACATGTGAGTGTGTGTATTTGTGTACATGTGTGACCGTGTATCCATGCCCCTTTGGAAGTTAAAGGTCGCCATTTGGTATCTTTCTCAATTGCTCTTCACCTTATTTTTACAGTCAGAGTCTCTTACTGAACCAGTTGCCACCCAGACAGCTCCGAGGGTCCCTCTTACACCCACTGCTGGTGTTACAGAGGTGATCCTAGCTCTTATGTTGGTGCCAGGGATCAAACTTGGGCCTTTCATGCGGTGTGACTAAGCCACCTTAAGCTCGTCCCTACACTTTACTGACTGAGCCATCTCTCTAGCCCTGTGTTCTTTCTCACATCATGGGGTTGGCAGGCATTTCCTGTTGTTGAAGGTCTAAAAGCCTTTCTCACAGTCCTTAACATTCAGCCTCATAGATTAATTGCTTTGTCTTTAGTGTTGAAGATATTATCGGTTATTTTTATTGTTTCAAATAATGCTGTGATTTATATTTGTTTATAAAACATTGGGAAAACGTTTTCCTCTGGATATAGTCTCCCAATGGTAAGGTCAGAATGTCATGCTAATGTTTAAAGTTTCCACCCATAGCCTCCACTCCTTTTCCATTTCTGGTGAGCATCCCATAATAACCCAAGCTGGCCTTAAATTTGTGACTGGCCTTGAACTCCTGAACCTCCTGTTTCCATCTCCCAAATGCCTAGATTACATATGTGAGCCCCCATAATTGGCTTAATGTTTAAAATTTTTGGTAGGTTTCTTTCAATTATTTTTCAGAAAGACACAGAAATTATTTTTTCTATTAGTGAACTGTGAATGAGTTTTGTTGTTTGTTTTGTTTTGAGACAGGGTCTCCTGGAGCCCAGGCTGACTTTGAACTCATGATCTTGAACTTTCGATCTTCCAGCGACCACTTCTCCAGTGCTGTGGTTACAGGAGTGTGCTATCATATCCAGATTTATGTGGACAGAAGCCAGGGCTTGTATGCTAGGCAGGGACTCTGACAAATGAGCCACACCTCCAGTTCCCTGAGGGTTTTGTTTTGTTTTTTACCAAAGTATTGATAGCATTGAGACTATCAATCTTTTTATTTTTATTTTTTGTAAGATAGGACCTTGCAAAGCTGTTTAACTTGACCTTGAACTCACTCTGTAGCTCTAAACTCTTCCAGCTTCTATCTCCAAGTCGACATGCAGAAATATCTAATCATTACATGGTTAAATCCTATCAACTTTGCAAATATAATTTTTAAACTTGGGTCTTCTGACATTGGGAAACTATATCAACTTGTACTTAATTTGTAGTGGTTGACTTTTACATGGTATTATTTAACTGAAAGGGAAACATTTTGGTATATTGAGTAGCATAAGAATCAATGTGTTTATCTCTAAATTTCATTTTTTCACATGTTTTACTGATTAAAACCTTTCTTTTTTTCTCACTGATTTAAAATATGGGAGCTGGGCTGCAGACAGAGCTCAGCTACAAAGAGAGCTTCAGCTAGCCTGACCTTTAGCACACAGCCTGGTTTCCAGGAAGAAAACAGAGTAGGATTTTAGTTTGAAGTATAACTTATATACAGTAAGATTTCCCCATTTAAATCATTTATGTTTGAAAACATGTAATCATGTAATCAGCAACAAAATAAAGATGTGAATGTTGCCAACAGAAAGTTCCATCCTGTTTGTGTCCCATTACCTCCCCAGGCTAGGGATAGCTCAGTTGGTACAGTCTAGTATTCGTGGAGCCCTGATTCCGTGTCTGCTCTTTGATGGTGGCTCAGTCTCCGGGAGCTCCCAGCGGTCCAGGTCAGTTGACACTGTTGGTCTTCCAGTGGCTGCATCCCCTTCAGCTCTTTTGCTCATATTGAACCTTCTGATATTTTTGTTTTTGAGATTATAATTACATCATTTCCCTCTCCCTTTCCTCCCATCAACCCCTCTCATGTGCCTCCTTGTTCTCATTCTAATTCATAGTCTTTTTCTTTAATCATTGTTACATTTATGTATAAGAGTACTGGTTGTTCTTTCAGAGAACCCAGATTCAATTCCTAGCAACCACATGGCAGCTCACAACTGTCTGCAACTTCATTTCTAGGGTGTCTGATACCCTCTTCTTGTCTCTATGGGTACACATGTAACACACACACATACTTGTAGACATTCACACAAACACATAAGTTCTTCCCTCTATCTGTCTATCTATCTATCTATCTATCTATCTATCTATCTATCTATCTATCTATCATCTATCACCTATCTGTATATACATTTTTTGAGATAGTTTTGTGGCTTTGAACTCACAGAGATCTACCCCTCTGGGGTGCTGGGATTAAAGGTGTGCACCACCATGCCTGACTTACAAATAAAAAGTTAAGACTATCACACAGATTAGAAAGAAATTGAAATCACAGATGCATTCTTCCTGGCCTGGAAGAAAGCAGACATCACTGTGAACTAGATGATGAAGTAACTGCACATGTCTATAGGAGCTCAGGGCAGTGTGAGTCAACGGGCAGCAGAAAAGGACCTTACTTTTCTACAACAAGCCACTAATGCTATCGGCAACTCAAACGAGTGAGAAAGGCCTTGAGCTATAGTAATGGAGTGAATAATTAGCTATATATATATTTAAGAAAGCCAATAGAACTGAGCAGTGGTGGCGCACGCCTTTAATTCCAGCACCCAGGAGGCAGAGGCAGGTGGATCTCTGTGAGTTTGATGCCAGGATGATCTACAGAACAAGTTTCAGGATAGCCAAGACTACACAGATGAAAGAAAGAAAGAAAGAAAGAAAGAAAGAAAGAAAGAAAGAAAGAAAGAAAGAAAGAAAGAAAGAAAGAAAGAAGGAAGGAAGGAAGGAAGGAAGGAAGGAAGGAAGGAAGGAAGGAAGGAAGGAAGGAAGGAAGGAAGGAAGCCAATGGAAACATTTAGCTGTTTGCATTTTAGAGAGTCTCTTGCTGTGTAGCCAGGCTGGTATTGAAGTCCTTCCACTTCAGCCTCCCAAGTGCTGGGATTACAGTTGTGTTCTACCACACGTGGTACCAAAATATTTGTTCTTTTTTTTTTTTTTTTAAGATTTATTTTATTTATTTTATGTATATGAGTACACTGTAGCTGTCTTCAGACACACCAGAAGAGGGCATCCGATCCCATTTCAGATGGTTGTGAGGCACCATGTGGTTGCTGGGAATTGAACTCAGGACCTGTGGAAGAGCAGTCAGTGCTCTTAACCACTGAGCCATCTCACCAGCCCCAAAATATTTGTTCTTAATGAATTTTAAACTTAAAAATGAAATTTAAACTTACAGTATTTTTTTTGTTGTTGTTGTTGGTTTTTTTTTTTTTTTTTCGAGTCAGGGTTTCTCTGTGTAGCTCTGGCTATCCTGGAACTCACTCTGTAGACCAGGCTGGCCTCGAACTCAGAAATCCGCCTGCCTCTGCCTCCCAAGTGCTGGGATTAAAGGCGTGCGCCACCACCGCCCGGCAAACTTACAGTATTTATGTGTGATATAAAGAACATTTAGCCAGGACTGTTTGGGGAAGTGTTGTCAACATACTTCATCACCCAGAATATACGCTCCACCTTACTTCCATCAAATCTGGGAAGCTAGCTCTATGGGTTACCACCCCCGAAGGCTCAGACTTGGAATCTCGCTAATGCCCTCTCTGCACAATGGTCAAGATCAGGAACTGACCCTGTGTTTAGGTGTTATATCTTTAGTCTCTGTCCTCCAAAGCTCATGCTATTTCCATCATCACAGTACTCTGGAAGACTGAAGCTGCCATCTTGCACAGCTAACACTTTCCCCCTTGGTTTTGTCTGATTTCCACCATTAGACTCTGCCTGCGTTATTAGCAGGCACAGCCCCATCATGCTGGTGTGTTCTCCTTGGCCCCTTTCGTGGGGTGTGTGATTTCAATTTGTTCTGTTACTAGTGGTTTCATTTTGATTACCTGATTAAGGCACTGGCTGCCAGGCCAGCAAAATTACTCTTTCCCCTTTTGTAAAGAATCTTTGTTGAGAAAGCCTTTGAGCTAAGCAAATATCATATTCTTCGTTAAATCAATGAATTAATTTGTATCAGTATGACTTTCCGCATTGGGTTACTGTCATTATTTTTGGAGGCTCACATTATCTGAGATCTGGCCAGTGGGAGTCCTTAAGCAGACTCCTCTGCCTTTTCAATATGTTCCTGTAATTCTCTGGGGATTGCTTTTTTTCTTTCCTGGCACAAAATGTCTCAGGTGCCTTCTGCATGTTACCTGCCCTAGTTCTGAAATAAGCTCTTTTTTCATGGAACCCTCCTTCCCTTACTGGAAAATGATAATGATAAAAGATATAAGCATTCCTTTCTCACTGCTCATGGAAAGTTCCTGAGCCAGGTCCTCTTGGGGGACAGAGAGATTAGATTTATGTATATATCCATATATATATGTATTCATTTATAGGCATAGATTCATCTGTGTCCCATTTCTCTCTCTCTCTCTCTCTCTCTCTCTCTCTCTCTCTCTCTCTCTCTCTCTCTGAATTATGTGTGTGTGTGTGTGTGTGTGTGTGTGGCCATGTTAGAGATGTCATGTGTGTCTATTTTTGATGGGTGTGTGTGCACATGTGTGGAAGTCAGAGGTCAACATTGGATGCTGTCTTCTGTTGCTGTCCACCTTAATTTTTGAGACCATTTCTTCTGTGAACCTGGGCCCCCTGATTAGTGAGACTGGCCAGCCCTGCCCTCCCCCACTATATTTTAAAAGCTACATGCTACATGTATGTGTGCTACAGAGTTGGAGTTAGTTTTTAAATTATGCTTTTGCTGTGTGCTAACAAATATGTAGAATTCTGTGGATAAGATAAAGAGCTAAGATGTTCCTTCCTTGCTATGGCTTGACCTTGCTGTGGGGGTCACAAGTCCATGCTGTTACCACAGTTAGCTTTTACTTGGGACTCACATCTTGGGTTCTCATGTTTTTTGCAGAAAGTATTTTACTCACTGAGCTGAGCTATCACCCAGCTCCCAAGAAACTTTCATTTTTGGTCTGCCTTCCAAGAAGCTATCTTTTTAAAAAGTTTTTTTTTTTTTTTTTTTTTTTTACATTTTTTTTTTTATTGTATGTCCATGAGTGTTTTGTTTGCATGTATATCTTTTTTTTTTTTTTTTTTGGTTTTCGAGACAGGGTTTCTCTGTGTAGCCCTGGCTGTCCTGGAACTCACTCTGTAGACCAGGCTGATCTCGAACTCAGAAATCCACCTGCCTCTGCCTCCCAAGTGCTGGGACTAAAGGCGTGCGCCACCACTGCCCGGCTTGCATGTATGTCTTTACATGATTCCCTCAGAGACCAGAAGCAGGCATGGGACCCAGAGTTACAGAAGGTTATAAGCCTCCATGTAAGTGAACCTGGATCCTCTGGAAGGGCAGTCAGTACTTTTAACTGTTAAGCCATTTCTCCAGCTGAGAGAAGTTATCTTTGCAATAAGAAGTTAACTATAGGCTGGGTGGTAGCACCACATGCCTTTAATTCTAGCACTTGGGAGGCAGAGGCAGGTGTACCTCTGTGAGTTCAAGGCCAGCCTGGTCTACAGAGCTAATTCTAGGACAGCCAGGGCTACACAGACAAACCCTGTCTTGAAAACCAACCAAACCAACAAACACTATAGTCTGAGTATTAAAAAAAAAAAAAAAAAAGTCTGAGAAGAGCTTGAAAAACATTGCATTTCACATACTTTTTAAAGCTAAATGATACATGTATGCATGTCACACAGGTAGAGTTTTTAAATGATCTTTTCAGTGTATGCTAACATATATGTAGAATTCTGTGACTAATACACAGGATGGGAAAGGGGGTCCTTGCATAGCCAGGGTTTAGGCAGCGATGAGTCTGCCTCCCAGTCTCCTGTGACCAGGCTAAGCAGCCAGAGCGTCTTCCTTCCCTCCAGAGTCAAGAGCTTTCACCTTCCTTGCTGTGGCTTGACCACAAATGCCTGTATCTCTGCACGCTGTCATTGCACTTTTTCTGTTAATGGAATTGAATTTCTCTGTCTCTCTTCTCTCTCTCCATGTTTCTCTGTCTGTCTCTATGTCTCTCTCTTTTCTTTCTGGGATACTCTTACTTAGCCCAGGCTGGCCACTAATTCTGTATAGCTGAGGATGACCTTAAATTTGATTTTCCTGTCTTTATCTCTGAAGAATGGGATGTAGGGATGTGCCACACGCCCAGTTTTATGCAGCAGTGGGGGTTGAGCCAAGGCCTCATGCATGCCAGGTGGGCACTCTGAGTTATGCCGGCAGTGTTAGAATTCTGCTTTTCTATAAATCGCTCCCTTTATGATGCACCCTTTGGCTCTTTCTTTCTTTCTTTCCTTCTTTTTTATGATTTGCTCATTTATGAGTTTCACTCATTGCTGATATGAAAATCTGGTCATCACAGACAGCACATGAGAAGCACTGACTATTTTGTTTATTACTGTAATGCAATTAAGAAATAAGGGACCAGAAAGATGACTTTGGACTCAGTTAAGAGTTCACCCTGGTCTTCCAGAGGACCCAGGTTTGCTTCCCAACATCTATGTCAGGCAGCACACAACTCCCTATAACTCTAGCTCCAGGGAACCTAATACCCTGTCTAGCTCCATAGGCTCCTGCACATACATAACACACCACACACACACACACACACACACACACACACACACACACACACACACACACACACACGTGCGCACCATAAAGATGCTTGCTGCCAAGTTTGATGGCCTGAGTTGGACCTTTGACCCACATCCACTCTCTTTCTAAATAAATAAATGTAAAAAATTAAACAAATCTTTAAAAAAGAATAGAGACACCAAGGCTGGGGACATAGCTCAGTGGGCGGGGACTTGCCTAACATGAGGCCTTGGGTTTAATCCTTAGTACCAAAAAGTAACCAGATATCCTCTTCACTTTGGTGCCTTTGCCTGTATCTGTACCCTGTCTCAGTTACATAGTGTTACCAACCAAATGTTTCATTAACCATCCTTTTCCTTGCTGTAGGACATAATGACTATATCTGTCCAGCTACGAATCAGTGTACCATAGACAAGAACCGGCGTAAAAGCTGCCAGGCCTGCCGACTTCGCAAGTGTTACGAAGTAGGAATGGTCAAGTGTGGTGAGTGTTCCCCTTTATTGTACTAGGTGCCTGTGAAAGCCGAGGAACCGGAGACTCAGGCCTGCCTGCGGGGAGACTCAGGGCATGGGAGTTATCTCTAAGTATTTGTATCCATCAAAGTGCACGGGTTAATCCGTGCAGCTGCAGATGGAGTTGGGGAGATGTGAGCAAGCACAGGACAGAGATTTCGGTGCATTAGAGGGGAGAGTCTTACACAGCTCAGTGGTAGGGCAAAGGGGAGGCCTCTGTGTAGGTTGGTGGACTTATAGCCACTGAAATGCTCGAATGGCTGGAGGTCCACCTGCCAACCAAGGGTGACATCCTGGTATAATCATCCGCAGTTAAGCTTGTGACAAGAAAGCAGAATGTAGCCGGGCAGTGGTGGCGCATGCCTTTAATCCCAGCACTTGGGAGGCAGAGGCAGGTGGATTTCTGAGTTCGAGGCCAGCCTGGTCTACAGTGCGAGTTCCAGGATCAGCCAGGGCTACACAGAGAAACCCTGTCTCAAACAAACAAACAAACAAACAAAAAAAAAAAAAAAAAAAAAGAAAGCAGAATGTATGGCGGATTATTCAGATGACTACGGGGAAGATGCAGTGCTGTCTCTTCACCAGCTTTCTAGACTTAGGGGAAAACCATACACACACACACACACACACACACACACACACACACACACACACACATATGTATGATGTGTGTAAATACATATATATTTACATACACATATATGTATATATTTGTTTCTGACTCATATGTATATATACACATATATGTACATATATGTCAGAAACGTGATAGAACTATGGAAAACACATAGAGCACAGATTTTGACTATGAATATATTTGTATGAATGTACACATATAACTTACAGTCAACTTAGAGATTAAAGTTTATACACATACAAACACATAGTTTATGTATTTATCTTTTTCTTCTTTTAGATTGTTTCTCTTTAAATTATATGTGTGTGTGTGTGTGTGTGTGTGTGTGTGTGTGTGTGTGTGTGTGTGTAAATGTATGCATGTAACTACTGTGTCTGCAGAGCCTAGAGTTGTTGGGTCTCCCGGAACTGGAGTCACAGGTGGTTGCGGGCCACCCAGTGTGGGTGCTGGGACCCAACCGTGGGTCCTCTGCACGAGCAGCAGATGCTTTAACCACTGAGCCGTCTCTCCCACCCCATAGCTTGCTGGTTTTTGAAACTCATCTGTATACATTTTTTATTTATGTATATTCGCATTGGATCTGCCTGTATTTATTTTTCTGGTAGCCTCCACTGTTTTGCCTGTAATTACTTGTAACTTCTCTCAATTTGAAAATCAAAAAAAGGTCCATCTTTTCTCCCTGATCATTTCTTAGTAGCTCTGCTTAAAAGTAATTTCTTTTTCTTTTTCTTTTTTTGATTTCTTTTTGTTTGTTTGTTTTTCGAGACAGGGTTTCTGTGTAGCCCTGGCAGTCCTGGAACTCACTCTGTAGACCAGGCTGGCCTCGAACTCAGAAATCCACCTGCCTCTGCCTCCCAAGTGCTGGGATTAAAGGCGTGCGCCACTACTGCCCAGCCCCAAACCTATTTTTAATTATTGTTATAATATATAATTAAACATGAAATATATATAAACATGAAATACAAGTAGGAGGGCTGGAGAGATGGCTCAGTGGTTAAGAACACTGGCTGCTCTTCCAGAGGTCCTGAGTTCAATTCCCAGCAACCACATGGTGGCTCACAACCGTCTGTAATAGGATCTGATGCCCTCTTCTGGTGTGTCTGAAGACAGTGACAGTGTGCTGATATACATAAAATAAATAAATAAATAAATAAATCTTAAAAAAAAAAATACTAGTAGGAAAAGACAGCTGTTTCCAGGAAACCTAGCTGAAAGCTTTGGACAAAAGTGTAAGGGACAGTAATTATTGAATTGGGAATGGGTGAGATTTGGGGGTAAATCATAAACCTAACAATATCCAGAATTTAAATTGCCCTGGAAGAATCTAGATTGTTCCTTTGTTTTGTTTTGTTTGGAAGGGCAGGATGAAGAGATATTTATTTTTATTTTATGTGTATACATGAGGCCTGAGTATATGTGTGAGTGACTCCCTATAGTTAAAGATGGCTGTGATCCACCCAAGGTGAGTGCTGGAAACTGAACCTGAGTCCTCTGCAAGGTTAACATGGGTTCCTAACTGCTGCCATCTCTCCAGTGCCTGTTGCTCGGCTTTCGACACTGACCCTGGAAATCCCAAGATAGCATATTACATATCTGTAGAAAAGAGACTGGACCAGTTGCTAGAGATTCTCACAGAGAAGGCCTTGGTCCCTTGATAAGTTATTACAAACAGATGCTTTCTGTTTTAGGGTCAGCAGAATTTTAAGATGAGTATGAATTTATAAAATGATTTCCAGCTTAGTCTTCAGATACTTTACTGTATTGTCTGTGTTGGACAGTCTTACCCCCGGCTTCAAGGCAGGATTCCTGGTAGGGAGAGCTGGAGTCTGTAGGAAGCGTCTTTGCTTCTTCACTTTTTGCTGACTGCTCTTTTAGCTCCAGCTCTCTCTCTAGCCCTTGGGCTTCTTATCTCAGCAGCAGACTATCTGCTGTTTGGGTTTGAGAGAGACAGTAAGCAGACATGTGGGAATCATGACACAGTGTCTGGTGCTCCATCTCAGCTTTCCTTGGCTCTCCTCATGGGATAGTGCTCCTGTGAATTCTGACTCTGACACAGTGTGGTTTCCCCCAGGCTCAGTACAGAGAAGTAATGACTTGTCCATGTGGGCCAGGCACAGTAGCTCAGCCCTGTAATCTCAGCCCTTGGGAGGCTAAGGCAGAAGGATTACTAGTCCAGCTCCGGCCTAGCTTGGATAGCATAATGAGACCCTGAAACAAAATAAAACACAACTGGGGGAGGCTTTCTAATCTCTTTGGAATTCCAGAAGATGTTCTAGGGGGTGTCTCGGAGATGGGTGGATATTCTGCCCTGCATGAAATGGAAAGAAAGACTCCTCAGATTATTCATGCTTCTCATTGCAGTAAAAATGTCTTCATGGGAACAGTTGAAAGGAGGGAACTTCATTTCGGCTCATGCTCTTAGAAGTTTCTGTCCCTGGTCAGCTGGCTTGTTAGGCCACTGCAGCAGAAGCTTCATGGGGGAAGGAGTGGGGGGGGGTGCTCTTTACTTTATGGTGACCAGGAAGCAAGGAAGGGCGCAAGGGGCCAGGGACAAGCTATGCATTTCAGATAAACACAGACAAATCCCCTGACAGACCTCACTTCTCTGCCTCCCAGTAATGAGGTCATATCATGAATCCATCAAGAGATCAATCCACTGAAGAAGCCGGAGTCTTTGCAGCCCAGTCACCTCTCAGCAGTGCCGCCCACTGTAGACCAAACCTTCCAGGACGAGCCCTCTGGGAGCTCGTTCTTGCTAAAGCGTGTGAAAGGGGTCTTAACTATTTCTCTCTTCTTAAAACAAAAAGATTTGTTTTTATTTTGTCTATATGAGTGTTTTTCCTTCATGCATGTCTGTGCACCATGTTCACGCAGTGCCCATGTAGGTCAGAAGAAGTCACTAGATCCCCTGGAGCTGGAGTTACAGATGGTTGTGAGTCACCCTGCAGGAGCTGGGAACTGAACTGGGACCTCTGCAAGAGCACAAGTGTCCTTAGCCACTCACCACCTCTCCAGGTCCTGTTCCTCCCTTTTTTGCTGGCAGGTGTCTGCTTTTCTCTAAATCCTCTGTTCACATTTGTCCTTCTCTATCGTTTTTAAAAGATTTTAGACAGGGGCTGGAGAGATGGTTCAGCAGTTAAGAGCACTGAGTTCCAGAGGTCCTGAGTTCAATTCCCAGCAACCACATGGTGGCTCACAACCATCTGTAACACCTCTTCTGGTGTGTCTGAGGACAGCTACAGTATATTCACATACATGAAATAAATAATCTATTTTAAAAAATTAAGCATATACACATATATATTTAAATTAAAAATTTAATTTCCCCCTCACTCCCCCTAAAAACCATGGCCTCTTTTGTTGTTGTTGTTTTATACACACACAGACACATACACATAAAGATAAAGACAGTCAGACAGACAAATAGACAGACACATACACACACACACAGACACATAGACACACAGACACACAAAGTTAGACAGTCAGACAGACAGACAGACACACACACACACACACACACACACACACCCTGTTCAGTCTGTTCAGTGTTACTTTTATGTATATGATTTCAGAGCTGACCTCTTGGTTGGCAGCTCTTCCCAGTCTTAGTATGCCTGAGTTGCCTGAGGTTCTTGTCTATGGGAGGGGTCGCATGACCATATTAGCATTGCCTACAGGTGTTGTACTTGCTCAGATCTTGTTTACTCGACCATATTGTTGAGATCTCATAGGTATGGTGCCCCTGTCATTTCTAGAGGCCAGTCTCAAAGCAAATTTCTTTTATTATTATTATTATTTTATTTTATTTTATTATTTTTATTTTTATTTTTATTTTGGTTTTTCGAGACAGGGTTTCTCTGTATAGCCCTGGCTGTCCTGGAACTCACTCTGTAGACCAGGCTGGCCTCGAACTCAGAAATCCACCTGTCTCTGCCTCCCAAGTGCTGGGATTAAAGGCGTGTGCCACCACTGCCCGGCAAAGCAAATTTCTTGGTCCTCTGTTCCTTACAAGTTTTCTGCCCCACCTTCACCAATGTTCCCTGAGCCGTGTGTACAGGATGTGCTGTAGATGTATCAGTTGGGACTGAGTACCCCGTCATCTCTTGATCACTGCTTTCTGATCAGCTATGGATTTCTGTAATGGTCTCTGTCTATTGCAAAATGAAGCTTCTTTGATGAATGGTGAGCAGCATGGTTATCTGTGGGTCTAAGGACAGACATTTAGAATGCAGATAGGACTGCATAGACTTCTGCTCTAGTAGAGTGGGGCAACTGTAGGCTCTCCTCTAAGATCTACGACCTCTCTAGCCTCAGGCGGATGGGTAGGTCGTCTTTCCAATCTTGAAGGACCAGCGATTCTGCATGCACCCAAGATCTATCTTCTTTTACTTTTTCCTTCCCTTTTGATTTATGAATCATATCTCTTACGTTAATTATTTTTGTTATTTCTGATCCTGCTCTTTAGGCTGGAGTATTCAGACATTTTTAAATAGAGGACACACACACTTTTTTTTTTTAAGGTTTTATTTATTTTGTGTATATGTGTATACTGTTGCTGTCTTCAGACACACCAGAAGAGTGCATTGGATCCCATTACAGATGGTTGTGAGCCACCATGTGGTTGCTGGGAATTGAACTCAGGACCTCTGGAAGAGCAGTTGGTGCTCTTAACCGCTGAGCCATCTCTCCAGCCCTAGGCTGACTTTTGTGGGGTGGTGTTGGTGGTGTAATAGCTTCATATAAAGACATCCTGTGATATAAATATCCAAGAGCACGCGCTGAGCAGATGTGTATTTGGTTTGATTTTAAGTATATACAGCACTTTATTAATAAAGTGAAATATAAATGGGCTGGCCAGATGGCTCAGCTGGTAAAAGCACTTATCACTAATCCTAGCTACCTGAGTTCAATCCCCAGGATCCATAAGGCAGAAGGTGAAAACTGACTGGCAAGTTCTCCTCTGACCTCCACATGTACACAGTGACACATGTACAACCACAAACATACACACGTGTGCACACACGCATGCACACACAGACACACAGGTTAATTAATTTTTAGAAATATAATATTTTTTTAAAAAAATGAAATACATGTTAAGCTTTTAAGTTCAAATGTCCCTACACCGATGCAGCCTTTTCTCATGAAAGAAACAAGATCAAACAGACGTAACCAGAGCAAGCCCAGCGTCCCGAGTGCTGTCTTCATTAACGCTTCTTTCCTTTTGGTTGCTCACATTTCATGTTTTTCTGCTTCTAGCTGTGTCAGTTCCTTTAGTGACATTTCTATGTCATGCGCCAAACAAAAAAATAAAAAAATAAAAAAAAGCGGGGCAGTGGTGGCGCACGCCTTTAATCCCAGCACTTGGGAGGCAGAGGCAGGTGGATTTCTGAGTTTGAGGCCAGCCTGGTCTACAGAGTGAGTTCTAGGACAGCCAGGGCTACACAGAGAAACCCTGTCTCGAAAAACCAAAAAAAACCAAAAAAAAAAAAAAAAAAAAAAAAAAAAAAAAAAAAAAAAAAAAAAAAAAAAAGGCGTGCGCCACCACTGCCCGGCTCAGTGACTTTTTTAAACGTTTATATTTTCTGTTTTCTTACAATTACTTCTTGAGTATCAACATTTCTGTAGTCATTCTTCTCCATTCCAGAAACACATGAATGGCTTCTTAATGATTGTTTAGTGGGAAATGTCCTGAACCGTCACAGATTCATTGTATGTGTATGAGTATTTTGCCTGCATGTGTGTGCATCACGTGCATTCATGCCTTGTGCTCCTGGAGGTCAGGAGGGGGTGTCGGGTCCCCTGTACCTGGAGTCACAGATGGTTGTGAGCCTCCATGTTGGTGTTGGGAATGGAACCTTCCTCTGCACAGGCGCTAAGTGCTCTTGATGGCTGAGCCATCTCTCCAGCTCCTACTGTCCTTATTTATTTTCAGACTTGGATGACACCTCAGTCAGTTGGGAAGAGGACCCCAGATCCAAGGGGAACCAGGCATGGTGATACAGGGGTTAGGATGTGCAGCCACTCCTGGCTTTCCTCCGCCTCATCTTAAAAACATAATTTTATTATGTTCTGATTCATAAGCCTACAATAACAAAACTATTTTGGTACTAGTCCAGGCATAGAAATACATATCAGTAAGACTGAGTAGAGAATCAGGAATAAGTCACCTGTATAAATAAAAGTTTATTACTGACAGGCATTTACAATTGGTAGAAAAAGCTTATGGTATATTTTGTATAGGGAAAACTATTTATCATTTATCTATTTGGGGAATATGACCTGAAGTGTCAGCTTCATAAAATACAAACATGTCTGTAATGCAAACATGTTTAACATTCCAAATAGATTTTTAACCACAGTGTTTATGAAGATAAAGGAGAATATGTTTTTAATTTTCTGAGAAACAAATTGACCATTTATTAAAGCTTTTATATTTTTTTTATTTAAAAAAATTATTTATTTTTATTTTGTGTGTTTTATTTATGGTGTTTTGTCTGCATATATGTTTGTGTGAGGGTGTCAGATCCCCTGGAACTGGAGTTACTTATGGACAGTTATGAGCTGCCATGTAGGTGCTGGAAATTGAACCTAGGTCTTCTGGAAGAACAGCCTGTGCTCAACCACTGAGCCACCCCTCCAGCCGCTCATTAAAGCTTCTTACAGTAGAAGCCATGTGAGCAAGTTTAAATACACAAAACAAGCCAGATGTAATCTATCAATCAGCATAAAAATTTAAAGAATGTATGTTTTGTTTCAACAAATTGGCTTCTTTGAATTCATCTACCTACAAGGCGCATTTTCATTGTAATACTTAATAAAATAATTATAACATCACAGACTTACATCATCATGGGAATTTTTAGTTTTGTTTTTTTGAGAGATGGTCTCCTGCACTCTTTAGTTGAGGCTGGTCTGGAACTTACTATGTATCCCAGGTTGGCCTAGGATTCGTGACAATTCTCTATGCTTAGGTTCCAGGCCTGTTCCGCCACGCCCAGAACAGTGCTGGATTTTAAAAATAGGTATTATATTACTAGAATGGGATGCTTTACAGGCTGTGAACTTTGTTTATTATCGTGTGTGTGTGTGTGTGTGTGTGTGTGCGTGCACGCGCAAATTACAGTACATCCATGGAGCTCAGACAACTTTTTCTTGTCACTTTGTTGGGTCAGAGTGTCTCTTGTTCCCTTTCAGCACTGCATTTCTAGCCTGGCTGGCCTCTGGGCCTCTGCGCAGCTCTCTTGTCTCTGTCTTCTTCTATCTTGCTGTAGGAGAGCTGGGATTATATATATATGTGTGTGCTACCTATATGGCTTCACCTTCTTCTTCCTCTTCTTCCTCTTCCTCCTCCTCCTTCTATAGGGCCTCACTACGTCGTCCTGGCTGTCCTGGAACTCACTATGTAGGTTAGGCTGGCCTCCAACTCACAGTGATCCACTCACCCTTGCCTCCCGAGTGCTGGGATCAAAGTCCCTATGCCTGGCATATGAGGCTTCTTTTACTTGAATTCTGAGTGTTGAATTCAGGTCATTGAAGTTTATATGGCTGGTGGTGCTACTCACAGAGCCTTCTCCCCAGCCCAAGTGACATATTTTTAATAAGATAAAGAGCAGTTTATAAAATAGTGTATTTACGACGATTCTAACTTTGTTTATAAATTATAAAAAAGCATAAAAGAAAAATACTGAAAGAATTTATGGCAAACTCTTCTTTTGTATTTTTCAGTTAGTTTATTTGAAATGTATTTGTTTGTGTAAGTATATAAAAAGAAAAAAACACATGTGTGCAAATGTTTTTAAAACGTTGTTAGCATATGTTATTTGCTAGCTGGAATATCAATGTTAGAGTCCTGATTTTTTTTTCTCCTAACTTCATATCTTAGAACTTCACGTCTATCAGCATACTTTAGAAGAGAAACAGATTTCAGGAGCCATTGATAACCTTGAAACAAAGCAGAAGTTCCCAAACACAGTGTGCTGTTCATACACCCAGACAGTAGTTATCTTTGTCCATGGTCCACAGACTCCAAAATATAAACTGGAATGATAGCACTGATGTTGCCACTGCTGTCAATGCAGCTGGGGCTGGGAGTTGAACTCAGGGCCTTGTGTATGCAAGTCAAGCACTTAACCTACTTACCTACACCCTCAGCCCCTCATTGTTTTAGCCTGATCATTCAGTGAGTTGGAATCTTGGGCAGAGAAACCACTGCATTGTCGTCTGCTCTCCTCTTTAGGATCCAGGAGAGAAAGGTGTGGGTACCGGATAGTACGAAGACAGAGAAGTTCCAGTGAGCAGGTGCACTGCCTGAGCAAAACCAAGAGAAACAGTGGGCATGTACCCCGGGTGAAGGAGCTGCTACTGAGCACCCTGAGTCCGGAGCAGCTGGTGCTCACCCTGCTGGAAGCTGAACCCCCCCATGTGCTAGTGAGCCGTCCCAGCATGCCCTTCACCGAGGCCTCCATGATGATGTCCCTCACTAAGCTGGCTGACAAGGAACTGGTGCACATGATTGGCTGGGCCAAGAAAATCCCTGGTAGGACTCTCTACATCCTGACTTCATTCTGTTCATTTGTAACAAGGCCTGTTGCTCATATTTTGGGGGCAGTGAACTTCACCTGGATATATAATTGTTTGAAACTTTGTTTTGTCACCTTTTCTTTATAAGGTTTCTTTACATTCAATTTAAATTTTATGTATATATGAACAGAACTGCAGGTGACCAAGGAAGCCAGAGGTGTCAGATGCCCTGAAGCTGGTGTTACCGGCAAGAGTGATCTGTCCAGTGTGGGGGTCAGGAATTGAACTCAGCCTGGGTGCTGGGAATTGAACTGGATCCTCTCCAAGAGCAATACATACTTTTAACTGTTGAGCAAAATTTGTAATTTATAATGGTGGCATTTTTTCCTCCTACCTTGACATATATTTCATATAATTCCCAGTTTTATATGAAATAGAGTAATTCAGGAAGCATGGTATTATATAGACAGCCTCTTTCTCCATCTGACTTTCTTCACTTTTGACTCCCAGATCCATCTTCCACACACTGTAACACTGGTTATCTCTCATGTCCAGGTGTGGTCTGGGACAGAATCTAAGGAGGGACCTACCTAGGCTTTAGAACTGGACTGAGGATCATTTGGGCAAGTCTAGGGCCTTGGGACCTGGTTAAAAGGTAGAAATGTGAATTTCATGTTGATCTGTCTCTTGTCTGTTAACACCTCAGCTTTTGAGGAAGGGCACGGTCAGATTGGGACAATGTAGAGCCAGTCTTACGGCTCGAGGGCAAACGGTGTGTCAGGTGCTAAGAAGGAATTTACAAACTATATTCCAATAGGGAAAGAATCAGTATTATATACAAATAGAGTAGAGCAGCAGCTGAAGCATTATGAATCAATGAGCCAGTAAATCTTCATGCTATCAATATGGGGTCATGCAGAATATGTACTTTTTCATCCTATAAAGTGGATATTTCCCCAGACCACACCTATTCCTAAACTTACGGTTTAGCTCACAGTTCTTCACTGTGGGTGTGATGGTTGAATGTATACACTTCTACTCATTGTGGCTTTCTCCTTCAGTAGAAGAGTCAAGAGATCGCTTAAGCTATTTGATGCTTCATTATAAAACAGGCCTTGTACTAAATGGTTTTACCAAACTGTTCTAAGCATGTTTAAGGTAGGCTAGGCTGAGCTATGATGTTGAATAGGTTAATTTTATTAAATGCACTTATTTTAAAATATTATGAGTATTTGGTATTATTATTACGTGTGTGTGCATGTACACGTGCATACATGTGCATCTGTGCACCGTGTGCATGTATGGACGTGGAGGAATCAGTTCTTTCCTACCACCGTTGGTCTGAGGAATCAAACTCAAATCGTTAGGCGCACATGCAAAGCACTTTTACTGGCTGAGACGTCGTGCTGGTCGTACGTTTTGTTGTTTTGAAATGGAAGTCTCATGGTGAGCCATCCACTTCTTTGAAGTCATCCAATACATAAAGTCTCCCTCTCTCTGAATTCTAAGCCAGGCCAAGGTTCCCATGGTCCAGCGGCAGCAGA
Organism: Uromys caudimaculatus; assembly: GCA_028551405.1. Taxonomy (NCBI): domain Eukaryota; kingdom Metazoa; phylum Chordata; class Mammalia; order Rodentia; family Muridae; genus Uromys; species Uromys caudimaculatus. The sequence continues at coordinate 80,643,078 of CM052705.1, read as the reverse complement.
GGCAGCAACTGTGTGAGCAAATTGTAAAGGTTTGGCATTGTTGAGCGGATGGGTGAGGAGCTATGGAAGCCATGGCCCCAGGTCCAGGGTCTCTTGCGGCCGTCTGTTGGCTGGGCCCCATTTCTTCTGAGCTTTCTGGAGCTCTTCGGCTTTCCAGCTTTGTTTTGTCTAGCGTCTCCACCTTTGCTAGGATTATTTCATTTTGTCTGCTGTTTCCCAGAGAAGAAAAACACCAAGGCACTTTTCTCTAGTTTGTATTTCAAGTGTTTTCCAAACACCATTGCAGGATCTCCCAGGAAGAATGGAGATGAGACTACTCACTGTGAAATGCTATTCAGCTCTTTGTCTGCCCTTCCTGCCCCTCCCCCATTAGTCTTTCTCCAAGCCTAGCATTTCAGAAGATTTGCAGGTGTCTTCCATAAGACTGTGAGTGAGACTGGAAAGTGTACATGAATCAGGAACCTGAGCTGAGCACAAGCATGTGGCTCTGGGAAGGACTTGCCCATCTGTGTGTGTGTGTGTGTGTGTGTGTGTGTGTGTGTGTGTGTGTGTGTGTGTGTGTGTGTGTGTGTGTGTGTAGAGGCCAGGGGTTGACACTGGTGTCTTTCTCAATTGCTTACCACCTTATATTTTGGTACAGGCTCTCTCACTGAACTCGGAGTTCACTGATTGGCTAGACTGGCTGGCCAGTGAGCCCCAGAGACCTTTCTGTCTCCCTAATGTTGGCATTATAGATGTATGCTACATGCGACTGAGGATCAAACTCGGGGCCTCACAATTTCCTGGCCGAACTTTACTGACTGAGCGTCTCTCTAGCTTTGGATCTTACATCTTTACATTCAGGCTCCAGATACTTCTCCATTGTGCACACTTACAGTACCATTACCCAAAGGATTGAACATGTATGCGTTTACACTGCAGGGACACTGGTAAGATATGGATAAGAAATCTTACCTGTAGGGGATTCTCAGAAGGAGGCAAGAACACTTCCATTTTTCCTACAAGAAAAACAGATTTGACAAGAGATTAAATTACCAGCCGGGGCAGGGCAGATAGGGATGTAGTTTAGTGATAGGACAGGAACTTCCCATGTTCAAGGCTCTGGCTTTGCTTCCTAGCATTTATGCACACCACACAGGTGCGCGCACATGCACATGCACGCATGCGTGCATGCACACACACACACACACACACACACACGCACACACGCACACAATTACTGGTTAGGAAGGGACTAAGCTGATGTTCACCCAAAGGCTGTGCCTTTGACTACCGTGTTTATATTTCCAGCTCCCTTTTAAGATTGTGTGTTATGGAAGACATGCCTATGTCCTCAGCTTTATGCTAAAGACATTCACTCCCCTAGAGAGTCTATGTTTCATTCCAGTTCTGTGACTAATTCATGCCGTGAGAGCATCAACTGCTTTTGGCTGTTATCCTTGCTCTTTAGGATAGAATCACCTGGAGACAGCACCTCTACCCAAAATAGTCCCAACTCTACATGGGAAATGTCACACAGTCCGAAAAACTATTTTAGTTGAAGTCTTGGCTGTCTGCAGGGCAGCCACTGCTCTCTGCTTACTTTCTATCACCCCCACCATCTAGACTCTAGCTACCCATCCATCCACCCTCCAAGTCATGGATTGGGACAGACAGGCAGCCCCTCTGACAGGTGAGTTTTGACTTCCTCAGTTGGGCACAGAAATTATTAGGACCACACAGCCATAGCTAATAAGCCTTGGCTCTGCCTTTTGGGCCCTTTCTAGCATCCTTCTGGGGAGCTATACTGGCTGGGTTTGTGTCTACTTGACACAAGCGGAAGTTATCACAGAGAAAGGAGTTTCAGTTGAGGAAATGCCTCCATGAGATCCAGGTGTAAGGCATTTTCTCAATTAGTGATCAAGGGGGGAGGGGCCTCTTGTGGGTGGTACCATCTGTGGGTTGGTAGTCTTGGGTTCTATAAGAAAGCAGGCTGAGCAAGCCAGGAGAAGCAAGCAAGCCAGTAAGTTACATCCCTCCATGGCCTCTGCATCAGTTTCTGCTTCCTGACCTGCTTGAGTTCCAGTCCTGACTTCCTTTGGTGATGAACAGCAGCATGGAAGTGTAAGCTCAATAAACCCTTTCCTCCCCAACTTGCTTCTTGGTCATGATGTTTGTGCAGGAATAGAAACCCTAAGACAGGAGCCAAGGGCTCTTTAGAAATACTAAACAAAAGTTTGTTTTCTGAAGGGGTCAGAGGCCAGAAACTGCAAGTCGCACAGCTGAGGTTCCTTTAACCCACATTTCATCACCCCTCTGAACCACGGATTGATTCCTTCCCTGTGTTGTTTGGGTTTCCTTGGCATTTAATAACTTGCCATTCTGTCTTTATAGAAGTGGGTTGCTGAGGGGGAGGGAAGTGTGTTTCATGGACTCTTGTCTCCCCAGGCTTCGTGGAGCTCAGCCTGTTGGACCAAGTCCGGCTTCTGGAAAGCTGCTGGATGGAGGTGCTGATGGTGGGGCTGATGTGGCGCTCCATCGACCACCCCGGCAAGCTCATCTTTGCTCCAGACCTCGTCCTGGACAGGTGAGAAAAAAGACTTGGTATTTCATCTCTGATCTGCTTAACTAAACAACACAGAGCGGGAACAAAGTCCTAGGTGCTGCAATTAAATTCTCACACCCAAAGGGGCCATTAAAGAGGATGATAGCCCCATCCATTCCTTCCCTGGGTCAAGAACCCATGAAGAAGAGGGCATGGGCACCAGGGTTCATATCCCATGACCCACTCCAATCAGCAGTCCTGGGCTGTGGCAGGGAACTGCATCCTGCAGGGTATTGGCCACTGAGTGCACAGTCAACATAGATTTTTTTTTGCATTAAAAATTTTGTACTTACGTTATATTCTTAAGTCACCTTGCAGTTGAATGACCAGTTACATCTCTGGGCAGGTGATAAAACTCCTGTGGGCCTTTCAGATTGATTTTCCTGAGCTATAGCTTTAATGCTAATAGTATCACTTATCTCTAATAGGGTTTTTGGAACATGTGGTGGGAGAGCTTTTTTTTAAGGCCAAGAGAAAGTTAACAGACACTGGGACATGACAATGCTTATGTCACTAATGGGTTAAACCTTAAACTTGGATTTAGTTGCAATGTTTATAGAAGATAAACTGGAATACCCAACAACAGCCAAGCTTTGTTGTAGGAAAAATGGAAAACTTTTGGTGTACCCTTGAGTGTCTCGGAAACTCTCCATGGAAGAAGTCCTAGTGTTTACTGTTCAGCGCATTAGGCTGTTCAGGGAGCAGGAGGAAGCCTGGCGCTGTGAACCTAAAGTGCCCGCCCCAACTCTTGCACCGTAATCCCTGTTACACTTTAGGTCCTCAGAAGACCCTCACTGGCACGTTGCGCAGATGAAGAGTGCTGCCCCAAGGTATCAGCATCCATTCTGCCTGTTGTCATGGATGACACTGACAAAGAGCACTGTTCTGAGTAATGGAGGTGTTATGGTGGAGAACAAATCCCGTGGGAAGAACTGAAGCACGGGATGTGGCTTGAGCAGGAGCAAGCCCAGGTGGTGGACAAGAGAGGCAGGCTCTGGAAGGCCAGAGCAGTGGGGCAGGTACCAGACCCTTCGAATAGCTCACTTACCAGCTGGCGTGTGCCAGGTGGGGAAGTGAAGTAACGGACTTACAGCTGCAGGGTGGAAAGTGATGGAGCTAGACGTGGGGATCTGGCTCTAAAGTCCACGCAGAGCACAGTACCCCGGGGGAAAGGGAAATGGAAAGAAGAGGAGGCAAGAGGAAACCAACTTCATAGTTTATTCTCTTGTCCTAGAACACGGCCCTAGGGGCCTCTGTTTCTACTTCAGAAACACACGCCTCTGTCACCTCAAGAGTGTCAGTCAAAGTGGAAGGCCAAACGCCCAGCCAGGCCATGGCTTCACATGCACACGCACACGCGCGCGCGCACACACACACACACACACACACACACACACACACGCACACACGCACACACAAACATACATAATTCTACTACGTCATCTGTTCTATCCATTGGTGCATATTGGGGTTGATTTTTTTTTTTTTTTAACTGTTTCAGTTTCTAGATGGTTGCCAAATCTAGTGTCTCTGTAACTGAGTCAGCATGGAGGACATGTATGGGAGTCCATGTAATGTTCCCCTCTCTCTGTGCCCATGTACCTTTAAACTCTAGAGGAATGTGTGTGTGCTACTGTAAGGAGCCCTGGGTCTCATGAATATTGTGCCTACCCTTTAGATAGCTAGTAAAAGACACAAAAGCTGGGTGTGGTCGTGTGCGTCTGTAATTTGTGCATGTATGCTGAGGCAAGAGAATCGTGGGTTCGAGGCTGGCATGAACTATATAGACAAAACCTGTCTCAAAAAAAATTACTTCAGGAGATTCATATTAGTCTTTATGACTATATATTTGGTTTTGTCACATAGCTTTAGTATATTTCACTGATACAGAAGGGGAGGTTTTTAGGAGCTCTGAATGCATTTACACTGAGAAGATAGGTTTTTGGAGCACCTACTGGTATTTATTTTTAAAATCATATATTTTTTTTTGTTCACTTGTGTAGGGAACTGTGCACATGCCACAGCTTTGTGTGGAGGTCAGAGGGCAACCGGAGACATTTGGTTCTCTCCTACCCTGTGGGTCCTGGGGACAAACGCACGCTTGTCAGGCTTAGTGGCAGGTAGTTTTACAGGTGGAGTCATCTCATCAGCCTACGCATGGTTTCTGTTGATAGTTATTATTATTATTAAAAATTGTGTATATACAGATGTTTTGCCTGCATGTACTTCTGTGTACTATGTCACACCTGGCGCCTCTGGAGGCCAGAAGAAGGCATCAGATTCTCTGGAACTGGAGTTTTAGATGATTGTAAGCTGCCATGAGTGCCTGGGTCCTCTGGAAGAGATGTTCTTAAAAGCCATCTCTCCAGTGTATTCTTAAATATTACTGTTAGGACTGGAAGTGTGGTTCAGTGGTTAGATGCTTGCCTAGTGTGCATAGGCTTTGGAATTTGATCCCCAGCATGACAAAACAAAACAACAAAACAAAATTAAGTTAAAAACCTAATGTTGTTCTTAACACATTAACTTTGTGAAGTCTAGAATTTCAAGTCTAAGATTTAGTACATCTCACATAAGTAAATCTATTTTAAGCTAGGTGTGGTGACACATGCCTGTAATTTCATCCTCTGGAAAGCAAAGGTCAGGAGGTCAAGGTAAACCTTAGCTACATAGTGAGCTTGAGGCTAGCCTAACTACTTGAGATAATATATATACACACACACACACACACACACACACACACACACACACATTTTAACATAATAGGTAAATTAACATAAAGAAATTACTTATTCAAAGTTGGGGAAAGAAGTCCTGTTATAAATGCTAGAAAAATTTCTTACAAAATGAATAAATAATTTCACAGTACTTGGAAAGGACCGCCCTGTGGGAGGTCCTTCACATGGTATTTCACTTGAAAACAAGCACTAAGCACTTGTTTTAGGTTTTTGTTGTTTTGTTCTGACTTTTGGTGCTGGGTACAAATCTGAGAGCCTCAGGCTTACTGAGCAGACACAGAGTTCAGCCTCTACTTGAGCCATTTGTTCTTACTGAAATGTCTACAGAAAATGAAACAAAACAAAAGCCTTGGATGTACTGAGAATGAGAGGAGAACCTGATGATTTCAGTTTATTTGTAATGAGGTAGGGGTTTTTTGGCATCCACTTGAAACATAAATTAATGTGAAGATCTGTTTTAGAACCCGAGCTTTTATTTGCTCCCAAATGCATATGTGGCTGGCCAGATGGCTTAGTGGGTAAAGGAGCTTTTCATCAAGACTGATAACCTTAGTGTGACTCCCTAAACCCTCCTGGGAAAGGAGGGAACTGACTCTACATGTCCACACTTGTGCATGCGCCCGTAAACACACACACACACACACACACACACACACGCACACACACACGCACACACGCACCCACACCCATGTGAGCACACGCACATACATGCATGCACACATACACACATGCACAGGAACACACACACATACAAGCACACGCTGAGACTTTTTGTGCCAGCATCAACAGGAAACTATCTGCAGAGCTGTCGCTGGACTGAGGAGGATGTTAGAACTGGCTAGGACCCACTGCGAACCCGGACAGGGCTCTTGGGACTGTTCTTACAGGCTGCATTCGCAGTCAGTATTGATATGCTAAATGTTCTTGAAGATCATAGGCTTTCACTCCTAAATTTTAATTTACCATTTTAGCCAAGTATTTCACTTCGGTTAAATATTTATGAAGTCTTTCCCATGTGCTAAGCCACACATGGGCTCCTTGCCTCTTGTCCATTTGCCACACCCACTGGTGTGGAACCAGCAGCCAGAGATGCAAGTAGAAAATAGGCTACCCCAAAGCCGAGACAAACCCACTCAATATTTTGTTGTTGTATCAAACAGGATTTTTTTAAAATGAAAAAGTAATCAAGTGAGAAGTTTTTCCACATGTAATTCCTAATTTAATCTTTATTTTGCACTAATTCAAAGCATACTTCTATAACCTTCCAATCACACGTCTCTGTCTTTAACGCTAATCTCTTAACCCTGTCCTGTCTTCTTATTCGTAACTCGGTTTCAGTCCCCAACAAATGGCATGGATCCATCAGTCTATAGAAGCCCCTCTTCCCTTCATCCTACATAACTCATCCCAAAGCAGAAGGTCCTTAAGAGCCACGTAGGAGGAGTGCTTTGTCTCTCATATATTTTCTAAAAATGTATTTGCTTTCTATAGCCTGTGATGGGTCATTGAGGATGTTTGAATCCTGCATAAAGTGAACTGGTTGCCAGTCCCCACCTGCTAGAAAGTAGACAGCCAGGCCTGGGTCTTTAGGATTGTTTAGACTGGAGCTTTTTCTGTAAGGTGCACCCCAATTCCTGAACACCTCAGTTTTGGAATATTAATTTTATTACAATGAAATGAAATAGGGGTATTCATCTTGATATTTAGGGGCTTTTCTTTGGCATGGGTGGCAATTTCTGGAAAATAGGATTGATTTCAGTTGACTTGATTTATCCTTTTGGAAAGCGTGTGTGTGTGTGTGTGTGTGTGTGTGTGTGTGTGTGTCACAGCAAGTGCATAGTTCAACTTGAATTTGAGATTTACAGAAGAATAAAGAGTCAAATTATTAAACCATCAACTCACAGTTGGGCATGCTGAGTCACACCTATACTAGTCCTGGGAAGACAAAGATAATTTGAAGCTAGCCTGGGCTACATAGTTAGACTCTGCCTGAAAAAAAGCAAAATAAGCAGGACAAAGCAAAAATATCAGTGCGAGAGTTAGCGTCTACTCATTTCCTCTTTGGTGATGTTCTAAGAGCAGCTTCTCTGGGTACCAAATATCTTGAAGCTCAGCACCTATCATTTCAAGTAATAATCCTTCAGTAGGCAGAGCGGAATGATGACTTGGCTCCAGGGGCATCCAGTGCACAGGTATTTCCTCTCCACTTGCTGGGTTCAGGGCCCTGCCATCCTTCCAGGAACTTAGTGCTGAGGAGGAGGGCTAGGGGAGGTATGAAGATGGGGTGTGTGGTGTAGCAAGGTTCGTACAGAGTTTGGCAGTCTGCCCGGAGCTCTGATTCTCCGAGATGTGGTGGTGGTGGTGTTGTTGCTGAAACCTGTGAGTGATTCCTGGGGTCACTTAATTTCACACTTGCATAAAGATGCCACTATTTTCAGAAGCTCCCATTCCGATCAGGCAAAGTGAGCAGTTGCATGCTTGCAGCTATGTGTGTGTGTGTGTTTGTGTGTCTGTGGGGGTCCCTGAAGGCTGCAGAATGCAGTATCCTAATGAACTGTGGTCACAGCTAAGCACCTAACAGGCAGGATTGGTGATATCCTGTGGTGTCAGGCCATATTACTCCTACAAAGGTTCTCTCCTGAAAGCCCACACTTATTAGAAGTGACCTGGTTTGGGTGAGAGGAGACAGTGAACAGTCAGGGTCCTTGTTTTGTTTTTGGTTTTTGTTTTACTTCAACCTCCCTTTTCAGTCTCATAAAAGATTAAAAGCAGAACCCACAGGTCCCCGTTGCTGCTGTAGTACCTGTCACTGTGTGCTGCTGGCTCTCAGGAGCTGGGTGGACTTGTGGTGAAATTGTTTAACGTTAGTCAAGGGCCTCCAGGACTCTGCCACAGAAGCAGTGAGAGCAGTGAGGTCAACTAATGTGTGCTTAGCTGGTATGAGTAGAAACTGGTGCTTTCCAGTTCTGTATAATAATTTATTTCGAAGGTAGATATAACAGTTCATTCCTATAAGGCACACTTAAAAGGTTTGTCTAAAACCTTTGTTTAAAAACAAAACAAAAAAACCTTTCAGGCTGGGTGGCTTGGCATACATCTGTAATCTCAGCATTTCAGAGGTGGAAATAGGGAGACCAGAAGATGAAGGCCGATCTAGGCTACATAGCAAGACCCTATCTCAACAAAACAAAACAAAACAAAACAAAACAAAACAAAAAAAACAAAACAAAAAACAACCAAAAACTAAACAAACAAAAAACCCACGTTGGCAAGTCCAAGTAGGAAAATTGTCACCTGTCCCCACGTCTGTCTGCTCGCCCTGACTAACCCACCCTCGACTATAATTTCTTGGTGTGGCACTTTTGCTTTCTTCAAATACTACTTAAATCTCTCTCAATTCCTAGACCAGTTTCTAAATTCAGGATGACAGTATGAAGGTTTGGTGTTCTTGAAATACTTGGTGCTGGCAGCCCTTCTCATCAGCGTTTCCTGTTGGGAATGTGGGGTCATCCTCTGTAATAAGCTGAGTCTTTCCCATGAGCCTGTTTGACATGATGGTTTGTATATAAGCCATAGAAGTGGCAATTTCTTCAAGAAATCCTTACATGGTGAGGTAGAGGGAACCATGTAGCCCCACTGCACACTTCTGCCTGAAAAATGGTTTAAGAATTTTTAGGAAATGCCCCGTTTTTAACCCCGCCCTCCCCTTCAGTGCTAAGGATTTAACCCACAGCCTCACAAATGCTAGGGAAGTGTTCTACCATTGAGCCTGCACTCAAGCACACCTTGTTTCTCTATATGGACACAGACTTCTATGGTCTTACGGTATAGTCAGAGGGTGTTCAACATGGAACTTGAGATGATGGCTCTTGATGGCTGCCTAATGCTATGTGTCCTTCAATTCCCAAATGAACTCTTGCAGGGATGAGGGGAAGTGCGTAGAAGGGATTCTGGAAATCTTTGACATGCTCCTGGCGACGACATCAAGGTTCCGTGAGTTAAAACTCCAGCACAAAGAGTTCCTCTGTGTGAAGGCCATGATCCTCCTCAACTCCAGTGAGTAGCCCCACGGCCACGACGTGCTTTGCTGGGGACAAAGACTGGTGTGGTGGTCAAGAGCCCTGACTGTCTGTTTAATTTCAAAAGCAGAGAATGACCTCCCTTTGACTTCTCCATTTTACATGGGTTTAGACTGTAGTTAATGTTTGCTAACTTGAGTATAAATTATTCATTGGATGAGCTTCTGGCAGTGGATTTGAAAAGTGGCTTGGGCCATTTGCTGAGAAAGAAAAGACTGACCTGGAGGGGGTGGTGCATGCCTTTAATGGTAGCACATGGGAGGCAGAGGCAGACAGATTTCTGTAAGTTCAATGCCAGCCTGGTCTACATAGTGAGTTCCAGGACAGCCAGGGCTACAACAGAGAAACCCTGTCTTGTGCACGTTGGGGGTGGGGTGGAGGGTGGAGTTTAAAGACAGACAAACTTCAAAGTATTTGCCATCTAGGCTTTCTTCATAGCAGACATTTCACATGATTACCATAAATCATCTGGATTTAATGCTTTAGCTTATTCTTTGTACATCTAGTCTTCGTTCAGTAACAACACTCAGGTTATGTCACTTAGCTTATGGTATCAGGTGAGACAGAAAGCGAGATGTGAAAAACCATGCTGCTGGCTCCGTTCTGAGATGCGCACTACAGATGCGCACTACAGAACGGAGGGCTGGAGGGAAAGCACCGGAGTGTTCAGAGCATGAGCGGCTGCTTGGGGAACTGGGTGGCCACAGGCACCTTCGGGGGCGTGTCTGAGTGTAGCGGTGTATTGCGGAAAGGCCACACCCACTTCCATGGGGAGGAGGGATGACAAAATGGGGAAGAGACTGAGGCAAGGGCGTCCCTAGGGAAAATGAGCCCAAACGGACTCGGTGTGGGGTGTGGCAGAAACAAGGGGAGGGGCTTGACTTCAGAGAAGGGGAGGGGCTTGACTTCAGAGATGAGCGATACGGGCAGTGTCTGAGCTAAGTGGATGTTTTGGCTTTCCTGGCTTTTCTAATATAAACAATATCTGGTGATTGGGAACAACACTTAGAAGAAAACCATACAAGGAAGATAAGAACAACCAACAGGAGCAACCCTCTTCAAGGTGGCCAACGTGACCTTGTTGTGACTGTCCCCCTCCCCCTCCTCTGTCTCCCTCCCCTTCTCTCCAGTATCCATTGATTATTGATTCTAATACTAAAATCAATGGATGCCATAATCTTCTATAAAATGGAGTTGTATCCCCCTATACCCCATGTGTAGCTTCTCATATCCTAGACATCATCCCCGGGTTCCTTATAATAGCTAACTCAATGTGCTTGCCATGTAGATGGCTGTTATACTGTATTTAGGTAATGGTGACAGATGGACAAATGTGGGGCTTTTTAAAGCATCATGAAACTGGTGATCAGACCCTGAGCTTCACCCACGCTCCGTAAGTGAGCTGACACTCTCAGCTATCCCTTTGGCCTCAATATAATATTCGGTATAATAACAGAAAATTACTATGGAAAGTACAAATTACAAGTCCTGGCTTATGTTGGCACATTTGACAGGTTTTTAAGTTACTCTGTCTGCAGCTGTGAGAGCTCCCAAGTGCTTGCACTTAGATTCTGTCATCTCCCGTGGACTGGAAGGGAACAGCCATAGAGTAGCTCTGGGGAGAACACAGGGTGCTGTCTCACAGTGGCGGGGTCTAGAGAAAAAGTAAGTTAGGCTGTGAATCGGAAAAGTGGGGAGCGCTGAAGACTGGAGACGGAATCTGAAGGACCAGAGATCCTTAAGACAACCTTAGGTGCCTCCTAGTCGGGTGACCACCTGACCTTACTTGCCTAACAAGGCATTTCCCTGACCTACTACCCTCCTCCCATTCAGTCGCTATTTACCTTTTACATGATTAAGGCCATGCAGGGATTTTCTTTAGTTTCTTGGGTTTTTTTATTTTTTATTTTTCCTTTTGGCTTTTCAAGACAGGGTTTCTTTGTGTAGTCCTGGCTGTCCATCCTGGAACTCGTTCTGTACACCAGGCTGGCCTCAAACTCAGAGATTCCCCCACCCCCTTCGATATCCCCCTGCCTCTGCCTCCCGAGTACTAGCCAGCCAGGCATTTGTAACCTGCCTGTTGGTGATGGCCCCCCCACGTGTGCTCCCACCTTTATTAAACAAAGGGAATTTGCTTGAAAGTACATTCCCAGCTCATCAGTGGAGGCCGCCAAATGACAGACTTGTTATTCTTCCAGGAGGAATTTAGAATCCTTTCAGAGCCAAGCTCTCCCCAGAAGGCGATTTGTTTGTTGTTAAAACACCATTCTGTTGGGAAACTTTGTAATATCTTGGACATTGGATAGAGGACTGAGAAAGCTGTTGCCATAGTAATGGGGTAACGTTAGCCCAGGACTACAGGATACCAAATAAAACATAGAAGCAAGCCCAGATTATCTACATCTGTGTAGATGGGCAAGACAGAAACCCCACCCTTCCTCCTACAGCATCAAATAAAGCTGCCATTCAATTTTAAGGTAAATCGGAATTAGCTGGGCAGTGGTGGCACACGCCTTTAATCCCAGCACTTGGGAGGCAGAGGCAGGTGGATTTCTGAGTTCGAGGCCAGCCTGGTCTACAGAGTGAGTTCCAGGACAGCCAGGGCTGCACAGAGAAACCCTGTCTCGAAAAAAAAGAAAAAAAAAAAAAAAAAAAGAAAGTTTTACAGAAAACTCATTGCTTACTTGGCAGTCATGGTGAATTTATTCTGTTCAACACTGTTGTGGGAAATTGGGATTTGGTTTTATTTATTTATTTATCTATTTATTTATCTATTTATTTATCTATCTATCTATCTATCTATTTATTTATTTATTTATTTATTTATTTTTTGGGGGGGGTTCTTATGCTCCTGTTGGAAGAGATTACCGCTGTGCTAGTTCAGAAGAGTTTGCAAGAACACTCTCGCTTTTCTCTGGATTATTTGCAGCAATTAATTTGAAAACAAAACAAAAACCAAAGCAAGGACTAATTTAGTGGACATTAGCTTGTCTCCTTGACTAAAACAGATTCGGTACAGGCAGGGCAGGTAGGATTTGTGTAGGGAGTGCTTGAGAGGAAAGGGCTGCACGGAGCACCTCCGGTCTGCAGGTGGCGCTCTTTAAGGCTCTGGCTGAGCGCTAAACTGCTCACGTTTCGAGGTGAGGGAAGAAAGTGATCTCTGAGGTTCACACAGGCTGAGGAATGCCTTACATTCTCACTATTCTGTTGGAAAATCTTGTAATATCCTGGACAGTGGATAGAGGACTGAGAAAGCTGCTGCCATAGTAATAGGGTAAGGTTAGCCCAGGACTCCAGGCTATCAAATAAAAAATAGAAGCAAGCCCAGATTATCAAAATATCATTAAATCTTTTAACTACAGTCTAGCACAAAGCTTATGACTATTGGAAGAATTCTCACCTGCTTATGGTCAAAGCCTATAATTTAGTCTCTTGTACTCCAAGGAAGCTAGGGGCTCGGGGAGGTCGCTTCATCAGTCGGAAGAGTGTTAGCCTAGCGTGCATAAGACCATGACTTTGACCACCCACACCCACACCACTCAGAAGCAAGGAAAAGAACCAATGGCAACAAAAAGAACATAATGCTAGCCAGAGCCCAAAGGTAAATTCCATAATACTCAAAATAACTAATTGAAAATTATTGTGTGAAGAAGAAAATATGGTCTCCAGCAGGAGAAAAGCCACTCAGTTGAAACGATGACAAAACGAAATGGATGAAAGAGAGAGAAGACAGAGTCATTAAAACACTGGCTGTGTTTCATACATAAAGTGTGAGCAGGGGCAAGGCAGGACTCAGAAAGTCTGAATCGGCCCCGAACAGGCTCCGAGATGTGCAAACTGTACCAGAAGGTGAGTTAGCAGATGCACAGACAGCAGTTTTGAAATGACCAGCAATCAAGTGAGGCAACTTCACTCACTCAGAAATCACACAGAAGAAAGTTCATGAAGGAACATAGGTGAAAATGTTCTAGACTTACAGAAAACTGTAAACACAGTTTCCAAGAAGCTCAATTGAACCACTGCACAAGAAGCATGTGGACAGCCACAGCGAGGACGGGTCGCCATCAAATTGCTTTAAGTCAGCAGGAAAGAGAGAAACCATTTTTCTTTCTTTTCCTTGCTATGTACTTCAAGCTGTCCTCAAGCTCCTGATCCCCCTGCCTCAGCTTCCCGAGCAGTGTACTACCATGCTCAATTCTTCTTCTTCTATCTGGCTATATTGCCCAGACAGGCTCAAGCCATCTGTGTGTACCAGTGTTTGCAGTAACTGGGAATATTCAGACACACACCACCACACCCAGAGCAAGAAACTGGTAAAGAGCGGCTGGGGGAAGGGAAGGGGAGATAGCTGTGAATACAACGGAACAAAGGTAAAGATAACGGCATATTTCTGTTTTGAAATCCAAATCAAGAGACAGAAATAGGGGCTGGAGAGCTGGATCAGCCACCGAGAGAGCCTGCTGCTTTTGCAGAGGGCTTCTGCTTGGTTCCCAGGATCCACATGGGGCTGCTTGCAGACACCTGCAACTCCAGCTCCAGGGGATCTGATGCCCTCTCTTGGCCTCCACAGGTACCTGTCTTCATGCGCACAGACATGCACACATGCACAATATTTTTAAATCTTAAAAACAAAGGAGACATAAATAGGATCTTTAGAAGCAATGTTACTCTAGAATTCTTTATACTTTTAGAACCAAAGGTAAAATAAGAATATTTCCAGACATAGAAAACTGAAAGATTTCAGTGCTAGCAGGACTGTAGTATAAGAAATACTAACAGTGGGGTTGAAAAGGGGCTCAGGAGTTAGTTTGTGCTGAGGACCCAGGCACGGTTGCCAATAGCTCACAACTGCCTGAACCTGCAGCTTCCGGGAGCTGATGCTTTCTTCTGTCCCCCCCCCCCAGGGCACATGCATATATGCCCCCCATAATATAAAATAATAATAAAAGTAAATCTTAAAAGAAATTCTACCAAAAACGTGTGGAAACAGATCGACATAAAGAGCATCTCTAAATGGAGTCAGCTGGATTAACATTTGTTCTCTTACAAATGTTTGTCTAACCCTCTGCATCCGCATCTCAAAGATAATCTAGTGTCTAAAACCAGAAACAAACCAGCCAACTAAATAAAAACCCCAAAGAATCAAGGGTCTATTAGAAGTAAAATATATAGCAAGTGTACCAGTGTCAGCATGGTTGATGACCAAATCGTGGTTTGTCAAAGTGAAGTTTTAAATAACTGCAGGTTTCTGTGTCATGTGTCCCGACTAATGGGTATTATATACACTAGATATAAACAGTATCATCCAGCTAAATGTCAACTCAGTTCCTGGTGCACGTCAGTGATTTCTAAATATTAAGGATACCAGGATGAGCAAACTGTAGGGCTTTTGGCCTAGGTTGTGGGTATACACTCAAGCAGTGTAGACTCAAGCACTGTAGACTCAGCTGTGGGTGTACGCCCAAGCAGTGTAGACTTAAGCAGTGCAGACTCTAATCTTTGATAAGCTTAAGTGGAAGAGATGCACCATCCTCTCTATGGGGAGGTATTAGAAGGGACATAATTCTAACTTGAGTCTCTTCTACTCTTTGCCTAGGGTGTGTGTAGTAAAGCTGGAATGCTCAGCCTCTTGAAATGCAGAGACAAGAAACTATACATTTAACAATCTGTTAGAATATTAGTATTTCATAAATTAAAAGCTCTTACGACAGGCAATGGTGGCACATACCTTTGATCCCAGTACTCATGAGGCAGAGGCAGGCGGATCTCTGAGTTCAAGGTCAGCCTGGTCTACTGAGTGAGTTCAGGGCTGCACAGAGAAACCCTGTCTTTAAAAACAAAAGAAATAAAGAAAAGAAAAGAAAAAAGAAAAAAACCATGTGAGCACTGGAGCTAACAACCTATGTCAAATAAGGTGACAACCTTGCCACTTAGGACTCTGAAACTATACCACGTTCTCTTAGAACTAGAACCTACCTCTAGGAGACAGTGGAGTAAGCCTGTAGATAATTACCATTGTTCTTTTTACACAGCTTAAATTAGGGACAGGGAGCTGGATATGGTGGTGTTTGCCAGCACTTGGGAGACAACAGCAGGAGGATCAGGAGGTCAAGGTCCCCTTGGCTCCAGAGCAAGTTTGAGGCCAGGCTGGATTATACAGACATTGTCTCAAACAGCCACAAACAAATCCATTTGTAACAAATCTATTTATTTAAACAATTTTAAGGTTTTGAAAGAACAAAACATTTTATTAATTGGAATAACTATTAAGATTAAACCCAGGCCGCTCTAGTTTGCTTGACAGCAGCACACACATTCCCTTGACTCTTCAAAGCCAGAAAAAAAATTATATGATAATATTATAATATTTTAAAATAAAAAGCTCCAGACTTTCTGAGTTATTTCCCTCCAGCTGAGCAAAGCTGGGATGGATCTTCATCTTTGAACATGTCGGTTACCACGGATCTTGGCAGTTTTGCTACCAGAGTGCCAGGTGGGCTAGAGAGAGGAACACACAGCTGTTTCCAGGAAAGAGCGGGGCCAGTTGTGTCCTTGAGTTACTTTCTGTGGTATACATGGGCATTGCACCAAGAGCCCCTCCCTCCCTTCCATCTTTCCTAGATCTCTTTAGTTTTTTTTTTTTTTTTTTAAAGATTTATTTATTATATGTAAGTACACTGTAGCTGTCTTCAGACACACCAGAAGAGGGCATCAGATCTCATTACAGATGGTTGTGAGCCACCATGTGGTTGCTGGGATTTGAACTCAGGACCTTCAGAAGAGCAGTCAGTGCTCTTAACCACTGAGCCATCTCTCCAGCCCCCGATCTCTTTAGTTTTATGAAAAGTAATTTAGTTTTGTTTTTACGATGAGTCACAGTGTTTCTGTTTTTAGGGGCAGAGGAGATTTTTTTTTTAATTCCTGTGTATTTGATTGACAGGGCTTCGGTCTTGTCCTTTGCCCCTGTTGGATGCCTGCTATTTAGCAATTAGTGTGTACCCACATGCTATGTCAGTGAGCAAGTGTATGGATGCCCAGAGTTTGGGCGTGGCATTCCTGACTAGAGAGAGAGGTACAGGAAATCAGGCATCTTGAGATGGTTTTAAATTCGTTTTAGGCATTTCATATATTCGCTCTTCCTTATAAACACTTGACATGGCAGCGCCTGTTTAAATGTGGTGCCTCCTTTTCCCAAGCTAATGGATCACAATGGCTCAGGCTCTGTCTGGGACTGTGCTGCCTCCAAGCTTGTAGAAGGCCCCAGGTCACCCTCTACCCATGGTGACGATGCTAGCTCATAGAGAAGGGCAACTGATTACCAGCCATGCCTTTAGAAGGGAGTTATACACGACCAGTGGGCATTTCTGCTACTGTAATTTTGGTTCTGAAGGCTATGTGAATGACAACTTTATTAACAAGAGAATATCACAATTCACCCATTTAAAGTATATCATTCAAGCTCTGTGTGGTGGTGTACATCTGTAATCCTAGTATTCAGGAGAACTATGGGTTTGAGGCCAGGCTGACGTGTAGAGGAAGTTCTAGGCCAGCCTGGGCTACATGGCAAGACCTACTTACACATCGAAAGGATCAGGAAGCAGACAGGGAATTCTGGTACTCAGCTGGTGGGACTCCAGTTCATGGCATGGTGCTAGGTCTTCCTCAGTTAGTCCTCTCTGGGGAAGCCCTTAGACATGCCCAGAGGTGTGCCTCACCAATGCCCTAGGTTCCTTCATCCAGTTGAGTTGATAATTACAATTAGCCACCATGCCCACACTTCCTTCACCCCATGGTAACTGCCAATCTGTTTTGTCTCTATGGATGGGTCCGTTCTAGAGACGATTTCAAATAGTAAAATGAAAAAGGGATCTAAATTGGGGCTGTAGCTCAATTCTCGATGGTGTGTGTCTATAATCTCAGCATGCAGGAGTAGCAGGAGGGTCAGAAGGTTAAGGTCATCTTCAGCTATGCAGGGAATTTGAAGCCAACTTCAAGGACCATACCCTGTGTTGAAAAAGTGTGGTTTTTTATGACTGACTTATCTCATTAGCATAAGATACAGGGTCTCACTTTGTATTCCTGGCTATCTTAAAACTTGCTATGTTCACCAGGCTGGCCTCAAACTCACAGAAATCCACCTGCCTCTGCCTCCCAAGTGCTGGGATCAAAGGTGTGTGCCGCCATGCCCAGCTCAAAAATCTCTATATTTTTAAATTAATGTTTTCCTCTGTATGAACTTACACAATGTACACAAACGTTTTGGTTATAATCATGTGACTGCCTAAGAATATACAAAAAAAAAATGTAAACCTGTGTGAATCCAGTCTAGTTCTTTCTGTGTCCTCTGTGTCAGGCGATGTAGGAGGTGATAGGGATTTGGTGACAAATGGCAGGATCTGTGTCCTCAAGTGCTGTGTTGGCCCTGATTAGGGTGGGAGGGTGGCTGCAGAGATGTGGAATGACAGGGCAGAGATCGTGCACTCGGAGAAAAAATCTCAAGCTGGACGTACGTTGGGACTCAGGAGAAACTTCCAGAAGGAAGTTCATGACCAGGCTGAGATCTAAAGGAGGAATGGTTATAAACAGAAAGGCAGGGTGGAGAGGATGGAAGACTTCTATGCAGAACACAGAGAATACTCAGTGTGTCCGCAGTGCAGGGAGTTAGTGGGAGTCGTGAGTGGGAACTGGGGGCTGAGCAAGGAGAGTGCTGGGGTGTAGCTCAGCTGGTCGAGTGCCTGCCTACCGCACACCAAACCCTGGGTTCAGTCCCCAGCACGACATGAACTGGGTGTGCTGGCTCAAGCAACACACACACTAGCTATATCACAGCACTAGAAAGATGGAGGCAGGAAGATCAGAAGTTCAAGGGCATCCTTGTTCACATCAGAAGTTCACAGTTTTCTGGGCTTTGTGACACTATTTAAGTGGGAGTCGGCTCAGTGAAGATGGCTGAGCAAGAAAAGGTTCCTACTACCACTAAGTCTGACAGCCTAATTTTGATCACTGGGACTCATAGAGTAAAAGGAGAGACTCCTGCAAATTGTCCTTTGATATCCACATGTGTTATGCATGACCCCCAATCACATTAAAAAAAAGGAGAGATTAAAAAGAGACCCGGGTCCCTCAGTGGCTGCATGACACGGCAGAGAACTGCTTTGCCTCAGTAGCTGGGGTGTCATTAAAAGAAGCCTCTAGGAGATCTGAAGTTTAGCTGCCTAGGGGTGAAGGAGTGGCCTGTGGGGAGGGGCAGGTAAAGATGAAGGTCTGAGGGTCTGGAGGAGGTAAGAAGCGGCTTCCGAGAAGCAGCTCTTGGGATGTGCTATTTATTTACTGAGGCTCTAGGGATCACACCCAGGTCGTTGTGCACACCAGGCAAGCAAACACACAACCACCGACCTCCATCTCCAGAGTCTCTCTATGTAGCAGTGGCTGGCCTAGAACTCACCAAGCTCCACTTGCCTCAGCCTCTCAAGTTCTATGAGTTAGCCTTGTCAACTTGACACAAACTAGAGTCACCTGGGAAGAGGAAACCGAAATTGAAGAACTGTTGACAAGTCTGTGGGGTACTTTTTAACATTAATGATTGATGTGGGAAGACCCAGCCCACTGTGGGCGGTGTCACTCCTAGGCAGGTGGTCCTGGGTGCTGCAAGAAAGCTGATAGGAAGCAAGCCAGTAAGCAACACTTCTCCATGGCGTCTGCTTTAGCTCCTGCTTCCAGGTTCCTGTCTGTTCTTCCTTTGATCACAGAACATAACCTGTAAGGTGAGGCAAACACTTTACTTCCCTAAGTTGTTTTGGCCAGTGTTTTATCACAGCAAGTGAGAACCCAGAGTGCTGAGATTAAATGGGTGCCACCATTCCTGGTCAGCCCTTGGTTCCTTTTCTTTCTCCTTTCCTTCCCATTCTTCAAGACAGGGTTTCTCTGTGTAGTCCTGGCTGTCCTGGAACTCACTCTGTAAAACAGGCTAGCCTCGAACTCAGCGATCTACCTGCCTCTGCCTCCCAAGTGCTGGGATTAAAGAAAGGGGTATGCCACCACTGGCCAGCTCAGCCCTTGGTTTCTTGAGAAAGTACCTTGTCATCTCAAATAACCACTCTCACTTCAAAGGGAGTAAAGAATTAGTTTATACTGAGCTTACCATGAGTGGCCATGGCCCCGCAGCACAGGTCCAGGTTTTGAGAACAGTTTCATAAAGTTTTTATAGTTACAAGACGAAAAGTTATAAACCCAGGTACTTACCAAGGACATTGGTGGAAACATTAGGTTGTAACAATGCAGCAAGCTACTGCTGTAGGTCTCAGATGCTGCCTGATGTCATTCTCAGCTTCTGGGTTGGTGGGAAATAGTGGTCTTCTGAGAATACGCTCCAAAGGTTGTACCTAATAGTCAAAATGACAATAGGTCAGATGCAGAAAGTGGGCCATGAATTAGAGGGCTAGAGATGACTCAGGTAATGTTGGTTCTGAATCTGCAACATTCTGTCTTGGGACAATCAGGAAGTTCTAATCAGTCAATCAGCCTTGTAGAATTGTCAACACAGGTTTGGCTTCTTTCTGGGAACTTCAGCTTACAGGCATCTGGGCTCTCCCTGAATTCTGGCCCTCTAAGCCCCTGTCTCTCAGGTGAAAGCTGGATAGTTCAAATATGTATAATACTCTGAAGGACCTCCAGGGATGCAGAGAAGTGCTATACCTGAATCACTGTGATTCTGTGCATCCCTTGCTGTAACTGAGTTGAGCAGAGTTAAAGGTAGTTGCTTTGATTAGACTGAAAAATGTCAATAGAACCAGAAAGCAAATCCTGCTGATTCAGTTCTGTGGATAACAGGCACTAGCTGTCCTTGGTTCTCACCGCAGCCACTTCTGCATCGCCCTTGTTCATTTCTAGATTGTTGTCTATTCTTATTTAAGAGTTAAAAGCCTGGAAGAAGAGTTGTTTCAGGAAAGGAAGAATCCGGGCTTAGCTGGGGGAGGGATGAGGTTCACATGGGTGGCTGTTTGGTTACTTTGTAGCCATTGTGAATATCTGAGAAACCCCAGGTGGGGCACAGCAGAAAGGGGGGGCGTGGCTAAGGAGCAATGTTCTTGTAAGGTTTGCTAAACTAGGAACTGATGTGTGAGGAGCTGGGGAACTGGTTCAGGGTCTGAGTGCTAGACACAGCAGGAGGAAAATAGGTAAGACCTGACTCCTGATTGGTAGTCTTCCTGCCCCAGCAGGGAGCCACAGATGCTTTGGACTGGTCAGAGGTGACCTTAGAGCCCTGCTCTGACTGTCTGAGTCACAGGGAACATATGCCAGGAGGGGGACACGGAGGTTCATAGCTCTGGCTCTCCATTTGTTTCTTAAATGCTGTGGTGAAAAGCCATCCTTGGCACTAAGTGAAATTAATTTTACCTGAACATCATGAAGCCATTTGCTGTAAGGGCAAAGCAGAGATGCAGAATTACTTGTCATGCCTACTGTTTTGGCAAGGCCACAGATCTGACCTGGTGGACACCTGGAGGGATATTTACCCTGTATCCAGCCAGGATTCCCTTACAGCTTGGTGATAAGGTTTTGCTTTGGGGGAAGAACCTAGCAGAAGGTAGTTCCTCATTCTAGTTGGCTTGCACCACGTATATGCACATGCAAATTAGAGAAGCTCTGGTCTAGGTTGCCTCCTCCCTTGGGAACCGGGCATGCTTAACACCTCAGTTTCCTTTCTCTGAGCAATAACTTTGGGGCTCTCCTTCTCTGTCCAGGTGTGTACCCCTTGGCTACAGCAAGCCAGGAGGCAGAGAGTAGCCGGAAGCTGACACACCTATTGAACGCAGTGACTGATGCCCTGGTCTGGGTGATTGCAAAGAGTGGTATCTCCTCCCAGCAGCAGTCAGTCCGCCTGGCCAACCTCCTGATGCTTCTTTCTCATGTCAGGCACATCAGGTACAAACCCCTGGGATGCTGCTCCGGTGGGATGTGGGCAGGGCATGTGCTCAGGGCTTTGGGAAAATGCAGGCAAGCTTGCATAGATATGGTAGAATGTTTGAATGGGAATGGCACACCATCAGCGTATGCACCTGCACCAAAGCTTGGTGCATAGTAAGTGTTGAAATGAGTGTCCCATGGCACCTGATAGGATTTTTGTGACAGCTGGTGGGACCCACCTGGATGTAATTGCTAGTCTTTAGAATTTGTTTATGGGGTCCTAAAATGGGCACTTGTCTCTCTAAAATGAGTTGCCACCCTCCTTAGACCACCCAGGGCCAAGGCCTGAGGTTATTTTTGTAAGGATGCTAAGCCTGGTTCACCTGGTTGTCCTTCAGCTGAGGACTGGAGATGTGCACCAAGTTGTCCTTTGGTTTCCATAGCATCAGGGTACCAAGGATGAGACCTAGGAGAACTTCCAAACAGGTTGAGGAAGCAAGGCTTGGATGGAGCACAGTCCAGCTCAGGAAGGGCACAGCATGTGAGATGGCTGTTGTTGGTACAGTGGTGTTCAGTGGCTGGTGTCACCCAGGAGGAGATGAAGACAAGGTAGTGCTCACCTGAGTAGGAAGTTGTAAGAGCTATGGGGAAGGACAGTGTCTGATTCAAGCATTTAATGAGGAGGAGGAAAGAAGAAAGATTTCTTCCTGTTTCTTCACTTGGCCCAGGATCTTTTGCAGAACAGGGATCAGTCTATCCTTACTATGTGTGAGTTTACCTGATTGCTGAAGTCTATTTGTAAACCCCCAAATCTGCACACGTGACCCTTTTAAGGTCAAGCCAAGAATGGCAAACAGTGTCAGTGTCTTGGCATGTACTTTCCTAGCTGAGTCGGCCAAGGAGCTAGTTGCTTCAGGTCTCCCAGTGTGAAGAAGCCTACTTACGGTTATACTCTTTAGAACCATGGCTTTATGGCTTTTGTGCTTCTTATGAGTGAGCTCATGGTACAGCGTTGGGTGGTGAGCCAGAGGTGAAGATGACATCACTTTTGCCCTTGAATGTAGACTATTGAGGGAGCTGGATGATTGAGCTACTGAACAATGGGATGGGAGGAGTACAGGGAATCGGGGGTGGGGCAGGGCAGGCTGGCTTTGTGCAGGAGCCTTGGGGACTATTTCAGTCTTCTCTTGGCTATCTGGAGGGAAGCATTCTGAGTGCCTTTTCCCCCCATAGTAACAAGGGTATGGAACATCTTCTCAGCATGAAGTGCAAAAATGTGGTCCCAGTGTATGACCTGCTGTTGGAGATGCTGAATGCTCACACGCTTCGAGGGTACAAGTCCTCAATCTCCGAGTCTGAGTGCAGCTCAACCGAGGACAATAAGAGCAAAGAGGGTTCCCAGAACCTACAGTCTCAGTGATGGCCAGGCCTGAGGCGGACAGACTACAGAGATGGTCAAAAGTGGAACACGTACCCTAGCATCAGGGGTTCATCTTAGGGCTGCCTTGGTCATGTACCCCTTACCCACGTTGCCCTTCCCAGGAGTCAGGGTGGTTGGGTCGTGGTGTTCCTTGTACCAGGATGTCCTGTGGAATGCCGAGTTCTAACTTGTATAGCCTTAGACGGCTCTTGTACTTTCCATCTCTTTGCCCACTTAGAAAATATCATCCTAAAAGTTCTGGAAGGAAAGGTCAAGGTCTGACTTGGAAGGATTGGCTTTAGACAGGAAAAAGAATGTGACACGTCTATAAGAAATGGACTGTAGAACAGTGTGGTCATGAAATCAACCTTTGAATGGTGTCTTCTAGACCACTTGATTGTGGGATTGAACACCATATTGACAATCAACTTGTTTCATGTTCCTAGGACTGTGAGGACTCATGACATGTTATGAGTTATTCTATCAAAGACAGGAAAGAAAACGGTCAAGCTTAGATGTGACCTTGTTCTTCCTCCAAGATCCTCTTGCAATCTATGTGCAGATTCATTCTGCTTGAATTACATTTGTAGAACTTGCTTATTTGGTCTGTCTGAGTGTGGTCATTGTCACAGATTACGATATAAATCTCTTTCTAATATTGACTTCCTTGAAGCTATGTTGTTCTCTCTCTCTCTCTCTCTCTCTCTCTCTCTCTCTCTCTCTCTCTCACACACACACACACACACACACACACACACACACACACACACACACACAGTTTCAGGCCTTCATAGTGTGTCTTCCATAGCTGTGAAGAGACACTATGACCAAGGCAATTTTTTAAAAGACTTATTTATTTTATGTATATGAGTACACTGTCGCTGTCTTCAGACACACCAGAAGAGGGCATCAGATCCCATTACAGATGGTTGTGAGCCACCATGTGGTTGCTGGGAATTGATCTCAAGACCTCTGGAAGAGCAGTCAGTGCTCTTAACTGCTGAGCCATCTCTCCAGCCCCAAGGCAATTCTTATAAAGAACAACATTTAATTGGAGCTGGCTTACAGTTTCAGAGGTTCAGTCCATTATCACTCTGGCCAGAAGCATGGCAGCGTCCAGGCAGGCATGGTGCTGGAGAAGGAGCTGAGAGTTCTACATCTTGATCTGAAGGCAGTCAGAGGACTGGCTCTGTCTTTCTACAGGCAGCCAGGAGGAGGCTTTCAAAAGCTCATCCACACAGTGACACACTTCCTCCAACAAGGCCATACCTATTCCAACAAGGCCATACCTTAATGGTGCCACTTCCTGTGGGCCAAGCATATTCAAACCACCTCACACTCGAACACATTTTTTTTTTTTAAAACTCTTTCAAAAAGTTATTTAGGGGTAATCATTTACAAAAATTTTATCTAGCCTATAAATCTCTTAAAATATTTTCTTATCAGAATGTTCATGAAGGGGGCTGTATGAAGTAGAAACTTGGTAAACACATTAGTTCTTTCTAATGGAATATAATGGGAGCTAAGGAGAAAACCCTTTGAAATGGTGATTGTAATACACATTTTAGAAACTGGAGTTTTCAGACACATTTATAGGAACATGGCAAATTCATAAAATATGTAGCAGCTCTACTTTGGAAGTAAGCAATTAAATGATCATGCCGATTGGATGTTTTTAAAAATAAAACCTGGGGATACAGTATTAAGTATACTTTCCTTTGAAAATAGGGATTCTTTGGTCAGTACATCCTGTATTTACTGAGTCATTCATTAGGAAGAGTATACTTAACGAGACAGAACTTGAATATGTCTTAATTTTGATATTGCTATGCTGTTGCTAAAGCTGACTTTAGCAGCTGTCTCAGACTCACAGACACAGGGAACACACAGGTGCTGGCGGTTCAGAGGCTGTTGGAAACTATTAGCTACAGCCAGAGCGCAGCCTGAGTGCAGCCTGAGTGCATTCGTGCAGAAAGCGTTCGACTATAGATAGAGGTCCAAAACTCAAGATGGTCCCTGGGTTTCTAGCTTTGTTTTGAAACAAAGTAGTTTGTTTAGTAAGACTTGATACATGTCTTTAAACTGCTTTTAAAAAAAGATACTATAAACGTTACATAAGGAACAAAAATATACCATCTGGTATGTAAAATGATATTTGTGGAACACTGTGTGCCAGACACAGCTTTCACATTTAATCTTCATAATCCATTACTGTGACTCTATTTTAACTGTCAGGAAGTGGAAGCTAGAAGGCCAAGCAGACTTACTCAAGGTCACACAAAACAAATGCTGGAACTGACATCCGGCAGTTCCAGGCTAGTGCTGACAGTGGTTACCCAGTTCACCTAGTTAAAAAAGGGGGCAGAGGCTCAGTGGAGCTTTAATCCTAAAGGTCTCAGTATTGCTAAGGGGTCTTGCTAAGAGACTGTGGATATTATCCCAAGCACTGCAAAAAATAATTTCAGAAAATTTATATCTTTTGCTTTCTACCATTGTGCTATATCCACAGCCTCCCCCTCTCTCAAATCTTTTCTAAACTACAGAATTTATCAAGCAGGGTTACTGAGGCTTAAGTGGGGTCTACCTATGAAACTCCACATGCCTGACACCCCAGACACCCCTGAGAACAGTCACAAACAGCTTAGAAATTTCTGATATAAAAATTCAAGTCTATATTTTATCCATGGGCAAATTAAAGCTCCGAGGGACCACCTGATCTGCTCAAGGTCTTTGCAACTTTTTATAGCCAAGGCTGGATTGGAATTTGAGCCTCCTGTTCACTGGCTGCTTTCTCTGGCTCCAAGATGCAACCTGTGGGGCAGTGTTGTGATGACAGTTGGTGAAGCTGTGGGTGACTTCTCTATCCCCTTTCATTTTTTCCTTCTCAGCTTAGAGTGGGTCTGCTTGAACCTTGGCATAGTAGCAACAGTGATAGGCAGAAGTAGACTGGCCACATTTCTCCTGTCCTGCCATCTTGGGTTCTTAAGCCAGGAGGTCTGCTGTCACTTCCTGGTGCTTCTTTTCCTCCAGTGCATCAGAACTTCCCACATGCCTTGAAAGGATACCAGCATGAATGGCACATCTCCCAGGCACCAGTGCCTCTCTGTGGAGCTGAGTGCACCACATACTGGTTTTCCCCTGTAGCTCTCAGACTTCATGGATCCAGTAGCAGCTGTAAATTGTAAGCTGTCTCAGCATACATGAGTTTAAAAATACCAAGGATCATCTTCCCTTGTAGGCCAGCCTGTTACTTGATGGTGGGCTTTCTCTTTGTGAAGGGTAAAAGTTTGTTAGAACAAAATAGTTTACAGTAACTCAACTGTCAGTGTTGTACATTTGCCTTGTGAGCCCTGGACCTATAATTTTATCAGGCAGTGGTCATGTGTCCTTCTGAGCTTGTTGTTTGACTACTATTTGTCATATTTTCAGACAGATGCTGTGTATCATCAGACTAATGTGTTGGTAACAGACTTAACTGTGACCATTTGAATTGCATGTGGTAGCTTACTCCCAGGAGCCCAACCAAGCACTTGGGAGGCTTGCTATGGATTTGAGGCTAACCTGGGCTACATAGTGAGACTCTTAATCTCAAAAAGCTGAATAAACAAAAAGACTGTGATGCTTTTAAGACTGACCGTCCATTTGTTCGGGAGTCCTTTGTCCTTACTGAAAGACCTCCGAGCTGGAGAGACCCTTGCTCAAATCTCGGGATGGCGCGATCCCCCAAGAACTAACGAAAGACCGTCCTTACTGCAATCACATGAGGTTTATTGGGAGGGACCAGTGCACTGGGGTGGAGCTCATAACCCATGCAGGGGCAGAGGAGTCCGACCCAAGCAGCTGAAGTCAGGGGTATTTAAAGGAAAAAAACCACAAAGCAAGGGTGGGGAACGGAAAGAATTTGAGTTATGGGGAAGTACAGAATGTTCTAAGTTAGTCACAAGGCAGTTGCACATTTTTGTGGTTAGCTAGTTCCTGAAGCATTGTGCCTCTGGCCCTGGGGCCAGGCCAAGGTCACCCATTTCTTAGGGAAAAGAATGCAGCTGGGTGGGGTTTGGCAATTTCAGTCCTATTTCTGTTTCTGGCTCCAAGTTTGCTAGGGGT
>CM052705.1:80550558-80615746 GCA_028551405.1 Uromys caudimaculatus | reverse complement strand
CCAAGGAATGAGCAAGGCAATAAGCAAATGTCCGTGATCATTCCGGTGATCGCTGTTTCTGAGGGCATGTCAGGATGACTGAAGTATCTGAGCCTACTTCCTTGTCCAAGCCCCAAATCAGATTCTCGCCTGAAGCCTACTTCTTCTGTTACACCCTAAGATTAAAATTCTTACCTGAACTTATTTCCCTGTTCTAGCCTAAGATTAGATTACTGCCTGAAGCCTGTTTCAGGACTTCTTGTACATTCCTTTCTTGTTGCTTTTCTTCCTCTTTTTTTCTTTCTCTGCTCCTTCTCTTCTCCTGTCTCCCTGCCATCGCAGACCTTCTCAGCAACTTGCACTAACTCTCTTGACAGCCCACTCTGTCTTTCTTTCTCTGAAGCTTTTCTGTTATCTCAAGCTATTCCCCTGAGACCTGCCAACAGAGTCTGGTGATGGACCTTCAGGTTAGATGCCCCTTACCTTCTGCCACAGTCAGGAAAAACCCGATGTAGATGACAGCCTGGTCAATCGATGGTGTCTAAGGGGGCGTTCCTTCTAACTTCACCTTAGGTGGGCTGATGAGTAAATAATACAGTTTTAGAGAGATTAATTGGCCCCTTAGAACCTCCTGCTCTTCCCACTGGTAAAGAGGGGTAGGGCCATAGGGACCAGGGTAAGGGGATATAGAGGAGGAGAGTGTTGGAGTAACAGGTCCACTGTTGAAGGTCCTTGGAGGATCGATTTCTTCTCAGATCTGGATCTCTCCTCCCAGGCTTCTTTTTTTCCTGATGGCCAGCACCTGTGAGACAGGTCTTGGGGAAACAAAGGCCTTTATCTATGGGGGGGGGGACCTCTACTTGTCTGTCTGTCACCACTCTAAAACTCCAAATCATAGGCCTTATCTCTCGCCTGCCCTCACCTACCTATAGACAGCTCCTTTTTGTCCAACTAAAAGGCTCTTTTCTCAGATATAAATTGAGCACAACTATTAACATTCTGTAACTTATAATCAGTTTGTAAAGGCAGTCTTTTTATGAGTCAGTTTTAGTAATAACCAATAATAAGTATTTATTTGTGCCATGTGAAGGATGGCACAAAGAATGTTTACCTTTTTGATTCTCTTGAATCTAGTTCTTTAAGGGGTCTCCCTCTATCAAATCTGATTCATATAACTCTGGGAGATGTGTACAGTCTAATCACCTTTTTTTTTAAAACCACAAAGACAAAGCCTTTCTCTCAAATCAGCATGTTCTTTAACCATTAACTCAGAAAACTTTTAGCTTGACCTCTTTCCCAGAAGAATAATAAAAGAATCACAGAACTTAGAATCATACCCATTTTGATAATTAAAACAAGTTAAAACAAATGAAGTAAACTACACATATACTGTATGGACCTATTTCTAGGCATTTTCTAATTTGTCATGCCAGCATATTAACCCAAAATTCCCATGGAGCCCACGTTCAAATCATGAGATATCTTGCAGGACTTTATTATGTCAATCTTTAAAATTCTGTCCTATGATTACTTGCTTGTAGGAAGCCTGCAGCTTTTACTGTCTGGCATTTTGCCTCTAGGCAATCATCTTGTTTTTGTTCACAGCAGGGGACCACAAAGTCATGCTTGAGCCCCCATGACTCCTCCTCCTGCTGAGCAACAACCGGTCCCCACCTTTTTTTTCCTAACTTTTTCCATGTTTAACTGGATGAATCTGTCTGATATCCAAAACAAACAAACAAACAAACAAACAAACAAACAAAAAACCTGTCATTATTCAGTTTCAGTCTTAAAAGCACCGAACACAAAACAGAACAGAAGACAGCAGTTCACCCCAGCTCGCCCCTGCCACAGGTGGTGGGTGTAACCAAAGAGTTTGTCCCTTCCACAGACTCAGAAACCAGGTGGCCCTGCCACATCGGCAGAAGCCAGATACTCAGGCAAACTGAGGGTCCAGGGCATCCCTCGGTCCCTCAGTGGCCACGGCGTTCAGGTATGTCTACCCACTGTGAACACCACTAGACAGTGGCACCGAAGTGCCCAGACAGATGGCACTGAAGTGCCCAGAGGCTTGCAAGCAAAACCGTAAGTAGGCACCACAAAAGAGGAGGAAGACAGAAAACAGACAAAGAGGGAGAAAAACAATACCCGCTCGAGCATAAAGTCAAACTTAGGGAGGGGAGTAGATATCGTCTATCCCATTGTCAAAGTCACAAACAAGACAAAACAGATACTGAAAATACACAAAGACTGACAAGTGCCCGCTTCCACTGAGGCAGGCGAGCCCAATTCAGAAAACCGGATAGCCGGGAGGACCACGACGGGAATCTCCCAGACGTCCCTGGGGTCCCTCCAGACCTTCTGGGTCATCTCCTAGGGCAACAGTCGGTGATCCCCTAGCCCGTTGGCCGATCACGCCCCCAGCCTCTACCCGAGACTGGGAGATCATCATCTCCTCACGAAGATGCGAGCAACTGCAAACCAGACTGTGCGCGCATACCGAAAATACAGATTCAGACTTCAGCCGGCACAGACGAACAAGAACACAAATAGAATCTCACCTCCAAGTAGGTTTTCAGAGACGAGGGTGGTCGCAAATCCCGGGACGAGCCCCCAAATGAAAGACCTCCGAGCTGGGGAGACCCTCACTCAAGTCTCGGTATGGCGCGACCCCCCCCCCCAAGAACTCACGAAAGACCGTCCTTGCTGCAATCACATGAGGTTTAATCGGGGAACCAGTGCACTGGGGTGGAGATCATAACCCACGCAGGGGCAGAGGAGTCTGACCCCCGAGCAGCTGAAGTCAGGGGTATTTAAAGGAAAAAACCACAAAGCAAGGGTGGGGAACAGAAAGAATTTGAGTTATGGGGAAGTACAGAATGTTCTAAGTTAGTCACAAGGCAGCTGCACATTTTTGTGGTTAGCTAGTTCCTGAAGCATTGTGCCTCTGATCCTGGGGCCAGGCCAAGGTCACCCGTTTCTTAGGGAAAAGAATGCAGTTGGGTGGGGTTTGGCAATTTCAGTCCTATTTCTGTTTCTGGCTCCAAGTTTGCTAGGGGTCTAACTTTCCTCATAAGGGGGTCAGGTCTTTCATTACCATGTCCCTTTAATGTCTATGGAGCTGTTGTAGAGAGAAGTTTGCTGTGACATAAATAAAGTGTTTTCCATAATTTGGGTTTTAAAAATGTATTTGTTGGGAGCTGAATATAAAAACTTACAGTTGCTGGGCTAAGCGGTGTCTGGTTTTCTTCCATGAATTCTCTTTTGGAGTTTAATTGTTGAAAACTGTGGTCATTTTTCCTAAGAGAGGGAACATTAGCATGGATGCTTGCTTACTGTCTGCACACTTACTACCCCCTCTTCCCCTAAGTTTCCTAAACAGGAACAATTTCACTTACAGTCACCTATTCAGTTGCGACATATGACTACTGGCACTGTGTATGGATGTAAAAATCCCAATATGTAACAAACCCATTTATTTTTCAATTTAGTATTCAATTTATTTGGGTAGTGTTGTGGTAAATCTCCAACCCAAATAAGCCCGGGCAAAGAAAACACAGCTCAATTGATATGAATCAAGATGCACGCCTAGATTGGCAGATCTGCCGCTACACTACCCTCTTCCCCATCTAAGTGACCCCTCATAACTTGCGGTTTCTCCAGGCCACGTCGTCCTCTTCGCCTCTCCTTCTCCTCCCAAACTTTTAGCTCCACCTTCCCCTCTCCTGCCCAATCACCGGCGCTAGCCTTTATTTTACAAATTAAGGTGGGGAGAAGGTTCACAAGAAGTCACCTGAGCCAGGCAGTGGTGGTGCACACCTTTAATCCCAGCACTTGGGAGGCAGAGGCAGGCGGATTTCTGAGTTCGAGGCCAGCCTGGTCTACAGAGTGAGTTCCAGGACAGCCAGGGCTACACAGAGAAACCCTGTCTTGAAAAACAAACAAAAACAAAAACAAAAACAAAAACAGAGGTTCAGCAGTAGCCCTTGTTTTCTGGAGACAGGCTCTCTCTGTGTAGGTCTGGTTGTACTCTTGTAGACCGGATTGGTCTCAAACTCAGAGATATCCATCTGCCTCCACCTCTCAAGTACTAGGACTTAAAGGCATGTGCCACCACACTTAGCTCAGACAGACCATTCCCTCATTTAATGATGCAAAACTTTTATTCTTTTAAAATCGCATATAGAATCTCACTATAGCCTAAATTGACCTCTCAATCCCCCAAACTTTGAGGGATCAAATGACATTCCAACTGGAAAGTTTTGTACTGTGAAACTTTCTTTCATGCACAAAATCACTAAAAATATTGTATAAAGTTACCTTCAGCATATATGGCTTAGGTATCTTAGGGAATATTCTATCCCTAGATATCTTGTTATGTTTATATAAGTCTTCCCAAAATTATGCCAAAATGCCTTCAACTCAAAGTACTTCTAGTCCTAAGCACCTGGGGTAGACATAAGCCACCTGTAGTTCATTTCAGGAAACTGGCAATGGAGAAGTCTGAGCCAAGTGACTCTTGTCATCTCTAGATGCTTTCCCCCCAGCAATGGATGGTCAGGGTTGAACCATTTACATATTGTAATGGTTACTGTTAACTGGAAGAGCTCTTCATCACTGTAGGAGCACACCTAAGGGAAGACCCACCTACCTGTGGGCAGCAGGATTCCTTGGGCTGATGTCCCTGCCTGAGGGAAGAGGAAAAGCTAGCAGGACAAGAACACTGTGTGCCAGCACATTCTGAGTGTGGCGAGCAGCTGCTGCCTCTGCTCCTCAGGCCATCCGTGCCCTCCCTGCCATCAAGGGTGGTGAATAGAAAGAAAGGTTTCCTTCCTTAACCTTAACTTCAGTGAAGTATTTCATTACGCAACAAGATGCACACATGCAGAAAGGGGCTCACTCCAGACAGGTTGCGAGTCTCGAGGTCTCAGTCTTTCACAAAGATAAATGTAAGTGGAACAGAAAGCTTAGAGGCAAAAGCCTTCCAAAAATCTTTCAAAGTAATTTTTGGGGCCTCAGTGGACCTGAGTTCAGTTTTTGAGTACTTGCATCAGGTGGCCTACAACTGCCTGTAACTGCAGTTCCAGGGGATCTGACAACCTCTTCTGGGCTTTGCAGACAACTTCACTCTTGTGCACGTACCACACACACTATACACAAGTTATACATTTAAGAAAAAAAATCGTTGATTGTTTTTCCTTGACCATTTCGATCCTATTTACCTCCTCCTTCCACCCCTCCAAGACCTATCCCCTCTTCCTGACCTACTCAACTCTTTTTTTTTTTAAAAAACAAGTATAGTTTGTGCTACCCAGATATTCTTAGATATATGGCCTTCACATACCCCCCCCCCAACCCTATCAATAGTTCCTAAGGCAGGAGTGGGGCTTAGCATCCACCTCCCCTCTCCATGCTGAAATTCTGTCTGGCCTGAGCCACCACTGGTCTTCTGCATGTTGTCTTGATTGCTGTGAATTCTATGTTTAGCTGTCCTGTGTCTAGGAGGTCCTGTTTCTTGTCATCCTTATGCTGACTTTCACAGTCTCCCCATACCCTCTTCCACAATGAGCCCTGAGCCCTTGGAGGAAGTGGCTATGACATAGATACAGGGCTGAGCCTTCTACAGTCTCCTATTCTCTGCCTCTTGATCAGTTGCGCTTTTCCATGTGAATTACCATCTACTGGAAAAAGCCTCTCTTATGAAGGGTGATGGATATTCTAATCTATGGATATAACAGTAACTCATTAGGAGTTAGTTTAATATGTTAACAGATCCTCCCTGTAGGACATATAATCTGTCCAGACTCAGGTCCTTGGTCCTGATAAGAGAGGAAGATGGGCAGTTAATCCCAGGACATTCACACCACTATTGTAGCACTGGGCAGCCAGCCTGGCTGTTGTCAGAGTTTTCAGGGCTCACAGCTGGGCAAGATTGGTGACTTGAGGCCAGGAGTGGTGGCCTTTAATCCTGGCACACTGGAAACAGAAGCTGGTAGATATCTGAGTTCAAGGCTTG
This sequence comes from Uromys caudimaculatus, assembly GCA_028551405.1. Taxonomy (NCBI): domain Eukaryota; kingdom Metazoa; phylum Chordata; class Mammalia; order Rodentia; family Muridae; genus Uromys; species Uromys caudimaculatus. The sequence goes on along the minus strand of CM052705.1, from coordinate 80,609,751 downwards.
CCTGGTCTACACAGTTGAGTTCTAAGCCAGCCAGGGCTACACTGAGACTGTCTCACGAAAAACAAACTTTCCGTCTCTGGTAGCATGGGTAGTACCTCCGAGCACTGTGAAAGCTAGTCAGTAAGGGTGAAGAAGTGACCATGTGAGTACCAGCTTGACTTCTCTGTGGTTTGTGACTCAAGTGTGTTGTGTCTTCAGTACTAGTTTTTCCTATGAAGCTCTAGGGTGTAACCAAGAACATTGGTAATGTTCTTATTGTCTGTAATGTTTCAAATTATTATTTTGTGTATGTGTGGGAGGGTCTCACTATATAACCCTGGCTGGCCTGGAATTTAGAGATCCAGTTGCCTCTGTTTCCCCAGGGGTGTTGGGATTAAAGGCACGTGACATCATGTGAGGCTCTCCAATTTTAAGAGATGGTTTTGCTAGGTCTAACGGTTAGGCTCTTTCGGGACTTGGGGTACAGCTTAGCAGGCCCTTCTGGTTTTAAAGGCTTCTGTTGACTAACCAGCTGATATTGTAACCAACATGGCTTTGTACATGATTTGACCTTCCCTCCCTTGGAGCTTGAAAGCCCTGTTTTATATTTTGCATTTTTAATATTTTAACTACAATATGTTGTGGAGAATTTCTTTTCTGGTCGTATCTCTTTAGTGTCCTCAGGAATCTTTTTCTCTAGGTTTGAGAGATTTCCTTCTATGATATCTGTGAACAGGTTTTCTAGGCCTTCACTATGTTTTTCTTCTCCTACGCCCAAAATTAGATTACATCTTTTTATGGGGTTCCAAAACTTTTCCATGTTCCATTTGTTATTGTTATTAAATTTTTCTTATCTTTACTGAATGATCCAATTCCTTTGTCTTCCATCCCTGTCTGTTTTTGACACAATCTGTTCTGTTGCTCAGGCTTTCCACTGAGGCTTTTAATTGGTTTATTGAAATTTTCATTTCTAACATTTCCATTTGAATTGTCTTAAAAAAACTCAAACTATTTAGCTTCCTTATTTTGTCTGTCTGGAGTTGTTTGACCGTAGTTACAATCATTCTTTGAATTCTTTAAATTCTTCTATGCCATTTTCATTAGGAACTGTAACTGTGGGATTTGTACATCTGGAATTTGTTGGGTAAGGGTTGTTTTTTAAAAGGTGTATTTATTTTTATGTATATGAGTGCTCCATCTGATTGTACAGATGTATATCAGAAGCAGGCATCAGATCCCGTTACAGATGGCGGTGAGCAGGGATGTGACGTGGTTGCTGGGAATTGAAATCAGGACCATTGGAAGAGCAGCCAGTGCTCTTAACTACTGAGCTATCTTTCCAGGCTGGTTGAAGATTTTCTTTTATTCAAGTCTCTGTCTTTCAGCAGAGGTATTTAGTGTTCAGGATGCTAATTCACAGCAGCACTGGGAATCTCAATTTCCTGTTTGTCTAGTAAATGGAGATACAGACTCGCTTCAGGTCTTCTGTTTCTCTGCTACAGTCGAGTGGTATCTTCAGTTCTAGAACAAGTTTCACCTAGCAGTAGGGACTGACTGATCCTGGGTCTCAAGGCTGGATAGGACAGTTGGCAGGACTCTGGACAGTGGGGTATATAGGTGGTGACTGAATTGTCCCTGGTGGCTATTGTGTCAGGATCTGGTGAGTCCTGGAGGGAAGGGAGACTGGCTAAGAGAAGAAGGCTATCCCTGGCAAGCAGCCAGAGGACTTGGGTGACCCAAATGGCAGGTAGGAAGGAAAGTGCAGGTTGCCTATGGGTCTACACCAACCTGTGGTGGCTACAGCCTCACTGCGATCAGCTGAGTTCAGGGAGACAGAGAGAAGGGAGTAGTCTGGGGGAGGAAGAGCACAGTCAGCCTACCTACCTGAGTCCGTGCCATGGGTGGTAGCTGCAGGATCCATGGTAACAGAGGGCTAGGATCAGGTGAGTTTAAGATAATATTTGTTATATTTTTAAGACCAAGTGTGCCCACTGACCTGCTTTCTAACAGAGTCCAAAACACAATCTGGCTTTTTTTTTTTTTTTTTAATGAGAAACATCTGGGTTGTACATATCACAAATAGTTCCAAGTTTCTTTACCAACCCCTGGTGGCCAAACAGCTCAACCAGACCTGAAGTATCTCTTTAAACATGAAAAGTCTTAAAAAATTAAATTATAAAAACATTCCTATCAAGTCTGTAGTTTGTTTGGCATTTACTGTACATTAGTCAAAAGCTCAGGCTAAAATCTGGTTTGTTTTTTTAAAATCAAAGTTTACATTATACACATAGATTCAGCATTGTTAAAAAATATGCACAAATAACGACACCCATGCGATAAAATTTCTTTAGAAATTTTTAAAGCAATGTAAAAAGAACTGACCTGGGTACTGAATGGGAGATTTTGGTTTATAACCCGGCAAGTATAGACTACTAGCTGATTGGAGGAAAATGGATTCTACATATTTAAAATGTATTTGAGTCAACCAATCGGCTCAGTGCACAGGAATTCCTGAACCATTACTAAGGTAGGGACCTACTAGCTTCTTGGATATAGTCATTGTTTATGGACTGTGATACAATAGCAGTGTTTTCCAAAGTGTGTGGCTCTTCCAGAAGCCCCTCCCCCCTTCCCTGGCGTTCTCTGAACCCATCTGGTAAATTTATCTGAATGCCAAGTCCTGCTGTACTTGATTCTCTGTCCCAGCAGAAGGATGTCTTGTCTGAGTTGTCCTGGCCTCCCAGAGTCCACTTGGACAAGAAGAGGGAGGTGTCTGCAGCAAGTCCCTGGACCTTGTCAAGGCTGAGAGTCACTTCCAGTTGGTTGATTTGATACCATGAGCTGAGCACCTGTGTGGCCAGCAGGCTGTTGACAGAGCACTGCAGCTGGCAGAATCCTCTAGGTGGGAGGTGGCCCATTGGTGTACCGCAGCATGGGGTAGAAGGAGCGGGCAAAGTTGTTGGCCTGGGTGCAGCTGTAGTCATCTTCAGAGGCAGGCAGCAGGCAGGCCAGCAGCAGCAGCAGCAGCAGAAGCAGCTGCAATGGTATCGCTGCCCTGATCACCCTTGAGAGGAAGGAGCGCCTTGGCTGTGTGCTGCCGGGGCTGTCAAGGTGTGGCGTCCTGCCAACAGAGAGGTGGGGGGCACTCATCAGGAGGGTTCATAAGGCACACTCACCATCATCTGACTACATGCTTATGGAAAGAAATATAGGACTCTGGGGTGTGAGGCTCAAATAAGCTGAGAGCTGGGGTGATGGCTGATTAACACTTAAATTGACAAGGTATAGATTCATACAGGAGATGAGTCTGGGCATGGCGGTGAGGGATTTTCTAGATTAGGCTAACTGCTCTAAGAGTGGAAGACAGCATTCCACAGGCTGGGGCTCTGACAAGAAAAGAGAAAACGAGCTGAGAACAACCATTCGTCTCTCTAGCTGCTTCTTGACTGTGGGTACACTGTGACCAGCTGCCTCAAGCTCCTGCTATCATGATTTCCCTGCCATGATGGACTGACTGTGCCCTTGGCACTGTGAGCCACAATAAACGTCTTTACTTCCATTGCTTTGTCAGCGTGTTTTGTCGCAGTGATAGAAAAGTAACTCAGACAACTGGGTGCACTTTTGGACAAGGAGCTTGGTCCTCTGCACAGGAAGCCATGGGGAGTCACTGTGGGAACTATAATCCCGTTACCTGCTGCTGTCTGTCTCTTCTTCCTCTTCGGCTTCTGCTCCAAACTGTTGGAACAAAGAAGCCCATAATGTAACACATCCTTAAGTTAGCTACCCCATCCCCGTCTTCTTAGATCACTTTTGTTAGCATTCTGTCTAAACTCCACCCCACAGTTGCCTGGCAACAGCCAGGTGAGCCTGGCCCACTATAAAAGGGGTTGCTTGCCCCTCCTCTCTCTCTTATCTCTCCCCTCTCTCTTACTTCTCTTACCTCTCCCCATTCCCTTCCCCCCTCTCTCCACGTGGTCATGGCCGGCCTCCACTCCTTTACTTCTCTACTCTCTCCCTCTCTCTGCCTTTCTCTGCCTCTACTACCCTCTTAACTCCCCTCCCCATGCCCTAAATAAACTCTATTTCTATACTATGCCTTCTCGTGTGTCTGGTTCCTCTGGGGGAAGGGATGCCAGGGCTTGGGCCTGCTGAGGCACACCCTTCCCCCACACCTTCCTCCCCATAACCCCATAGAACATATCTCTTTATATTTTTATAAACACATCAACTTTCCTGCCACATTTTTGGGATAGAGTCACACCACATGTGATTCAACCTGATGACTTAACAGACCTAATCATACCCCTAGGTCATCAAGATTTTCATATTTCAGTTTACTGATCTAATTTACTGGAGACATGAGGAAATCCCTCAATAGAGGCCCTCACCTACAATCTACTGTGACCGCAACGAAAAGTAACTCACCAGGAGAGAGCCTTTGAGTCAACTCTTTAAAGATCAATTTTTTAATAATCATTTTAAAGGGCCAGAGAGATAGCTCAGCAAGTAAAGGCACTTTCTGCTGAGCCTGATGACCCAAGTTCAGTGTCCAGGGCCCAAGGGATGGAAGGATAGACCCGAGTCCTACAAGTTGTCCTCTGACCTCCATATGCAGACAGTGGCATGTCTGTATTATACACACTCAAAAATAATTGCTATTAAATATATTAGAATTTCTTTTGGCCAGAAGATTGGTTGAAATAGATTTGTGCCATTGCAAAAGGTCCAACGGGGCCTTGGACTCTCAAGATTCTGCCATCTTAGTGACTCTGCGAGCCATGCTGGGTATGCTTTAAGGGGGGAAGGGCACTGACCTTTGCGAAGGCTGCTGGAAGCGGTTCCCCTGAGTCCACCTCATCAAAGCTGGTCAAAGAAGCGTCTGGATTCTGAAAGTCACACCCAGTTGTTCAGTTTAGGGCAAAACAAAGTTGTAGGCTGCCTCCTGCACTGTGCTTTCTGAACCCTTAGAAGAGTAGTTTGTTCCCATCCTAGCTGAAATCCTTCCAATTTACTCTCTCCTCTCATGTAAAAGACTTTTTCAGACAAAAGGCCATGTAGCCAAAGCACTGGAAACCCATAATCCCACTGCTCCAGCTGGGGGAGGCCACAGTCTGGTATGCTTGTTGAGTTACAGCACATTTTCAGAGAACTGAAGCTCAACAAATTAGAGGATAGTTAGGAAGGAGACCAGGACAGTCCTGAGAGAAAGTGAAGGCTTGGATCTAGCACGAAGGTAGAAATGAGAGCAGGGCCCATCTCGCATATCCCTGCTGATAAACAGATATGATTGTTATCTGCCTTCTTTTCCAAATGACAGAACATGTGCATGGGGTTTATGATGCAACTTATTTTATAAAGCTGCAAAGCCAGGAAGGGGCTGGAACCTTCACACGGACTGCCTCTACCACAGTGAGGCTGCGGCCTGCCACCCCACCTGCCTCTTCTGAGGCACTTGGCCACTTGGCGAGTGGACCGACTCACCAGGCTTCCTTGCAAGGACATCAGATCTTGAGCCACTTGCTCTTGCAACTGTTTGAGTTTCTTCTCGATTACGTGGACCTTCTCTTCAGCTTCAATGTAGTCTTCTCCATGCCCCTTAACCAGAAGGCTCGAGGAAATCTCCTGCAAGGAGCTGACTTGAGGTTGATGGTCTATCAACTCCTTTTCCAGGTGCTGAAACCGCAAGATGGAATAAAACAGTTGTTGGAGGGGAGGATGGTGCAGCTTTCTGGGTTCTGGGACGAATGCTAGGTACAGCTTGATTCCAGAACTTTCTTTGGTTTGTTAATACCAAATAGCTTCGCACTATTCAGAAAGCAGCTGAATAGGTTGTACCCAACCCCTGTTTTTAATTCCCTTGAACTCTAAAGATACTTTGATGTTGAGAAATTTGAGGGAAGAAGCGGAGGAGTGTGCAATAAAAAGCCCAGGCCCTTATAAACTAGGACCGGGAACTGATGCCGGCACACCGGACTGTCAGATCAACACACCACTTAGCTACGTGGCAGGTGCACCGGGCCGGTCACTTAAGGACTGTCTTCTTGCTATGCTGCTACCTCCATTCAAATTAAAAGAAGAAAATTGGTTTCAATCACATTCCAATCCCTTGGTAGCCACCAAAGGTACAGAGGTGGAAGATACCCACTCATGTAGAAAAGTTCTCTTGGGCACTGTTATGTAGGGAGGGAACTCTACAGAGATTTTAGTATAGAATTTTTAAAAAGCAATGCTCAGCAATTTTAAATATAAAATACTGAAAATTAAACTACATCTAAGCTTATAGGTAAAAACAAGTCCCTTTGAGACATGTGAGAACGTATAGGTCTTACGTTGGCTTATTAGTGAAAAATAATCTATAAAGACACAGTTACCTCCAAAAAATAGGATATTTCTACTATGAATATAGATAACTCATGCAGCTCATCTTGGGCAATATGTTCCCCCTCCCCCGACCAGACAAACAGCACAGTCAGCCCTCTGTGCCTGAGGGTCCTGTACCCATAGTCTATCAGCCATGGATCAAAAAACACAACAAAGAACTACCACTGTTCTGAATACATGAATGCTTTCCTGTTATTATCCCCTAAGTGGGGCATAACAGAAATGTATAAAGCATTTACACAACTCATTAATTAATTAATTAATTAATTTATTTATTTATTTATACATACTAAGGATTGTAAGTAATCAAGAGAGGATTTGTGTAGGTTGTATGCAAATATATGCAAAATATTTAAATGTGCATAAACAAAATAAACATTTTACCTGGTGGACTCAAGTACCCCAAATGTGGGTATGTGTAGGAATGTAAGGTCACTGGATATCCTGGGGTGAATATATTAACAATGGAAAAAACATGCTTCAGTGGCCTTGACTTTCAAAGAGTACCTTTGATACACTGATGTCCCTTATTCCTAAAAGCATCTGGCTCTGGCTCCTCACCTCTCTGCATGAACCCATGAGTCACAGCCACCAACAGTGCCCAGAGCACTGGATGAAGCTGCCAAAGACTCTGACCTGTGGAGGTAGACAGTGGCTGGTGGGCGTGTGGAGGAAACTTACCATTAGCTCTTTCTGACGCTCCAGGAGGACCTGGTGGTCGGCCTCTGAGCTGGTGACGTGAGCCTTCTGCCTGCGGCACTCTGCACTCGCTAGCCACAGGAGCAAGTCTTGACTCAGTTGGTGAAAGTCCTACAGAAACAACACTTGTGAAAGCACCGTTCTTGGTGGGGGCTGAGAGTGGGAGTGCCTAGAAGGAGCTTGCTCGTTCATCTCCATTAGTCAGTAAGCAAAGGACTAGATTTCAGTGACAGTCCAGGGACTCAACCAAGGAAAAGAAAAAAGCAGGAAGGAAGAGTGCACACCTGACTGAGCCCTGGGAGGCATCAGATATAATAAACTGACACCAGCAGTGGGGGTGGGGGGAGTGGGTGGTGGGTGAGTGTTCTAGGTACTGATTTAAATGTTATTTAATCACTTTCCAGATGCAATGGTTGTGGGATCCCACCCCCCACGACAGGCTGAGATGGGCTCATGTTCCTAAAGACAGACTCAGAGCTAACACACGCTCAGCACACATGTGGGTTGGGTAGTAGGCCAGCATTATACATATCACATTGTTCAGTCCTAAAAAAATGAGCCCTAGAGTCAGGCTCAGGTCTCGGAGGGGAACACTGATGTCCCAGAGTTTCAGGGAATTGTTCTAAGTATCAAACTGCTTCCGTATTCAGGGCCATGTCTGTGATTCTCTCTGACAAAAGAACAGAGAGAGGCAGTTTCCTCAACCTGGTGGCATGCTTGCTGTGACCCTTACTCCCAGGGTGGGTACGGGTTTTGTTTTGGTTTTTTTTGGTTTTTCGAGACAGGGTTTCTCTGCGTAGCCCTGGCTGTCCTGGAACTCACACTGTAGACCAGGCTGGCCTCGAACTCAGAAATCCGCCTGCCTCTGCCTCCCAAGTGCTGGGATTAAAGGCGTGCGCCACCACTGCCCGGCTAGGGTGGGTATGGGTAACAGACCTGGAAATGCTAGGTAAACACAGGGTCATTTTAATGGCATGGGGGCAGGGAGGGGAACTTGATTTACTTCCTAACTCAAGCCAGCCTGGTGTTGGTAAAAATATCTGCAGTTCCTAGCGTATGGGCCAGGCTGCTGCTGGGACAGGGCCTGAGCTGAGTCAACATACCTGGCACTGCATGAGTGACTGTCGTAAGTCTCCTCGCCAGCTGTCCATCACACCCTGGACCGCGTCCCAGGACAGGCTCAGCTGATGGAGCCTATTTTGGAGTTCTGTGGATTCGGGGCTCTGGCTTGGCAGATATTCCTTGTGGCTCACGTTGACGGAGACCATTAAGGTCTTGTAGGTATCGAAGGCTTTTAATATCTCCTGAGGAATAGATCAGGTTAGGGAAGCAGGGCTCATTTTGAATACCTGTAAAGGACAGACCTCTTCCACACTTCTCCAAGCAGTGGGCACCAGGACGAGAGAGAACTCGCCTGTGAGTGGCTGGGAAGCATCAGCTGAGGGAGCTGCCTTACAAGGTTAGTGAGCTTGGCTGGCTGGCAGAGTTGGGAACCAGAGGCCTGCCTCTGACAGGCTTGACCGGACGTATTAAGAGACCCTGCTGACCTCCACAGTCCCTTCTCTGGCTTAGGGACAGTCCTAGGTAAGACTAAAAGTTTTCCAGATTAAGACTATGTAGCTGCTTTGCACTTGCCCAAGAACTTTGTACTTGTTTCTAGGGACCCTAGAAACATCACTCCTCTAAGAGAAATGGTAGCCTCTATATATATGGGAAAGCACAGGTGTGAAGAGAAACGACACCCTCAAGACTCCTGTTTTGGGTTTCAGGACCTCAGACTTATCTGCTCAGGGCACCCCCAAAATACAGGGCTCAAGCGGGCCCTCCCTTGCACCCTGGGATGGTGCTCCTGAGGCCTAGGGATGATCATATGAGTTACAAATCTTTAACTGTATCACAGCATATAGCCACAGTAGTCAGGCCACAGGACTCCTCTGCCAGTGAGTTGATCTGAACCCTTCCCAGGAAGACTCCACTGCTAGCCTCAAACTACCACATACAGGTCAGAAGGTTGGCTTTATGCTGCCTGATGCTGGCTACCAGCACCTAAATCTGCAAGCCAGATCTTTCCAGCCCTGAGGACCTGAGTGATATCTCTGCTGTGCTCTTCTAGGTTTGGGGAATTTTCTGTAGATACTCTCTCATGTGAAAAGAGAAACCTGTGTCTTGATCCTTTCTGAGGTAAAAGCTACTAACTGCTGCACACCCTACCTGTATGCTCCCAGCCACTCCAATCCTAGGTCTGCCCTGTTTGTCCAGCAGCACAATGCTAACCCTGTGAGCCTGTTCTGATCGCCTCTGCCCTCCACCCATGGCTCCACTCACTTGCAGTCTCTTCACCCTGAGTGCCATTTCCTGGATATCGGAGGGAGGCTCTGCCAACTTGAGAGCTTCCAGCTCTGCTTCAGTTTTTTCAAGCCAAGCAGTGATGCTGCTGATATCAGAATTCAGCTGCTGCACGTTCTGTTTTAACCTGAGCTTGCTGTGAAGCGCCTGCGCTTGAATCAGCTCCCACCTGTCGAAGGCACCTGGAATCCAAAGCTGCCAATTAAAGCAAGCAGTACCACAGGCAGATCTCAGCTGTGAGTGGTCAGCTTGATAAGCGAGCCAACGATGCTCCTTGAAGGAGGGCCAGAGTTCAGGGTCAGGGATCTCCAAGTTCGGTCCAAGGCCCATCCCCTCCACTCCCACAAAGGCTGGAAGGAGGTGGGGACAGAGGGTGAGGAAACCCAACCTGTGGTCAAAGGGTATTCTGGCCTTTGGCTCAGTATTTTAGGTAGCATTGTTGTTTTGATTCACAAAGATCAACACGATGTGATCAGCTCTACTTTGCACCTAGCTCAGCAATGACTTTGGTAACTACTGGACAAGTCTTATGAGGCACTTGAGACAATGTGCTAGTTACCTCCTTCCAATCTTGTTTTTCCTTACATGGCAAGTCATGAAAACATGGGTTTCATGACCGGGTGATGGCAGCACATATCTTTAATTCCAGCACTAAGGAGGCAGAGGCAGCTGAATCTCTGAGTTTGAATCCAGCCTGGTCTACAGAGCAAGTTCCAAGACAGCCAGAGCTACACAGAAAAACCCTGTCTCAAAAAACAAACCATGCATTTCATTTTATGGGGATCTGTTGTCACTCATTGTGTAAAGAACAGTTTCCAAAGGGATGCAGCTGTGTCTACCAAGCCTAACTTCAGCACTACAAGAAAAAAAAAAAACCATCCAATTTAAAATGAGATGGCTGGGGACTCATTCATAAATACAAATTGGCTCATTTCAAATGAATTGAGGCTGTTGGGGGTAGGTTCAGCAGTCTTGGTAAATTACGTCATTGCTTGATCCCTAGTTAATGTTCTATCAAGTGATAGCTGAAGCAAACACCTAGGCCCAGACACCGAGCTCCACATCTCCTGAGGGCTGCCTGTTTTTGGTACCTGGCTGCTGTCCCGTTAAAGTGGCTATCTGTTCATCTTCCTGCTGAGTCTCCTTTAAGCCTTCTTTGCTGTCATCAGGGCCTTGATGTAATAGCAGCTTTACCTGGAATGAGCCAATCTTTAGTTATTTCTGTAAAATCCTAAAGAGAGCGAAAGAACGTCTGGGTTCTGTGAACAGTTCCCACCAATAGGTGGCCAGTGAGTACACCGCTCATCACTGGACCCGGGAAGGTTGGTAAGGAAGCAGGCTGAGGGCAGAAAGCCAGCAACAGCCAAGGAAACCGATGGCACGCCAACGATGGGAGCACAGTGGCCGGTTTCTGTATCCTTCCTGAGGGTCTCCACACAAACGATAGGAAAAGTCAGAGGTGACCCTGATCTCATGAGACAGCTCCTGTGGTAGCACTTTTACACTCCTGCAGTGTTTTACAGGGTCCCCGCCCCTCCACATCACCCTGTCGAGGTGTTAAGCATTTTCCTCACTGTGAATGGGAATCCCAGGACCCTCCACCTCTCTAGGTCATTCATTATCAAGTATTTATCCTTCAATGTACACAGTGACTCTTCTGCTCCCACAGAGCTGATTGGCCTATTACTTCAGGCCTTTGCAAAAATAAATGGATCCCTCTTAGAAAAGCGGCGCTTTCTCTAGATGGTGTCCAAGTGGGTTCTTTGTGTGGAATGCAGGAAGTGAGACTTTGTAGCTCTGGTAACACCTGTGGTTTCATGGCCAGAAGACAAGCTGAGCTGTTGGGCATGTGAGGAACATGAGCTTAATGCCTGGGAGAAGCTGAACCATGGGGTAGGGAGAGGGTTCTCAGGCTGCGTGGGAACCCTCCCTCAGTCCTAGGGTACAGCACTGATGGAGACAGTAAAAGCGGTAGCTATCAGCTGAGCAAGAGGAGGAATTGTTCATCACCTCAGTATCAGCACACACAAATTTTGGGGCTGGAAACCTTTCTTTAAATCTAGTCTATTTGCTGGGTTCTGCTGAAGCAGGGATATCTCAGCAGAGAGCCTTGTTCTTTGGGTGGTGCTGGGACTTGAACTCAGGTCATGCTAGGCAAGCTCTACCATTGAGTGACATCCTCTCCCTAAAGTCCCCACAGAGGAGATCCTATCTGTATGAGCAAAATAGATCCAGTGAGACTGGAAATGCCCTCATGCACCTGGGCTATGTTCCCAAGGGGTCAGGACTTACGTAGGCTGGTTTGTAAGGAGTGCTGGCATCTGCGGGGACCGGTGCCACAGTCCTGTCACCTTCCATGTGTTTGTAGTGATGGTTGGAATGGGAAGGGCTGTCGGGAACATGCCATGGGTGGCCCTCAGAAATGGATTTACCTAAAACAAAGCGTTCCCCCCCCCGAGTTAGGGTCTACTCTCCAAAGGATTTCTACTTAGCGACATAAACATGGTCACAAGTGACATGGCATCAGGTTATAATATCAAGATGAGTTCTGCAGCTTTCCTTGCAAAGCATGCAATGTTTGCAAAATGTCAGTATGTCTTGGAAGGGAATGAAATGAGTCATGCAACTGAGCAACACGGCACCTTCACGAGATGGGACCACAGCAGAGCACAACGAACGTATGATTGGCTGCGGGATGAGCGACGTTCTGGATGGTGCTGGTGTCTGGAGTTGTGGGGATGCTGGGCAGTAAGGTTAGGTCTGGGGCCAAAAGGATAGGAGGCCTCCGAGCGGGGAGGGCAAGAGTGACTGTGAAGATGGACTTAGGGACCAACAGCCTCGGATAGCCCTTTGCTGCCACTGAAGATAGGAACAGGGTGGGGTGTAGGACTCCAGTGGCAAATTGGAGAAAGGTCTCTTCTGCTGTGGCGAAGGCAATGGTCCTTTCTAACCCCAGCTATCCATCTTAGGAAATCACCAGAAGCAAGGAAATAGTCTGAAACCAAGCCACCATGAAGAAAGGCTGGCCCATGCGAAAGGGAAAACATAACAAAGGCACCATGACAACAGTTCCTGCTGCTGGCCTAGTCGTGGGTGGGTGGGGGAGGGCGTTGAGAACACTGGTATGGAGGGAGCACGCAGGTAAGGTGAGTACAGCAGTGTAAATACACCATGACACGAGGACCAAGGCGTATGGTGTCCACAGAGGCACAGGTCAGACATGACACGGGAGCAAGGTTTAGGATGCAGTGTGTGCCATGGGATGCGGCCATGTTGAGACACATGCACGGGCAGGGGCCTACCAGAAGATGCTTTCAAAGATTTTGTGGTCATTTTAAGATAAGCCTCAGGATTTTCAGGGATTTCTACATCTGAAAAAGAATAATGTCATTGTCCTCCCTGGAGGCCTGCAGAGTAATGCCCAGGTAGTAAGTCGACATGGCAGAGATACTGCCAAGTGGGAAGAGGAAGTTAGCTACTCCCTATCTTTTTCAGTAAAAACCAGAAAGATTTTCCCCCTAGTCAACCCCTGTTCATCGTAGTGGTGGGTTAGGGACACATGTGGCAAGAAGGGCCATACTCAGTGTACTGATAAGCTTGGATAAATGCTGCAGAAAAATCAATTGCTAAGCCTCCTGTTGGCTAGAATCATCAGCAACTGGCCCTAAAGTTAGAATGTGAATGTTATCCCACCTATAACAGGAGCAAGCTAATTCTCAGGTGAGGCAAAAGGTAGGCAAGACAGAAGCCAGAAAGCTACTGGCCTGCACCAGCCATAAGCTAGATTCGGAATCACCGAGAACTTGCTGTGTCGCTATGGTGCTAGAAATACAGCCAAATGGGTCAAGTTCACAGGCCCGGGAAGCCGCCTTTACCTGACAGTGCGCTGTAGAAGGGGCCCTCCTCGTCGTCTTCGTGAGAAGATGATCCCCCCACATCACCTGTGTGATCCCACTCCAGAGGGATGGAGTCCACACTGACGGGGGTCTCACAGCCAGACCGCTCGTGTCCCAGAGCCGGGGGCACAAGGTGACACAGTGACTGGGTAGATGCAGGCTCCTCGCTCTCTTTCCTCTTATGCCAAGAGTCAGTCGGGACCTCCCTGGGGTCTTCTATGTCCGTCTCATTCTCAGACGCCTCCTTCTCATCGTCTAAGCCCTAAATGGGAGGACCCAGGCTTTAGGGTGAGCTAGTTTCAAAAGCTACTGCAATTGGTTGCAAAGAGTGTTGGAAGTCTGCCTGTCTAGCAGTTCTGAAAACAGCCAGCACTGACATTTCTAAAGCATTTTTAGGAATTGGGGGGTGGGGGGGAAGATGGCTGGGGGTTAAGGGGGAGCCTTTCCTACAGATTCGTGAGGACCTGAAGTTGAATCCTCAGAAGCCAAGTGGAAATAGGGCATAGTATTCTGAATGGCTCAAATCTCAGCACTCCTATTAGAGGCAGGATTCCTTCCTGTACAGTCATTGGCCAGCTAGCCTGGTATCTACAGCATATGATGTACACAGCAGTGAACAAGTTGGAAGGTGAGGATCAGCAACTACAGATGCCCTGGGAAGGCCACGCATGCTCCATGATACACTTGCACAACCCCTCACACTCAAATGTACGTGTGCGCGCGCACACACACACTGTATTTAAAAAGTTCTCAGGCCTTATGTGTGGTTATTCAACTTTGAACAATCCACAGGAGGGTCTGGTATCTGTATTAAAAAACAAAACAAACAAAACTAAAGCTTTTTTTTCTTAGCAGAAAATAAAAATAAAACAAAATAAAATAAAAATAAGAGTAAAACTGAACATCTGGGCTAAGTTTATCTAGAAGGACGCAATGGCCAAAGTGTCATCATGGCTGACAGAAACTCATCTTCAAGAATCCTATCCTCTAGTTTGTTCTTTGTGTGTGTGTGTGTGTGTGTGTGTGTGTGTGTACATCTATGTGTATGTGTGTAAGGAGGATGCAGGTTGGCAGGAGGTATTGTGATAGTTACTTTTGATTCTCAACTTGGTGAGATTTAGAACCACCATGGAAACACATCTCTGGGCATTGCTGTGAGGAGGTTTGTGGATTAGGGTAACAGAGGTGGGAAGACCTACGCTAAATGTGGTTCATATGGGTCCATGGGTCCCAGGTAAAGAGGAAAAAGTGAGCCAAGGGCCAGCATTTATTACTTCCTGCTTCCTGACCGGATGCAAGGTGACCAGCTGCTTCAAGTTCCTGCCACCACGCCTTCCTTCTCTGCCATGGGCTGTGCCCTTGTGAGCTAAAACAAACCCTTCCCCCTGAAGTTGTTTCTGTCAGGTATTTTGTGTCTGCAACAAGTCAAGTGTCTTCGGTCTACGGGTGTCTTCCTCAATTGCATTCCATTTCTCCAACTGAATGTGGAGGTGACTGATTCAGCTGGACTAGCTGCAGGAGGCTCCAGCACTGATTCAGCTGGACTAGCTGCAGGAAGCTGCAGCACTGATTCAGCTGGACTAGCTGCAGGAGGCTCCAGCACTGATTCAGCTGGACTAGCTGCAGGAGGCTGCAGCACTGATTCAGCTGGACTAGCTGCAGGAAGCTGCAGCACTGATTCAGCTGGACTAGCTGCAGGAGGCTCCAGCACTGATTCAGCTGGACTAGCTGCAGGAAGCTGTAGCACTGATTCAGCTGGACTAGCTGCAGGAAGCTGCAGCACTGATTCAGCTGGACTAGCTGCAGGAAGCTGCAGCCTCCTGTCTTGGTCTTTTCCATCACAGGGTGATGGGTGCCTAATGCTGTGCTGAGCTTTTTATAGGGTGCTAGGGATCCAAACTCCGGCCCTCATGCACAATACAGTAAGCCTTGACTAACAGCCGCCTACACAGCTCTCTTTTATGCCTTTTTAAATTTTCTAATTTCATAGTGTAGTGTCTCTCTTCAGCTTATAGTATCGTGCTCTAAAGAGAAAAATGACTATAAGAAAATACCTTTAAAAATGAGGACTTCTTGGAGACTTTCTGTGGCTACACCAATAGAAAACAACTACATTTGAAGCTGACCAAGTTGGACCACACAGAAAAGAAGCCATTCAGCCAAATATGGCGGCCAGGAAGTAGCTGTTCTGGCTCAGTAAGGTGGGGATGGTGAGTGAGGACCTTGACTCTTTGTGAAGTCCCCAAGCCACCTTGAATTCAGGGAAACATCAGGGACCCTTTGGAAAGCTGGCACATTTGACACTTTACAGTTGAGCACAGTACCAGACAGGTAAAGGCATCGGAAGCTTCCAGACATGAGGGAAGAGGGCAGATTACATCCCAAGCACATTACATCCAAACTAGACAGTTTTCAGTGGGTTCTAGGGACCACTGACACTGACCAGAAAAACCCTGTCCCAGGGATTATGGGGGCAGGGAGGGAAGCACAACTCCCAGGCACCATTCTTCCCACTGCTAAGTAACTGTAGCTCTAAGTCAATAAGAGTGAAAACAGAAGAACCCCCACTCCTGGCGCCATTTTGGTTCCTGTTACTATTCTTTTTTTGGTACAATTTTTTCAAATCAGTTTCTCAATCAATCACCATTTTGAAAGAGAACATTCTAGAGTACCATCATTAAAAACAGCTCTGAAAAGCACGGCCACTGCTATGTATCATAAGACACGTATGAGGCACTTCACCTTCAGGGGTACGATGCCACACTACCCTACACTGTAACACTAGAGCATACGCTTTAGAAGCATTACTGAGCCTTGACCCACTCTTCCAGTAGAGAGCCCAGAGGCCAACCTGACACAGCTCTGTACAGAAATGCACGCCTAGGGTTTCCTTTTCATTAGCCACACACTTCAAAATTAAATAATCTACTTTCTCCATGAACAGTTAAAAACTGTTATATACTACAGAAAGAAAGAAGAAATGCAATGGAACAAAAAAAATCCCCCGAGGGCTGGAGAGATGGCTCCATGGTTAACTACATATTGCTTTTGTAGAGGACCTGACCTAGCTCCTAGCAGCCACACCAGGAAGCTCACAACTGCCTGTAACTCTAGCACCAAGGGATCGGACTCCTTGTTCTGTCTCCAGGTGTTCTCTAAAGGTTTTCCACTGAGACTGAAATATCCATCTTGCAGGGAAGCTCTTTAAACAGGAAGGTACACAACTCAAAAACAGCTCCAGGAAGTTGTTGAAACTGACCAGATTCACTAGGCCCCTCCCTGCCATAGGAAGCAATAAAAGCTGAGTCCCCCCTCAGATGGAAGCAAGCTGAGCTGCAAAGGAGACTCAGACAAGGTTCTTGAGACCAGAGTAATGGTCTGGAAGAAGCAGAAATTAGCTGCCTAGAAGAGGTTTAGACTAGAGTCACTTAGAAAGGACATTTTCCAACCTGGTAAGCTGCCTGCAGGCTGTGCAGTGTGCTCCAGGTTCTCAGCTTTTGTGAGCTGTCACCCATGCTGGGGTGGGCTTTGGGGATGCAGCTGTCTTTGAGTCATTTCTGCTCCTCTAAGAAACCCCTCACCTATATTTCTATAAGCAACCCCTATAAAACTCATTGGTTCACCAAGCTGGACTTCGATGGTATCTGTATTGTGGGCTCCCTATATAAGGTACTCACCTTACATAGGCATGTGTGGCTCAGGAAAAGTTTTGTTTCTCACACACAGAGACACCTGCACTCATGTGCACAAACTCACACAAATAAGCACATAACTAAAATAAAATAAAAAAAAAAAACTAAATCAAACCCTTCAAACATAACTCCACAGCCATTGGGTTCACACAAAGATGGCTGAGCGGGGGCAAGCAAGACTCAATATCAAACTAGCACATTACCAAGTCTGCCATGATTAGATGGGGAGAGCTCCAGGGAGGAATGGAGCTGCTTCCCTGGACCACAATTAAATAGAGCCCTTCTTTTTAACTGTAAATAAATCATGGGTCCAGTACAAGGTAACCTTCCTGACTCTTCAAACGTCCAGTGCGATGTACTCGCTGAGCAGTTGGGAGCCCTGGTCCGTGGGTTACAGGGTGCGGGCCCTTACCGGGGTGTGGGAGGTCAGGCGGCGGTGGAAGCGAGCCACTCTGCCGAACACTTCCTGACAGTAGCGATGTAGCTCCTCCAGCTCATCCTCGATCAGGACAGCATCCAGGGGCTCACTCTTCTGAATCAGCTGCTCCCCAAACACGATGAGCTGGTCAATCTTGTTGGTGTTCAGGGTGATCTCCTGTTGGAAGCCCTGTTTGGAAGGTGAGATAGAGACCCTTGCCTCGTGTCCAGTGCTTGTCCATATGACAGGGCCATATGGGGACCGGGGTGGCATTAGATGTCATCACGGTCTTGCTCCCTTTCCCTTTCTGATTTGCAATTGGTACAGTAGCATCTGCTTTTAAGGAATTGACAGTGGCAATCAATTTTCAACAATTCTATACTTTTTATTTTTTCAATTAAAAAAATTGCAAATTTGATCCAGATGGATATTCATCATTATGAGTACGGGGGAGAGAATTCATCTTCTTGACATTTGGTGGGAACAGAATATTTCCCCAAATAAGCCACTGACGGGCACCTGCCTTGGTGGACACAGTAACAACAGTAATAAATGCCTATTGTATTCGGAGGCAGGGGTTTTTCATTTGTTGGTGTTTTCTTTTTCTTTTTTAAGATTTTTTATTTATTATGTATACAGCACTCCGG
Organism: Uromys caudimaculatus; assembly: GCA_028551405.1. NCBI lineage: Eukaryota > Metazoa > Chordata > Mammalia > Rodentia > Muridae > Uromys > Uromys caudimaculatus. The sequence continues at coordinate 80,591,693 of CM052705.1, read as the reverse complement.
CTGCATGTATGCCTACAGGCCAGAAGATTATTATAGATGTTATTACATATCCCATTACAGATGGTTGTGAGCCACCATGTGGTTGCTGGGAATTGAACTCGGAACCTCTGGAAGAACAGCCAGTGCTCTTAACCTCTGAGCCATCTCTCCAGCCCTTGTTGGTGTTTTCTAACCAAGGAGAGAATGACCAAGGGAAGACTGTAGTATGAGGCTGAACACATGGTACACGCCTATAATCTCATCACCAGGGAGGCTAAGGCAGGATGACAGTCATGCTTTTGAGGCCAGCCCGGGCTACATAGCAAGACATCACCTCAAAAACAACAAAACCCAAAACTTCCAAACTGACTGTAAGCAGACATCTATAGTAGTGAGAGCAGAGAGGTATGTCTGTTCTTGGCCCTGCCAGTGACACCAAGCTGGACCTGAGTGGACTCAGGTACCAGAGAAATGGCAGCATAGAAAGTTCAGTACAGAACCTAAAATGAGCTTTGCCCTCAGAATGAGCTGTCTACAAAAAGGCCCAGTGTCCCCAGAATAAGCAATATAAGTACATAGATAAAGTGTAGCCTGTTGCCTGGCAAATTCTGGACCATTCTCTGAGTACCAGCTAAAACTGGCACTTGGCACTCTCTTGTACAGAGGCACCTTTTCACAGATGCTGAGGAAGCAGTACTCACGTTTAGTTGGCGCATCTTGTCCTCAGCATCACTCTCTGAGAAGTGTTCTACGTTGGTCAGCTGCAGGTCCATTTCTGTGAGCCAAACCAGAATGCTCTCCCTGGTGCCCTCAAACTCTTCCCTCTGGTTGGTGAAGTGCTGTGAAGGAAGGAAGAAAGACCATGCTTGCACTGCATGGTCACGTTTGGCTCAAAGGAGAGGGTGCTCAGAGCTATCAGACAGAACCCTGTCTCTGGGGTACCCCCGAAGCCTCAGCACTGCATCTGTTGCCTGGGGTCTTGTCTTGGTTATGTGGTACCCCGCCTCCCAAACAACCCTGGTCCTTGGCTTCCACCTCAGAGAATTCAAGGGCTTGGTAATATGCAACATATTTGCTTAGGTCCTTTGAGGAATTTGAAATTCCGGATTTTCAAGTCTAAATCAGTGGATCTCCTTGTCCACAGAGGATGGGGCAGTTTCCCAGGGGCGTTTCTTATTAGCCTGCAGTGGCTTTCCCATGAAAGGAGATTGAGCAGCTTCAAGATAGGAAGGCGCTCATTCAGGCAGGAACGGTGGCACGTGCCTGTAATCCTAGCAGCTAGGAGACTGAGGCAGAGGATTGAGTTCTAGGCTGGTCTGGATTACATGGTACGTCTTGGTCTTTTAACACAGACACAGGGTCTTTTAAAGGGGACACACGAGGCTTAGGTGTGACTGCCCCAAATACTCTCCAGTAATTCTGAACCTGTCAAACAGATTCATTCTCTCCAATGAAAGAGGCCCTCCCAGGTTACCACTTTATAAGAGACAGGCAGCTATTTCCAGACAAATGTGGCATTTTGGGCTAAGTAAAGGGTTAGACTAGTAACAGCCAAGCTAGCAGGAAATAGATTAATGCAAAAAAAAAAAAAAATTGTCTAGATTATTGGTCAGCCTGCCAATGCCCTTCAAGGAGGGCTAAAAAAAAAAAAAAATAAAAATAAAAATAAATAAATAAATAAACAAACAAACAAACAAACAAACAAGTCTAGCTTCTCATCTTCCTAGACTGCTTTGAGGTTAATCAGTGTGCTCTAAACCTCAGACAGTTACTGTCCCAATGCCCCACACAACAGAGCGGGCACATACTGTGTTTTATTCATATTTCTGATGCAGGGCTGATAAAAACAGATGGGCTCTTGCAGACCTGCATGTGTGCTTGCCCTGGCCCAGGAACGCAGTGCCCCAGACTCTGTGGGCAGTCCCTGTGCCAACACCTACACCACTGGGTTACGTAAAGAGAGGCGTGTTTTGCTAACATAGATCACACAAGCAGGCTCTGCCTGAGAAGCCCTATGCAAATCCCTCTTTTAAAATGCTGTCAGTCATGGACTCCTTTTGTGTGGGAAGAATGTTAAGATAACTCAGGCTTTCAGTGAAATCTACCTGCTGCCGTGTTGCCAGCCTGCCAGGGCATATCACATATCACCTCTCTCTGAATATCTACCACAGCACCCCGGGGCCACAGGCAGGTTACCCTGAGTCTCCGCAGGATGGCTGTGACCCGCTTCTGCAAATTGTCCCAGCGCTGGTTGCCCTCATGCACCATCTGCTTCAGCTTGCTGGCTGTGTCGGTGCGGTTCTCTCGAGCCAGCCGTCGGTACTGTTTGTTGATAAGCTCCAGCTGTGTCAGCCTTTCATGAATCTGCCGCTGAAAGGCCTGTGGCACCAAGTGGAGGTCAGCACCAGATAGGCAAAGGGCTGGGAACCCCCCACTCTGCCAACCCCAAGTGGCTTGCTTCCCATGGCTGCTGTCCAGGCAGTCAGAACACTACATCCCAGGTCTGTGAGACTGGCAAAGCACAGGTGCTGGTGTACATGGATGTTTCTGGCAAAGCTGTCCTAGCGGCTGGGGGCAGTGACTGTGTTGGGAGCATCTGGCCATGCAAAATCACTTAGCAGCTTCTGAGCTACAGCAGGCTTGGCTTGTGGTTGGGAGAACGGGACGGGGAAGACTCACCTCAAACCTCTTCAGCTCTTCTTTGGCATTTGTATACAACACCTCGGAGGAATTTGGGCAGGCCGCTGTCCTCTCAGCAGACTTGAGCCAGTCTTCAAAGCGGGAATAGTCATCTAAAAACTTCTGCCACAGCCGCCAGGTCTCCTCAATTCTGTCAGGAGCGGAGGACAGGAAGTTAGCACAACTGCCCATGCCTTAGCATAGTCTACCCATTTGGGAGTTCCAAGTGTCCCTTGATGGGGCCCATTTCCCAGGCTTTTACTTGAACTGTTTAGGGAGACACCCCACCATCCTTTCCCAGGAAACAGCTAAGGATGTTGCTCTTGGCCTAAACTCAATTCCTCTGAAGGACTCAGGCACCTCAGAAATCCTGAATCCAGGGCTTGGGCAAGAGTTGGGACTGCCTGCCCATGGTTTCCTTGCTCACCCTACTAGGCCTTCTCTGCCAGTTCTTGGTTTTTCTTTCTTTAAAGACTAGGACTCTTGTAGCCCAGGCTGGCCCTGAACTCTCCATCCTTCTGCCTCCACCTCCTAAGGGCTGAGATGACAGGTACACTGTGCTGGGAGTTGAACTCAGGGCCTCATCTATGCAAGGCAGATACTCTACTGACTGAGCTACTTCTTGGTAGATTTCTAAGTGACCCCAACTGAGCATAGTTCCTGTGGCTGCAGCATGTGTGAAAGGCTGGCCAGGTTCAAGGCCAGCTGGCTGCTTACTTCATGCGCCGCTCCATCGACATGGCACAAATGTTCCTCCAGCGCCTGTCCAGGCTCCTGGTGGTCTGCTGGATTGAGTCACACTCTGTTTCATTGGCACAGGCGTCAGAGTCATGCAGTAGGACATCACAGATATTGAACACAGACTCCACCCCCGCACTGTGTTGTTCGATATCTCGCTGCAGATCCTACAGTTACAAGAAAGATAGCACAAAAGCGCTTGAGATCTGAGTAGTGGAGGGAGGGTTGGCCTCAAAGGATCCCTGCCCATCATTCCCTCCCCACTCCTAAGCCAGGGGGCACAGGTGTCTGGGGATTCAAGTAGACTGAGCCTGTTATCTTCATGTAGCCCTGTGCTACGGACACCTGGCCAACCTACATATATGGGCAACTGAGCAATTATGCTAGCGTACTGAATTAGTGTACTGGGAAGGGTGGGAGTAGCCCCCATACGCTGACAGATGGCACTGCTGGCTGGGATGCTACTGCCCGCCAGCTTTGGGTATACACAGGGCTTAATCCAAGCCATCCAATTCCAGAGGTCTTCAGTAATGACTTGATTTGAGGGAGCTCTTCTTTGGAAAATAGTCTTGTTTGGGAGGAACTCAAAGTGACAGACTTTTGACCTTTGATGGGTCACATGACTCTCATATCTATAAAGACTCTTATGCCGAGCCTACACACCCCAGGCAGCTGCAGACACAGGAGTGGACGGCCTCCTCTTATGAGCCCACCTGATGAGGACTTCATGAACCCCAGGGGAGAATGTTGAGGCTTCTAACCCATGGGGTACAGCTGAGCCTGTGGCTTGGGAAGTGGGGAAGGCCTCTGGAGTCTTGACCCATGATACCAATAGTCATGGTACTTCCTTGATTAGATAAAAATAAATAAATACCAGAGCTACACAGAGAAACCCTGTCTCGAAAAACCAAAATAAATAAATAAATAAATAAATAAATAAATAAATACATATAAAGAGATAGTTCATGACCACAGGAAAAAGATGGACCATTGGATTCTACTCTCCCCTTTTCATTTATATAGCCCAAGAAGATTGCCTTGAACTTCTGACCCTTCTGTCTCTCAGAAGGATCAATCCCACCCCGGCTAAGTGCTAGACTGACAGGCATGTGCCAACATACCCAGTCTGGAGATTTTCTTTAAAAATAAACATAGCTTTTTCATTATCAAGAGACTCCCCCCCCCCCATGTCCTGTAGGTGTGGGTGGGCTGGTTGGAGAAGGGGGAGGGATAGATAGATATGGGAAGTCTTCCCCATCATCCAGATTCTGTGATAAGTGATGGAGACTGCCCCATGAGTCCTGGTATCTAAATCACATCATGAAGGAGCAAAGACAAAGTTCAATTCTATTAATTGTTTCATTAATATGTCTGTTTCTGAAATTTTACATTTTACACAAATCACTGTTACAAACACCAAGGCTATAAATCAGGCCGCAAGAATATTATTTTGTTAACAGTAGCCATTGTCCTCAGAAGGCAGTAAGGGTCATTCTAGGTCACTTGAATACTGTAGCTGTGTGATTACTGCACGGGCCTAGTATTTTCTTACATCTCCTCTGATAAATGTAAGCCTGGGCACACTGTGTTCAGGTAGCAATGAGAATGAATGCTTGCACCCATTCTCGATTCTTCACTAGGCAGTCCCTGTCTCAGATCCAGAGTCAAAACACTGCATATTTATACGTAGAAATGCACTCCTGCTTGGCCCCAGGAGGCAAGGTGTGCTGGTGGAGTTCTTAAGTTCTGTAGTCAGGGAGAAGGCCTAAAGTACTGCAGGAGCAGGGGTCTTTGCAGGGGCAGTACAAGGGCTGGTTTTACAGCAACTGCATTTAAGTAGAATTCCACCTTTAAGAATTCTTACTGGGGGCTGGAGAGATGGCTCAGCAGTTAAGAGCACTGACTGCTCTTCCAGAGGTCCTGAGTTCAATTCCCAGCAACCACGTGCTGGCTCACAGCCATCTGCAGTGGGATCTGATGCCCTCTTCTGGTGTGTCTGAAGACAGCTACAGTGGACTCATATACATAAACTAAGTAAATCTTTTTTGAAAAAAAAGACTTCTTACTGGTTCACAGGATGGCCTCTAGCTTTTCAGAAACTCATTGTCATTGATGCATGTTCTCTTCAGCTACAAAAGCAGTAAATCAGCATTCTAAAGAGTGGTATTGAATCAGCATAGGGACACTTTTAATTGAACAATGTCCGGGTTCTAGTTAGCTAGGGTAATTTGGAAAGGTGCAGAGAAATTCTAGCCTACATGTAAACATGAATGTGATATACTTTAAGAATCATTTCAAATCGTCTTACATTATCATTAATTTTAATATCTAACTTTTAAAAAAATGTGTGTGGGTGTCTAAGCTATATATCCCATGTATATGTACCGTATGTGTGCCCGTTGCCTGTGGTGGCCAGAAGAGGGAAGTGGATCCCCTGAACTGTAGTTACACATGGTCTTAAACAGTCACATGGGTTCTGAGATTCGGACGTGGGTCCTTCGGAAGAGCAGCTGGTGCTCTTAGCCACTGAGCCTTCTCTCCAGCTCCTATCTTACACTATTACTTAATTAAGCTGAATAAAATGGCTAAAGAGAACAGACTATACAGGGCAAGTGGTAGGAACAAATGAGCTCTGAAATACTTTGTAAAAGACCACCTTCATTGGATTTTTAAAAAGGTCCAAGATTTTAACAACAACCTTCATCTAAAGATTCCATATCTTCTTTGAAACATCACAGAAGAACTTAGTGATGATATAGTCTGAACTAGGTACCTTGTACAATATAAAAAAAAAATGAACTGTATCTTAAAATGTAATCCATATAAGTGCTGGACCAGTGACATTTTGCAACAATAACAACAGTAACAATGACGACAACAACATCATCATCATATCAGTAATACCCATCAAGCCACAAGTCTGAAGAAGTATTACATTTCAGGAACTGTCTGAACTCTGAGAAACAGTATAAACCAAAAAGAAAGCCTTTTCCCCATCAAGAGGAGTATGTGATAGGACTCAAGAGGACCTAACCCAGTGGTCAACCTTCTTAATGATGCAACCCTTTAATACAGCTCCTCATGCTGTGGTGACCCCTAACCAGAAACTTACTTTTGTTGCTATTTCATAACTGTAATTTTGCTACTGTTCTGAACTGTAATTATCTGAACTGAAATGTAAATGTCAGATATGTGATCCAAAGGTTGAGAACCACTGGCCCGAACCCTTCTTCCACTACCTCCCCAAGGTTGTTACGCTAAGAGGCCTAAGGGACAGCAGGGACTGTAACAGCTTTAAAAGCTAAGGACTTTTGAGAAGGCAGGATTAAGTGATCTCAACTTTTTTAGGTTTTATTTTTGGAAGAGGTCAAACAACTTCCGGTAATTATCTGTGATGAAAACGTGAGCAAAGTTTTGAGAAGTGTTCTATCCATACTTCCTGTCTCCAATGTTTCAGAAAGTCTGGACTTAGTATAACAGACACTCTTTTCAGTAAAACCACCAACAATTGCCTTAGTGCCTCTGTAGTAGGTTGAGTAAGACCTTTCTGTCCTCAAGAATGTTCAAATCCTAGTCCCAGAATCAGGAGCTATGTTGGGTTACATGGTATGATGGTTTGAATGAGAATGGCCACATAGGCTCATATATTTAATTAAATATTTGGTCACTAGGGAGTGGAAATATTTGAAAGGATTAGAAGGATTAGGAGGTGTGGCATCATTGGAGGAAGTGTATCACTGGGGATGGGCTTTGAGGTTGCAAAAGTCCATGCCAGGCAGCCCAGATGTGTATGTGAGCTCTCTTTCTCTCTCCCTCTCTCTCTTCTTCTCTCTTTCTCCCCGCCCCCTGTATATCTGTGTATCTCTATCTATTGGGATTTAGCTGTAAGCTACCTCTCCAGCACTACAACTTCCTACTGTCAAGCTTTCTGCCATGATAGTGGGCTAAACATCTTAATTAAAGCATCCCTGCTGGGCAGTGGTGGTGCACGCCTTTAATCCCAGCACTTGGGAGGCAGAGACAGGCGGATTTCTGAGTTCAAGGCCAGCCTGGTCTACAGAGTGAGTTCCAGGTCAGTCAGGGCTACACAGAGAAACCCTGTCTCGTGGGGGGAAAAAAAGCATCCCCAATTAAATGTTTTCTTTTATAAGAGTTGCCTTGGTCATGGAATCTCTTCATAGTAACAGAACAGTGACTAAGGTACATGGGAAAGAAGACTGACTATTTTAAAATAGTCAATCATGTGACCTTAGAATATGACATTCTCCTGAATACCTGGGTGAGGTACCTAAAAGTAGATGAGTTATTGAAAGGACACTTATGGAGAATGGTCCATAGAAACAAAGATTGCACCCCAGATCAGTGGTTCTCAACCTGTGGGTCATGACCCCTTTAGGGATCTCATATTAGATATTTACATTATGATTCATAACATCAGCAAAATTACAATTATGAAGTGCAATGAAATAATTTTATGGTTGGGGTCACCACAACATGAGGAACTGTATTAAGGGGTCTCAGCATTTGGGAGGTTGAGAACCACTGCTCTAGAGCCTCCAGAAAGGAAGGCAGCCCCTTTGATGCCTTGTTAGATCTATAACAAGTTTGCTGATTTTTAAGTTGCTTAAGTTGTGGAACTTTGTTACAACAATGGGAAATTAATATATTAACTTCTGTACAGCAATGCCAGTTCCCTCTATCAACTCTGCCTCCTTTCCTGGTAATCATAAAGGACAAAAATTCCAAGCCTTCAAACTGGCCAGATTGAAATTACATACCACTTCAGCAGGGGGACAAAGAAGGCCAAGAGAGTGGCAGTTTCAGAGTTTATAGCTTGAGGAGTGAATTCTCTGCCATTTTGTGTTTTGTTCCACTTTGGATTTATGAAATGTGAAGACGGTTCTTTAAGAGTAAAGATATTGCCAGAATCCATATTCACTTGACTAAGCCCACCATCCAGGGCAGGTATTTACAAGGCCTTGTCTATTGAGAGACTGCCCAACGACATTCATGCTAGACAGTCAGATTGGCAAATAAAGTCGAATGGTCCGGCAGCTGTGACTAACTGAGATGCACATTCAGATCTCTGTGAAGCCCACTGAAATTATACGATGCTCAAGGCTTTTATCCACCAAAGCAACGACAGAATCTAGAGCAGCAGTTCTCAGCCTTCCTAGTGCTGGGACCCTTTAATACAGTTCTTCACGTGTGGTGACCCCCAAGCATAAAATTCTTTTTATTGCTACTTCATAATTATAATTTTGCTACTGTTATGAATTGCAATGTAAATACATTACAATTGAAAAATTGAAAAGGAAAAAACCAAAATTAGATATAGGATGTCTAATATCCCTGTGACCCCTGTGAAAAGGTCGCTTGACTCCCAAACGGGTCTTGACCTACAGGTTGAGAACTGATCTAGATAATCTCAATAAAAAGACATGTTTAGCTGGGTATGTAGGTGCACACCTTCAATCCTAACGGCAGGGTGGTAGAAAGAGGTGGATCTCTGTGAGCTGGAGGTCAGCCTGGTCTACACAGTGAGTTCTAGGCCAGGTAGAGTTATACAGTGAGATTTGTCTTTAAAAAAAGGGTGGTTGGGGGGGGGAGATTCAATGCCTCTGATCTCTGTTTACACCTATGCTCATGAGCACATAGTAATACATAATTAATTACATGTTCATGAACACATAATTAAAATAATAAAAAAATAAACCTTTAAAAAGTGGTTTCACATGAATTTTTATATAAAAAAAAAGTTGCAGAGGTCAAATATTTATTCTATTTAAGGTCCCCCCAAAATGTTAGTTTTAAATTGATAAAAGGTCAGGTAGTGGTGGTACATGCTTTTAATTCTAGCACTCAGGCAGAGGCAGGCAGATCTCTGTGAGTTTGAAGCCAGCCTGGTCTACATAGTGAGTTCTAGGACAGTCAGGGCTACACAGAGAAACCCTGTCTTGAAAAGCAAAAAGCAAACAACAACACAACAATTAAACCAATAAAAAGAGAGACCTAACTCAAGGTAATTTATCATTAAATCGTGTCTTCTGAGAAAGGCATGGTGGCACACATGTATAAATCCCAGGACAGAGGAGGAAGAAGTAGAAGGAACAGAAGTTCAAGGTCACCCTCAGCTATATAGCTAGTTTGAGGACAGCCTGGGTAAAATGAAATCTAACCCCCCTCTCTCCCTCCCTCCCTTTCTCCCTCCCTCACAGGTATGTGTGACACACACAGACACACACACATGCACACACAAAACAACAACAACAACAACAATAACAACAACAGAAACCTGGGGTATTCCCTTCTGGTCTTGATTGAGCACTTGCTCAATCACTCAAAGACGCTAGGTTGAGTCCCAGGAGAGAGGGGCAGGTTTGAGGCAACTTGATCTCTAGAGACTACTCTTCCGAGGTAATTCCTCAAGTGAGGCTCTCTCTTCTCAGGTGTATCAAGTTGATGTCAGTACAAAGGCCAAAGGCTGAGAGTTTCAAGTCAGTCCAGGTTATATCTCAATCCAAAAGAGAAAATATACCCCTAATTCATTCCCTTTCACAGCTATGTTAAACGCAACAAAGACAAAAATAAAAACCCCACTGACCATCGGAATTAAGGCTTGCATCCTCAGCATTACTTGAACAATTTCTAAAAGGGCTGTGTGAAAGGGAAGGGGCATTCAGAGATGGATGCCTCACACATGAGGCAGAGACATAGGCAGGTGACCTGCTTCCGCTGGGGAAAACAGATGCATGAGCATGCTGGAGGGCTAGCAGATGAGGGCTGGCCTCCCATGGTGCCCCCCAAACTCCCAGCACTCTTTCCTGGCACTTACTTGTTGCTCAGCCAGCCTCTTCTGGATCTCCTGGTTATCACAGACGTCGTAGACAACTGGCTTGGAGAGTTCAGACTCGATTCGAGCCAACCAGGTTCGAAGGTTGCTCATGTTTTTGTCTAACTGCTGAATGAAAGCAAACGTCTCCTTCAGCTTCTTCACCCTAAATGCAATGGGGGAGAGAACCAGTCATCAGCAGAGAGAAGCATGGGCCAGGTCAGATGCTGGAGAGCAGAAGAGCGCACGCATTGCTTTAGTTCATAGCAGGAACAACTCACATATCCTAGGTAGGCATGGTCACAGAGTAGGAGACTCTGCAAGACCGCTGGTCAGCATGACTATTCACAAGGACTCAGTCAAGCCAAAAGTCCTGTCAAACCCACATGGACTCCTCCTAACACCCTGACCAGCTATCTGGGGCTCCACACTGGAGAGAAGATGCCATTTTCCTCTCTCCAAAATACCTCTTCTGGATACTTTCGGTCCAGTTCCTGTCATTGGTGTGCCGGAGACAATAGCAGTCCTCCCTGGATGGCTAATGATGTCATCCAGTTCACTTGGCACTTAACTTGCCTCATGATGCCCTTTATGGACTCTGAACAAGAACAGAACACACAGCAACCCTGCCACTTCAGTGTGAGGCCGCCTCGTGGGCTTGTTATGGGGCATCTCTGAGTCAGAAGGGAAACACCACTCAAGCACAGTTCTACTTGCCATCTCTCTGACAACCTCAGGTCCCTTCCAGCCTGACTTGGCATGCAGCAGGTTTGCGAGGACAAACTCAGCTTGTGCTCACTGGCATTTCATGTTAACGCTTGCAAGGGAAATTCGAGCGACTGAAGCAAAACCCATCTTTGTTGATCTGAGACAGGGTCTCACTAAGTAGCCCACACTGGCCCAAAACTCAGATCCTCCTGCCTCAGCCTCCTGCATGCAGGGAGTATAGGTGTGCGCCACCTTGCCTGGCTAGCTATCATTCTCCACGCAGAGTCTGAAATGAAATGCTTCAATCAGCGGCTTTCGTGAGAGTCCTAAAGTAGGAAGAGTGAACGCTTGCACTGTTGATCCTGGGGATCTGGGTTATTCCAGAGATCTGAAGTAATGGTTACAGTTCAAAGTCCCTACTTACCAATTCCCATGCTGGCAGATGCCGGCAGAACTGCATCCCCGGCAGACAGCAATAGAAAGAGAAACTGAGATGACAACCTCAACTCACAGGAAGCAGACAGCGGCTGCTGCACCTCCACCAAGGCTTATTTAACCAAACAACTTCCTCTGGCCTCCGTGCCTTCCTACTCACCACCTTTGTTCCATTTCTGAAGACAAGTCTGAAGTCTGATTCATGCTTGGAACCTTTCAACAGTCTGCTCTCTACCCTAACAAACCAGTTTAATCTCATAATCTGTTTAACACCTCGAGCAATTGGAGTGACCTCTTTGGCCTCTCATTGAAAGTCATTCCTCTCTTCCTTGGGAACACTTCTTCCATAACCTCTCCCTACCCAACCCCCATGCTCCTAGGGCAAGCTAACAGCACTGTGGAAGACACTCCCCACTCTTCAGAAAAGAAAGGTAGCCAGGCAGTACCTCCCTCAGGGCTGAGCAACGGCTGTAAACAAACTCTTGTAAACTGAATAACCGTGCACAGTCACTTTCCCTTAGGCTGGCTTATTTTCAGATAGGGTCTTTGGTAGCTCAGGTAGGCCTTGATCCTTCTGTGTGGCCAAGGTTGCTCTTGAACTCCTGATCCTCCTGCCTTCATTCACCTTTGCAGTGTTGGGATAAGACCCATACAGGACCACTCTGGTTTATGTAGAGCTGGGAATGGAATCCAGGGCTTACTTCATGCTAGGTGAGCTACTCTACCTACTGAGCTACACTTCCTACCTTCAGGCTATAGTTTAAGTGGACCAAAGAGTCACTGTGTTTATATCTCACAGTCAACCAAGACATCCCTGGTCTAGTTCTGTCTCTGTTAGCAGTGACTTGTATAAATTTAGGAGAACCCTTTTACCTCAGCCCCTCTACTTGTAGGTTTCTGAGGTCTCCCAAACCTCAGCAATAAGAGTAATGGGACTTTAACCCTGGAGCAGACCATGGTTAAAGTCCCATCCACAACCCATCTACAAGCTCTGCAGCCCTGCGAGATACTTGACTCAGACTCCAAGTGTCCTTAGTATTTATAAAATTAAACATCTTGCAGGTGACATGGGACCAAGTAGCCACTGTCATATATGTTCAGTGATGTAACTCTCCTTATGCTGAGGAGGACAGTGATGCTACAACTCCAGATCTAGCTGGCTCTGAACTTCACAATAGTGTCTGCCGAGTTTTACTCTCAGTAGCTCCATAAGGTGGGAAGGCTTGAAGGCAGGCCGTAAAGGCTTGGGGTTTGAGTTCTGGCTTCATTAACTTCACGTAGAAAATGGGGCTTCCTTCCTTCACCGGGTTGGCTGGGAGGCAGGAAGGAGGTGTGCGTGAAAGGCATCTGGGATACACTCTGACGGGGACAAGTGCCCAGGAGTCATGGGCACGATCAATTTCAAGGAAGTATATTTTCCAGATTGCACTCTTGCAGCAGACAAAAAGTCTCCTTCAAAGCCACACGATGATTTATTGAAAAGGCAGTAACAGAATCCGGGGGAGGCCTGGATACAACGAGAACCTAGATCGGGCTCTCATCTCTGTAGTTTAGCACTGTGCCCTTCTAACCCCACCTCACCACCCAGACTGTGCATGGAGCCCACGCAGCTATGAGGGGATGCCCTATTCAAAAAACCTCTTAGTGGAGAAGAGCCCTGGCATGGCCACTGCCTGTGAGTAAGACCAGCGTTCAGGCTCAGTTATCATCTCCCTCCCTCCCACTGTTCTTCCTCTCTTCCCAGGATGGCACCCCAGGCCACTATGAGAATCACAGCTGTTTTATTTCAACAAAAAGAGGTCTGGGGAGACCACCTTCTCTACGAAGGGACTAGCACATAGCAAATAGCCTAGGCACACCCATACTTACTTTTGCCATCCAGAGGTTAGGGATCTTATAACTCCTGGGGAAGGAGAGGACCAATTTGCTCGCCTTTCCTAAGACCGCTGTATTCAAAATGGAGTGCTCAAGGCAGACCGTGGGGGATGGAGATAAAACACAGACTGAGCATCCCTAGTCTAAACATCATAATCTGTGATGCTCAAAATCTAAAACTTTTTTTTTTTTTTTTTTTTTTTTCTGAGACAAGGTTTCTCTGTATAGCCCTGGCTGTCCTGGAACTCACTCTGTAGACCAGGCTGGCCTCGAACTCAGAAATCCGTCTGCCTCTGCCTCCCAAGTGCTAGGATTAAAGGCGTGCGCCACCACTGCCTGGCTAAATCTAAAACTTTTGAGGGCTGTCATCACATTACAAGTGAAAAATTCCTCACCAGACCTCATATGATGGCTATAGTCAGAAAGCACACTAACGGACATATAAAATTACCTTAGCTGTGTATATGAGAAATACCAATGGATTCCCAAGAGATCTCAATATGCAAATATCTCAAAATTGAAAAATAAATCCAAAGTATCTCTGTTCATAAGTGCTTGGATACTTAGTTATACCGGCCTTTTCATGTGTAATCCATTCCTTTAAAATATCTACACTGGATATACTTTGTAACTCATAAATAAGCCATAGTACTAAAGAAGAACATCTATGTAACCTGCTAAGATTTATCTCATATGCTAACATGTCAGGCTGCTCTGTCTCACATGCTAGTGTCTCACTTCATCTCAATGATGCTGGCAGGCAGGTGCTATGGCCCCGTGACCGCTGTCATCCCTGATGCTGGCACACAGGTACTATGGTACTAGCACCACTGCTGTCCTCCCCTTGGACAGCTGAGGAAATGAAGGAAATAACCAGCTCAGTCACCTGGACCATTAGCAGGGGCAGGATTCTAACCTCCGACAGTCTGGCCTCTGTGGCATGTCACATACCTGGCGCACACAGATGCACATAGATTGGGGGTAGAAGAGGGGTTCTCTGTGTCGGGAAACATGATTCAGATACAGGAGTCAATACTCGTGTTCGTAGCCAGAGCACGGGTAGAGGCTCAAGGTTGCAGATATACTGCCCGTGTTTCCCTTCCATGGTTTTCTTTCAATATGCATTTAACCCTTTCCTTTATTTTGGGTCCTATGCACATTGTGAGGATTCAGTAACTCAAAGCTGGGTCATAAGTCCTACAGAGCTTATGCCCCTGCAACTTAGATATCGAGATACAGTATCAGAAGTACTTAGAAATACCTACTGGGGGAGCAAACAACAGTCACCAGTTTGTCTTTTCCATTCAAATCATGGCAATGCCATATGTAAAAGACAAGAGCATAACAGAGTACTTTATCCACAAGGCAACTTACTGTCCTCCTGTGAGTGGCAGGTAACCTATTGATAACAAGTAAGCTTAAGGCCAAGTGGAGCAAGGGAAGGCAGAGGCTGAAGGGGGAAGGGAGGAGAGAGAGGGAGAGAGAGAGAGAGAGAGAGAGAGAGAGAGAGAGAGAGAGAGAGAGAGAGAGAGAGAGAGAGAGAGGCTTTTCCCACTGAATCTAACCTGCCCTGCAGCTTAACTTCTGTCTGGAGTTCTGACACCCTCAATGCACTGGGATCAGCATGTTTTTCCAGCAATCACCTGAGAATTTATTTCAAGAATAACCAACAAATTGTTGAAGTTTATATAGTTTTGCTCCCCACAGACACTGTAACTCAACTGTCACCTTCCCTGGATCGGAAGCATGTGCCTTTTGCTTCCTGTTGGCTGGCATTAGGCCTCACTCATATGGATCTCAACACACTCAGATCTTCAGTTAGCATCAGGAAACAAGGAAATCTATTCAAAGACCAGCCTGCTGGCATGGCGTTGCATGACATCAGCCACCTTGGCGGCTTATGTGGTTCTCACCTCTGCATTTGCCTATGGTCATCCAGGTAATATTTCTCAAGTATTACCTCTGAACATATGACATATACCCAGAAGAAAAGGAGCCAAGTCTCCTGAGCTGAATTCTAGGACTGATGACCAAAGCTGTACTGCTGGGTGTAAAGGAGAAGCCATCCACCCCAAAAGACATTTTTACCCCCCTATGAAACCAAACAAAATTAGGATCAAGCCTAAGAGCAGCTGTAGAACAGAAAAGTTCTATTACAGGAACTATGGGTAGAGATACAGGGCATGATCAAGGTGAATGAAGTTTTTCTTTCATCTTGACTAGAGGTGGCTCAGAATATAACCCTGAAGAACACAGCTCTCCTTCAAGAATGGTCAAAATGAAGATGAACTCGTAATCAGTGCATATAGCAAGCAGAAGTCTTGCTATGTATATGAGAGGCTTTAAATAGCAAATGCTTATTTATCGGGAATAATTCATGTTCATGCGCATGGAGTAATATACCTTTCATCCCTGTTCTAATGGTAAACAGTATACAGTATGCAAATTATAAAAGCTCAGGTAGGTGTAAGTTAAACGATGCCCCTGTCAATGTGGACAGCATAACAAATTAGTAAGGAGAACTGAAATGGTCAAAAACATCCAAATCTGAACCCAAGTAAATACTCAAACCTATAGGCAGCTGTCAGTTGCTGAACACGATGTACCAAGCTTCTACGATTTTATCCTTTCAAAGAGCTAAATATCTTCATAGTAAAACCATTAATTTCCACGCCCTGATTCGAGGGCACAGAGAGTATAGTAAATTTTGGAGCAATTGCTTCTTTGAAGCATTTTTGATGCTGGCAGATTTTTATTTTCCACACAGCACAGTCACATCTCTGTCCAGCTTGTCTGAGGCAGGCTGCGGACACCACAAGCATGCTGACGCCAGGAGAGAACCCATCCCCCCCGATGGCTGCGTGCACACACTCCGAAGCCACCATCTCATCGGTGATCTCTATTGTAACCAAAATGAGTGAGCCAGACAGCAAGACACACAGAGATAGCAGGGGCCACCTGGGTCTCGGGTGCGGCTGCCACTGAAATGGCACTTACTGTTTATGAGAAAAAACCATTCCTTAGGTTTCAGCGGACGCTCCAAGTTCCCGGCTGCACCTCCACCTCCTGGCCAGGCAGCCCCTCCCCCTGCCCAGCCTGCTCTCTTCATTCACTGGCTCAGCATCTTCCAACCAGGCCCTCCCCAAGGTTCCTCATCGGCCGCGGCAGCGGCACCACCCCAGTTGGCTCCTGGGCACAGGGTGATGCCAGCGAAGAAGGAAGACACCTTTTCTATGCTCCGCAATTTTTAATCTGTTTTCTCCCTTGCAATAAAGAAACCATCTCTCTCCAGCTCTTTGCTCACACACACACAGCCTTTGTTCTGACGCTACAGGATTGCAAGGCTGAGGGGAGAAAGTCCCCGCGTTATCTTGGCACGTTATTTATGAAGTGCTATAAAGCCAGGGAGGAAACATTTAGATTGGGAACACGGGGGAAAAGAGATTTCTGGTTTATAATTTCTCTGTGTCACGTTTATAAGCAGCAGTGAAACCTGAAGCCTGAGCCATTGGGTGGGGGTGGGGGCGTGCCTTCCACCAGTCCTGAAGGAGACATTTCCCTAGGAGCTTTCCTCTTAGAGCTGGAGTACTGCCTGAGAAGGCCGGGGTTCATTTACACTGTTCTACTCACTGTTGCACAGGGAGGGACTCCACCTTGCAGTACAAATGGGCCTCAAGAAAGAGGAGGAGATTTCAGCTTCTCCCTCGTGGATTTTCCAAGATGCAGGGACACGGAAATCCTTCTTTCTTCTATGGCAATGTCTTGGGCTTGTTTTTTTTCCCTATTTTGAGACTTGAGCTCCTGTGTTCCTACAACCCACAACTTAGCCATTACTGATTTTCCCACCTGGGAGACGAAGCAAGCCTTCTCTACCAGTGGGACAAGGTACACAGGCTTGGTGACATTTCCCCTAAATGTGGCCCTGCTTTGCTCCTTGCCACATGCTGGGCTGCTCCTGTCACTTCCTAAGTGGGGGACTCTGGTGCTCATTCCCTGACACCCATTTGGGCAGCTGCTTCCCCTATGTTGGCTGCTCTCCCCTTGGGGAAGCCCTTGACTCCCAGAAGACACTTCTGCTCCCGAGGTGGAATGGTTGGGTTGACGGGAAGGAGAGTAGAACTGTGCAGGGCCACCCCCAGCTGGCCCTTCTCTATACCCAATGACCTCCAGAGCCTTCCGGGCACCTGTAGTGGCTGGAGTAAGACAGCTTCCTGACTGGAAGCACTGTCTGGCCTCTCACAGTGACCTTGAGAAGATACAGCTAGAAGGAGGGCCATGAAAAGGGTTTCATCCCCTAAATGGGATGAAAAACATCCATAGCCCATGGTTGCCAGGGTAAAAACTGCTGAGCTTAGATGACATTTTACTTGCTTTTGGCATACATGAGATGGACTTCTCACAATGGTAGAGGAAATGTGAAAAGCAGGTTTAATTTCTTTTACCATCTTTCTGGTAATATGATACTTCTGAAAGCAAAAGAGCCATCCTGTGTTGACAGGAAGGGACTAGCCTTTGGTTACACGCTACTGCCTGAGCTGAAGTCTCTCCTTCATACACTAGCATAGGATACTAAGCCCACTCACGATGGAACCATTGAGAAGGCACTAAAGCTAGTAGTAGCATTTCCTTAGAAACTGTAGATAAACGAAATGAAATCGATCACTAATGATCCTCTTGAAAGGGAGATTGCTGGTGTGAATCTTCCAAGGGAGCTCTTTCAGGGACTAGAAATGTCCATCAGATCATTCAACCACACTGCTAGAAATAGTCTTTAGAAATGGTCCCACCCTAGAGCTGAGGAGATGGCTCCGTAAAGTGTGTGTCATACAAGCATGAATGAGGACCTCTGTTCAGGTCCCCAGTGCCTACATAAGAACTGAGCATGGTGTTATACATACTTGTAACCCTAGCTTGGGGATGGGGGTGTGAAGGCAAGAAGACAGGTGCTTGCAAGATCTCATTGGCTAGCCATCTAGCCAATCCAGGAACTTGGGGCTCAGGGCTAGCCATCTAGCCAATCCACGAATGTGGGGCTCAGTGAGAGACTTTGCCTCAAAATATAAGGTGGAGTTCTATCAAGGAAAGATACCTGATGCCTACCATAGGCACCCTCATCCCAGATCTTACGAAACGGCTCAGCCAAGATATGTAATACACACACGTGCACACACACAACTGACTAAACATTAAGACACAGGATGACTGATCCGTGTTCACAGTTCCTGCTTCACACAACAGAAGGTGCCAAACCCTCCCCTGACTTTATTTCCAGTGAAATCTAATTGAGAAGGCCCTCTTGGAGCCATGGTCCCTGTTGGCTGAACACGTTCATTTCTGTTCATCTCCCTACATTTTCACGCAACTCCACTTCCTCTTAGAGGGCTGTACATATGGATGGCTCTGAAGAAAACTTCTAAGAACTCGGTTGCCCCTCCTGTATTTAGGTTTTGCCAAGTCACTTTTTATGCACAGCATCTAAGAAACATAAGGACGAGGGGCTAATGACTATGGCTAACGAAACGTATTCTTCATTTACTCTCTTGAGTGAGCAAAGAAGTATGTAACTAAAATTCCTTGCCGCTGATTCTGACTGGATTCTAGATAATTACAGCCCAGGGCCTATGTAATCTTACGTGAAGGCATCTTGGGCTTCCCAGCCCTTGTCAAGGTTATTTCAAGAGATACACCCTGCAGCTTCTTTGCTTTAAGGATGTTGGTGATGCTGAAGACTTTCTAAGTGGAGAAGACAGTGGTTCAAGGCTAATAAGCCCTCTCTTCCTGTTGTGGTTATCAGACATCCTCGCTGGATGCCATGGAGGCAGAAGTGTGTGGATGGACCCTTGGTGGTCCACTGTCTCATCTGGATCTCAGTCTTCACAGGTACCCTACTCGGGAGGCAGGAAGCAGGGCTGGTGCATGGTCCTTCAGCATGGAGACTGAGGCTCAAGACTCATTCACAAATCTCTGACTTACTTTGTGCCACTGCTCATGTGTTTCTCATGTGGTCTTCCCATCAAGTACCACACCTGGGCACATGTCAGAAATGAAGGTCTTAGCTCCACTCAGACCTATGGCTGGAGCAGCTCTAAATGTGGGTCACCGGGGTAGGATATGATGCTTACTGAGGCTTGAGAACCACTGTCTTCCGGTACACAGTACCTGACATTGAGTCCTAGGTTTCAGAAAAAGTTTCATATAGTACCTTGGAAAGCCAGTGTCTCACAGGAGCTGGACGTGTTCTTAAGATGCTCTGTGCAGTGAGACAGACAGACAGACTCTAGCTCCTGTTGCAGCCCTGAGCAGATGTTCCTGAGAGACCTTCTTCCCCTTCTCTGAGGTGCAGTTTCCCTCTCTGAAAATGAAGGCTCAGACTGACCGTGCGGTATTGTTTCCAAGAGTCAAAGCAGCTGATGAAGAGCCTGGCTCTGCTCCCCCCACTGCCCCACCCAGGAGCCTTGCTGTCTGAAATGACCAGATGAAATGTAGCTTTAAGAAACATGTTGTGGGAGCTGGAGAGATAGCTCGGCGGTTAAGAACACGGACTGTTCTTCCAGAGGTCCTGAGTTCAATTCCCAGCAACCACATGGTGGCTCACAACCATCTGTAGTGGGATCTGATGCCCTCACATACATAAAATAAATAAATTAATCTTAAAAAAAGAAAGAAAGAAGCCTGTTATAATGTTGCAGTAATTATTTTGATATTTGTTGAGAATAAACCCAGAGTAATAGTTTTTTCTTTTTCTTTTCTTTGCCTTTAACCAGTGAATGAGACTTGGCTTTGTGGGTTTTAGAGTTCTGAACACCAGGCCAAGCCTTTAACTTTAACTTAGGCTTATGGTGATGATCTCACAGGGCTCTATTCATTGTGTGTCTCCAACTAGAAGGATCTACCGTGGCAGGAGGGTGACAGCTGCCTGAGTTGAGTACCTGGTTGCATTCTGAGCTGTCTCTATTAGTTGGGCAAGTTATTTAACTTCAGCCCTCAGTTTCTTTATCTATAAAATGGGATGGTGGTACCAATCTTTCAGAATTACATTAAAAATTAAGTGAGGGCTGGAGAAATGGCTCAGCAGGTAAAGGTGGTTCTTGCCAAACCTAATGACTTGAATTCTATCCCTGCCATCCATATGACAGAAGGAGACCCCTGCATGCTGTCCCCATACCTCCGTATATGTGATGCAGTACTCATTTCTGTCTCTCCCCCATAAGTAAAAAGGGTGAAGTGAAATCATACAAAGCATGAACTCAGTTGGCAGCCAAGGTATTTGCTACTGTTGCCAATCGCTATGTCCAAGAAGGCTGGTGCACTTTCAGCTGCTGTTTTATCTCTTTCTACCAAGGAAATGACCAGAGATGGGCAGCCAGCGAGAAACCAACAGCCTGCTAACGTCTACGCGGCAATCTAACTGAAGACCACATGCTACCCACTCTTCTTACACTTGAACCAATCAATGGGGCGTCTCATCCCTTCCTGGGTGTCCCTTCCGGGGTGGCTTTTCTCCCTTTTCTCTTGGTCCATGTCCTACCTGTTTTCTCATGCCAAGGGTCTCTCCCACTGCCTGCAGCAGCCATCAGGGGTTCCAAACCTTCACTCAGGATCATCTGTGTGGCAGTTCTTTCCTTGTCTCCACCCTCCACTCACAGAAGATAGGATCTGGACTCTCTCTCTGTATGGCCCGACTGCTGCCAGGGAAGCACTCCCATTAATGTAGCTGGCTCCTCTCACTTCCTGCCTGCTGTGCTCATCAGACCTAACCATTGTCTCTGCTGGCTGAATACGGTTCACTTATGGCTTCCAGTGGTCAGTGAGGTAAAGGACACGCCACATCATTAACACCATTCTATTCTTATCTCCACATCTTACAGTCTCTCCTCTAAACTCCAGGTCATATTCATGTTCACACCTGAGCACACTGTCCTGTGAGACCTGTGCTGGGCCACTGGCAGACAACATTGCATGAGTGATCGCAAAACAAACATCTCTGAAAACCAGGTTGCAGTGGGAAACCACGTGGTCCGGGGAGGAGGGTGCTGCCTTTCTTGAGAAGATTTGAAACCGGAAGCCATCTACAAACTTTGGGCGTTACCATTGTTTGATGGGAGACAATATTCCTAGCTTTCTTTTGGACAAAATTGCACTGGAGAACAGGGCTTTGTGATCACACCTGAGGACATGATGACCAGTACTCAAAGTTGCATTCCCCAGTGGACCAGGGGCCCATCAAGGACCGGTTACAAAGGGCCCTTACTTGGCACTGGGCTCCTGCTGTGGGGTAGGCAAGGGCTCCCAGCAGTTATTACACAGAGTGAGGCAGGAACAGGTAGGTGTAATTTCATGGGGGACACATTAATTCTAGCATGGGGTGATGGTTTTTAAAGGAAAACTCCCCTTTAGGATCTCTTTCAAACTAAGTTTCCAACTCTTGTTTGAAACAAATCCAGCTGGGCACAGTGGCAAGTGCTTGTAGCTCTGGCTACTTGGGAGGCAGAGGAGGGAAGACTGGTTCAAGGCCAGCCTGGGGAACCTAGCCTGACCCCACACTCAACAATAACGATAGCAGCAGCAGCAACAGCAATCAAACAGTAACTTGGTGGTAGAATACTTGTCTAGCATGTGAGGCTGAGTTTAATCCCTTGCATCACAAACAACACACACACACACACACACACACACACCCCACACTTAATTCATGTCAAATTTTAGTCAAATATCATTTTCATTTATTGTTCAAATTAGAATCTCTCCTCGACTGCAAATCTGTATGCTTATGACCTGCCAGGTTACCACACAGGAAGACGAGACTCAGTTCACCAGCCCTGCGAGGAAATCTCTAGGAGTAAACCCAGATCATCGTAGGCCAGTTCTTACCTTGATCCGATGATGTCAAACAGATGCTGCCAGCGGTCGTTGATCCTGCTGAGCTTCTCCTCCATCTCAGCCGCCTTGGCCTTGCTGCTGGCCTTGAGCAGCTGGTCGCCCATCTGCTTCAGCTGCAGCTTGTTCTCTGTGAACAGGCTCATTTCTTCCATACAGCCCTGACAGGTACCAAAGCACAAGGCCAGAGCCATCACCACCAGGCCGGTCCTTCTCCAGCCCAGGGCATGGTTCCCTCTTAACATACCTTTTTGTTTTGTTTTTATTTTATCAGACAGGGTCTCACGCTTAGTCTAGGCTAATACTGAACTCCAGGCAATACTTCTGCCTCAGGCACCCTGGTGATGAGATTGCAAGCACGTACTACCGTGTTGCCTACATTAGCTTATTTATTATTTTATTTGATGTACATTGGTGTTTTTCCTGCATGTGTGTCTGTGTGAGGGTGTCTGATCCCCTAGAACAGGAGTTACAGACAGTTGTGAGCTGTCATGTGGGTCCTGGGAATTTTCAACCTGGGTTCTCTGGAAGAACAGCTAGTGCTCTTAACCATTGTGCCACCTTTCCAGCCCTGGCTACATTAGTTTTAACTGGAAAACAAAACAAAAACCGTATACTTGTCATTATACAGTTCTTCAAGGACGGCTATACCAGCTGGGTGAGTACGAAGTGTTTACTGCAGTAATGACTTCTTCTGACTCTGTAGCCCAGGCCTGCAGCTCATGATCCTCCTGTCTCAGCCTTCTGAGTGCTAGTGTAGACATGTGTCCCCATGCTTGGCTGGAGGCATGTTCTTTTTCTTTATCCTTGCAGTACCAAGGATCGAACTCAGGGCTTCATGCACGGAAGGCAAGAACTCTACCACCTTGGCTATATCCCAGCCCCTCAGTTCTTTCTTAATGAACCATCCTTCAGTTGCATGGCACACATGTGGAGGTGAAGCTAGACGGATTTGACTGAGTCGGCCTAAGGTCAGTTTTCCCAGGGCTTGTGGAAAGGTGTTTTGGGTGACTGCAATGATGCCCCACGGATCTCTACTATGAGCCTCATTGCTGCAGGCGTCCTCTTTGACTCGGGTTCTACTAAACACTCACTAGATCCCATCACTGGCTAGTTTCCTGACTGAGGGGAAGCAGCCCTCCTAAGCACTGTATCCTATGACAGACTCACACTTTCTAACTCTCCCATCCCCTCCTTCAGAAAAATCAAAAATAGTCCCTTGAAAGATGTACATTGCCATTAGCAACACCGGTGACACTGTAGGTCCTGGAGCCCCATGGAAACCCATAGCCACCCTCCATTGCACCCACTGGGGCACCCCGGCCCCACTTACCTTCTGTAACTTCTCAATCATTTCTTCAATGCTGACATCTGCTGTCTGTAGAACTTTGTTTTCCATCTGGACCAGCCAAGCACACAGTTCTTTATTTTTCTCATTGAACACATTCCATGAATTGAGTCTGTCTTCAATCTCCTGCTTGCGGATAGCCACCTAGGTATGACACGCATTGGGTGGCTGAGGATAGCAGGGAAGGAAAATCCCTTGGCTCTCAAAACCTGTGAGATCCCCACTCTAGCCTCCACCACGTCACACACCTTTTACACCACAAGAACACAAAGGCCATTCACTTTTGTCAATGTCCCAGAAATCTGTTTCCTTTTCTTAAAACCTCAGACTTAGCATTAACAAAAGTTTTTCCACCCGTGATGACTGCCATAAAAGCTAACAAAAGACAAAATGCCTGTGCTTTTCGCTCTCTATTGACCCGCCATCAAGCCTAAAGCAGAAAGGTTAAGGTGAATACAGAATCAATCATGGCTCAGCTTCTGTTTTTGTTTTCCTTGTTCTTTCAATATTTACATTTTCTACTCTCGACTAACTTCTAACTTCTGTAGCCCAAAGCTTTTCCCTTTCGAAACTCAAGTCTGTATATCCAGAAGGCAGTGTCCTGCTTACTTATTTTAAAGATTAACTTATTTAAATCCAGGTCACAAGATTTAAAACAAAACAAAACCAAAAAAACCCAGTCATTCATTAGTAATGCAAATGAACTGGAAACCTTAAAAGTTGGGAAAAGGTTTTTTTCCTTTTTTTGAGTATTTAAAACAAAATAAAACAAACAAAAACACCAAATTCCAAAACAATTCATTTAATTTACCTTGTCATTACACACTGTAGTTTTGTCTGGAAACCATGAAAATGTCATCAAAAATTGGTCTGGAGCAAGCAGGCTGAGCCCCAAATGCCCAGTGTTCTATTATGCTAACATCAGGCAAGGGATCCCCTCCCTCCTTAGAGGACTACTGTTTAGCAATTAAACTTACATCTAGATAATTCAAACCTGCCTTTCTAAATGTACATCTATTCTCAGTTTCTGAAAAATCATTGACATCTTAAGTGGGGAGGTGTAAAATGGGGTAGCTAAGAGTTTTTCAGTAGTTTTAGCACCCCACTTTATAGAAAGGGGAAGAGGCGTTGCACTCTCCTGAGATTTTTTTTTTCTCACCATGTACAAAAGAACTTCTGCTCTTCCCAGAGTGAGGTCAAGATACCAAATGCTCCCGTGTCCCGCCCCGCCAGATGTATTTAAAAGGCCTGAAAATCTATCCCTAGAAAAATAAGCATTTTGCTTTCATTCCTCCAGAAATCTGTTTATTTTAGGTTTTAAAAGTCCTGGCATTGTGTGCCAGGATTGAGTCCACAGTGGTAACAATCGGGACCAGCTGGGTGTGCTCTTTGAGTCCTCCCTAACTCTCACAAGACTTTTCAGGATTCTGTATTTTCTTTTACAGAAAACAGGAATTAGAACAATTTAAAAGACACTTAGAGTACATTGTAACTACTAAGAATCAAAGTCTTGTAAAGTATACGATTTACTCGACTTACTTCAAAATGTAATTAAAAGTGTCTTTAGAACACAGGTATTTACAAATGTCAAAATTCATTGATACAAAAAAAAAAAAAAAAAAAGAGAGAGATTAAGGAATTAACTTTTCCTGAGAATTATGTAGCCTTAAAACGAGGATCTTTAGGATTACCCTTTAATTCCACCTTGATAATCCTGTCATAGACGAGAACTGTGCAATACGCTAAACACAACTCCATTCTTACCCAGTACCAGTGATCTGCTGAGGTCTTTACGTTGTAATCACTTCAGAGTGTAAAAGGCTCTGAGGACTAAATATCTGATGCATCGGAAGCCTGGTGTTTGGATAACTGCTTCCATGCCTGTGGGCATCAGGCTCTGGTGTTTAGCAGAAGAGAGATACACAGGGGGGGGGTCAGAGAGCTCTCTCCTAACACGCAGATTGGTTCTTCTCTAAGCAAGCCACAGAGTAGAATCCTCACAAGCCTGACCCCTCGCTTCCATCCCAGCTTAAGGTGATCTTAAAAATAAAAACAAACCAAAACCCCAAACCAACCAACCAACCAAACAAAACAGTGGAAGTGTGCAAAGTTGCACAGTTGAAACAAAGAGGTTAAAACAAAGAGGTCAATCTGTTAAAACAGGTTGCTGCCTCCTAAAGGAACCAGCAGAGGCATAGGGGTCCCAGAGCCAAAGGGCCCCTGCTTCAGCGAAGTCAGGATCCCTTCTTCTGGCCTTGGGACGTTTCAATCAACCCTCAGCCTTGCAGGCAGCTGACTGACTTACTCTCAGGCAGAGGTCCTCCCATTGTCTGTGCAAAAGCTCGATCTGCTCCTTCAGAACTGTCACGTCCTCCGCCAGGATGTGCTGGCTCAAGTCGGTCTTCATAGTTTGAAGTTCTTTCAAGTTGTGCGTACAGTTAGCCAGAGACGTCTCTACTTCCTGCATTTAAATACGAGGAGAAAGGGGAAAACGCCTTCAACTCCAGCTGCTGTTGTTTCCAAACCTGTAGGCTAATCCTTTGATTAGACTCTGGGGGATGGGAGCCTGGGAAGGGGAGGGACCTTCGGAATGAGAAACAGCCGCTCCAGCAGCCCTGCCTGGCTGCCTCCAGTCACCTTTCTCTCAAGGGGACAGGCAGTCTTTGCTCCCTTCCAGCTCATTCCCTCAGGTAGTTGGAGTTTAATAAAGTCATTCTGTTGGAAAACCATCCAGGCCCTTTACCATTTCCTTAGAGGGCTCAGTGTACGTAATGTAAGAAAAGCAAAATTTAGTAGTGGCGCGCGCCTTTAATCCCAGCACTTGGGAGGCAGAGACAGGCGGATTTCTGAGTTAGAGGCCAGCCTGGTCTACAGAGTGAGTTCCAGGACAGCCAGGACTACACAGAGAAACCCCGTCTCGAAAAAAACCAAACCTCCCCCGCCTCCAAAAAAAAAAAAAAAAAAGAAAAGAAAAGAAAAGCAAAATTTGAACACATTTCTGGATTTAGACCCAGAAACTATGTTAAGAAGTCATATAAAGTGTGATCTCTCACTTTCAAAATGCCTGGGTATACCACTAACACTGTGGCTGGCCATCATAAAATGACAGCTTCTGTTTGGAAGGAGTTATTTTTTATTTTCTAAATAAATGAATATAATGGAGGGGAAGTTACTTGCTGATAATTGGCAGTGACTAAATTAGCAGCTATCTTTCTATATTTATCATTCATTCATTCATTCATTCATTCATGTGTAGGAGATGGAACCTAGGGACTCACATTAGCTAGGCAGAGACGATACCACGAGCTATGTACTATCAGCTTCAATTAGTTTTTAAAATGAAGTAGTTTTCAGATCCAATGAAATGTAGCAATTAATAAAAACAATTCTTTTCACTATAGAGGGAAGTGAAAGGAACCAGCCCACATACTCCAGAGTCTTGGGTTTTAGTTGTGTTTAGGTTCCTTACATATGGCCTCTGTTTTCCAGGCCTCTGTTCCCGCCCTTCAGATGAAATCTGAAAGAAGATGCTGTATCATTTACACCAGAGATCAGTCTGAAGAGCGGCTACAGTAAGGAGGCACTGATTCCCATTCATATTTTTTCAGTGTTCTAAAAGCTAGAGTGGCGTGATTTCTTAACTTGCTAAATTCTCTGTTTCATAAAATGGTTCAGAGGAAACTTTCAAAGTTTGCTTAAAAATGGCCAGGCACAGTGGTACACACCTTTAATCCCAAGCACTCACCCATGGAGCTAGGGAGTCAGATCCCCAGTCTGGGAACTCCGCTTTATGGTCTCATTGCCCCTCTCTTTTCTCCCTACAGTGTATGTGCAAGTGCTCACACTACCACACACACACACATACAACACAGCTATGCGGTTAGCATGTATCTCTCCAACAGACTGTACTGACAGAATGGCAGGGACCAAGATAATACTGCTTCTGAAATACACCTTTTTCTTCTCAAGTTGCTTTGTGTCATGGTATTTTATCATGGCACCCGCTACATGCCTGGTGCATACCGAATCATTAGATATCAAAATGTTTGAATGAAAGGAAAGCAGTTTGTCAGTTTGTCAGTTTGTACCAATAACTTTTTTGTTGTTGTCTATCTGTTTGGTTTTGCAGTAATGTGGACTGAACTCAGGGCTTCATGCAAGTTGGGCAAATGACAGGGTCTTGCTATGCACTACTGAATGGCCTGGAGCTCGCTATGTAGCTTAGGCTGGGTTCCAACTTGTTGTAGTCCTGCCTCAGCTTTCTAAACGGGGATTAGAGGTTTTATACAACCACACAGGGCTAGGAGCTTTAAAATGTTCTTAAAGTGTTAAGAGGAAGACAAAGAAATCAAACAATATGCAGGAAGGTCTAGTATGTGAGCTAATTACAGCCCATGATCACTTCTGAGGAAAAATTCCAGAAACCACCAGCCTCAGATCTGGGAGTGTATCTCAGCGGTGGAGTACTTGCCTAGCACAAAACAGGTTCTGGGTTCCTTCCCTTGGAAAAACCATCCATCTACCCAAACAAAGAATGGTACTGCCTTTAAGTTAAAATGCCCCAGATTTGCTAGAAAAATGATGGCCAGAGAGAGTAAGTCAGCCAGATAAGTTTCCTTTATCTTTAGTCTGATAAATGGTCTGTATTGCAAAATTACCTGTAAAATTCCAGTTACCCATATAGAGCGTGATGTAAGATGTCAAACTGCTTACATATGGCAGCGTATTACCGGGCTTTAGCTGGGTTCTCTCCAGCAACAGGCAGCACAAGCCTTGTCCTGTGGTATTAGCTCAGAGTGAGATTGTCCAGTCCTGTTTTTCTGCACTGCCATTTGAACTAAAGGGGATGGGTAGATGCTTGGTAAATGCTTGCTGTGCAAGAGTGGGGATCTGAGTTGGACCCTCAACCCCCATGTGAAAAAGCCAGGCGTGGTGGCGCATGCCTCCGAGTACCAGGGAGACGGAGACAGGAGGAGCCCTGGGCCTGCTAGCCAGCAAGCCTAGCTAGGCCAGTGAACTCCAGGCCCAGTGAGAGCTCCCGTCTCAAGCAAATCTAGTGGAGAGCAATTGAAGATGACACTGGATGCTGACCCCTGGTCTCCACGTGCACATGCATGTCAGGGCATGCACACATACATGGATGTATCTGCACACATGCACAGAAAGGGAACCAAAGATGAACACATATGCGTGTGCGTGTACATCTTATCTTGGGAAGAATATTCAACAAATTAGCCCCATCAATTCCTGGGGTAAGGAATGAATAGGAGAAAAATTTTAATATGCATCTTAGGAACATTCTGAATTTTGAATCATGTGACTATATTATTTGAGACTTATTTTAAAATTAGAACCGTTCCAATGAATTAATCTCTCAACACGTCTCAGATGTCCACTGTAGCAGCTTTCATAACAGGATATCGCTCAGCGGTTCTCGACCTTCCTAGTGCTGTGACCCTTTAATACAGTTCCTCATGCTGTGGCGACCCCTGGCCACAAAAGTATTATCTTTGCTACTTCATAACTATAATTTTGCTACTGTTATGAATTGCAATGTAAATTTCTGTGTTTTCCAATGGTCTTAGGCAACATCTGTGAAAGGGTCAGTCAACCCCCAAAGAGGTCACGACCCCCAAATTTAGAACCACTGATATAGATAGAGTCTGTTAGTCAGGAATCTATGAACACTTTATATTTAGAGACATTACATGTCAGACCATACTTCATTCAAAATGCTTGGAACTAGAAGTGCTTCATATTTCAGAGTTCTGGGGATATTTGAAGTAGAGATGTTCAACTTGTGTGTTTATGGTGAGAGTGTGTATCATATGTGTGTGTTGTGTGTGTGTGTGTGTGTGTGTGTATGATATGTGTGGTGTGTGTGCTTGTGTGTGTGTGTGTGTGTATGGTATATGGGTTGTGTGTTTGTGTATCTGGTATGTGTGTGGTATATGTGTGTATGATATGTGTGTGTTGTGTGTGTTTGTATGGTGTGTGTGTGTATGGTGTATGTGGTGTGTGTGTTGTGTATGCATGGTGTGCATGTAGCACGTGCCTATCATGTGTCTGTGTGCTGTTATTCCCACATGAACTTGGCTATAATGGGATGTAGCTTTTATATCTTCTCCTAGATGCTTCCACATCTCCTAGATGTTCACTGTTTAAAAGCACTGCTTTTTAAATCCACATCTTAATTTGTTCTGGAATTGATGGTCTGGAATTACGAGGAAAGGAAGGCTCAGATGGGTTGGACCGGTAACAAACTCTTCTGGGACAATATCCACTGTCCTCGATAGGCTTCCAGTTACTTGGGACCTGTTTCGCAATTTGGTCACTGGTTGGATGAATTCGTGGATCTCTGCCATGATTGTTTCCACTGATAAATGGGGCTGAGCCGATAAAAGCTGCAGATGCTGCTGGAAGCCGAGGGCTGTGACACGTGGAGAGACACTAGGTCCTTAAAGGTTTGCACTCATGGTCAGCACAGGCTTCTGGACCTTATGGAAAAAACTCCAGCATGTCAATGGAGAGCGACACTGGATTCTCTCACTTTGTTCTTGGCATCTTGACCTAAACTTGATGTAGTTCAGTCTGGCCTTAAACTCTGTCCGCAGCTAACACTGGCCTCAACCCCCAGTCTTTCTACCTCACCTCCAAAGACTGTGATGCCTGCTAATAGCAGTTTGATATTAAAGCCAATGAAGAGGAGAAGAAAACTGAGGAGCAAATCTTGCTTATATGTTAATTTGATGTGTGGCATGAGTCTATTAAGCAGGCTGCAAGAAGTTACATGGTTCTCTGCAGGATAACATTTTAAAATGGAGTTTCACTCAGAACATATGCAAACATCAATTCCACAAAAAATTAAGATGTGGATTTAAAAAAGCAGTGCTTTTAAACACTAAACATCTAGGAGATGTGGAAACATCTAGAAGAAGTTATAAAAGTGTATTCTATGAGTTACAGATAGAGACTTTCTATAGAAAAAGAGGGCACAGTTATATAGAAAAATATTCGTATATTCGCCTATAATAAAGTCACATAAAATCACTGGGTAATGATGGCAAATACTTGTCAATACCAGCTCTAGAGGTAGAGGCAGGAAGATCAAGAGTTTGATAATACTAGCCTGGGTTACATAGCAAAACCCTATCTCAGATACAGGTGTGTGTACATGCATACACACACACATACAAATCAAAATAAAACCATAAACCAAAAACCGAAAACAAAACTTCTATAAATCTATTGCTCACCCAGTGACATAAAAAAAAGAATGAAAAGAAAAGAAGAAGAAGAAACTGTCTTATAGAAGACATTCATAAGGGGACAGGAGAGATGGCTCAGCAGTTAAGAGCACTAACTGCTCTTCCAGAGGTCCTGAGTTCAATTCCCAGGAACCACATGGTGGCTCACAACCATCTGTAATGGAATTGATGCCCTCTTTTGGCATTCATATACATAAAATAAATAAATATTTTTTAAAAAGACATTTATAAGTATGTACTTAAAAGAGACAGCATATTAAGAATAAATAAGCAACTTGTTCAAATGGAGTCCACAAAAGCCAAACACAAAAGTCAGGGGACAATAGCAACAGGCAGTTCCCAAGAGGGCTGACTTGAAGGGACAATAGATAAACTACAAGCAGATCCTACCTTACACTCCAGACTAACAAAGGTTGAACGATATCTAACTATCGATTACTGCAGAAGGGTGTACTGACTGTATTCACGTGGTGTCAGTCTTTGCCCTACACCTTGTTTGAGGCAGGATGCAAGTCAGGTGTGGCGGCACATACCTGTAATCCCAGCACTCCAACAGTGATAGGACAAGATGGGGTGCAGAGATAGGAGAATCCCCAAGAAGCTCACAGGCTATCCCCCCAGAAGCTCATGGGCTAGCTAGCCTGGAGTACTTAGCATGGGAACAAATGAGAAATCCCGCCTCAAACAAGGTGAAGGGCAAAGACTGACACCTGAGGCTGTCCTCTGACCTCCATACCACACACACACACACTCACACTCACTCACACACACTCACACTCACTCACTCAATTTAAAAAAAAACCCTCAGACTCCAGGTCTTACATTCAGAGAAGAAACAGAAAGAGAACGTGAAGAACTACCCTGAGAGCCTACAATGTACCTACTTTCCAAAAGCCCTTTCTCATCTTTACACAAAGAACACATGGAGCATGGATTCTAACACCTTAAGAGACCAGAATGATGTTAGACAGAGGACAGAGAAAATCTTCCAGCTGACCACAACACTTATCTTGATCACAGAAACAGAGAGGCAGGCAAGCAGGTGAAGTGCCCCCAAGGCGGCTGTGTGATTATCCTGGCCGCCAGCCGGAAGTCAATACCTTAATCAGCTCCTTTTCTTCGTGGAGGGCCTCATGAAGTTCAGGAAGGGGAGCTTTGCTTTGTGCTTTCAGAACTTGCAGCCTTTTTTTCAGCTTCTTGATTTTCTTTTTACACTGGTCCCAGGTCTATTTGGAAACAGTGTAAAACTGGTGAGTACATGGCTCTCCAGACCAAACTATAGACTAGACCAGCCCATTTAACGCACATACGCTTTCTTTTAAGTATGTTTGGATAAGCCACACAGACAGCAGTTCCTCATCTCCTACAGACCGACCTGAAGGGGCACATGAGACATCAGTACATGTCAATCACAGGTATGGATTGGTTTGGGGACATCTCTCTCTCTTCCTGTCTCAGTCTCCATCTCTTTATTCTATGTTGGTTTTGTGTACATCCACATCTGAAGGGCTACTGTGAAGAATGACTTTCAGCATCTACACCCTAAGTGTGTGTCCCAACGGCAGAGTCAGGCGAAGCACGCTGCCTTTCCCCTTCTTGGCAATCTTTTCTGTGCCCCTCCTTAGCCTCTCCTAATGCCTGGTTCCCTTCACACTGTAGCGCCTCCCTCCACCTGCAAAGAGTCTCCAAGCTTCTACCAAGTCACCACAGTTGTAAAACCTTAAGACACAGAGTACTGGCCGACACATTTTAAAATGAGAGTGTCAGGGCTTGGAGAATATTTGCTGGCTACAGATGGAAAGTTAAAGACCTAGGTAAGAGCCACGCATCTTTCTTCCTTATGTAACCAAGCCAATAGGTGTCTACACCTTCATGTTTGTGGTGTTCGGATCTGATTCACTACGAGCATCTCTCTTCCTTAACTCTTATGTAACCCAGCCAATAGGTATGTGCATTTCCACGTCTGTGGTATTCCGATCTGGTTCACCAGGGTAGGTTTCTATTTCTGAACTCACCGAACGTGAATAAACATAATAGATCATTCTAGTCTTTAGTGCGGACCCTAAGCATTATTGGGGTGGCCCCAGTCAAGGGTTATAGCCTTCCCAAGGGAGGCTCCTGAACAACTATCTGGAGCTCAGCTAAGACAGAGGCAAAGAGAGAAGCACCCTGCTCAGTGCAAGTTCTTCTACCTTGACACTCATTTATGCTGTGCTCTGGCAGCAGGCTGATGCTTAGCCTGTGTCTGCTAGCTCACGCACCTCACATAGTCTGTACAAAAAAACTCAGGTACTCTGCCAGTCAGTGTTTCTGCCTCGCTGCTGGGGTGTCAGAACACCAAAATTCAGGGGTGACAGGCTGCATGTCTGCCTTGCCACTGGGGACCGGAGTGCTGTTGGAGTGTCACTCAGGGAAGGCAGAAAGCAGTACAGGACAGGGGTTCCGGTCCATGGTCATCCGGGTGAGAAACAGTGAGATCCGGGATGGGTGCTATGGTTCTCAAACTCCTGTGTACCCAGGGACAACGAGGAGTTGGGAACTGGAGTCTGAGGGCCCATGCTAAGTCCGAGGATGGGGCAAAATCCAGTTTAGCTCTGAGTGAGTGCCAAAGTACGGAGGGGCTGGAAGAGGGACCTTCTTTGAGAGGCCTAGGGGAGGCTCTTTACAATGAAGGCCACCCCTCCTTCTCCTGAGATCCCTGATGAAGGAGTCAATCCTTACTCGTCCAAGCTGTTTTATTCATGGTGGATGGAAATGCATACATTTTATTCAGGGTGAACCGGGGGTTTAACTACCTTTTGCAAGAAGGGGTGTCCAGGAAGGGAAGCTCATTGGCTAAACACTCGGGGCCTGTCTAGATGCATTACTACCATGGAGGACTCTAGGTTTTTATGCTACAGTGACTGGTTGCCATGATCCTTTTACTGGGGTGTTGTGGTCATGTGTTCTAGGACAGGTAGTCTGGCTGGGAGCCAATTCTAATGTCTATTGTTCTCAGTTCTGAGATTTGCCGGGGTTTTTCTGAATCTGTTTTGACCCTGCCAGTTCTGTCTGGTGGCATGATTCCACTTGCCCTACAGCACTCTGTCCATAGCACAGTGCTCCGACCAACTCACACAAATTTACTCTTGGTTTAGAAAACTTTCCCTGAGTAGTTTGGGTCTCTGTTTTTGGTGCACACAACAGACTAGAGGAATGTCAGAAATAGCACAGAAATGAAACAAAACAAAAATAGCTTAGTATTCTGACAAGAGAAACAAAAAATAAAAGCTGCATTTGAAAAACCAAGAGAAGGCTGGAGAGATGGCTCAGCAGTTTAGAGAACTGATTGCTCTTCCAGAGGTCCTGAGTTCAATTCCCAGCAACCAGATGGTGGCTCACAACCATCTGTAATGGGATCCGATGCCCTCTTCTGGTGTGTACTCATATACATAAAATGTAATAAATAATAATTTAAAAAAACACCCAAGAGTATTGTAGTGTTGGGTCATAAGTTTAAAACAGTTCGGTCCTTGAGAACAACTTGGATCAAATAAAACAAAAACCAAAACCAAGAATATCCTACTAATGACTCCCAACAGTTGAGTTCTTAGCCACACAATGAGCATCTGTGGGAAAAATGCGTTCTCTGATGAGAACAGAGAACCACAGCATGCTGTGCTTATTTTCCTGTGTTATACCCCAGGCGGAGCAGATGTGCAGTGCTAGTTCCATGTACTGAACACCCAATGGGTTTCAATGTTTCATCTTTCACAAACCTCTCCTTTAACATTTATTTATTTGCTTATTTATTTTATTTAGTATGTGTGGTTGTGTGGGTGTAGGTATGCCATAGCACACGACAGAGGACATTTTGTAAGAGCTGGTTCTCTCCATCATGTGGGTTCCTGGGATTGAACTCAGGTTGCAGGCTTGGCAGCAAGTGCCTTTGCCCACTGAGCCATCTCACTGACCCAAAGTAAGTATTTTCATAGCATCTCAAGTGTTTATATTTGCAATACTCAGTTTTCCCATGCAGTTATTATTTTATTAATGGTGCTAACAGGCATGACTTGCATATTAGTAGGAATTGATTTTCATTAGAAAACTCAGAATATAGGATTTTAAAAAAACCACTCCTCCTGCCCCACAGCCAAGAGCCACGTGCAGAACATGGCAGTGGCACCCACTGACCTCTGCAGTGCTCTGAAGCCGGCTGATAGTCTGTCCCAGGCAGAGCTCAGTGTCCTTCCAGGTGTTCTGAAGCCTGCTGGTTTGCCTGTCAATGAATTCTCTAGTTTCCAGGTTGGGTGTGTCTCGCAGCTTCTCCCCAGCTTCCAAGGCCAGTTCGTAGGTTGTTCGCCACCTCTGAAGGTGGATATCTTTGTTCTAAAAAGGAAAAAATGTTTGACTCTCGTCTGATGAAAATGTGATTGTGGATTTCCCCCAGAGCTTCTCTTCAATGGCAAAGTCTGCATAAGTTAGACAAATTTATTCAGAATGTGTGTGTGCAGGAGTCATGTACACCTACATTTATATGGAAAGTTAATCTGTACTTCCAGATGAGGTGGTCAGAGGATAACTTCCAAGATCAGTAACAGATAAGACTCTTAGTAGACTAAAAGCTTGGGGTGCTTGAGAGATAGCTCAGTGGTTAAGAGCACTGACTGCTCTTCTAGAGGACAAGGGTTCATTCCCAGCACTCTCATGACAGCTGTCTGTAATTCTAGTACCAGGGGATGGGACACCCTCTTCTGGCCTCTAGGGGCAGCACACAGAATGTGTATATGTATATGTGTGTGTGTGTATGTATGTATACACATCATATGTACTATATATGAATATTTATATATTATATATTTATATATTCATGTGTAAACTATATATTTATTTATATATTTATAAAATAAAAATGTACAAGGTAATAGGAACCTCAGAGCGTTAAGAAAACAACTAGAGTATCCAAAGTAAAATAATTACATAGGCTATCACCAGAGTAACTCAGAAGAGTAGAGTGAGCATATGATGGTTAAAAAAAAAAATAGGAAAGAGAACACATAAAAAGGTAATACCCCCAAAGCATACAGTTAAACTCATGACACATGTTGATCAATACATGAAAGAACAAAGGAAACATCTGATCTGAATATGACACTTAAGGCTTGAGGCACACAAAACACTCATCTCCAACATAGAGATGATGGGGAATCTTTTAACTAACTCACACTTCCCAAAGGAGCAGTGCGTCACTCAATACAGCTCTTCAGACAGGAGGCCTGGCTTACTCTGCTCTTCCATGGCTTGGTCAGTGGTGCATGATTTAGCAAGATGCTCTGGACAAAACCCTAGAATCTTCTGACTCTTTTTTTTTCCTTTATGTGTAACATCCAAACTCCGTCCCAAATCTTTGTGGGGTTGGTTCATTTCTTACTCACCTCAGGTCCCAGTTGAAATGCCACCAACCCAGAGACCACCCAAATCTAAAGAAGCTACTAGCTCCTGTTAATTAGATATACAAGGTGATTACAATGTGGTATTTTCATTAATTAATTAGTCCTTTAGTTAATTTCTTAGATGTGTTGATGAGAGCAGAGTCTTCTAGTCCTTACATTGTGATGAGGACAGACACCAGGGTGCTCAGTTAATATTTGATGACTGGGTAAGTGAGAGAGGCCAGACCAGCATTTCAAGGGGTGATATGGAACTGTCTGCATCTCTAGTGGAGAGTGATTCCCTCTAATAAAGAGGGAACACATTCAATAACTTACTCTAATCCTATGTTCATAAAGCAGCTAGCTTTCCTTGAATTTTTTTATGTTGATTGACTTATAGAATGTATGTCGGGGTGGGGTGCATCTGCCACACAGTGCATATCTGGAGGTCAGAAGAAAACTTGTGGAAGTTAGTTCTTTTCTTCTATCATATGAGCCCTAGGGATTGAACTCAGGTCTTCAGGCTTAGCAACAATCACCTTTACTCTCTGAGCCATTTTGTCAGCCCCTAAACCCTTCTGATGCACATCTGGTTGTCTAAATTTGCTCTTGAAGAGCAAGCAGCTCTCCCATCTGTCACTATATCTGTGGATACCTTATACATTCACCAATACCCTCAAAGTTTGAATGGTGTGATCCTATCGCCCTGTGGTTACCTTATACATTTGCCAGTACCCTCAGAGTTTGAATGGTGTGATCCTATCACTGCAGACCTCTCCCGTTCTACCCACCCATTGGCACAGCATGCTTCTTTCACACTCTAGAGAGAGCATCTCTATTTCTCAGTAAGACAAAGCTTCACACTGCACACGACTAGGGACCAGGCTGTGGGTTGTCATACCTCGCTGGCCTCCCATTGCATAGAACAAATTTGAGTCATGATAGAAAACATTACATCTCAGGGGGCTGGAGAGATGGCTCAGAGATTGAGAGTACACTCAGCTCTTTCAGAAGACCAGAATTCAGTTCCTAGCACCCACAGATCAGGTGCCTCACCACCACCTGTAATTCCAGCTCCAGGGGGGTCCAACACCTCTGGACGTTTCAGGTAACCACACTTACATGCACATGTCCATACATGTAATTAAAAATAATAAAAATAAAATCAAATAAAATGTCAGGTGAGCCGGGCAGTGGTGGCGCACGCTTTTAATCCCAGCACTTGGGAGGCAGAGGCAGGCGGATTTCTGAGTTCAAGACCAGCCTGGTCTACAGAGTGAGTTCCAGGTCAGCCAGGGCTATACAGAGAAACTCTGTCTCAAAAAACCAAAAACCAAAAAAAAAATGTCAGTCAAGTAAACATCTTGAAATAAAGCTCCCTCATCCTGTGTGCTTCTCAGGGACAAACTGTGCATACATACCTTCAGCTCGTGGATCAGGCGCCTGGTTTGGCAGAGGCTGTAACAGTCTTGTTCCTTCACTGCAGACAGTAGGTGGCCGGTGTCAGTGAGGAACCGGAGCAAGTCCTCCACAGAGGTGGTAAAGAACCACCACTGTGTCACCAGCCTGCCGATGTCACACTTCCTCTGCCGAACACCCCGGGAAGCCCTCTGCCATTGGTCTGACAGCTTTGAGAATTCCGAGACAAATTCTGGTCTAGGGAAAAACCATGGCGAGAGATTCCTAACACAAACATGCAGAAAAAGGAACTAGCCAGGACTGACAGACGTTTGCATGCACAACAAACATGAAACAAACAACTTTATGAAACCTGAGCCCTGTTCACCTGAAACACAGTGAGGGGCACAGAACTGGGGGTGCATGGTTTAGAAGGTATGCACACACAACCTGGCATTTGGCCAGCACTCCTGGGAAGCACTCCTTTAAATGAGCTGAGCTGTCTTAACATACATGATGTCAGGTCTTCCTGAAAATCTAGAAACTGGGATCAATGGGAAAAAACATACATGGGCAGGTGCTTTGTAATTGTACTGGCTAGTTTTGTATGTCAACTTGACACAAGCTGAAGTTATCACAGAGAAAGGAGTTTCAGTTGAGAAAATGCCTCCATGAGATCCAGCTGTAAGGCATTTTCTCAATTAGTGATCAAGGGGGGAGGGCCCCTTGTGGGTGGTGCCATCTGTGGGCTGGTAGTCTTGGGTTCTATAAGAAAGCAGGCTGAGCAAGCCTGGAGAAGCAAGCAAGCCAGTAAGTAACATCCCTCCATGGCCTCTGCATCAACTCCTGCTTCCTGACCTGCTTGAGTTCCAGTCCTGACTTCCTTTTGTGATGAACAGCAGCATGGAAGTGTAAGCTGAATAAACCCTTTCCTCCCCAACTTGCTTCTTGGTCATGATGTTTGTGCAGGAATAGAAACCCTGACTAAGACAGTAATGTTACACATTATTGGACTGAGCACTTTACATAACTGGCACAACCAAGAGTAAGCTTTATTGTAACCGCTCAATTGATTCTTTACAGATGGATAATACTGCTCATGGGAGAACTAAGGCCTTTATTTTGGGTGAGTCATATTTATCATAATGAGCAATCAAAATAGCTTATTACCCTGGGATGGGCCTGCATGTATCACTCGAGGGCTACGAAGACACAGGCTTCATATTTCTCAGCTATAGATTGGGGTCAGTGAGAGGTAAATGGTACCAACCAGGACACTCAAAAATGTTTGAACAACTGGGCCACCTCTGTATTCCGGCCATGTCAACGAGCTACATAAGTGGTTCAGCTGTGCTCAGCAGGCTGGCCTCAGGGCTCTGCCCAGCCTGTCTGCTGCTGCCCACAGACTGACTCCATTGCGGATGCCTGGGGAGACATTCTCCGCTTGTGACTATGACACAGCTTCATTCTTGGGATAGCAGCACCTTATATCATATTTTCAAATAACAAAAATCTCATGCAGGAGAAAGCAGAGAGAAAAAGATAATACAGAAGAATCACTCAAAACTTAAGTTAATATACTCAGGGGGTGGCTACTTCGAGAATTCCCCGTGCTGCCAACTTCATCCGCTAACAACAGGAAAAGGCATCATTAGCATTTTTATGGCCATAAGGCACAACCCTGTCCTAAAGTAGAAACAGAAGGCTGGTCCCCCTGTGAGGCTGCAGGGCACGGATGCTGGCAGTTCGAAGGAACAGATCCTAGTATGCACCCTAAGAGTTGTAGTTCACAAAAGCCTATGAGGACGCTTACGAAGAGATGAAGAGCTGAAAGGCCCCTGACAAGGCATAGATAAGAGACAGTTACCCTGAGTGCTTAGGATTCATTTCAGCATTTTATCAATGGGCTCAAATGCTACACCGACCGCACCCCATGCACAAAGGCTCTCGAATCAGAAGGCCTGCCCCACCAAGTGCATTTGCTCCGGAACCCCTCACGGCTCACCTCTTCTCTACTTCTGCTGTGTCCAGGAGTTGTAAGGACTGGGCCACATAAGCATCAGCAACTGTCTGGTTTATAGAGACTTCAGCGTCTAATATCTGTTTATGAACCGAAATATAAATTATCAGCTGACAGACCTCATTGTCAGGAATCGGGAACTTATGCTCCCTAGTAAGGCTCTCAGAGATCTGTGAAATGATTAGTTCTCAAGTTATCGGAAGCCAACTGCAAAACATGTTCGATCATCATGTTAATATCATCTAGGAACATAACACTGGAAAAAACAACAGACCTAGCCATAGTAGCCATTCCTAAATGCCCATGATCACTGATAACAGCTAAGGTAGACAGGCACTCCTCGAGTTCCATCTGAATGTCTCCTTCCCCTGTGCTGCCTCAGGGGAAGTGGCTGAGGAGTGGCAGAGCACAGGGTTACCTCATAGGTTTTCTGTTGCTCCAAGAGTGTGGGGAGGCTGTGGGCAACATCCACTGCAAGTGATTCCTGTATCTTCTCCAGAACTCGGATCCATTTTTCACAGTAATGAAGGAATTTTTCATTCAACCCATTTCCCTGAAGTTTGCTATGAAGATTTGAAAACAAACAAAACTGAGCCTTATAATAATGATCTTAATTCTACCTTTCCTGAAGTGGCAGTGGAGAAAGGATGCTCTGACCTGTAGTGGTCCAGCGCTGTGGCCGTAGCCCGGATCCACTGCCTGTTCACGTTTTGTAATGTTTTTATTGTTACGTCACTGAGGGGGAGCCTGAGGCTCTCTTCATTCAAACGTTCAATGTCAGGTGACTGGGCTGTCAGTGCCAGCACATGGTTCTGTGAGGGAAAAAAGTATAGATAAAATGTCTACATGTTGAGCTAGCTGATGTGTTTATAAAAAGATAAAGAGATGTAAGAATATGTTCTATAGTGTGTGGTGAGGTGTGGGGGAAGGGTGTGCCCCAGCGGGCCCATGCCGAGGCATCCCTTCCCCTGAGAGACCAGCCACACCATGGTATAGTATAGAATAGAGTTTATTCAGGGCATGGGGAGGGGAGTTAAGAGGGTAGTAGAGGCAGAGAAAGGCGGGAGTGGGGGGGGGAGAGTAGAGAAGTAGAGGTCGGCCATGACCACAGGGAGGGAGAGGGGAAGGGAATGGGGAGAGAGGGGGAGCAAGGGAGCAAGAGAGGAAGCAAGAGAGGAGGCAAGAGAGAGAGGAGGGGGCAAGCAGCCCCTTTTATAGTGGGTCAGGCTTACCTGGTTGTTGTCAGGTAACTGGGGGGTGGATTTTAGACAGAATGCTAACACTGGCCAAATAGGGCCCAGATAGGTAATACAATTCGCATATAGTCAAACAGCTAGTTAGAGTTAGAATTGGGCCTGAAACTAGATTTCTCAATGGTACTCCTATTTGGGGGATACCAGCCTGTACATATGGGACGATGGTCCTCTGAACTGTCAACTTTGACAGGATTTAGCATCACCTAGGGGACACATCCTTAGGAATGTCTATGAAGGTGTCTACAGAGATTTAACTGAAGAGGGAAGACTCCATCTTGAATGTGGGTGGTACCGCATAGGCTCCATAGCCT
>CM052705.1:80503347-80550058 GCA_028551405.1 Uromys caudimaculatus | reverse complement strand
TTCCGAGCTCCTGAGAGGGATCTTTGTCCCGGCGCTAATTTGCTATGGAGCCCTGTGGCTCAAGCTGAGATTCCTGGCCGCCGCCGGAAGTTGCTGTCTGTCAGTCTCTGTGGCCCGCGGAAACCGGGCGAAATCAGTGAGCTCTGGGGCTCGTGTTGCCCCCGCTCAGGGCTTTTCCACGTTCCTGGGAGAGAAAATTTTCTCCCGGAGCTGCTTGACTATGGAATCCTATTGTCCCAGGCAAAAGTTTCCTGCCTCAGCCGCCCGCTTTTGGGATCCAGGGTGGTTTTGAAGCCTGCCTACCTCGATCCCTGTGTCTTGCAGGTTCGGGGCAGTTCCTGGTGAGCTGTGGGGCGTGTCTTTGGCCCTCTCCCGGCTTTTCCGAGCTCCTGAGAGGGATCTTTGTCCCGGCACTAATTTGCTGTGGAGCCCTGTGGCCCAAGCTGAGGTTCCCCGAAAATTGGGAAATTTTAGACATAAATTTCATACAATATAGAAATCAGGATTTCCAGTGCCTCTGGGAACACCAGGAGATGTCCCAATTAAGGGTCTATGTTCTTATGAGCATAGCCCTCGGAAAAAGGGCCTGTGCCTTACAGTCCTACCCACCTCAGCCCCTCTCCCAGCTGCTGAGTCTCACAGACTGTCACCTAGACATGAGAAGGATAAATTCGAAGATAATTATCTATTATCCACAAGACACAGAGACCTGGCAGAGAACTCATTTGTAGACACCTCTGAATATTAAGGAATAAGAGGGAGAAAATAGCTTTTGAATAAATTAAAACAGCACATTATTAGGCCAATTTCACACACACATCAAATGAAATCCTTCAAGACTGCAAATTCAATGACTTCCTGACGAGAGCTCTGCCTAACAGCAATTACCCCGCGGCTCAGTCCAGCTAACGACGCTTACCTGGTGGCCGCTTAATCTTTAAAAGTAAATTATTATCAGAATAGAGCTTTTGCTATTTTTCAATTAAGCCTTCTTGAAAAAATTACCAGTTTTTTTTTTTCTTTTACTTTTAGGTCTCTTCTTCCCCCTCCCATCCACAATTCCTTCCTTCCCTGGCTTAACCTAATGCCCAAAACCAATTGCAAAATGAGTTCTCATTTTCTAAGCCTCAAGGATTAGTTACTTTACCATTACAGTACCTCTGGGAGGGAAGCTCTTTTTTTTGCTGTGATTTTTTTCTATGTGTATATGTATACATACTACATATACATATGTAATATATATACTACATATGTATCTAATATATAGCACCTATTCCTTCAGAGAAGGAAGATAAGGACTCAACTTTACAGGTTGACCTTGATCTTATAACCCTCCTGCCTCTACTTCCCAAGTGCTAAGACCACAAGCATGCACTACCATGTCCAGATGATGTGGTACTAGAATCAAACCCTGGGTAGGCTCCATGAATGGCAGGCAATGAACTGGACCAACTGAGCTACAGTCCCCAGTCCCCTCTGAGGAATTCTGATGCTGTCATTCTAGAGAGAAAAGAGACTCCATGCTGGTCAGTGGGAGCTTTTTAGTTCCAGGCAGCATCTGAATATGAGTTTGTTCCAGTGCAGAGGCTGCACAACTAACGTCTGCATTCCATGGTCCAGACTCCCGACCAAGGACACCACATTGGTTGGATACACACAAACCTCTGTGACTCCAAGGGATTATGAATAGCCCAAAGAAGTCTACAGTGAAATGGGCCTTGAGGGATCTAGTATGAAGAATTTGTTCAGAAGTCT
This sequence comes from Uromys caudimaculatus, assembly GCA_028551405.1. Classification (NCBI taxonomy): domain Eukaryota; kingdom Metazoa; phylum Chordata; class Mammalia; order Rodentia; family Muridae; genus Uromys; species Uromys caudimaculatus. Next base: position 80,548,303 of record CM052705.1, on the reverse strand, counting down.
TAGAACAATTGTTTCTTTGAAAAAAGCTTTCAAGGATGGGGGAGGAGACTCCTTTGTAGTGCACACATGAGGACCTGTGTTTGGATCCCCAATATCCATGCAAAAGTAGGTGTGGAAGGGGCTAGGCAGATGGCTCAGTGGTTGAGAACACTGGCTGCTATTCCAGAGGACCCAGGTTTGATTCCCAGCACCCGCATGGCAGCTCACAACTGTCTGTAACTCCAGTTCCGGGGGATCTGACACCCTCACACAGACATACATGCAGTCAAATGACCAATGCACATAAAATAAAAATGAATAAGTCTTAGTAGGTATGGGAGGTGCACCTGTAACCCTAGCACTGGAGCAGTGGAGAAAGGAAGATGACTGGGCTCATGGGCCAGCCAGCCTAGCTGAAATGGTCAGGGCTGCAGGACCCAAAAATAAGGGTCTGTGGTATGCACTTTTTATTGACAATGTATTTTGTGTATATGAATGTTTTGTCTGTCTCTCTCTATCTGTGCACCATGTACATATGTGATGCTTGCAGAAGCCAGAAGAGGGCATCAGATTCCCTGGAACTTGAGATACAGATGGTTGTAAGCTGGGACTCTAACCCGGGTCCTCTGTAAGGGCAGCCAGTGCTTTTACCTGCTGAACCATATCTTCAGTCTCAAGTAATGCACACTTTTAATCCCAAACCTCAGGATGCAGAGGCAGGTGGATCTCTGAGTGTGAAGCTAGCTGTGATGGTTTGTATATGCTTGGCCCAGAGAGTGGCACTATTAAGAGCTGTGGCCTTGTTGGAGTGGGTGTGTCACTGTGGGTGTGGGCTTTAAGACCCTCATCCTAGTTGCCTGGAAATGAGTATCCTGCTAGCAGCCTTCAGATGAAGATGTGGAACTCTCAGCTCCTCCTGCACCATGCCTGCCTGGATGCTGCCCTGCTCTCCCACCTTGATAATGGACTGAACCTCTGAACCTGTAAGCCAGCCCCAATTAAATGTTGTCCTTTATAAGACTTGCATTGGTTACAGTGTCTGTTCACAGCAGTAAAACCCTAACTAAGACACTAGACTGGTTTACATAGTGAGTTCCAGGTTAGCCAGGACTACACAGTGAGATGCCATCTTAAAACAAGGTATAGGATACAACAGAGGAAGGTGACAATTACTCTGGTACATACACATGTGTTCACATATACACAAATACACAACACACACACAAATTAAAGGTTTCAACTTTACTAGAATAATACTCTTTTGAAAGGAATAGTCAGGGACAATGACATTGGCTAGTGTTAGATTGTTCCTTTTTTGTAGTTTGTTTTTTGAGACAAACACTCATGCTTTAGCTCAAACTGAGATCAAGCTTACAGAGATCCTCCTGCCTCAGCCTCCTAAGTGCTGGATTTGTAGATAATCTAGATTGTTTCTTGATATACTGTGGCTTACTTTTCAACTGTATTCATCTAGGTGTTTGGATGGCACATCCTGTAACTTTCATGTTCCACCTTACTCCAAAGATTCCAGATCTATCTAACTGTGGGTCTACAGCAAGTAGAAATACAGTCTTCAACCCCAAGAAAACGTCATTCTCTTACCCCCACCCCCCTTTCTGTTCTGAAATCTCATTGTGCATCCCAGGAAGTCTTCAAAGTCACAATCCTCTGGTGTCAACCTCTGGAATGCTGGGATTACAGGGGTGTGTGTCAACAAACCAAGCCTGAAGACTTATTATATATAATTCTGGAGGCAGGTAACAGATCTTACGCATCTCGTAGGCTATGTTCAGTCAGAATTACACTGTAAGTATATGATTAGAAGCTTGGGGTTTACAGTTCTTTCTATCCTCGTCTTATTTCTATACTAACAGAGAAGGGTTAAATGACTGAGTGATTAGCCAAGATGGGACAGTTCCCATTCTCATCCAAAGGCTCAGAGAACACGGCACAGGCACGGGCGGAAGGAATGTAAAAGATGGAGGGTAGGGAGTTCTGTGAAATGCTGCCCTTATGAACTCACAGCACGTGATTCCCTGCATAAAACCTGCCCAAGATCGAGCCAGTTAAAAATTATAGCAAGGGTCTGGAGAGACGGCTCAGTGGTTAAGAGTGGGTATTGCTTTTACACAGGATCAGAGCTCAGTTCCTGGCACCCATTTCAGAGATTAGAACTGCCTGTGAATACAGATTCAGGGGATATGACACCATCTTTTGGACCCCACAGGCACTGCACGCTCACATGCATAAACACACATACAACACGCACACACTCACACACATAATTAAAAACAAAATTTAAAATATTTTTTCAACATGGAGTGGAGAGGGACTTCCAGGGTCCTGCCCCAGACCCTGGCAGTTAGTGCTATTGGCAGTTAGTAGCTAGGGGGAGGGAGGGCTGCTTCTTTGCGTGTTCTCCACCAGCAGGATGACCCCATATCCAAGTGGACTAATCAGTTTCAGTGGTTTATTTAAAAAACAAATCAAAAAAGTTGGAAAGGGATACACTAGGGTAGTTGGAAGAAGGGACTCCACACCCTCCTGAATACATCTGTCAGTGAGCAGTGTGATAAATAACCTTGAGTTTCAATGAAGCCATTCAGCGTCAAACCCCAGCCGCCTAGTCAGCACAGCTCACCAAAGCACTGGACCAGGCTTGTCATAAACCAAGAAGCACGGTACCTGGTAAAATGAAATCCTTTCCAGCAACCTCTCCTCCGTCTCTTCCACCAAACTCACAGAGGGCAGTGAAGAGATGAGAACTTCCAGGTCCTTCTCAAGAGACTCATAGTTATCATCAAATTCTTCCCATTTCTAGAGAATAATCGACGGGAACAAGTTCCATGTAATGACAATCATAAAACCAAAGACAAACACTAAGATCAGAAGAAACGGAAACACAGATGCCACGTGGACTCAGGTGCACCGGAGAGGTAATATACACAGTATCAGGAAGAACTCAGTCTCTAATGGGAGACAATCCCATTGCTTTTGAAAGGTGCTCTGTGTGTGTGTGTGTGTGTGTGTGTGTGTGTGTGTGTGTGTGTGTGTGTGTGTGCGTGTTTTAATCCCACTGGTATTAGAATGTGTTTATTTGCTTGCAGTGCTGGAGATCAAACCCAGGGTCACATACATGTTGATAAGGGTTTTACCACACTGATATATGCCTCCTGCCTGGCACCAGTGCTTTATGCTGTAAAACTGTAAAACTGGGTAATGGGATTAAGAGAAAAAGTCAATGAGTTGAGGTGCTACTGTGCGCACCCCTGTAAAGACCTAACAAGGTAAGAGTCTTATTCTTACTGGGAAAGGCAGAGTGCTAATTTTGAAAAGTTTTCTGTAATAGAAACCTTTAGGTTATGCTCTCTCTGATAGAACCCCAAAATCTAGTGGGCATAGTTCTACTGAGCTACCTGAAGCATACCTGACAGGCTGCCTGAGCTCATGGGCAGGGGAAGTATGGGGAGGGTGTGCTTGTGCCCCTCCCCCACTCTCTTTACCCTTCGTGTTACCTTGTCCTCCACCTTAGAGGTGCTGAGAATATATTGTCCAGTCTCCTCATATTTCCATGGGAGTCCACTGGCTAGAGTTCCTAAGCACTAAAGAACTGAGTTATTGACATTAAAAACTGTCTCTTAGAAAAATAACCTTAGTAATCCTCCTTTCTACTCAAATGACAGCCACTTGACTTACAGAGCACTCACGGGGTCCATAAAACCTTTTAAAATCACCATTACTATAAAACCAATTTGTGGTGGTTTGAATATGCTTGGCCCAGGGGGTGGCACTATTTGGAGGTGTGGCCTTCTTGGAGGAAGTGTGTCACTGTGGACACAGGCTTTAAGACCCTCATCCTCATTGCCTGGAAACCAGTCTTCTCCTGTTTGCCTTTGAAACAAGATATTGAACTCTCTTCTCCTGCATCACCTGGATGCTGCCATGCTCCCATCTTGATGATAATGGACTGAACTTCTGAATCTGTAAACCAGCCCCAATTAAATGTTGTCCTTTATAAGAGTTGCCTTGGTCCTGGTGTCTGTTCACAGCAGTAAAACCCAAACTAAGACACAATTTGACAATGTAACTAGAAAATAAATATTGTCATCAAGAAATAACGCTGTATTCATAATATAAAGTTGAACATTTCCTTTTCCAGACGTCCTTTATGGGCTAACATCGGTTGCAAACAGTTTAGGGGTCTATGGGGAAAGCTTTCAAGCTGAACGGGATTTTCCTTTTAACTGAGGCAGGATTGTCACAGAAGCATTTTCTGACAGTGTCCTCAGTATTCCCACTGGCTCTTGAAGGAACCTAGACTGTGACCCATGAACTGCTTCATCCAAACCATCTCTCATCAGGGCTCGGCTCTCACATGCCTCCCATGCTACCCATTCACAGGCAAACCTACACCGTTAGATATGACAAGTCCCAGCTGACCTAGCATGAAATGGGGAGGAGTCCAGGCTAGAGCCGGGTCCATCTTTCTCAACTGTGATGCTCACACTCAGTTAAGGATCTGATGCCTGACACCTGCAGTGGGTGAAACCAGGCAGTCCGCCAAGAGGTGGTACAATGTGTGTACCTGTAGCATGCTCTGAAGCTGAGCACCACGCAGGCATGCCTCCTCCTCCAGGGCTCTCACTTCCACCACTTGTTCTGCTCCAAATCCCTCTCGCTTTTGTAACGAAGGTGGAAACACTGTTGCTGAATAGGTTTGAATCAACAACATGTCAGCAACAAGCTTCTGGAAAAATCCCTGTAACACGGAAAAGTTTTTTAATATTTACTGTTGAATTGGGAAAATTATAAAAGCCAAATGATTTTAACTCTTCACCCCCATACCTTTGACTAGCCTCCCTCTGGTACTGGGAAAGGTGTGTGTGTGTCTGTGTGTGTGTCTGTCTGTCTGTCTGTGAGAACCTAAGGCCTCAGGCATGCTAGGCAAGGGCTCTATGGCTGAGACATACCCCCTGTCTTTTTACTTGATATTTTCAGGCAGGGTCTTGCTAAGTGGTTTAGGCAGGCCTTGGACTTGTGTTTCACTTGCCTCAGTTTCTCAAAGCAGATGGTATTACAGACCTATGCTACCAAGCCTGACTTAATTTTGTTTTTTAATCCCTTATCTCAGGAGATCATATATAGAATTATATGTATACATGTATATATGCATATATGTATGTACACAGACTCAAATGGATAAACAAATGAAATGAGAATTAAAGTGGGCCAACCCCTTATTTCCACCAAATAATCTATTTTAAACAGCAGTCATTGGTGTCAGTAAATTTCAGTGTCTGCTGTGATCTAATTTAATTATTTCGAGTTTTAGAATGTTAGGAGGTGGCTAATAAATCTGAAGACAGGCTGGCTTCAAATAATGTTCAGTATGTGAACCCGAGCAACCCACAGCTGACAAACAGACTCCTCCTTCTCAGCTCCCACTGAGACTCAACAAAATGGCCAAGTGAGTGGGACGTGCTAAGGGGCAGACTGGGCATCTTTAAGATTGGGAGGTCACATGCCGGGCAGTGGTGGCACACGCCTTTAATCCCAGCACTTGGGAGGCAGAGGCAGGCGGATTTCTGAGTTCGAGGCCAGCCTGGTCTACAGAGGGAGTTCCAGGACAGCCAGGGCTACACAGAGAAACCCTGTTTCGAAAAACCAAAAAAAAAAAAAAAAAAAAAGATTGGGAGGTCACATTTCCCATGGTGTCTGCATTTACCCAGCTGCTAACTCTAGTTGTTTGAATGCCCCTCTATTATGTGAATCCACTCCCCCAGAAATGGACAAATATATAGAAGGATTGTCAAGGTATCAGACAGGAGGCCCAGAACAATGCCAGTCCAAGCCATGATCTATGGGCCCTATGTGGCAGGGGTAGGTACAAATACAGCCCAACACAACATTCTAAGCTTATTTAAAACATATGACTGGGGGGTGGGGGGAGGGTTTGCTCTATTGCCTGATTCTTGAGTGTGAACTTCGCCAATGACAGTGTCATCACAGTGTCAAAAGGCTGGACACCACTGTGAGGGGGTTTCCGTTCTTTCCCTGACACTAACACAGTATTCATCTTCTAAATTTTCTTAGACTAAGGTCTATTTACCAAAGGTCTTGGCTAAAACAGGGACTATGCTGTGTGTGTGTGTGTGTGTGTGTGTGTGTGTGTGTGTGTGTGTGTGTGTGTGTGTTTAAAACAAGTTCTTACAATGTAGTCCTGGCTGGCCTGGAATTTGCTAGTAGACCAGGCTGGCTTTGAACAGAGATCTTCCTGCCTCTACCTCCTGGGTGCTGGGATTGAAAGTGGACATCACCATGCTAGGCTGATAAGAAAAACGAATGGAAAATGGTAATAGTAACTAAAGCACTAATCTGTAAACCTTCCTTTTGATTCCTGCTCTCAGGAATGCCTTTCCTAATCTTCCTAAGTCGGTTTCTGGTACACGCCCTCAGACGATGAATATACTTTTAGTTATAGATTTGCTTAAAGACTTGTTGGTGAATGGCTATCTTCTGAATCAACAGAAAGCTCCACAGAGGTAAGAAATCGAGTGCTTTCATCCACAACCCTATTCCCAGAAGTTCCCAGGGTTTCTGCTCCACAGTAAGATTCTGAAGGAGCTTGTAATTAGCAGAATGTTTCACGCTTCATCAAAGGGGTCACTGGGTAATTCCTCATCTTCAGGGACAACGGAAGGTGAGGATCTTGAAGGGGCTCTTACCTTGTGATCTTGTAAGTGGGCCTGCAAAGCAGCTTTACTCTTGGCATGTTGTAAAGGGTCAGTCGCAAGCTTTTCTTTTCCAATACTGACTAGCTCTGCCATGCCTTGAAGCAAGGCCTGCTGGCTCTTGGTGAGGAAGGGGCTGCTGAGTTCTAAATATCTGGCTCTCAGGATTCCCCACATACTGTCAAGAACATCCTGAAATGGAGAGAGCAGATGCCAGCCAGGAAAATAAGTCAGGCAAAGGACACATCTAAATTCTTGAAGGAAGACCCAAGCCCTTATGCCCACGGTGCTGTATGGCACCACACACACCCACCTCTAACTTGTACACATCCTGGAGCAAAATGTGAGGGAAATGGAGCCTCTCCCCTTCGTTTCTTAGTTTGGCGACTTGCCTCTCGGAGTTCTGTAGCTCTGCTGTATGTGCATCTGCTTTCTAAGGGAGAAACCAGACAAGAGAGAAAAGCCCTCAATAAGTCAGGAAGCACACAGAGTGGTTAAAACAGAATCAAACACGGAAGTGCCATGAGAGAACAGAAACAAACGAAGGTGTCAACTTCAACACCTACTGCAGTCCCTGCCGCCACCGACCTGCGGTTCTCTTTGTAGGTTTTCTCAGAAGTGCCAGGGTTGAATTTGTTCCCAGCACATTTTGAACAAGGTATATGTGTATGCTGGGGAATAAGTGGTCTCCACACCCTAGTGTACTGAGCTCTTATCAGCTCCTCAGCAATTCTCAAAACCACTACACCATTACCTTTCAAAAAATTAATTAGCTTGGGCCAGAGGTGGTAGTGCATACCTTTAATCCCAAATAATCTCATCATCATCTTCATCATCATCACAACAATTAATAATAATAATAATAATAATAATAATAATAATAATAATAATAATAATGGTGGCTAAGGCAAAAGAGTTTGCCAAATATAAGACCAGCCCAGGTAGAAGAGTAAGACACTTCCCAAAAATCTAAACTGAAACCCAGAGAAAGAAAGAAAGAAAGAAAGAAAGAAAGAAAGAACAGAAAGAACAGAAAAACATCCAGCCATCCATTTTCATGCCTCTGGAGATTAAACCCAGGTGTTGGCGCCTGCTTGACAACTCTTCCGCCATGTGCTTACCCCTAGCTCTCTCACTCCTTGGGACATGGCCCGCCATCCTAAGGGTACATGCTGCTTTAGTCATGGGCAACTGTTTAATTCAGGGCTTTGGGCCATTTACTGCATTTATAGCAGGTACTGCTGCAGGGTCCATCCTTAAACAGTTCTGACAGGTCTATCTTTGCATAACTATCCTTTCAGTCTGTCTGTCTGGTCTCGGGAAACCGTGCTGGCTTTAAACTCTCTATTTAGGTGAGGATGACCTTGAACTTCTGACGTTCCCACTTTCGCCTCTCCAGTGCTGGAATTAGAGGTAATCATGTTTGGTTTATTCAGTATTGGGGACCACACCCCAGGCTTCATGCATGATAGCCAAATATTCTACCAATCGAGAGCTATATCCTCTGCCTCTTACTTTATGTCTTCAGAGAGAACACAAATCCAGATCTTAGAGCTGTAATGGAACATAGTGGGTTCAATAAATGAAGGGAGCTGCTGCTGAACGGAAGTGTACTAGTGCCTACCCCTCACATCAGTCTAGAAGCCGGCTGGACTGAGCTTCAGTGGAGGAGGGAACCTTTGACAATGGTGGACATATTTTACCTCTGCCCATTTTCAGGTAAAAATGAACTCTATTGCTTCAGGAAGTATGTGAGCTACGAGTTCAAAGGTCAACACTGATTGTTCTCATCTGAACAACCACTTAAACGTTACTGACACTTGCCAAGGGGTGTGTTTTGGACACACAGTGGATACCCAAGACGCTCTGGTCTGAGGTCAGGTTCACTTGAACATTTTGATGGTTTACCTGAAGCTGTTTGCCAACACTCTGCCCACTGATTTCGTTCAAAGACTGTTGTAAAGCCGTCTTCTTCTTGACGAACTGGTTGTATAATCGCTTTATTTCATTCTGTACAAGAGAAAGGTACATGTAGGAAGATGAGCAGTGCCACTTAGACCTCACTTCCTTTTAATATGTAATTGGAAATTTCTGGAAATTTTAAACATATATACACAGAGAGGTATGCACACAGTCTATCTTTGCACTCCATCATCACTAACCGACAGCTGACCCCCACCCCACCTCACCTCTAGATCTCAACAACGCCTAACTTCTCTTCCCGTTGGATTATTTTGAAGCAGATACCAGACATCCAGACATCTCGTCAGCACTTTCGGAGTTCTCTCTATTAAAGGATAAACACCCTCTCTTGCTAGAACTACTACAGCCAAATTCCTTCATGCTATCAGTCATCCAGACAAAGTGCACATTTCTGAAACTGCTTATAATTTCTCTTGTTCGTATTTCATTTGAGACATCACTGAGGGCTTCATGTCACAACAGAGTCTGTGGTCACAGCGAGAGAATACAAACCTGGACAACTTCTTCTTTAACTGGCCGGCTTCCCTACTCTCTCCCCCCTCCCTCTCCCCCTCCCTCTCCCCTTCTCTCTCATTTCTTAGATTCATATGTGTAAGAAAACCATGAGCCATTTGCTCTGGATCTGGCTGATAACACCCCTGGGGGCTGACATATTCTTCTTCCCTTGTGTCTGTTTTACTTAGATTCTAGAAGCTTTACTAGATTCAGTTTTTGGGGGCGTGGGGTGTGGCAGGGTGGGGTTTTGTGTGTGTGTGAAGTATATGCACTTGTCTGCATTCAGAGGCCAAAGAAAGCATTTCTTTCCGTCACTCTCCATCACCTCCACCACCTCCACCACCACCACCACCACCATCACCACCACCACCATCATCATTGAGACAGAGTCTCTTTCTGAACCAGAAGTTCACTGTTGTCTAGGCTGGCTAGCAAGCTCCCAGGATCCACCTGTCTCTGCCCTAGTCCTGGGATTACAGGCATGCATGGCAATGCCTGATTGCCGGGGATTTGAACTCAGGTCCTCTTGCTTCTGTATTTTCTAGCAAGCACTCTTATCCACTAAGTCCAGCCCCTTAGGTTTGGTTTTTATAGGCCACATTCCTTTGTAAATGGTGTTTTGTTTCATTTCTTTTTCATTACAGGACTTGAGCAGCTTTCTAACTAGTCTGCCTCAAGACTCCCCGTTAACAATCCACCGAGGCCCTGGACTACCACGGGATTGTCAAGAACAGTAACTGATCTCTCTGGCCTAGAACATTAAATAAAACTCTCTCCATGACAATCTCTAAGTAGCAAATGTAGCACAAGAAAAGACACATCATGTTAGATCCTCTTGACTCCCACAGCTTTGGAAGGGGGCCTCAGTTTCAAGCAGTCTCCCCTCCAAGAGCAAAGGCAAGTTTCCCCATTCCCTTAGTACTTCCTGTAAGAACTGTGGGCGACTGGGGTGCATCCAAGTCAGCCCTGTGCCAGAGTCACACCTGATAGCTGCGGCTGTACTCGAGGCCGGCCTTCAGAGATGAGCTCCTCCAGGCAGCTTTGCTCTGCGTAGGCTCCAGGCTGACTTTCAGAGCATCGATACACTCTGCTAGCAACGTGGCATCCTTGCCAGGCCAGGTCACAGCTTTCAGAAGCTCATCCTTCTTGTCACCCAGAGCTAAATAAAGTTTCTTCAGCTCGAGAGCCAGTTTCTACAAGATGGAGAGGAAGGCAATGAGCTCCAGCCTCATGTGCAGCTGCAGAAAGACAGACACAGGGATGAGAGGTGTGCCTTACCTGGAAGAACACCTGCTGGGCAGATGCATCCTCTCGGAGCAGCCCAGGTGTCTGCAGCAGCTCCTCCACACTGCCCAGGCACCGACTGAGGCTCAGAAAGAGTTCAAATAATCTTTTATCCAAATTGATGTATGTTTCTTCTGTCATACTTCCCTAAATCAAGAGGAAAAAAACCCAAAAAACAAAAACCCTGTTAGGATTCCTTCCTAAACCCCTGTTTTCCACATTTCCATTAGAGTGGGCAATTTATATTATACTTGTAAAGAGGACTTGCCGTTACTATTTTAATTATGTGTATGTGTTGTGTATGAGTGTATGCACGGAAGCGTAGGTGCCCATGGAAGCCAGAAGGATCCAATTTAGAGTTCAATTCTCAATCTTTGAGAATCTCAGTTACAGAGGTTGTAAGTCACCTGATAATGGTTGCTGAGAACTGAGAGTCGGTCCGTTTCCCTCTCCCCTCCTCCAGTCCTTCCCCTCACATCCCCTCTTTCCCAGATCCACCCTTCCTCCGGTTTCCTTTAGATAAGGGCAGGCCTCTTAGGGATAGCAACCAAATATGGCACATCAAGCTGCAGTAAGACTAGGTACATCCCCTCGTACTAAGGCTGGACGAGGCGGCTCAGTAGGAGGAAAGCAGTCCCCAAAGCAGGTAGAAGAACCATAAACCCACTTCCACTGGTAGGAGTCCCACAAGAACACCAATCTACACAGCCATAACATATATGCAGAGGACCTAGGTCAGACCCATGTGGGCTCCCGACTGTTGATTTAGTGTCTGTGATAGCTTATGAGCCCTGGTTAGTTAGTTCTTTGGGTTATGTTCTTATGGTGTCCTGGACCCAAGAGCAGTACTCTTAACCACTGACCTTAATTCCTAAAAAAAATTACCATTAATTGCTTCAACTAATGTTCACTGGATGATTGACTGATCAGTGTTTTTATTAACTGGTGAACTGATCTACTTGTTCTGTGAGTTATATTGTAGAATAAATACTTAAAGATTTTTTTTTTCCCTAACATTGAGAAAAACAAACTGAACAATATCAGGCAAGTGAGTGTTGAATGGAATGAAAGGGACCACCACTAGGTGAGGGTCTTCCTTAGCATGACCATCCAGGTGAAGCTACGATCTCCTCCTCCTGCTTCCTGCCCCCACATTTCTGAGGAGTTCAAACACTATGTTCAGGCTGATCTTGAACTCACAAACCTCCTGCTCCTGCCTCCCGCCTCCCGAGTGCTGGGATAGCAGGCACGAGCTGCTTCACCTGCAGCTTCTCCTCACTTTCATGTAGAGACAGTGGGTTAATTAAGTACAGGTAAGAGAAGCACTGGAGGTGCTTGAGGGGTTAATTAGGAGGAGAAGGCGAAGTACCCCAAAGATAGAGATGGGCGGTGGAAAGGGAAGATCGGAGGCTCAGCTATGTGCTGACTGTGGAAACTGAGGCCACTTTGATAGGGACATTTCTGAGGGGGCCCCTGGGGCTGAGGGGCCATGGCTGGTAAGTTGGAGAGCCACAGCTCCATTTTAGCCTAAGCTGTTGGAACCATGTTTTTCTTTGCTCTGAGTTCCTGACGATTTACAAGTATGTTGGGAGGATTCCACGGCCCTAAGTTACTAACTAGCCTGCTTCCATTCGGCCTCACATGTGGCTCATTTCCTTAGGTCTTAGCTGAAGGATACCTCACATCACCCAGCACTCCATTCAGCATAAACCCATCCAAGGTTGCCCGTGCTCCTTCCCTACCCTTCCCATCCCAGAGCACTCTGTAGACATCACTAATCAATTACCAACCCCCTCATGCACACACCTAGTTGATCCTGGGCCCAGATTCAGAAGTCTTTGCATGTAATGCTTTAGGTAGCCACTGCAAAATTCACCAGAGCTGGCAAAGGGTTAGGAGTGAAGTTCAGGGAGAAAGCATTTGCCTAGAGCATGTGAAGTCCTGGGCTCAATTCCCAGCACCACACAACCAACCAAAGTTGGCAAGTTTAAAAAAAAAAATTCCATTTCTAACCCTAAGACTCATTCCATTATGACTCTATTATTTGTTCTGTGAGTGAAATTATGACCAATGTGCACACTGATACCATAGCTTTCTTTTTTCAAAATATTATTGCAACGAGTAAAATACACAATATGTAATTTCTACCTGTGTCTGAATAGTGTTTGCGTCTTGACAGAGCTCTTCAAATTGGGTGGTGTAAGCTTGCAGTTCGTCAGCTGTAGGGCATCTAAAGTTATACACGCTCACACTGGGCAGAGCACTCAGAGCTATGGCCACCTATTTGAAAAAGAGAAACCTAATTAGTGATGGCCTGAGACCCTGCTAATGTAAACAGGTAAGACTGACTCAGCAGACAGTCTCCTCTCAGTTCCTCTCAGTGAGCTTCTTAATCTTGTCTCTATGAAGACAGAACCAGAATCCATTTAGCTATTAAAACAAGGGAGAAAGCACAAATAAAGGAATTAATAAAACCATTAATTTATAGATGTCTGTATATGTGTATGTATTTACTTATTTATTATTTTTGGCAGTTCCAGGGGTTGAACCCAGGGTCTTCCGTATGCAGGGCAAGTGTTCAACCACAGGGCTATATTCTCAGCTTTAACCTCCCAATTTAAATAGGTGAGAGATTCAAAACACAAACTTAGCCAGTTTTTAACTAGTCTATTTACCACGTACTAGTTCATTTACTAGTTGGCTCCTTCTATAGCCAACTCTTAGAATGAATCTTGAGTAAATTTCTCAAATTGAAAAATATTTTATAACACCAGTGGACATGCCAAAGTGGATGGGGAAAACCCATGAGGCCTCATGCTGTAGTGGACGGACCGGAAGCCACAGGTACACGGGCATCACAAATTAGAATCAGTGGGCTCGCTGGGCAGTGGTGGTACACATCTTTGATCCCAGAACTCAGGAGGCAGAGGCAGGAAAATTGAGTTCGAGGCCAGGCTGTACTACAGAGTGAGTTCCAGGACAGCCCAGGCTACAGAGAAACCCTGCCTCAAAAAACCAAATCAGTGGGAGATATATATATTGAAGTTGTGGTTGTTTAAATAGGTATGGCCCCCATAGATTCATGTGTTTGAATGCTTGGCCCATGGGGGAGTAGCAGTAGTAGGAGGTGTGGCCATGTTGGAGTAGGTGTGGCCTTGTTGGAGGAAGTATGTCACTACGTAGGTGGTCTTTGAGGTCTCTTATGCTCAAGTTCCACCCAGTGTGGAGTTCCAAGCTCCTCATGGCTGCCTGTAGAAGACAATCTTCTGGCTGCCTTCAGATCAAGATATAGAACTCTCAGCTCCTTCTCCAGCACCAAGTCTGCCTGCGCACTGCCATGCTTTCTACCATGGTGATAATGGACTGAACCTCTGAAACTGTAAGCCAGCCCCAATTTAATGCTTGCCTTTATAAGCATTGCCTTTCTGGGGCTGGAGAGATGGCTCAGTGGTTAAGAGCACTGACTGCTCTTCCAGAGGTCCTGAGTTCAATTCCCAGCAACTACATGGTAGCTCACAACCATCTGGAATGGAATATGATGCCCTCTTCTGGTGTGTCTGAAGAGAGCTACAATGTATTCACATACATAAAATAAACAAATAAATCTTTTTTTTTTTTTTTTTTTTTTTTTTAAATTTTTATTTACTGTACTAGTGCTCTGCTGCATATACATCCGCCTGCCTGAAGAGGGCATCAGATCCCCCTATAGATGGTTGTAAGCCACCATGTGGTTGCTGGGAGTTGAACTCAGGACCTCTGGAAGAGCAGCCAGTGCTCTTAACCGCTAAGCCATCTCACCAGCGCCCAAAACAAATAAATCTTTAAAAAGAAAAAAAGAATTGCCTTGGTCATGGTGTTACTTCACAGCAATGAAATCCTAACTAAGACAGAGGCATAAAGTTAGGAGGGGTAGGGGGTGTACAGGGAGTATATCTCAGAGAAGCTGGGGGAAAGGAGATTGAATAAAAGTGACTACGATCAAATATGCCACATAGGATCATGGATCATGCATTCATCATGTATGAAAGTCTCAAAAACTCACTGAGAATATTATGCTGACAAAACAGGTTGGGGTGGTAGAGGGTCCCTAGGGGGAAAGAACTGACAAGCACTTTAACAGATACTGTACATGTTTTATATAGTATTGTCAACAAGAAGAAACCAAGACATAGCCCTACCTAGGAGGTTAATTCAGCTTTGAATGGTCAAATAAGGTTCTGAGCAAGAAGTAAATTCCCACCAGCCTGGCGATTAGGAAATCGTGGGGACCTTTGCCCAGGCCATCTAAGAACATTGCTCACTGCTACTGCCTGATGGCCTAGAGCTGTAAGGCCGTGCTACTCACCTGTTCTAATGTGAGAGAACTCAGCCTGAACAAGATCTACAACAGCAGTGGTGTGTGCCGGAGGGAAGATGCCCTGACAGGTGCCATTGGCACAGGCCGGCACATGGTAGGTTCCCAGAATCTTCTGACGAATGAATGGCATGCATGAGCCACTCTAGTTAGTGAGGTGCTTTGTAAAACTTAGTACATGCTATTCCTTCCACAGACAGTAACTAAGGCTCCATGATGCCATTGGTACTATGCTAGGTATTTATGTGAACCAAGCACACATGGACTTTCTTCTCTGACCTTCTAATGGGGAACATAGACCATTACAGTTTAAATTCAGTGTCTCTTGTAGGGCATTGTAGAGAGCTCTAGAACCAGAGAAGGGGGCACTGCAGGAGCATGGAGGGAGGGATGGGCCTGGGGAAGAAGCCATGAGACCCTTGAGTTTCTGAGAATAAACCAATACATCATGCAAAGCACACAAGGTTTCTAGATGAGCCTTCTCTGGGTTCCTGAGACAGAGATGGACACAGACCTGAGGCTCCACGAACTGAGGCACAGGGGCAATTGGTCTTGATGTTAGTTCATGGTGAAGATACTGCCATTTGTCACCACTCTGGCACTGAGGTGGCGAGGCTGAATCTGAAGCTCCATTTCCAGGGACCTTGCTGCTTTTTGAGGAGGAAAAAAAGAGGAGTGTGTATGAAAAGAACTGACACAAAGATAATCTCATATTACATTTGGCTGATGTTTCACCAAGAATTTAAAAATAAGCAATTCTCCCAATAATAAATATCCAAATGGGGCTGGGTAAGCCAGAGAGTTGGCTCCGAGGCTAAGAGCACTTACTGCTCTTGAGGAGGACCCAGGTTTAGTTCCCAGAGCCCACACAGTAGCTCACAACCCTCTGTAAGTTCAGTTTCAGGGGATTTGATGACCTCTGCTGATGTCTGTGGACACCAGGCACACAGGTGGTACACATACATACACAAAGGCAAACACTCATACATATAAAATAAATAAACCTATTTTTTTATTTTGATGGGCCTGGAGATGTCACTCAGCTGACAGAGTGCTTCTAGTTTGCATGATGCCCTAGTTTGATTGCCACACAAGGTACACAAGGTGGTTTAGTAGTGTAGCAGTGGGTAGCTGTAATCTTAGTATTCAGGGCTAGGGGCAGGAAGCTCAGAAAGCCATACAGCAAGTTTTAGGCCAGACCGGGTTACCCAAACAATATGTCTAACAAATGCCCAACATAGCTAAAAATGCTTTCTCTAAGGCTGGAGAGATGGCTTGGAGCTTAAGAACACTGGCTGCTCTTCCAGAGGACCCAGGTTCAGTTCCCAGCACCCGCATGTTGCTCACAATTGTCTCTTACTCCGGTTCCAGGGGATCCAGTGCTCTCTTCTGGCCCCTTCGGGCACCAGGCATGCAGTGGTGCACAGGCATACATGCAGGCCAAATGCCCACACACCTAAAACACTAAGAGAATTTTAAAATGCTTTACCTGGAAGCTGACTGCCGATTTGCATCTTCATTCTCTTGGTGACACTGCAGCCATGTTTTCTTAGCATTCAGTTCTGTGAACTTGATTAAATCTTTCTGCTCCGATGGTTTTAACTCCAGAATCTGCAAGGGAATGCAATTTGAACAGCTTAACTCATCTAGCATTTCCTGTTAGCACTCTAAGATGCTTTCGGCTGGATTCATCCAGCTTTGCACAACTTCTCAAGTCAGTGCTGCTTCTGTTGCTTGCTCAGTCTGGTTACCATCTACTTCCGTGAAACTTAGTCAAAAGCTTTGGCTGTGGCTTACTAATGGAGCTCTTCTTGCCTTAAATGTGTTATGTTAGGTCCTGGGCTCTATCCCCAGCATTGAAAACAAACAAACAGACAACAAACCCAAAGATACAATGAACCAGCAAAAACATAAAACAACCACACAATAGCCAACTGTTATTTAACCTATATTGGACACACATTGGGAAATTACCAATGAACACACTCAGAGATAGTAAGTAAAGCAGGGCTGTGGACACAGCTGAGTTTGCCCTGGGGGTGGTCACTTAGTCTGACTAAGATGCAGCCTAATGAAGGACCAAGGTTCAGTCCCCAGTGGAAACAGACAGAAGCAGTACAGTCGGCGGCTCACCTTGCAGGCCTGAGCACCAATGCTTCAGTTATAATGCAGCTCTCCAATAGCAGCAGGAGCTTTAGCCCAAAGAGAAACACCATCTAGAAGGCTGGGTTCTGGTCCTTACAACTGAAAAAGCGTGGGAATTACCTGTGGCTGGGGAACGTCCTTCTGTCTGCTGAACTGCGGCGTTTCAGTTACAACGGATTCAAGCTCAGAAAGGCTGGCTGCCTGGAGGACTGTGTGGGGCTCTGACGGTTTCTTCAGAGTGGTGGGATGCTGAAAAACCAACCAACATATGTATGTTCCATGACAGCAGAGTAATTATTTACGAAGACCCATATGGATCTCAGCTACCAACACAGCAACAGAACAGAGTAAATGTGTTATTATTTACCATACTTTTAAAAAAAAATTTAAGTTTTTTTTTTTCTTTTTTTAGTTTTTTTGAGATAGGGATTCTCTGTGTAGTCCTGGCTATCCTAGAACTCTCTCTCTGTAGACCAGGCTGGCCTTGAACTCAGAAATCCACCTGCCTCTGCTTCCTGAGTGCTGGGACTAAAGGCGTGCGCCACCACCCAGCTATTTAACATAACTTCATGTACTTATTTCATATCAGCTTCTGGAGCTACCATCCCTATTGAGACGATCGTCCTCTACCATTTCATCTCCTCAATCCAATTTGTCCAGTGAATATGCAAAAGCCCGGAAATTTATTGTCCTTTTTAAAAGAACAAAGTTAAAAACAAACAAACAAAACCCCCCAAAAAGAACCAAAAGGGATAGCATTATGTTTATAAATTAAAGTATCCCTTATGTCTACTTTATATCTTTTTAAAGAGGAAAACTTCAGGATGACAGAGAGACCACGTAGCCCGTGTGACCAAAGCCAGCCTCAGTCCCATGACTCTAAGTAGGGGCCACTCATAAGCTTTCATGCAAATCTCCGCAGTGAGATCCACTTCTAAGATGCATGTTTACACTTAAAAATACAGAATGCGCCGGGCAGTGGTGGCGCACGCCTTTAATCCCAGCACTTGGGAGGCAGAGGCAGGTGGATTTCTGAGTTCGAGGCCAGCCTGGTCTACAGAGTGAGTTCCAGGACAGCCAGGGCTACACAGAGAAACCTTGTCTCGAAAAACAAACAAACAAACAAACAAAAAACAACAAAAAAAAAACCCAAAACCAAAACAAAATGCTTTAGATGTCATGACAACACTTTAACTATTACATCAGTATAAATATGTATTTATGAATCAGGGACAAAAGCACTCTGGAAATAGATTTTGTTTTTATTTGAAGTAACATTTTATGGTCTATGTAGCCTTGGCTGGCCTGGAACTTGATATATAGAGCAGGCTGGCCTTGAACTCATAGAGAGATCCATCTGCTTCCTGATTGGTAGAATAAAGATGTATACCACTTTTTTCTTCTTCTTTTTGAGACTTGGTATATTGCCAAGGATGCCCTTGAACTTTTGACCCTCCTGCCTCTACCTCCCCAGTGCTCTGATTATCTGCTGTGGTGGGGATTGAAGCAAGGTCTTCATGCATGCTTGGCAAGCATTCTTGAGCTATATCCCCAGTCCTGATATAAAACTTTAATATTATCTACCTATATTTTCTATGATGGGTTCATTTTCTAGCCAATTGGAGCCAATCAAAATCATCATGTTTATTAAAAAATTTAAATATATTGACTATTGTGGGGGGGCACGTGTGTGGGCACATGTGTGTTGTGGAAGTCGGCTGACAACTTGTGAGAGTCGGTTCTCTCCTCCTACATGGGTTCAGGGGATTGAACTCATGTCACCAGGCTTGCAGGACAAGTTCTTTTACCCCTAAGACATACTGCTCGCTCCCCAAATTCCTTTAAAATATACCCTTCCCCATTTAGAATCTTTTATATCAGAGCTCATGATCAACAGAATCCTCAGTCTCATCGAATCCATCCAAGCCAACATGCTGCCATCACCCACTACCTAGGCCCAGAAACCTGCACAAAGAAATGGAAGTGTAATCCCAGAAGTCTGTGCGTCCTCTCCTTTCACAATATCCTATGGCTCTTTAAGGAGGATAGCGTCTCTGCCTTGGCTTTGTCACGTCCACCCAGAGTACTGTTGGCAGGCTCTGGGATGTCCGCACATTCTCATGCCTACCTGGTCCTCACTGTACTTCTCCTGAAGCATCATCTGGACCTTTTCCAAGTTGCACTTCACAGTCTTGAGTTTCCGGGAAAGGGCTTCGGCCTCGTGTTGAGTGGTTCCGCAGTCTCCCAGACCCTGGTCTTTGCAAGTCTCTAACAGAGAGGCGACCTTGTACTCAATCTCTGTCAGCATAGCCTGGGAGAACATCATTGAATTATTCACAGTGGATTTTAGAAGGGTAGATTAGGGATTGAACCGGGGGCCATGTGCATACATCGCATTGCTACCTACCTCTAAGCTATACCCCTAACCCATGGAATCAGTCTCCAACGTAAGTGGGATTTATTTTCTTTACCCGAGTATATGAAAGTTCCAGAAAGGATAAAAGAGACCTTGGAAAAACCCAAAATTTGACATGATTGTGTGCTGAAAATCAGGAGTGGAACTAAATCAATCTGGAGTGCAGATGTTACAGTAAGTAACACTGTAATCTCTTCAGAAAATATGACAGAGTATGCCCAGTGGTTCCTGCTTGTACTGGCTGGTTTTGTGTGTCAACTTGACACAAGCTAGAGTCATCTGAGAGGAAGGAGCCTCAGTTGAGGAAGCCCCTCCATGTGCTACGGCTGTAAGGCATTTTCTCAACTAGTGATCAATGAGGGAGGGCCCAGACCATGGTGGGTGGTGCCATCCCTGGGTTGGTGGTCCTGGGTTCTATAAGAAGGCAGGCTGAGCAAGCCATGAGAAGCAGGCCAGTAAGCAGCATGCTTCATGGCCTCTGCATCAACTCCTGCCTCCAGGTTCCAGCCCTGCTTGAGTTACTGCCCCGACTTCCTTCAGGGATGAGAAGCAACGTGGAACTGTGAGCCGAATAAACCCTTTACTCATCAGCTTGCTTTTTGGTCATGATGCTTTGATGAAGCAGTAACAACCCTAACCCAGATAATGCTGGTTAACCACACATGAAACAGTCTGTGTGGGTTTGGATTCCACTCTTACCACACACTTGGCATGTTTGCTCAGGAACTCTAGGTGTGTGCCTCAAGTAATCTTTAAAATAGAGATAATGACAGAATTTACCATCTAGATTCATTGTGAGGAATCAATCAACTGTATATTTTTGCCTTAATCTGGTGTGCTTTGTGTTTAATGACTTAAAATCATGTAGAGTATTTAAGCACAAGATTAAGTGAAAAACCTGAATATTTCCCCACCTTCCTAATCTTTCTGCTGTAGTCCAAGTGTCAATTGGAGAATAAGGGGGGGAGGGTTGAGGAATTCCAGACATGTATCTGACAGTTCTTCCTTGCTCATTTCTTCCTTTCTCAAGCAAATCCAAAAGATGAGAGGATCACGGCAGTAACTTGGAACTTCCAATGCTTAGTGACTGATACCACCCGCCAATCTATCCATGAGTCTAAAAATAAATCAGCCGCGAAAGTGCATTTCCCAAAAAGTCGGGCTCTTTGCATTCCTCCTACACATACTCCTGTACTCTCTCCACGCTCAGGAGTTTGTCAACTGGCTGGGCACAGGGTCAGCAGCCATACACATGCCACATCCCAGCCAAGGCCACAAAAATCAGCTTGGGACCAGAGCCAAATTCAGTTAAAGAAACACTCTACCTCCATATAGATTTTCCAATAATGTGTATGGTAAAAACCTTTATCCCAGAAGACAATTTATTGCATCCCTGTGGGTTCTTCGGAGCCTCAACAGTGCATACTTTCACACTCCTAGCTTTTGGAGTGGGCTGTTCCCAACAATCACAACTTCATGCTAGCTTACTTGCCCACAAAGTGGTTTTATGCAAATATTTTATATGTCTACAAACCAATGCTTCCCAGTGACCGTTTCAATAGCTGAAATCAGATATTCTGTGACTCGCTTCGTCTCCTGCTTCTTCCTTTACTTAAGCTGTTTCCAGGTCTTCTGTTTACTGCTGTCGTACTTAAAGATTTCTTTTAAATTTTATTATTTATTTTTTGTGTATATGGATGTTTTGCCTGCATGTGTGTTTGCATATCATGTGTGTGCAGTGCCCTCAGAGGCCAGAAGAGGGAACCAGATCCCTTGGGACTGGAGTTACAGATGGTTGTGAGCTACCATGTGGGTACTGAGAATCGAACCCAGGTCCTCTGGAAGAGCAGCCAGTGCTCTTAACAGCTGAACCACATCTCCAGCCTCTTGGATTACTTTCTCAGGATCAACCTTTTTCTATATAGATAAAATCTCACTGGGTAGTCTTGGCTGGCCTGGAACTTACTCTGTAGACCAGGTTAGCCTTGAACTCCACCTTGAGATCCACCTGCCTCTGCCTGGGATCAATAGCATGAGTTACCAGGGCCAGCAAATATCTTTCTTTAAAAAGTTTTTCTAGGGCTGGAGTGAGCCGGGCCAGAGCGAGAAGAAAAAGTATCTGAAGACAGCTACAGTGTATTTACATATAATAAATAAATAAATCCTTAAAACAAATAAGT
Organism: Uromys caudimaculatus; assembly: GCA_028551405.1. Taxonomy (NCBI): domain Eukaryota; kingdom Metazoa; phylum Chordata; class Mammalia; order Rodentia; family Muridae; genus Uromys; species Uromys caudimaculatus. The sequence goes on along the minus strand of CM052705.1, from coordinate 80,526,736 downwards.
TTTTCTATTTTTTTAAATTTCCTTCCGTTTTTTCCCCCCTTTTTCTTTTTCTTTCTTTGTCTGAGTCAGCACCTGGAAGGTAGATGCAGGCAAATCTCTGAGCTCCAGGCTAGTCTGCTCTACAAAACAAGTCAGGTCAGCCTGAGCTATATGGTGAGACTCTAGTTTTTTGGTTTTTTTTTCAAAGGCATTATTAGGTCAAAGAAAAGAACATTTTATATTCTTCCAAGTGACCTTCCAAAAATGTTGATTCAATCAGACAAAACTACTGGACATGAATAAATTTTTTTCTAAGTTTGTCAGGATATTATCAATTTTATGATGGTAAAACAACAACAAAATTGCTGTTTTAATTCATATACTTTGTGTGTTTTAAGACAGGGTCTCATGTAGCCCAGGTTGGCCACAGATTTACTATGTAGCTAAGGATGAGCATTAACTCCTGATCTTCCTGCCTCTGCTCCCAATTGCTGGGGTCACAGGTGCATCCACACCTGCTGGGGTCACAGGTGCATCCACACTTGCTGGGGTCACAGGTGCATCCACACCTGCTGGGGTCACAGGTGCATCCACACCTGCTGGGGTCACAGGTGCATCCACACCTGCTGGGGTCATAGGTGCATCCACAGCTGCTGGGGTCATAGGTGCATCCACACCTGGTTCCTGGTACTCAGGACTGACTGCCGGGCTTTCTGCTTGCTGGGCAGGCCCTCTACCAACCCCAGCGGTCATTCACATGTTTTTAATTTTAATTTCACTCCAAGCATTAAATTATCAAATACATTGTTTTCTTAACTCATCTATTTGTCCTCTGACCATTTTCCACCATAAATTTACCATTTTTAACAGAGCATCGAGGGCCCTTTATGTCTCAATATAAAACCATAGGTATCAATATTGTCATATAAATGACAGAAAAGTGATCTTGTCAACCGGTTCTTTATGTGGGTTCAAAGCCCACCATTGCCAAACCCAAATTTCTATATTCATTTAAATATAGTTTAAGTACTTAAATATAGTTCAAATGAAGCATATTTGCAACCATTTATAGCTCCAAAACTGCACTCTCAATGAGTCATCTGCCACAGGTAAGACTAGTCAATAAAATGCCTTGCCTCCCTCCCTCCAGGTTCTCCATTGTGTTAGGTCACTCTCAACATGCCTAAGCCCCCTGGGAATCCATGCCCCACCCCACTACCCTCTAGGAAGAACTTCCTGGTTCCTTAGACTCATATTCCTGCCAAGTCTGCCCACAGCAAGCTTGTTGGGTGCTACTGCCCCCTGGTGGGCACATCTTGTCTTTGCATAGTCCCGCACTCTTCAAAATGGATGCAAAGCTGCAAGAGGATGGGGATCCTGGTGGCAAGCAAGCCGTTGGCATGAGGGCTACCCGTTGGTAGCATCAGATAGCCTTAAGGAGATGGTGTTCAAAGTTGAGGATACTTGGGGTACAACTCAGTAGAGCCCTGGTCTGTTACCGGGCTTAACTTGACCTCTGGGAAGGCCAGACAAACTATTAGAAGTGACTGTCCAGCCTGCCCTAAACCCTGTCACCAGGTAGTTCTGGGTATATGAAAGGGAGGTGGACACACCTCCAGTGGAATTGGCTACCCCAACCACAAGACAGGTTCCTGCAGGAAGAGCTTCTGGTGGCAGGGCCAGTGCTTTGAGAGACACTGAGACAGGTGGGTGTCTTCGTCCCTGGTAGGAGGCCAAGGCTGGTCTGCTGGGCACAGCTTGGATGGGGCCACCTTCAGCAGCTAGCAAACCTCCGCAGTTGTGACAGCAATCACAGGGCTAAGGTGTCGTCATCCCAGCCCCTCCCTGGAGAGACACAGAAATCTCCGCCTTTGGACTTTAGACAAGGAAGCTGACCTCCTCACCCTTCCCAAGCTCAGGGCACCCCTGCTAACACGGCCCAAAGCTTTATCTAGTCTTCGAAAGCTTGAACGTTGTGATGTTTAGTTTCATTCCGATGAGCTCATTATTTATTCACAATAATCTTGTGACTATGGATCACAATAGCAGATATTGGTTGCGGTTTAATGCTAGACTCTTGTGAGTTCATCTCGTTCAATCCTGACAAAAATTTCTATGAGCTAACCTATGCTACTAGAGGAGGAAGATCAGGTTGAGAAGGGAGCTGTTCAATGTTCACAGTTAATGTGACTGCTGGCTGGTTTCCTGATTCTGGACTCGGGGCTGTTATTCGCTCCTGTCCTTCAGAGGGGCTGATCACACAAAGAATTCCAAAGACTCTCCAGGAAAACAACCGTGAGCATTAGAGCCATGGAAGAAGCACACTGCTGCTTTAAGAGCAAGTTGCCCCACCTTGGCAGGAGGTTGGTGACTAGGTAAACCCTCACTCCTGCCTGGCGGCCTTACCTGGCACCCAGCCAGCTCCTCTTCCACCACCTGCTGCATGTCTGTGTCTAAAGTTTCCGGCTCAAATGCCACGTTGGCTTGCTGCAGCCACAGCTCCAGCTTGGCCACCTGGGTCTTGCAGACACGGAGGACGTCTGCAGGTTGAGGTCTACTTCTCTCCACTGTGGCCTCCAAAGCTCCTTGTTCTCGAGGAAAGTCCAGGAGTGCAGCCTCAATGGGAGGTGTGGCACCCTAAAATGAAGCCAAAGATAATCCGGCGGTGAGAAGCCAGGAATCCAAGGCTTTTCCACCCGGGGCCTGGGAAGACCTGGGAACCTGCCTCTTCCTCTTCCCCTCCTCCCCAGCTCAAAGAAACAAAGTAAGGACAGAAGGAGGAAGAAAGAAAAAGAAAAATGCACCTCCACACTCATAGCAACAGCCACGTGACCTGGTGGCACAGGTTTCTAAGCAGCCGATCTGCATGTACACAGGTACAGTATTCCGGGCACAGAGGCGGAGAGTGGCGATCCCCAGGAGACAGGTGAGAGAGAGTGTGTGAGGGTGTGTGTCCCAAACACTTCAGGGAGCTGGCCAGTGCTTAAAGTGGCATGACACATGATGATTAAGCAAGGCATTACACAGCTGCGCACACAACGGCCAAAACCAAACCAAACCAGAAACATGGCCTCTGCATGCCGGCGGGGCTGATAATGTGCTGGAATCTGCCGCACGATTGTAACATCTTCCCAAGTAGCAAGAATACATTTTAGTTTCTCTTTATCCATCTAAGTTCTCTATTAAAAACAGCTTGGGGGCCGGGCAGTGGTGGCGCATGCCTTTAATCCCAGCACTTGGGAGGCAGAGGCAGGCGGATTTCTGAGTTCGAGGCCAGCCTGGTCTACAGAGTGAGTTCCAGGACAGCCAGGGCTACACAGAGAAACCCTGTCTCGAAAAACCGAAAAACCAAAAAGAAAAAAGAAAAAAAAAAGAACAAACAGCTTGGGCAAGTAGTGAACTTCCTGGAGTAATACAGAATGTTTTCTCCCTTCCCCCAGAGAAAATCCCTACACTGGCTTTTGCTTTTTCAGAAATGGAGTTAAGACCTGACTGCTTTGGTTTGAAGTTTGAATTAAGCGTGACATTTTCTATGTATTGAAACCACTGGATCTCTTACTAATACAAGAACAAACTTTCTCCCACTTAGAAGATGGAACTATTCTAACGCTTATGTATTTATTTGTTTCAACACAGAGGTAGAGATTGGTTTTAACATGATAGACTTTCCCGACACTGTAGGACCTACCCTCTCCCAGAATACGCAGAGAGGACATTGCTTGACCTTTCTGGAGAAATCCCTTCAGAAATAGGGATTTGCATTCTGATCTGTAGAAATACCGGTCTCCGTATGTTTTGTGTTAATTAGAATTGAAATGAATTACAACATTTTCCACTTCAAGATTGGGTGCACACTTGTTATCTATCAAAGCACAGTTGAGACAAACAATAGACTTCTAACAGGAGTTGCTCACAAACACTCATCCTACCTCAAAAATATAACCTCAGAGGGGTTAGATTCTTCCTGACTACTTACATGCCTTTGTTTTTTTCCAGTAAAATGCTATTTTTAAGACTTGGGTATCCTCAGTGGTGGTATATTTGCCTGGCGTGTGAGGGGCCCTGAGTTTGATCCTAGCACCCAAGTCCCCAAAACAACAACGACAACACAACAAACAAAACCAAAAAAATGTCTGCCTTCATCCACCTATTTTTATAGTTTTCTTCAAGGTTGACATTCTCTGCTCTCCCAGGATTTTCCTTGAGCCTCACACACCACTCCGCCCACCGCCCACCCTCGGTCCATGGGTCTCAGTGGTCATTGTTAAGGTAAACAGTCATTGGGAGTACTGTCAGACATTCATTTCTAGCCTAACAAGTTATTAAATGAACTGATTAGCTATTTCCAAGGTTTTTGGTATGACTATACCTTAGTGGCAAAGATTGTGTGGCCTTCTTTTCTCTGCTATCTGATATCATCAGTTAATATTAAGTGGTTAATCTGTAATAACTCATTTATCACCTATGTTCTTAATTTTCTCAACGTTTTCATTTGACTATCTCTGGCAGGCCACATACTTACAATTATAAAATATAAAATTAAAGTGTTCTGCTTTCTTACTACCTTACTTCATGAGGAAATGAACAAACTGGGTGACTAATCCGCCCTTTATAACCCGAAAGGAATCCAAAGGGGGTGGCGGTGGGGGGCAAAGGAAAAAAACAATTATGTGCAACCTTAGAAGAGCTCAGAGTGGCCTCAGGAAGCTCAGGATTCTTAGGGTGTACCACTCCCCACCCTACTTTTTGTTTGCTAGTGCTGCACCCCAGGGATGTAGTCAGTTCATAGCCTCCCATTCCATCCAAGTGCTTCTGAGAAGTGCGGGCCTGGACATAGGCTGTTAGCACAAGGGCTCTGGCTCTGTGATCTTCAGATCAGGAGTCCCCAGTAACTTCCTAAACATGCTTGCCCTGAAGGCAGAAATCATTTCAGTCCATGTTTTACAAACTGCATATTTGGGGGGAAGTTGAAAAATGTTGCCACAAGTGTTTGCTACTACATAAGAATCTGTCTGGTCTCTGATAATGAAACTAAAGATTCTATCTTTTATTGATATTACTTATTCTTAATGACTGCGGTGCCAATACAAGACCAGTTCCTTGTTTCACACCACAAACCTCTCAAGTCCCATGTACAGATAAGGACACACAGGCTTAGCTTTGAGAGTCTTCAAACTGCTAGAGCCAATGCTGGTAAGAACCATAATGCGCTCCCTTAGTTTACTACGGTTTGTGGTGTATAAATTGTATTTTCCCAGTCTCACAAGCTCTCTGGCATCCAAGTTAGGCATCTGCTTTAGCGTGTCACTGATCTAAAATAAAACCCCAGCTTCTTGAACTATAGTTATTATGACTATCAGGGAAGTCCCAGGAATGAAGGTCCACGTCATGAAAAACCCACCGACACTAAAAGTTTTCTAAACATAAAACCAAAAAAAATCAAGCACCAAACAACAACAAAAATCAACCATGAAATGAGGCTGGGGGGTGGCTCGGTGGGTAGAAGTGCTTGCCTCTCATGCATGAGGACCTGGGTTCGAGCCCCCCATAAAAAGCTGCGTGCAGCACTGTGAATCTGTAATCCCAGCACAGAGAGATGGCAGGCAGGACAGGAGGACTGTCAGGAAGCTACGCTGGAGTCGTCAGTGGAGCAGAAGATGCAAGAGACTAGCTTCAACAATGTAGAAGCCGGACAACTCCTGACAGAGAATGTCTGTGTACTTCTCAGTAAACTTCAATCCCTTAGCTTAAACAAACAAACAAACAAACAAGCAAACAAACAAGGAGGAAGGCAGGAGTCAACTCTCAGAAATTGTCCTTTCGTTTCCTTATATGTATCTTGGGGTACATATTGCCCATGCATTGCATTACATGCTTCCAATGCCTTGGTCTGAACACACAGCATGCCCTTTCCAACGTGCATTTCTGCACCGTACGGAACAGCAACAAATGCTTTGAAACACCTGGGCCCAGATTCAACACCACAGAATGATGTAAAGTCCTTTTTTTTTTGTACAATGTTTTCTGACCTTAAAAACCGTAATTGTTTGTGAAGCAGACCTCCAGGAGAGGAGCAGTGCTCTCAGAGACCTACTGGCTGATTAGAGAGAGTGGCAGGCTGCAGATCCAGGTCTAACTCCTGTCGGGCTCGCTGTAGAGGCCTCCTCCCCCAATAGCAATCAGAGACCTGAAAGTATCACCAGATAGCATCTGAGGCCTAGAGAAAAGCCTCCCCATCTTGCTGTGACAGCCTCTCTGATGTGCTCACCAATGTAGTTTAAGTTTGGCTTGACTTATGACTTTCTGTAATATGGGAATCAAAGATTTCTAATATTTCCTACCATTAGTTCTCAGCATATTTCTTTTCTTTCTCTCTCTCTCTCTCTCTTTTTTTTTTTTTTTTTGGTTTTTCGAGACAGGGTTTCTCTGTGTAGCCCTGGCTGTCCTGGAACTCACTCTGTAGACCAGGCTGGCCTTGAACTCAGAAATCCACCTGCCTCTGCCTCCCAAATGCTGGGATTAAAGGCATGTGCCACCACTGCCCGGCCCTCAGCATATTCCAAAAGTAGTGTATCTGTGAACGGTATTGTGTTAGACCATACACAAGCTCATGAAGCTGGAACACACTGCTGAATAATGAGTGATTCATCAAAGAAATGAAGAATACAATAAAAAATTTCTGAGAATCAAATGGAAATAAAACGTAACATTAATTAAAAAGAAAACCTATGAGATACAATGAAAGCAGTCCTAAGAAGAAGTACAGAGCTTAACAGCACACGTACAGGCATAACACATGACTTAGCGTCACACATTTCTGTTTTAAATATTTATTTTCATGCAACAAAGGCCAGAACTGACTCAGACTTTTACTAAGAGTACTATAATTCTCATCTTGCCAAGGCTCTTAACTTCTATAATAAGACATTGAAGCTATACGGGATGATGACAGGGGCTGCCATTTCTGTGAAGCCCTCAGCTATTCTTCACTAGGGGTGAGGTCTGCTAGTGAGAGGGAAATGACTCCAGGCAAGAGAAAGAAGAGCTTTGGAGTCACCAAGGGGTTACCCCTGCAGTAGCCAAAGGTGACATGTAACTGCTTTTTCTCTTTCAAGAACCTACCAAGATCTGGGCGTGGTAGTGTAAGCCTGCAACCTAGCACTGGGGAAATTGAGTCAGAAACACTACATATCCAAGGTCAGCCTGATATATGACAAGAGTATTTCAAACAAACAAACGAAAACCAGAAACCAACCAACCAACCAAGAAACCAACTAGCCAACCAACCAACCAACCAACTAACCACCAACCAAAAACCAACTAAACAGCCAACCAACCAACTAAAGAACCCACAGAAGCTCTGCTAAGAAGCAAACAGAAGCATCTAATTCACAGTTGTTGTGACAGCCATCCAGTTAAACAGTCGAGAGTTTAAGTCAGGGGGCATTTATGCACTGACTTCAAACTTAACCCTGACACCCAGAAGCTATCAGGCTCTGGAAACACAAAGGCTTTAAGCCTCAACAATTCCATCTGTCCAGTAGTAGCTACCTGACGTGGCTATTGTGACGGTTAAGAAAGAAACTATTAAAAGCTCAGTGTGTGGCCTATGAAAGCATCACCTCAATTTATTAACTTTCCCCTTTTCTCTTACTTCTCTCAGTGGTACCATGTTCAGGATAAAAGACGGTACAGAACAACCACACCAGGAGTACACATTCACACCAGGAGTACACATTCACACCAGGAGTACACATTCACACCAGGAGTACACATTCAGCAGGATTTCTATTAGAGCCAAAACAGAGCCAAGGCTGTGGATACACACACACACACACACACACACACACACACACACACACACACACACACACAGTATGTATGTAGGTATGTATGTGCACATGTGGGGAGGGCATACATATGCCAAGTAAGTGCATGGAAGTTGGATAATGATTCTGCAGACTAATTCTCTCCTGCTTTCACATAGGTTTGGGGGATTGAACTCATGTTGCCAGGTTGTACTGCAACTGCCTTTACACACCAATCTGTTTCACTGGCCCGACATCCCATTTTTAACTGAGTCTTAAGAACAGACCATGAAGCCGGGCAGTGGTGGCGCACGCCTTTAATCCCAGCACTTGGGAGGCAGAGGCAGGTAGATTTCTGAGTTCGAGGCCAGCCTGGTCTACAGAGTGAGTTCCAGGACAGCCAGGGCTACACAGAGAAACCCTGTCTAGAAAAACCAAAAAAGAAAAAAAGAAAAAAAAGAACAGACCATGAGTCCAAGAGATGTCTCAGTGTTTACACAAGCTTCCGCTGCGTTGGCACAGAACCCAGGTTCTGTTCCCAGCACCTACATGCTGGCTAACAGTCAATTGTCTGTAACTCCATTTAGTGGTCCCGGAGCTCTCTTCTGGCCTCTGAGGGCACCGCACACATGTGGTGCATAGACATGCACACAGGCAAAACAGTCATATGTAAAATAAACATAAATAAATCTAAAACCCAAACCAAATAAGCGAAAAAAGTCCAGACCAATTCTGGCTTGCAAAATCAAACAAAAGCCATAGAACAATGAAGCAGGTTCAGAACTTTCCTGGACCTGTGCTTAGTACTGCCAGTGAGTCTACAGCTGTGACATCTGTCACCTTGCTGGGTAACACTGTAAGAGAGGTGGAGAAGGACAGAAAGGGGGCAGAGGAGTGACAATGTGACAGCTACTGTTCATTCTTGTAAGAACAGAAGAAAAGAGTGAGAAAAAAGACATAAAAACGTAACCCATATGAAAAGACTTGGAAAGCACTCCGGGCTCTTTCAGCGAAATCCCTGCAGCTTCAGTGTCAAACAGCAGGTCCAACCTCCGTGAGAAGGGCGTAAGAAGGAAGTTGGGAGGGACTGCTCTGGGGTGACTCCTTACTCTCTTATTGAGTTCTGATGGTTTACTCTCCGAGTCTGATCCTCTTTTGTAAACATAAAGTAGGTATTAACTTGCCTTGTGATCTTATGATTAAGCAACAAAGAACATAAAAGTGCTTATTCTGAACAGGCCCTTGATCAATATGTGCTGGTCTCCACTTCACCGCCCCCTTGTGTTTTACACACAGATTAAACACTTAATATCAACACCACGACTATTTCAGGCTGACAATCACTGAACAAGTGGGAAATGTCAACAGCGGTGGTCAAGCTTGCAGTGGGACAGGAGTTGACAGCATACATGAGGATGCTGGCCTTCACAGGGAGCTCCTCACTCAACACACAGCATCCCAGAAGTCAGACAGCCACAGCAATCCTGGGTGCCACTCTGGGAATCTGAGCAGCCAGCTCATCATTGGCAGGCGGGGACTTACCTCTTCTGTTTGGCTGAGCCTCGGGGACGGTTCTGGGCCTTGCTCAGTGCTTCTTGAGTCTGGTGCAATAACGTGCACCATGGAACTGTCACAGGTGCTAATTCTTCCATCTGTGTCCTGTGGAGAAATAAATCAGCTCTTGGCCAGGCTCTATCTTGCTGCCAGGAGGGGCCTCTTCCTCATCTGCTCATTTACAGATAGATACCCTGCTCCCAGGGGAAGTCAGGTGTGCCATTTTTTAAAGTTTTTTTTTTAACCTTATTATTTGTATATGTGTGTATATACCTGTGTGGGGTTATATCAACCATCCATGGTCTCAAAACAAAACAAAACAAAACAAAACAGCAAGAACAGACTAGGCAAGAAGAAGCAACAGTTCATGAAAAGACACACAGTATTTACTTTAAAATTACTGATTTTTAAAAAGGTATTCTCAATATACTCATGATCAATCTATGAGGTAACACATATGTGAATGAGCTTGACTGTCCATTTCATGACGGACCTGTATTTCAAAGCATCGTGCTGTATCCTAAATCTGTACTTTTGTCAAAAAAATATTTGGCAGAAGAATTTCCTGATCTAATCATTCTTTGTAACGAATCCTCTGATTTGCTCTCTCTTTTTTGGTCTTCCTATGCGCCACTCTGAAGGCTTGGGGATGCTGAGGGCAAGGTGAACAGAGAGGAGCATGGGAAGAAAACTCAGACACTAAGGAGCTCTGACAACCCCCACCCCCGGGGGTGACTTCCCCAGTTACCTGCACAATGGTGGCTGAGGAGGAGGAGGACGCCCCATCCCCCTTAAGATCCTTGCTGTGCTTCCCCAGAAGAGACCAGGATGCAGGCGATGGCTCTGTTCTCCTATGTCCATCCTAAGACAGTGCTCAATTGGTTAGCAAAGAGAAATATTCTCTTCTCATTAACAGGAGTCCTACTCAGCTCCTCCAAACAAGACTCAGCCTCCTGGGCAATTTTGCCTCAGGTCTTACTCTCCTTCTACCCCACGTCCCTTGTATTTCTCACACTAAATCATGTCTCCAAATGTGAATGCTTTTCTTGAGCATTCAAAAAAAAAAAAAACAACAAACAAAAAAAACCCAAAAAAACAAAAAACCCTTAATTTTCTTTACTAAAGAGTAATAAGTTCATGTCCCACACAGAGGATTTATAAAATTTGTTTCAGAATTTAATCTGTTTTGGTAAATGTCATCTTAGATGATATTTCAAAAATAAGTCTGTTAGGTGTAAGAAAAAATATTGCTCAAACCCACTAACTGGGAGAATACAAGTTAAACCAAGGCTTTGGCTCAGTGATTGAGTTCTTGTCTAGGATTTGAGAGGTTATCCAGGGCTAAATCCACAGTACTGCAAAATGAATGAATGAATGAATAAATGAATACATATGAATGAAAAAAAGTCTAGTAGACATCATATCTCTCATAATGGCTTTTAGTCAAATAGCTGGAAAATGCTTAGTTCTGGAAAGGGTGTGGAGGAACAGACTCATGGGTACTGTTCTGGATTATAAGTGGACAATAGCACAGAGGCAGCTCAAAAAATTAAACTATACCACCACATGCTTGTGCATTCCACCGCAGGCCATATGCCCAAAGGAGATGGGTTAGTGTGTGGAAGAGATATCTGTACTCTCGTGTTCACTGCAGAATTGTTCACAACAGCAAGCATGGAATCAACCTCAGTGTCAGTCAATAGGTGAACGGTTAAAGAAAATATGTATCAACCAAGTGTGGTGGTGCACATGCCCTCAATCCCAGCACTTGGCAGGCAGAGAGGCAGGTGGGTCTCTGTGAGGTGGAGGCCAGCCTTGTCTACACAGTGAGTTCCAGGCCAGCCAGGGCTACATAGTGAGACCCTGTTTAAACAACAAAGCAAAACAAAATGCGGTGGATATTCCCAATGCAATACCATTTCACCATTTAAAAAACAAAAAACAAACAAACAAAAAAAAAAACCAAAACAAAACCCTGGGGATTCTGTCATTTGTAGACACAAATGAACCAGAGAACATTATCTTAAGTGTAACAACTAAGCCAGGCACAGGACCACAATCACGACATGGCATCACTTAAACGTCAAGCGTAACGAAGTTGAACTTGTCAAGACACAGCATAAAACAGGGCGCAGTGGATAGATAGAGGGGCATTAGAGAGACACTGATCAAGGACGCACATTTTCAGTTAGGCAGGAGGATAACCACCAAGAGATGCAGTAGGTGTCATACACACTTGAAAATTGCTTAGACAGAGGCTAAGTGTTCTCATCACACAAAAATAAGAGTTTGTACGGAAATACATGTTAATTAGCACCATTAGGCACTCCACTGTGTGTATGGTATAATACCATGCTGTAGTTTATAAAGTTTTGTGATTTTTACTTGACAGAAACACCCCTGCAACTTGATGAATATGTATTTTTTATTGTTGTTTAGGACAAACAAACTCTCTAAGTGGGTCAGCTCAGGAGCATGTAAATGTCTGGAACTGTGCGTGTGTGTGTGTGTGTGTGTGTGTGTGTGTGTGTGTGTGTGTGTGTTCTTTGCATGGGCCCTGGGTCCTCAGACTGTGAACTGAAGTTGTCTGGTGGTCAGAGCACAAAACAAACTGTCACCCTCACCCTCCAACTCTATGTAACAATGGAGCCATGGAATAATCTACAAAATGAGCAAAAATTTGCCTTGTGGTTACACTTGAGTCACATAAACCACAAGCTGCTGCTAGCTTTGTCTTTGAGTATCAGCTGTGTTACAAGTATGAGATGGAAATTGGTACCAAGAAGGTCAAGTTGCTTTCAACCAGTTACAATGAAGCAGTAAGAATCAGCTACATTAGTGGCAAACACAACTCACATCCTTGACAATACTACTCTAAAACAAAAACAGTCTCAAATATGTAAATTATCGGCTAAAAAAACCACATCAAACCCAATACTCTCAAAGCCCCAGAGGAAGAATTCAGAAGTCTGCGTCTAACAGAGGGCTCCTTTACACCAACAAGCGCCTCTCCTCTGGGGCAAAGTGGGCTCAGGTGAATTTAACAATATTAATAACCGAGTAAGTACTTCAGTCTCGATTTTAAAAAAAATTAAAGATTAACATTAACTTTAAAAGCCTTAGGTTTTCACGTGTTTTCTCTGACATTCATTTAAGAGATCTGGTCCTAGCCAGTTCAAACAGGAAAACTGTTTTCCTGGGAGCTGGAGAGATGGCTCCACAGTTCAGGGTTATTATGTATTGCTCTTGCAGGGACTGAGTTTGATTCCCAGCACCCATTCTGAGATCTGTAACTCCAGTTCAAGAGCACCTAGCCTCACGTCCTGTGTGTGTTCTCCCCATCCCTACACACAGATCATTCAAAAATAATAAAATAAATGTATTTTTAAAAAAAGGAGAAAAAGTTTTCCCTTACTTCACTCTTGACGGAGCTTTCTTCTGCCTCCTCCTTGACCACTGGCAGGAAAGACATGGAGTTTGTTCTGTTCAGCTGAAAGGCACAGCACAAGAGCACCTGCAGTCAGGCTGTGGACCAGCATGGCATCCTGGCCTGGTTGCATTTTTACCCAGCTAAATCTTTACGCATTGTTCAGTATGTCCACCACGCCCAAAGTCTCTGGTCCCCCTGCCTTTCAGTCCTTTCAGCCAAGTCTTGCCTGTAGTCTCATTTGCATGATCCTCATGGCCTCACCCCCAATCAGCTGGAGTGCTGTTCCCTGCTGTGGACTGAGTGGTCCCAGATGCTGGACCACTCTGAGTCTGCAATAGGGCACATTCTAAGGCACATACTTCAAAGGTGGTTCCCTCCCACCTTCCCTGGGGAATTTCATAAGCATGTCTTTAGGTAACTCAGGCATAAGAATTCTGGGTTGGGTCCAAAGCAGACACACCCTGAGGATTTGTGCTCAGTAGTAAACAACCTCAACTGGAGTATTTCCACTTTAAAAAAAAAAATTCCTTTGCTACGCACAGAGATATCTCGAAGGCTGTCAGGTTTAACTCTCCCATGGAATGTGGGGCCAGAATGAAGTGAAAGCCACACCTACCTTCCTTTCGGAAGCATCCCTCTCGGCCACTGTACACTCTGCTGTGCCTGCAGAGGGCTTATCTCCTACATCTTGCTGTTCTTGCTTCAGGTGCTCATGAAGGTTCAGTACAGCAGTCTTCAAGTCCACTAGCAGATCCTCCTTTTTCTGGTTTAGATTCAGAATCTGCTTTTCCAACCCTTCGATCTTTCCCTGTTCAGAAAGAGTTGTGGGCATCATTTGGGAGAAATCAGAGTGGCTTTTGGATGCTCCCAGGAGCCAGCTTTCTTCAGTACAAGGGATGTTTACTGCCCTGGTCCAAGGCTACTGGACCCAGTAGCTAGTTCACAGACCTTGTAAAGCAGAGGATCTGGGGGTTGAACAAAGCATGGGAACTTGTAACAAGGTCCACAGGTGACTGATGTGCAGCTAGGGCGGGGAGCCAGTGCCTTAGTAGCTAACCACAGGACTCACAGAACCAGATTCCCGGGGCCGGGAGCTGTGCTTTGATGAACACCACTTCCCACTTTGTGCACAGAATATTACAAGTACATGTTTCCGTGTTTCCCCAGGAGATTATTAAGATTATTATTATTATATACAAGTAGGGGTTTTCCTAGAGATGGAAAAGCCCACTGTCTGCCCATTAGGATGATGGAATTATAGAATCTTAGGTTTCGTAGGAATTGTGGGTGACAGTTACCCTGACTCCAGTAACCCTTGCCCGAGCTCCTCTTCAGAAAGCCAGCATCCATTCAAAGTCTCTCCCTGGCTGGGGTGTGGCTCCAGCAGCAGAGTGCTTGCTTAGCATGCATGTGACTCCTAATTTCGTCTCAAGTACACACACACTCATACAAGCATGTTTTTAATGTAGTCCTTAAAATCCCTCTCCAGGCAATATTCTTAAATTCACTAAATTGTGTATGTATGTATATACGTGAATGGATGCATGTACACGAGAGTACCATAGATCAACCCCAGAGCTACCCATCCCTAAAAACAAACAAACACCCACGATCCTACTCGCCCTGACTGTCTTAAAACTTACCATGTAGACCAGGTTAGTCTCAGACTCAGAGATCGGCTTACCTCTTCCTTCTGAGTGCAGGGATTAAAGACACGTGCTATACCTACGACACCTAGTCCATCTATCTTATTTTTTGAAACAGGGTCTTACTTGCTAGAACCCAACAAGTGAATTATGCTGACTGACCACCAAGTCCAGTGCCCACCTCTGTCACCCCATGGCTGAGATTACAAGCACACGTCACGACACTGGTCTTTTTTGGTTGTGCTTCCATATGGGTTCTGGGAATTGAAATGAGGTTCAGCAAGCACCAACTGAGCTACCTCCGAGTCCCCAAGTCATTGGATTTTTACACCCAAGAAAGTAACGTGTCACTATGAACAAGAGAGAGTCCTGAAGTCTAGAGTAAGAAGGCAAATCTGTCAAGTTGCAGCTAGTGTGGCGGGCCCAACCTTGGGCTTCCTTCCCTATGACTCCTGGGTTCTGGCAGTCACTGTTAGACTAATACCCCTATTCTGTCTGCAAGAAAAGCTCTCTACTAGCTGAGCTAACTGTGTTCCACTTTCAATAAAAATACTGAACTTCAATAGGAGATGCCCCCAACAAAAGCAGTACCACATCCATCAGGGTAAACTCAGGAAAACAGCAGGCAGTGAGTGATATGGAGGCTGGTAGGCACCGAGCTGCCATCCGCACTGTCTGGGAGCCTCTAGTGGGGTCCAGAGCTGAGGGACACTGTCCCTGAGGTTAATATCATTGTCACAATGCTACCAAAATGTCACTGGCTGTTTTTACTGTGTTGGTACTTAGACTGAGGGCACATATGAATTGGTGGTAAACCCACAGACATCTTCTACGAATCAAGGTAGGGGGCACCAATTATTTAAGGTAGGAAAGGCTTGCCAGTCCCATTTAAGAATGTCCTTGATGAAGACATACATGCTGGGAATCAGTAGCAGAGTGCTTGCTCAGCAAACCCTGTGTTCAGTCCCCACACTGCACGCCCCAAACCCGTCTTTACTATTCTGGTGACAAAATGGAAGATGGGCTGTAAAGCACTGCTGTGTCCCAAGGGCAGTGACTAAATGGAACTTCCGGGACTGTGCATGCTGGGAGCTGGACTGCACCTCCTTTTTCTTACAAAACTTTATTTTTACACAAAATAAAACAGACAATGAGCTATATTTACATATTTAAATGCAATTCTTCAAGTTTTTCTCAAGAATGGTGCTATATACGGACTATGGAAACACATGAAGTTTGGGAGTCACTGCATGATTCACTTTTTTTTTTTTAAGATTTATTTATTGGTCCTTTTGGATAGGGATTGTGTGAGGACAAGATGTAGCTACTAGTGTCTCCTGGCTTATGGCGAATCTGCCAGGATTTGCCACAGGAGAATATAGATTCAATATGGCTTACAAGATTAGGATTCTAGTTGTTGCTCACAGAGATTGAGTTACCATTGTTTCTAAAATAAAATATAATAATAATAATAAAAAGATTTATTTATTTTATGTATATGACCACACTGTCCTTAACACACCAGAAGAGAGCATCAGATCCCATTACACATGGTTATGGGCCACCATGTGGTTGCTGGGAATTGAACTCAGGACCTTTGGAAGAGTAGCCAGTGCTCTTAACTGCTGAGCCATCTCTCCAGCCCTCAGACAGTATTCTTTAAATGACCCCAGATGACATGATAAGGTCATGATGTGATGTGTTAGGAGATACAGCATAGTCACGGTTTATGGAGGGAAGGAAAGTAAGATCGTGAGGAATCCATCAATGAGACCTTAGAGCCCACTCATAGTCAGCCCTAACTTTCCATTTGCTGAGTTTTAGTGTAGGGTTGTTTTTTGTTTGTTTTCTGTTGTTGTTGTTTTAAATGCGCATGAAACTATGTGGCACATGCCTTTAATTCCTGCACTCAGGAAGGCAGATATAGAGGCAAGTAGAACTTCGTGAGTTTGAGGCCAGCCTGGTCTACACAGTGTGATCCCGTCATCCCTTCCAAAAGGTTGATCAGCAATCAAGTATGAAGAGTCTCCTTCCCAAGTGGGTGGTTAAGATGACAATCTCGGCTTTGTTCCAGAAGGTTTTACGCTTCTGAGTAAATCACCATGGTTGGAAGTCTCATTTTTCCACTTTACGGATATCATAGTTACATCAAATCCTCTGGTAGAATGAAGGAAGAAGTTTACTTTTTCTTGGGTCAGTTCTATTTGCCCCTTCTTTCCTGACATACACCCATTGCCTTCCAGGTGTTCTGTCTTGATGGTCCATCAGGGATCAGAAGGGCCATCGAGGAAACAATAGTGTGTGTGTGCGTGTGTGTGTGTGTGGTGTATGTGTTGTGTGTGATGAGCCCCAAAGACTTAACCTATGTGTGGTCTCCTTTATTTGTACTTACACAACATAAGCTCTTTTAAGTCCTGAGTTTTTAAATATTTGAAGAAAGTTGGTCCCCTCAGTCTTCTGAGCTGCTCACACTGGGCCTACATTATCAATTCAGCAGGAATGGGCTATGTCTCCTGAACCTCTCATATTTCACCCTTCATGTTACCCTCAAGTCTCCAGCTAGTAAATGTCTGGGAGTTCTGAGTACCACATTAACTGTTGGCCTGTGTCCATCAGGTGTCAGGAAAAATGTGCGGCTCCCATGGCCTTGGACTTTCTCCCACAATCCAATACAGATGTACCAATATAAGAACGAAGACTGAAAAGGCCCTACCCAGAGAGATTGATGGCACTAAAGATACAGTCCTTCATTATATCAGTGTTCAGAGTTTTACTACCACTAAAATCCAGTCTACCCACTCTGCCCAACTCCCACATTAGCTTCCTGGGCACAGAGAAAATGCAAACCAAGATGTGCCATGTTTATAATGTGGGCACCCAAGAAGCCCCACATGAGGACTCAGAAGCAAAGGCCTACCCGGGTTCTCTAACTAGATCTCAAGTCCAGGGGTTGCAATGGCAAATTAATGACACCATCCAACCACGGTGTCACAAAATCAGGATGAAAAGAACATTGCTGCAGTTGGGAAAAAAAAAGAGGTCAGGATACAAAAAAGAAGTCACACTACAAAAGATTCTAGACACCAAGGGTAAAGTATGAGTCCACGGGATGGACGGATAGGTGTGTGGATGAGGCGTACCTTTAATGACGACAGGTCGGTCAGTTGGTCCTGTGACACATGTTCAGGGGAGAACTCGGCCGAGTACTTAGTTAAGATCTGCTTCAGACTGTCTATTTCTTCATCACAGTCAGCGGTTTGCTTTATGACAACCTATAAAAATAATACGCGGCCCCCAAAGAAGAGTCACTGTCACCACCTAAGTAACGCTCAGGCTATTCCCATTATCCAGCCCGTCCCAAGTTCCTCTAAAGTGCAGACTATGCACCCGCACAGATTCCAATAGGAATCAGATGCTTTTTTTTTTTTTAAATAAAACAATATATTATTATTTTGTATTTATTTGAGCATATACAGGAGTAGGAGCTGTGCTGGTGGAGATCAAAGGACAACTTGCAGGCGACAGTTCTCTTCTTCTGCCATGGGTATTCTTGGATCAAACATAGGTTGCCAGGCATGGCAAGCCAGTACCTTTCCCTACCAAGCCATCTCGCAGGTCCCCAGAATACCCCTGTAGTTTTTATATTTGTTTTCAAAATAAACAAATTTTCCAAATATAGTTATATTTTATATTCCAAATATTACCTGAATTTATATTCCAAATCTAGATGGCAAAGTTTGCCACACTGGAGCCTAATCATCATGTCTCACTAGACTCCAGGGCACCTCAGCAGGGCTTGAGACACAAACCGAATTAAATGCTTCTTTGTCCTAATGTATTTCTTTCTTTTTAAAAAAATTTCATATATCTATTATCTTATGTATGAGTGCTCTGTCTGAACATATGCCCACATTGCCAGAAAAGGATATCAGATCCCATTATAGAAGGCTGTGAGCCACCATGTGGTTGCTGGGAATTGAACTCAGGACCTCTGGAAGAGCAGCCAGTGCTCTTAACTGCTAAGCCATCTCTCCAGCCCCACTCTTACATATTTCTTCTTACATATTTCTAATTTAGGGACTCTATTCAGGGAAACATTTTATAGCATGGTAATATATAAAGTTCCTAAGTCTTATGAAATTACTGCTATGTTATGTACACCATTTAAGAACGTTTCAGGGTTGGAGAGATGGCTCAGTGGTTAAGAGCACTGGCTGCTCTTCTAGAGGTCCTGAGTTCAATTCCCAGCAACCACATGGTGGCTCACAACCATCTGTAATGGGATCTGATGCTCTCTTCTGGCCTGTGGGCATAAATGCAGACAGAACATTGTACACATAATAAATAAATAAATAAATAAATAAATAAATAAATAAATCTTTTTTTTTTTTTAAAGAGAATTTTTCAGAATTGTGTGTGTGCATGCGCACAGACACGTGTGCTCCTTCCACCTTTCTGTGGGTTCTAGGGATCACACTCAGGTCACCAGGCTTGTAAGGCAAGCTCCTTTACCTATTGAGCCATCATGCCAACCCATATATTTATCATGCTAATATGATATGCACGTGGCACTCTCCATATACAGTGGCGGCATGCCTGATCCTGACCGCACAGAGCACGTTATTTGACATTATGGTGAATTTTTCCAGTACAGACATCCTCCCTGCTGCCCTTTAGAGTCAGTGGTGCACATTTCATGAGTGACAGCCGAGCATCCAGAGCACTGTGAATTTGAACATGCCACAGACTGTAATGCTCAGGAAAGAAAGCTCGGATTTATTTATAGACTAAATTAAACAATCAAAGTTTGAGGAAATACTAGAAACGAAAACAGGCTTCAAAAGTGAGTCTTAGTATTTCTCTGGTATGCTTTATACTGAAGCAAAATGTCTTTTGAAATGACACGGGTTCTGTTCTACACATAATCTTTCTTGGTATTTAAATAAAATATTTAACCAATATTTCTAGCTGCTGGTTAGAAATGAGAAACTATATTCACGGCACATATCTATTTCCCGGCTCGCAGAAATGAATGACATCCTGTTATGTCTCATAGAAGTCATCTGTCTTGTTTTCCACAATAGGGGGACTTGTCCCACTCAAGTGGGAGCTAAAGGAAATGGCCCATATTCTAATATTTTTCATTACCAATGGCTTACTTGCTTTGAAATATATGAGGGGTGATGTTTATAAAAAGATAAAGACCTAGGAGATATGTTCTACGGTGTGTGGTGAGGTGTGGGGGAAGGGGGTGCCCCAGCGGGCCCATGCCGAGGCATCCCTTCCCCTGAGGGACCAGCCACACCATGGTATAGTACAGAATAGAGTTTATTCAGGGCATGGGGAGGAGAGGCAAGAGGGCAGTAGAGGGGGGGGGGGGTAGAGGAGAAGAATAGAGGCCGGCTGTGAGCACACGGAGAGAGAGGGGGAAGGGAATGGGGAGAGAGGGGAAGTAAGAGGGCAAGAGGGGGCAAGAGAGCAGGAGAACAAGGCAAGAGAGGGAGGAGGGGCAAGCAGCCCCTTTTATAGTGGGCCAGGCCCACCTGGCTGTTGCCAGGTAACTGTGGGGTGGAGTTTAGACAGAATGCTAACAAGGGGCACATGTGATTCCAACCCACACAGTAAGATGGAAAATGTATATATATATCTCCTTCCACCATCATCCCTTTGTTTCTTGAAGAGGCCACTTTAAAGCACAGTTAGGGTTATTTTCCTTTCCTGACCAGAGGCCCAGTAAGATAGAAGAGATTAAAAACGATCCATCAAATTTCATACTTTTTACTTCACTTACAAACTATTTTTAAAAAAGGTACAGTGAATGCTAGGTCACTTTCCCCTCTGTTGGTATTAGGAGAGAAATGACATCAGTTGATTAGTAGCCAGGTCAGAGGCCAGAGAGTTGTTAAGCTTCAAATTAGGGAGAATAGGGTCCCCCGATTTTAGAGGGACAGGATGTCCACTTCAACGATAAGGGAGTTTTAGAAGTAAGAAGATACAGCCCTTTCTGAAGCAAGGGACACAGAGTCTCTGCCCAGCATGCCTATGGGGTTCAAGGGTCTTTTAACGATTTCTGTTCTATGGGAGTGGCTGTTGGCTAGGAATATAAACTCTGATGATTTTGGCCTGAGACTGGTGGAGTAATAAAACTTACGGAGGGGTGGGGAACCTTCCTGAGAGGGGAGGGAAGATGTCAGAACAAAACGGCTCCCAGGATGGAAAAACACCAGAAGATTCTAGAACTAAAATTCTTGCTTCATTGCACAGAAACTAACTCTTGGGTCCTCCATTGACTATTCCAACACAAGTCTCCCTGAGATGGTAAATGGCCCCGGGCTATCTATGCCTGGTGTTGGGGAATACACTAAGCATTTAATCCACAGGAAGAGGAAGTGATTGAGGTGGACAAGAAGACTGCTATGTGATGCTTACTTTACAGGTCTGCTGAAGGGCCTTGATCAGATTTGAATTCTCTCCCTTGTTTTACACACGTAGGTCCTTAACAGCAGAACTAACAAACACAACAGACCACAGAATGCTAATGCTCTCAACCGGAGCAAAAGGTAAAAAACACGGGGGCAGGGAGCTTATTTACTTATTTAAACTAAATGCCACCTCTTGAAAAACAACCGCTTTCAATTAAACTTGAAAACTACAAAGGGTGGGTTTTGTTTTTGTTTGTCAACTTGACACAAGCTGGGGTCATCTGGGAAGATGGAACCTCCACCAGATTGACCCATAGGTAAGTCTGTAGGGCATTTTCTTGGTTGACACTTCATGTGGGAGGGCTATAGGGGCAGTGCCACCCCCAGGCAGGTGGTCCTGGATAGTATAAGAAATCTGGCTGAGCAAGCCAATAAGTAATGGCTCCTCCATGGCTTCTGCTTCAGCTCTTGCCTCCAGGTTCCTGCCCAGGCTTCCCTCAATGGACTATGACCCAGGATATGCAAAGCTAAGTAACCCTTTTCCTTCCCAAGTCCTTTATCACACCAATAGAAGCCAAGGGACAAGAAGAATGCAGCTGACTTTTACTGGACATTTTTGTGCACTAAGTTGACTCTTGTCATAAACTGCTTACCTTCAGTAACTCGTTTTGTTCCTGAGTCACATTTTCCAAGAGTTTCACATCTTGTAAAAGCTGGCTTGTCCTCTGAAACACAGGCAGGGGTTTGGTTCCTGTCTGGGGTAGCCTCAGTTCCACTTGGTAAGTCATTATCTCAGCAATGGTCTTTTTCATGGGATGGATGTTTTCAAGAATAATCTTAACAGCAGCAAGGAAGCCCAGTACAGGAATGAAAACAGAAACAAAAACAAACCAACAAATAAACAAACAAATAAACAGCCCCCACTCCACAAAAGCCAATGCAAGTTAATTTGCGCAAATTAAAATATTTATAGTTTAATATTGGTCTTTAATATACAATTTCAATCACAAATACTTTATTTTTAATTGCAAGTATATGCATGTGCTGGGAACCAAACTCAGGTCCTCTGCAAGAGCAATATGCTCCTAATGGTTGAGCCGTCTCTCCAGCCCTGTAAGGATTTTTAAAGCATTACCTTAATTCAGATTTGAGGTACAGCAGTAGCTAAGGGTCTTAGGAAAGAATGTTTGGGGAAGCACTAACTTTCCAAACACAACATCATCATTCAGACAACCAGTTCCTAATTTCCTCCCTTCTCCTCTCTCTATGGGATTGTGACTTAGTTCTGCATGCTGTCACTACGCAGGTTCTGAATCCTCCAAAGCAACTGTACCTAGCCCGGGGCTTCCTGCTGGAGTCCTTTAAAAAATGCTCCCTGAATTGAACACAAGTATCTGGTCAAATTAAACATTATTACAGACGTCATAGCTAACGACCTAATTTTTCCCTAAAACGGAAGTGTTCTAACCTCCATTCCACAGGCAAGGAAACTGGGTTCCCAGAAGGAAGAAGACCCAATTAAGTTTAGATAGCCTGGCAGGGAGATTAGAACCCAGGTTTGCCTGATCCCCAAGTGCCTGCTGGAGATCACGAGTCTGTACATTTGCTGAGATACTGTGCGTAGATCTTTATAATTTATAGCTTAGCTAACAGTCTCAGTACCAACAGAGAGAGAATGAGAATCCAGGAACATTCAAAGCCAGTAAACAGGATTGCAGGGGTCAGAAACTTCCCCCACAGGCTCACAAAAGCGCTCAAGGTCTTGGGAGGGCAAAGCTTAAATGACAAAGTAACCTACAGGAAGGCTACTGATGCACAAGGAACGCTACAAATACAATTTAAATGATTTTCATGGAGCTGTGATTAAGAGCACACTGGCTGCTTGCTCTTCTACCCAGGCTCAGTTCCCAGCACCCACATGGTGGCCCGTGACTGTAACTCCAGTCCCAGGGGACCACCTTCTGGCCTCCAAAGGGCACTCTGTGCATGTGGTACATAGACATGTTTAGGAAAATACTTGTATGCATTAAATAAAAATAATTAAAAACTCAAAAAGATATTTTCATATGTATTTCCAGCTATTCCTGGTTTCATCTGTATTACTCTAATGGATCTGACACGCTGGGTCAAACTCTATGGTTACATATTTTTAGGCAGAAAATATTATTAAAAGCAACTTTCAAAAATAATTCATCCATACCTCCCCATGCTTGAGATGTTCTTCAGGTGGAAAATCAAATATTTCTTTGGATAACAGGATAGCTTTAATCTTTGCAACCTTTTTCTCCATTGATTTAACTTCAGACTCGATCGCAACCACATCCTAGAGTGTAGACACAAGACACGCTCCTGTATCCCATGCTGCACAAAATAATCTGTAACTCATAATATACTGTTATTAACCCTATTCTCTATTCTCATGTCTAACCAAAGGGTGCCTGCCACTTCGGCTGCTTAATAACTAAGTTTCACACACACAGACGATTGCATGTGTCTATTGATTTAATAGAAAATGTTAGTCTAAACTGCACTAGAAAGCATTGTGGAAGC